>CM045749.1:30364228-30539228 GCA_024760905.1 Plotosus lineatus | reverse complement strand
GACACGTTCCCGGTAGGTCCGTTTTTTTTTAACGCGATTCACTTGTAATCATGTGACACAATCCGTCGGGGAACCGAGCAGCGTTCAAAAGCGGAGCTCGGTTTCCGGTTTAATATCCAGCGGTGGATGTTGTGACGTCCGACTGACGCTAATCTTTCAGATTCTCGAAAGTGAAGGTCTTCCAGCAGCCCCAGCTCAGAATGTGTGGAATGAAATCTTGTTGGGATTTGTGTGTTGAAATCCAGAGGCGGATCTGAGGATCTGAGGATCATGGAGTTTCTGTTGATCTCACTCACTGTGGCTTCGCTTCAGGTCTTTCGAGAATCCTGATCATTTAAGACCTTGTGGTGAAAATCAGATCGCACAACTGGAGCGACGGGACTTTTTCACCATATCATTACATTCCTGATTCTTTTATTTAATTTCGAAGCTGCTTAATCACAATTAGGGTCACAGGGAGCCGGGTACCTGTTTCGGCCGACTCAGAGAGGGCAGGATACACCTTGGACAGCTCGCCTGGCCATCACAGTGCCAACACACACACACACACACACACACACACACACACACACATACTCCCTGTCTCTCAGACCTGTGGCGGATTTGGAGAAGCTTTTTAATCTACTGTGGGAGAAAACCAGACGAGCCAGACGAAACCCACACAACACGGGAGAAACGGACACAGAAACACCCGAGCCGGGAATCGAATCCAGGCGTTCTTGCTGTGAGGTGGACGTGCCACCGCACCACCGTGCAGACCCGTGCTCTGTACATCATTCTTCCTAGTAACAGCTAAAGTTGGATTTGGTAACCTTTGACCTGTTCACACAAACTATTATTTTGGTTGAAACGGTGGTCACGCCCTGACAGAAACCAAGAACTTGTGAGATCAACCAATCACTGCGTCACGGTCCTCTGGTCAATCAACATCCAAAACAAATCGATCCCTGCATGTGCATAACAGTACTTTGCAAAAAAGAATGTGTGACGCGGTGGGGGAGGAGCTGTGAACCTCAGAGGCCAGAGAATGGTTTCACTGGAGCCCCGACGAGATGCCAATTTAAAACTTTGGCAGGTTGCCAGGTTAGTTACCTGGCATGAAGGACAAAAGTGCAATGAAATTTTGTGATTTTTTTTTTTTTTTTTTTTGTGGTCCCAAAAAATGGCACGTTTACCACCCAATTAACAGCGGAAGACAAAAGTACACCGCTTAATTATTTGAGTTACACTGTAGTGGTCAAATATTACCACGAAACAAGTGCATTCATTGACTGAACCACTGACGGTAATTCTGTTAGAAAATCTATGGTCCCATTCTTTGGCTAAAGATCAGTTGAGGTACGTCCACTAAAACCAGATCAGATTGAGCAGAAGAAATCAGGGACATGATGAGCTCGAGGGACAGTCTGAGAAAGATGTCAAACATGTCCATACTTCCAATCGGTGGCTGAAAGACTCGCAGCAACGCTCTTGTTTTCTTAAGCTGGGCAGTGACGGTGATGATTGTAAGGAGTGACTATCCCGTCGCTATGGATTCCCCCCTGTACTTTATTGTTGACCTGACAACTGACACCATGATGTTTCAGCATTCAGCCACATATTCAATGTCAACCGAACCGTACTGAACAAACATTTTCCTTTCAGGTTCAGAATGGTTAGATTTTGTAAAAAGTGAAACAGAAAACCCAAACATCTACTGTATTATTTCCATGGCAACATTGGGCCTCATTCATCAAATGTTCATACAAAGATATTTATTCTAAAATGTTTCTTTTGTACTTTTAACAGATTTTATAATTGATTAATATTTTCTTATCTGGAATTTCTTCTGAGGTACAAGGAATCTATCAACACCAATGAGCACGTCATAGTGTGAAATCACTGTTATTTCCCTTCCTTGTTATTGTCTTTAAACATACAGATAAAGAGATTTTTATTGTGAACTGTTGCATGACCAATAATAATCAGTTGAGCAGCACTTTATTTCACAGCAATTATAAAAAGAAAATAGAAATGCACGAAGCTACACATGTGCATTTAACTACATACACATTTACAATATACATATACCTATATATACAGTACACATATACATACATATATCCTACATACACATATACACATATACATACATATAGCCTACATAGATGCACACATATTTCCTACATACACATATAGACACCTATATATCTATAAACATATTCACACATGGACAAAGAACACAGATACAGTCGGCCCCCTACTTACGAAATTAATCCGTTCCAGAGCCTTTTTCGTAGCCTGGAGTTTTCGTAAGTAGAGGCGCATTTTACATGTAAAACGCGTGATTCGTTCCAAGGCTCCCAAGACTACTTCATAAACCCTTTAAAAATGATAAAAGTACACAAATTTTGTATGAAATATGTGTTAAAAGTAAAAGAAAATTATGCATTAAACCATTTAAACATTTTATTAACATATTAAACCATTTTATGAACATATTTATTAATTAAACCATGATTAAACATTTTTTATTAATGCACATACACACACACACACACACACACACACACACACACAGACACACAAATCTCTCTCTCTCTCTCTCACTCGTACGTGCTCTGCCGAATGCGGGCTCCACCCACACGCAGCGCGTAGACGACAGAGCTTTTGAGACGGAGTGTTGTATTTAAAGCAGAATTACCTGTTTGAAACATCTGAGGTCTGGATTCAATATTTACTTGCTTCCTCGAGAGATCAGAGGTCCGGATTCAATATTAATTTGCTTCTTTACGAGATCGGTGGTCTTGTGGTGCCGCCCACTTCCGTGCACAAAAATGCTTCATGGCCGAATGTGGAGCTTTTGAGACGGCTCATCTGGACCTCCTCAAATAAGCTGCAATGAGTACAGTACTCTCAAAACTCTCAAAACTCACAAACCAACAGTACATCTCTCCTTTACGTGTATGACAAACAAGCTTATGGGTGCAGTACTATGGAGATTCAACTCCCTCCTAGCCAATGGGAGGCCAATGGGAGGCCAGTGGGGTGGGATGTTGGGAGACAGCCAATGAGCGAGCAACTTGCGCATTGTTTGAATTTTTTAATGGCGCGTTTGGCACTTTTCCTAAGAAGAGTTTTTTTCGTATACAGAGGGCGAAAATTTCGGAAAATGTTTTTCGTAACCTGGATTTTTCGTATTCAGAGGTTTTCGTAAGTAGAAGGCCGAAGGTATTTACGTATTCACATCTGTTCTCACATACAGAAGGGTGAATGAAAGTTAAAGGTGCCTGATATATACCGGGTAAGAGATTCTTCTTCTTCTTCTTCTTCTTCTTGTCCTTTGGGCTTTTCCCTTCAGGGGTCGCCACAGCGAATCATCTGCCTCCATCTCACCCTATCCTCTGCATCTTTTTCTCTTACACCAACTGCCTTCATGTCCTCCTTCACCACATCCATGAATCGTCTCTTTGGTCTTCCTCTAGGCCTTCTGCCTGGTAGTTCCAACCTCAACATCCTACTGCCAATATATTCACTGTCCCTCCTCTGTACATGTCCAAACCATCTCAATCTAGCCTCTCTAACTTTGTCCCCAAAACATCTAACATGTGCTGTCCCTCTGATGTACTCATTCCTGATCCTATCCATCCTCGTTACTCCCAAAGAGAACCTCAACATTTTCATGTCTGCTACCTCCAGCTCTGCCTCCTGTCTTTTCCCCAGGGCCACTGTTTCTAAACCATACAACATCATTGGCCTCAACACCATCTTGTACACTTTTCCTTTCATTTTTGCCGATACCTTCCTATCACACATCACACCGGACACTTTTCTCCAACCATTCCAACTTGCCTGCACACGCTTCTTCACCTCTTTTCCACACTCTCCATTGCTCTGTATTGTTGAGCTTAAGTACTTAAAATCCTCCACCTTCTTTATCTCTGCTCCTTGTAACCTCACCGTTCCTGTTGGGTCCTTGGCATTCATACACATGTATTCTGTTTTACTGAGGCTAACCTTCATTCCCATCCTTTCCAGGGAATACCTCCACCTCTCTAGATTTTCCTGCACTTGTTCTCTGCTCTCACTGCAGATGACATTGTGATCTGCAGTGAGAGCAAACATCATAGTCCATGGAGATTCTTGCCTAACCTTGTCTGTCAGCCTGTCCATCACCATAGCAAACAAGAAAGGGCTCAGAGCTGACCCTTGATGCAGTCCCACCTCCACCTTGAACTCTTCTGTCACACCGACAGCACACCTCACCACTGTCTTCCATCTCTCATACATGTCTTGCACCACTCTAACATACTTCTCTGCCACTCCAGACTTTCTCATGCAATACCACAGTTCCTCTCTCGGCACCCTGTCATATGCTTTCTCCAGATCCACAAAGGCACAATTCAGCTCCTTCTGACCTTCTCTGTACTTCTCTATTAACATCCTCAAGGCAAACACTGCATCTGTGGTGCTCTTTCTTGGCATGAAACCAAACTGTTGTTCACAAATGCTGACCTCTGCCCTTAGTCTAGCTTCCACTATTCTTTCCCATAACTTCATCGTAGTGGAGCAGTGGTGGTCTAGTGGTATAAGGCGCCGGATCGCTGATCCAAAGGTTGGGGGTTCGAGTCCCACTCTCCACAAGGTTGTCACTGTCCCGCCCCAGTGCAGCTAACTGGGTTATCAAAGGCCGGCCATGTCTCTCACTGTCTATGGTGTGAGGCATGTAAAAGAACCATTGCTGACTTTCGACAAGAGTAGGCTGCAAAGCCGTCAGCGTGTTTCCGCCCTGCGATGGCTTGGCGAGCTGTCCAGGGTGTACTCTGCCCTTGCCCTGAGTTGGCTGGGATGGGCACCAGCCTCCCCGCGACCCTAATTAGGATGAAGCGGTTACAGAAAATGAACTGAACTGATGAACTTCATCGTATGGCTCATCAACTTTATCCCTCTGTAGTTGCCACAACTCTGCACATCTCCCTTGTTCTTAAAAATGGGCACCAGCACACTTCTCCATTCCTCTGGCATCCTTTCACTCTCTAAGACCTCGTTGAATGTTCTTGTCAGGAAATCTACTGCTACCTCACCTAGATACTTCCATACCTCCACCGGTGTGTCATCAGGGCCAACTGACTTTCCATTCTTCATCCTCTTCAATGCCCTTCTCACTTCACCCTTACTAATCTTTGCTACTTCCTGGTCCTCAACGGTCACCTCTTCTACTCTTTTTTCTCTCTCATTTTCCCTATTCATCAGCTCTTCAAAGTACTCTTTCCATCTTCCAAGCACACTTCTGTCATCAGTGAATACAAGTCATCATACGCCCTCTGTTTGGCCTTTGACACCGCTACCTTCGCCTTACGCTGTGTCTCTCTGTACTCCTGTTTACTCTCTTCGGTCCTCTCAATGTCCCACTTCTTCTTAGCTAACCTCTTCATTTGGACACACTCCTGCACTTCCTCATTCCACCACCAAGTCTTCTTATCTCCTCTCCTTCCAGATGACACACCAAGTACTCTCCTACCGGTCTCCCTGATCACATTAGCTGTAGTTGTCCAGTCATCTGGAAGCACTTCCTGACCACCCAAAGTCTGTTTCAACTCCTCCTTGAAGACAACACAACACTCCTCCTTTTTCAGCTTCCACCACTTTGTCTTCTGCTCTGCCTTTTGCCTTCTTCACCTTCCTCACCATCAGCGTCATCCTGCACACCACCATCCTATGCTGTTTGGCAACACTCTCACCCGCTACTACTTTGCAGTCACTGACTTCCTTTAAATTACATCGCCTGCACAAGATGTAGTCTACCGGTGTGCTCCTACCTCCTCTTTCATAAGTCACCCTATGCTCCTCTCTCTTCTGGAAGAAAGTATTTACCACAGCCATTTCCATCCTTTTTGCAAAATCTACCAACATCTGTCCTTCTGCGTTAATGTGCTGGATACCAAACCTGCCCATCACTTTCTCGTCCCCTCTGTTTCCTGCACCAACATGTCCATTGAAGTCTGCCCCAATGACTACTCTTTCATCTTTGGGGGTACTCTGCATCACTTCATCTAAGTCACTCCAGAATCTCTCCTTCTCTTCTCGCTCGCATCTTTCCTGTGGGGCATAAGCACTAACAACATTGAACATCACGCCTTCGATTTCTAACTTGAGACTCATCACTCTGTCTGACACTCTTTTCACTTCTAGAACATTCCTGACAAACTCCTCCTTCAAGATGACTCCTACTCCATTTCTCTTCCCATCCACACCATGAAATAACAGTTTAAACCCTGCTCCTAAGCTTCCAGCCTTGCTACCTTTCCACCTGGTCTCCTGAACACACAGTATGTCCACCTTCCTCCTCTGCATCATGTCAGCCAGCCCTCTACCTTTTCCTGACATAGTTCCAACATTCAAAGTCCCTATTTTCAGTTCTAGACTCCTGCCTTTCCTCCTCTCTCTCTGCCTACGGACACGCCTTCCGCCTCTCCTTCTTCGACGTCTTCGACCAACAGTAGTGCAATTTCCACCAGCACCCTGTTGGCGGTCGTTGTTAACCCGGGCCTCGACCGATCCGGTATGAATTTTCTTGATATGACTCGCATGTTTTATTTGGCATTTGTTTTACGCCGGATGCCCTTCCTGATGCCACCCTCTGCATTTATCCGGGCTTGGGACCGGCGTGAGGGAGAGACACTGGCTTGTGCCCCTCCTGGGTAAGAGATGGAGCTTTTAATTCTAATTTTAATTCTGATGCTAAAACGTTATGATGTATACGAGACCTGCTCTGAACTGACTGCTGCACTTAAACATGAATATTTTACTGTGCAGGAAGAGGTTGAGAATGATGTTTATTCAGTCAGAGTGTATGCCGATGGTTACATGTTTAACAGCTTGTGGGTAAAGGCTGTTCTTGAGTCTGTTAGTTTTTGTTTTTAGTGTCCTGTACCTTTTTTCGGAGAAGAGAAGCGAGAAAAGGGTGTGTCCAGGGTATGTGGGGTCCCTGATATATTCCCTGGCTCTCCCCTGAAGTCTGTCAGTGTAAATGTCCCTGATGGGGGTAGTGTAGTTCCATTAACCCACTCTGCTTCCTCACCACGCACGGTAGGGCCTTCCTGTTCTCTGCAGAACCACACTGTACATCAGTAGGTCAGGAGGCTCTCGGTAAAAGTTCTTCAGTAGGGGTCAAGATAGACGGGCTTGTCAGAGCTTCCTGATGAAGTTCATCCTTTGTTGCACTTTCCCCACCTGGTGGGAGATGTATGTGGTCCAGGTTGAGTCAGCAGAGATGTGAGCTTCAAGAAATTTGAAGCATTCCACCCTCTTTACCTCCTCTATATCAACTTAGAGGGCGGAGTACTTGGTTTGATTTGATCTCCATTGTCCATTATCCTTGGTTTTGGATGTGTTTAGTTCCAGGCTATTGCTGTTGCACCATTGCCGCAGGTGCCAGACCTCCTTCCTGTAGGCTGACTCGTTGTTATCTGTAATCAAACCTATAATGGTTGTGTCATTGGCCAATGTGACGATGGTGCTGCTGGCTTGAGTGGGTAAACAGTCGTGTGTGAAGAGGGTGAAGATTAGGCTAAGAACGCAGCCCTGTGGTGTTCTGCTGATCAGGATGAGAGTGGAGGAAATGTGTTCTCCTATCCTGATGTTCTGAAATTTGTTGCTGAGAAAGTCCAGTATCCAGGTGCACAGTAAGCTCACTAGGTTCAGATTTCCCAACTTCTGAACCAATTTATGTTGCTGGACGGTGTTAAAAGTGGAGCAGAAGTCTACAAACAGCATCCTCACATAGGAGTTGCTGCTGTACAGGCGTGTGAGGGCCGTGTGGAGGGCTGTATTGATGGCATCTTCTATTGACCTGTTTGAGTGCAAACTGATGTGGCTTGAGAACACCAGGGATGGCAGCCTTGATGATGTGCGACAAGACGAGTCTCTCGAAACTTTTGGTAATGATGGCGGGAGTTAGGGCAACTCGGCGGGAGTCATTTAGGCAGTTGCTGTGCTCTTCTTAGGCACCAGAATGACGGTGGCTTTTTGAGGCAGGAGGGATCCATATATCACAGTAGTGCGAGGTTGCAGATGGTGGTGAAAACCCCACTAGTTCATCTGCACATGCTTTAAGTTCTCCTTCTGTTACTCCATCTGAACCAGTAGCTTTCCTCGCGTTGATTCTCCACAGGGTGGCTTTGATCTATTGCTGCTGCAGCTGGATGGGGTCGATGCCCCTCTCGGAGAGAGCAGGGCAAGGAAATGACGTAGGATCAAACTTGGTGGATGGGTCACTTTCACCCAGGTGTCATTCGTGTAAAGAGAACAATTAGCTTTGTCATGTTAATACTTTCTGAGGTGAATGTACCTGAAGAAGGAAAGTGACTCAGCCACCTGCCAACTTGTCTGGGACTGCATAATCATGTTGTTGTGTGTGTGTGTGTGTGTGTGTGTGTGTGTGTGTGTGTGTGTGTGTGTGTGTGTGTGTGTGTGTGTGTTTCAGTTCCCTGAAAGGCCTTTTTGAAATGATGAATGCAGTTAGAAGATTATCGTTGCTACTCTTGTCTCTCCACTTTTGCACTTTAGCTGACCTGGTAAGCACATGTTTGGACCTGTTCAGTGTTTGTCTCATAAAGGGTTTTTAAAAGTATTTTTTTAAGAGTAATCATTTTCTCTTTCTTTTTTTAGGAAACACTTCACAGGAAACGAAGAGGAACACGCAACTATAGAGGTGATTCATTACCTGACTTTTTTTTTTATATTCTTTATGTCTCAACACCTTTTGCAAAACTTTACATTTATAATATTCACCATAACATTAACACCACCTTGCTTGTCTCTGGCTTCTGTCATATCCAGCATTAATAATTGAAGTAGTTTGTGTGACCGTAGTTGTTCTGTGGGATCAGACCTAACATATTCACCCTCACCCCACACATCAGTGAGCCTTGGATACCTTTGATACTCTTTCCATTTCTCTCGTTGTCCTTCCTTGGACCTTCATAATAGTCAGTTAACACGGCGTATCAGGAACACAAGACCTGCCAATTTGTAATTAAATCATCCCTGTTTTTTAGCCGTCACATTGTGACCTTTGTCTATGCCGCTCGATCGTTACCTTGACATTATTTATTAAGCTTCTAACAGAATTCATTGTTCATGTTCTTGTAAATGTGTGCACACCCTGTCTGTCTTCCTTTCGGCTTTTTCCCTTTTACTCGGGAGTCGCCACAGCGAATCATGTGATTCGCACGTTTGATTTGGCAGAGGTTTTTACGTCGGATGCCCTTCCTGTCACAACCCTTTTTAGCAAGGGACAGAAACACGCTGACGACTTTGCAGCTCCTCTTTACGAAGGTCAGCAATGGTTCTTTTACATCAACCTCTCACCATAGACAGTGACAGACATGGCCCGCCTTTGATAACCCAGATAGCCACACCCTATAATTGGGATACCAAACATCACCAGACAAGTTAATATCTAAAAGGTATAGAGGTCCAATAGGAACTCGCTGGTACTGGTGGTGGTGCTGGTGCTGGTGCTGGTGGTGGTGCTGGTGCTGGTGCTGGTGGTGCTGGTGGTGATGGGGGTGGGGGGTCTGTAAACCTAATTACTGAGAAACTGTTGGTTACCCAACAATAACAGAAACTTTTTTTAATTTGTGAATAAATATAGAATTTCCTGGCAGATCAAACGCCAGGCAACGAATGGGTCAAATGAAACAGAACAACTGAATTTATCTAAAGATTTGTAACAAATTAATAACTGTAAAAATATTTTAACAATGCAATGATTCTTGCAGCAGGACAAGACTTCTAAAAGCTACATCACATAATCATTACATTTTCACTGTAAGATTAATTAGACTCGAAAAAGATCACTTAAACAGTTGTAGGAGTTGTCAATCACACCCAAACACACGGAAGGACATTGTGTGTATGTGCGTACGTGTGTGTTTGTGTGTGTGTGTGTGTTGACTTTGGACAGGTTAAATGCAGAGGAAGTAATTTCCCTTACGGAATTAATATAGTACAGTATGTAAAGAAAAAAAATTGACACTGTGTAGGCTGGTGGTGTAGTGGGTAGGGTACTGGGCTGGTTGTGGGTTTAAATCCCTATTAGAAGTCCCTACCGTAATAAGATGAGCGCCGTTTAAGATGAAAATCAGTTGACATTTGAGACTGTGAAAGAAATCAAAAATACCTTTGACGTTTCACATCAGCAACATTGTGCCATAGAGTCAAGCTAACATAAGTCTAGTGGTCCATCCTGGAGTCGTATTGCTTAGATCCATAAAAACGCCATCCTTTCTGTTGCCAGATGGTGGCAAGACACCAAATGGTAATTTTGGGCATGGTGATAAGATCACAACCATCACACACAATTACCACTAAAGTTTGATTCATCAGGCACAATGTGCAGTTATGAGTCACATCCTGGTTACATGTGGAGACATATACGTTTATTGTTCTTATTTACATTTATGCAAAGAATATCAGTAGTCTAGCAGGAGTATTTTTAAAATTCCTAAAAAAAAAGTCTTTCTTAGTGTGGAAAGATGACGGCATGTGTTAGACTCAGTATTGGGTGTGTTTACACTGATCAAATTAGACTGGTGTCCTGATGCATTACTATTAGTTTATTTACATGTTTATTCACAAATAAAATGATGTTGATCAGGCAAAACATAAATTATCTTGTGTTGATTCTGGCTGCAATGAAATACAAGTTAAAGGAAAATTATAAACTATTGCTTTCTTTTTTGATTTATATTTTCCACACTGCCCCAGATTTTTCTGATTTGGGGTTATATTACCGTAAAAAATAAATATTGGCCCCTCCTATTAATAATTTGATCATTCATCCCGATGTCACTGACCACCACCCCATCCGGTGTGGATCACATCTCAATTCTAAATTTTCCCCAGATGTTGAGAGGGCTGCCAGATCATTGTTCCACTGAGTCCTTTGGAAGGCTGCCATGTAGTGCTTTGTGTTGCATGTCTGGTTACTCATAGTCCTTGAACTTTTTCATTTTTTTCTTTAACTTTTTACAGCCAGTTTATTCAACCAAAGCTGTATCACTTTTCTCTGCCCCTCTAGCTCATGCTACTCCACCCTATTGTTCCTGACGTCCAGTCTGGCGTCACGTCACCATCACGCTATAATGACTCGACTTCAGTTAACACAGCCTCGACGTCATCTCGTGCCAGCATTTGTTTTCAACTAGTGTCGGCCCTCTACTTACGAAATCAATCCATTCCAGAGCCTTTCTTGTAGCCTGGAGTTTTCATAAGTCGATGCGCATTTTACATGTAAAACGCGTGTTTCATTCTAAGGCTCCCAAGCCTACCCCGTAAACCCTTTAAAAATGATAAAAGTTCACCAATTTTGTCTGAAATATATATGAAATATGTGTTAAAAGCAAAAGAAAATTATTTATTAAACCATTTAAATATTTTATTAACCCCCCCGAGTGCAGCTAACTGGGTTATCAAAGGCGGGCCATGTCTGTCACTGTCTATGGTGAGAGGTTGATGTAAAAGAACCATTGCTGATTTTCGTAAAGAGGAGCTGCAAAGTCGTCAGCGTGTTTCTGTCCCTTGCTAAAAAGGGTTGTGACAGGAAGGGCAGCCGACGTAAAAACCTCTGCCAAATCAAAACGTGCGAATCACATGATTCGCTGTGGCGACTCCCGAGTAAAAGGGAAAAAGCCGAAACGAAGACAGACATTTCAACATTTTATTAACATATTTCTGAATTAAACCATTATTAAACATTTTTTATTGACGCGCACACACACACACACACACACACACACACACACACACACACACACACACACACACACACACACACACACACACACACAAACAAAAACACTTTCTCTCTCTCTCTCTCTCTCTCTCTCTCTCACACACACAAAAAACAACACACATTTGTGTCGCGCTTCGCCCAATGCGGGCTCCGCCCACACGCAGCGCGCAGCCGACGCTGGAGCTTTTGAGAAGGGGTATTCAAAGTGCACTTACCTCCTTGACAGATCGGAGGTCCGGACTCAACATTAACTTGTTTCCTTGAGGGATCAGAGGTCCGGATGAGCCGCTGCATTTTACTCAAATTCAGCGGAGCGTGCCACATTTATTAAACAGTTACTGATTTAAACAACTTAAAAAACGAAGTCGCGGCTTGTCCGGACTTCTGATCTGTCAAGCAGGCAAGTGCGCTTTGAACACTTGTTTAGTACTCAACACTCACTTGTTTGCATGAGGGATTGGAGATCCAGATGAGCCGCGCCCCGTCTCGGGGGCTCCGGTGTCCGTCGCACTGCTGCCCACACTCGGCGCACTCGAACACACATTACCTGACTCATTACCACATGATGCCGGAGCTTTTAAGACGGGGCATGGCTTGTCCGGACCTCTGATCTGTCAAGCAGGCAAGTGCGCTTTGAACACTTGTTTAGTACTCAACATTCACCTGGTTGCTTGAGGGATCAGAGGTCCGGATGAGCCGCATTTTGCCTACATTCAGTGGAGCGTGCCACTTTTATTAAACATTTACTGAATTAAACAACTTAAAAAACAAAAAATAAGCTGCAATGAGCACTCTCCGAACTCACCAACCAACAGTACAGCTCTCCTTTACGTGTGTGACAAACAAGCTTTATGGGTGCAGTACTATAGAGTGGCCAATGGGAGGCCAGTGGGGCAGGATGTTGGGAGCCAGCCAATGAGAGAGCAACTCGCGCATTGTTTGAAAAAAACGTTTTAATGTTTGAATGGTACGTTTGAATTTTGGAATGGCGCGTTTGGCGCTTTTCGTAAGAAGTTGATTCGTATACAGAGGACGAAAATTTAGGAAAATGTCTTTCGTAACCTGGATTTTTCGTATTCAGAGGTTTTCATAAGTAGAGGGCCGACTGTATTATTCACTTGTTATGTTCCTGAGTGGACATTTGGAAATTCTCACCAACCCCACACCAATCTTGGAGCTCACCAAGAGATACTCTATTTGTTTTTATTTTTGCTGAATGGGATGTAGGGTCAATGCTTGAGATTTTAATGATTTACCACAATTTTGTCCTCTCTGTCTCCCTAAATCCTCTCCATACCTTGTTTGTCTAACCTTCCTTGAGGAAATGTTTTTTTTTCATATTAACTCCTGTTCACTGGTCCTTCTGACTCATATTTATCAGAACAAGCAGCAAAACTTTGATCTTCACTTTCCTCCACAGTTTAAAGTGAAGATACAGATAAAGAGATTTTTATTGTGAACTGTTGCATGACCAATAATAATCAGTTTAGCAGCGATTTGTTTCACAGCAATTATAAAAAGAAAATGCACAAAAGACAAATACACTAAGCTATATATGTGTATATATGTGTATGTAGTTATATGTACATATACACATGCCTATATAGCCACATACACATACATAGATCCTACAAAGACATACCATATTCGACGTAATAAGCGCCCTGTTCCAATAACCCCTCCCCCCACCTACCCACCCAATGTTTTTAATCTTACGTCTAATAACCGCCCATGTGTACTGGGAGCAAGATGGTCAATCAAACTTCCCAATTTTATTCGATCAGTAAATGTGCTAGAACCAAATGGGTGCATGGACGTTTGCTCACAGGACAATTGCTCACAGGATAAATGCTCACAACCTTAATGGAAAAAAAACAGACATTTGCTCACATCTTTTGTCTTTGTTCTAATAAATGCATAATACAAAAAGATCACAATGTGTTGTAAAAATCCTTTATTTTTATAAATACATAATGCCAAATCAACTCATTATACATTAGGGTTAGGGTTTAGGGTTAGGGTTCAAGTTTAGGGATCGGGTTAGGGTTCGGTTTAAAATCGAACAAAATTTTTTTACGTTGTGAACAAATGTCTGTTTTTTTCATTTAGGTTGTGAGCATTTGTCCTCGAACCAGTAAAATGAGGCATTCACTGCCTGAAAAAGTGAGTTTAAACAGTATTTCAAGACCCCTTGCCACTGGGGAATGTCTGCAATGTTCATCAGTAAAGACACATTTGATTGTTCCGCCGTGCTTTAAAAAACAGGAAAATATTTTATCTGTGTTCTCTTGGTAAATGTGCAACAACCGATGAACCATTGGAAACTGCTACAGCAAAACTATGGGATGCTCTGAATGACTGGTATGAGCTAGATATGGACTTATCAGAAAGTGAAGATGAGTATTTTTCACCCAATTCTCCTGCTCACTAACTTCATAAATTTAAGCACGTACCTAGCCATGCGCTTTTGTTTATGATCGTGTTGAATGGTTGAACGTGCCATGTGCTAAAGTTAACATTCGTGTTGATTGGCTCGATTGTACTTCCAGGAAAATGTTTAAAGGAACAGCACCTGGAGGGAAAAGTCTATTAAAAATTTATGCTGTTTTCTGTTTATTTTCAGCTTTCATGTAAGTAGTTTGGTTGATACCGAAAAATGAATAACGCAAATAAAAGTAAAATTCATTGATTGTTCTGATATTATTCATGGTTTCCATCTCCATGCTAATAAGCACTTAACGTTCCACTCCGCTGGGAACATTTTAATAAGCGCCCATCCACTCCAATTTTTAAGCGCCCTGGGCGCCTATCTCATCTAATACGGGGATATATACACACACATACCGATACATATATACACATACTGTATATATCCCATATACTGTACACGTATAATATCTACTCACATATTCATACATTTACAGAATTATACATACAGTATATTCAAATATTCATGTCTTGACACATATACGGTATATCCCACACACACACACACGTATATCCATATACATGCATACATATATATATTTGGCGGAGCGGTAAAAGTTCTTTCGTAGGAGTCGGGGTAGAAGGGCTTGTCGGAGCTTCCTGAGGAAGTACATCCTTTGTTATCCTTTCCCCACCTGGTGGAAGATGTTTGTAGTCCCAAAATAAAGAAGGTGGTAAAAACCCCTGGCAGTTTATTTGCACATGCTTTAAGTTCCCTTCCTGTTCCTCTGTCTGGGTCAGTAGGATTCCTCATGTTAATGGGTTAAGCTAAATTTTGCATCTCCTTTTTTTTTTTCATTGTAATTTATTTGAGTGATTTATTTTGTTGATTCTCTTTTCCATTGCTGCTGACCTCATCGCACCTCTGTGTCTCCCTCTAAGTGGATATTGGCCCTCAGTGTTGTTTATTTGCATTCAATCTCAACAGGTCCAAATGACCCAATAACATAGAGGAGAACAGTAATGAGAACGAAGAATGATATTAAATACAAATAATATACAGGAATATGTACACATCCATCACACAGTAAAAGTTTCAAAAACAAAAATAAATTTAATATCACTGCACCTATAACTGTACTACTGCATTGTCCCATTAAAATAAAATAAATTATTTATAGTGTCATTTAAATTTAACATAAATTTGATATATTCAAATTTTTGTAACTGTTTAATAAAATTAAATACAAATTAAAATGTTTTGTTGGTGGGTTTTTCTAGCAGTGTCTATTATTTGCTTGACGCAAGCCCTTAACTCGATCCCTATGAAATACAGGCTCATATTTACATGACCATGGGATGTCTTTCATCAGAGCAGGCTATATTTCGAAACTGGCTGAATGCAGAGCCGCATATAATGTTAATCTTAATCATATCTTTTTTGTGATATTGTTAAAGGTCTCAATGGTCCCCTCAACTCACTGCATCGGGCAGTTCAATGGGGTAAATCTGGGTTAAACTACTCTATTGCACAACTTGAATAAATAAATCTCAGTGCTGCTCATCATTCAGTGAATGTACTGCATTCTTATAGCTGACACTCTCAGAACAACCCAAAGTTTTCCTTTGACACTCGTTATTTTGACCTGAAAGTTCATATTTATCTCTTTTGCCCACATACAAGTTCCTGAAATAAAATGACACCTTTATTTATTTATTTTAGTTTTGCTGAGTTGAGTTTGATATTCTGTGGTAATTTTGATGTGGAAGTGATTTAAATGCAGTAAAGCCAGTTTTGTCGATGGAAACAGTTTGTTTGATTCTTTATGTGATTGCCATTGTGTGTATTTTTCTCTTCCTCAGACCGGTGTGTAGATTCAAACTCCGCTGCAGTCAGAGAAATAGGAGAAACTTGGCTGCGATGGAGAGGTCAAAATGTTGAATCTTGCCGCTGTGCCTCAAGAGGAAGAGCACACTGTCATTACATACCTATTACTAGTAAGGGAATCGTATTTGCCTCTTATTTTACATTTGTATTTTGTTTATAATATGAATGGCAACATACTTTTAACTAACTGACAGGATTCCTTCTGTATTTCTTCATATATACAGGGATTCCTTGCTACTTCGTACTTCAATTTATGCGGCTTCAGTGCATCGCGGGTTGTTTTTTTTTTTAAATATTCAATGAAATAAAAAAAAAAAGAAATTAAGAAAGAATAGGGGGAAAGGTTAAGGAAAATGCCACAAAAACAAGGCCAATTATGCAAAATAAAATCTAAAACAAAAAAAAAACCCCAAAACCTCCCATCAAAACTATATTTTTGTGGGGTGCGCATCTGTGTGCGTGCGTCTGTGTGTGCATTTATATTTTATTTACATGTTATGCGTTATTTTTTTAATATACGCTGAATCATTGAATATGTATTTGATATTATATACACACACATGTACGTATACGTCAGTCGAGGGGGGGCTAGGATCCGACTTCGAGGATTTCAGTTATCGCAGGGGGATCTCGGTCCCAATTAACAGCGGAAAGTGAGGGATCCCTGTGTGTGTGTAATATATCACATATACACACGCTCCCCAACTTACATTTTTAATTGGTTCCAGACAGCCAAACGTAAGTCGTTACAGTGACGTATGACACTCATACTGTACTATACATCCATGAATACCATTACCGTATCGCATAAAACACCCTAAATCAATTATTATAAATGTAAAATAATGTCAAATATCATCAACATTAGTTTCAATTAAATTAAAGCAAAATAATTTCAAACTGATCAATTTCAATCAAATTCACTCATCAAATACAGTATCAAATATAACCTTTAACATTCTCTATGATGTGATCTTTCTGCTTGTAAATGGTTCCGATGGTCGACGGATGAAGCTGAGCCAACTCACTTTCCATGAAGCTTAAAACAGCCAATCAATGCTTACAATATGTGAGGCGCTCAATACCAAAAGTAGTTTACTCGCTTGAAACAAAGCGCGGGTTATACGGACTTCCGGTCTTTTAAGTGCACAAGGGCGCCGTTGAACTCATTTAGTACTCAGCCTGCACTGATGTGCATCAGCAGAGCAGAGAGTTCTCTTTCTTGGGTTTTTCCTTTTACAACTCTCTTTTCTTCACTGAGTATGCATGGTAGATTGTGTCGATCTGAGCAGATAGTTAATTCGTCTCTGTATATTATATATATCGTACGCCAAATTCCGCAAAGTAGGATTAACTCCCCCTGACTGATGTATACGTACATGTGTATAATATCAGTAAGTACATATCCAAAGCTATAAATTCTTATAACAATTAGACATTAAAAAAAAAAAAAAAGCACAAGATGTTCATAAAATATAAATCCATACACGTACAGACGTGCGCACATCCACTCAGATGTGCACCGTACATTAAAAAAAAAAAAAAAAAGGTAGTTTTAATGGGGGTTTGTTTGCATAATTGGCCTTGTTTTCCAGCATTTTCTTTAACTTCCCCCCCTATTCTTCCTTAATTTTTAATTCGATGAATATTAAAAAAAAAAAAAAAAAAAAAAAAAGCACTGAAGCCACATGAATTGAAGCGCGAAGTAGCGAGGGATTCCTGTCCATCATTAAATATATAAAAATGATTAAACCAAGTTGAATGTAAAGTGCCTCTTTTATTCAGATACTCAGTTTCCATTCGAGTTTGGAGAGAGAACTTGGTCCGACCAGCACATTACGCTGATGCATCCTGACGTACCATCACGGTTCAAAATTCCCACTTCTAAAGGGGATGTTACAGAAATTTCCCCTTTCAGCTTTTTCCCTTTTTCAAGGAAATTAAAGTTAAAAAACAATTGACACTCACAATCTGTGTAAAAATTTAATACAGTAATTTATTTGAATGACAGGAAATGCTTTGAGTAAACAGATAATTGGTGTCAATTCAGAAATACAACAACAACAGAAATTAAACAATCGTGTGATTAATAAAAACATAAATTAACAACTATTAATGGGATTTTAAAAAGAACAGTAGTTTGACGATCATAGTCAATTTTATTATAAACAGAATTCAGGCAGCACTTTCATCACCAAGAGAACAGGAACATTTGGGGGAAGAATCTTTTTTGTGCGTTTGGGGGCAACTCAACATTTTGAATAAATTTAGCAGCTGTCCGTCATCATACTTTCATAATCACAACATTTCCCTTGTCTGTTCAAAAATAAACAAGTTATTTGATAAGTGTATACTTTCAAAATGATTTACAGTTTCTTTCTATTTTTACATTTTTTTTAAATATTAGCTTGTTATGCATCACGATGCTACAGTGGTGGCACATGTAAGGAGGCCGTCTTCTCCAATGACTTCATATGCCTGTGTCCACCAGGGTTCACTGGACAACAGTGTGAAATCAGTTGAGTACAAACTGACACAATCATTAACTATCCTAATTAAAGCCTTAACATGAACAAGATATTCCGACTCAATTACATTAGTCTTATTCTTTTCTTTTCTTTCTTTAGATTTGAATCAGAAATGTGTCAATGGGCTGGGCTCTGATTATCGTGGTACTTGGAGCATATCCATCTCTCAAACTAAGTGCATTAACTGGAACTCAACATTACTCAGAGGAAAAAAATTCTCAGCCAAGAGACCAGACACCAAAATCCTTGGACTGGGCAATCACAACTACTGCAGGTACTGTCCGGGTACACACAAACAATACAAACAAACCAAAACCATTTCTTGCAGCCGAGTAAAACAGAAATTCTGTGTTTCTTCAGAAATCCAGATGGAGACTCCAAACCATGGTGCTATGTTTATAAAAAGTCTCAAATTGTGTGGGAATTCTGTTCTGTGCCAAAGTGTTCAACAGGTGCGGCACACATCCACATACAATCCATATAAAATGTCTACACACCCCCATTAAAGCATCTGCTGACTAACACCACAGTCCTAGTTGAAGAGGAGCTGCACAGTCTGACCCTGAACCCCTTCACAGTGCATGGGTTTCAATTTATTTACTTACTGTAAGAAAGGTTTTGATGAGGCTACTGAGAAACACTTGGCAACGCGACCTGGATGCAGACGGCAAGAAGATGGGCCACTCATGGGGTCAGCTGGAAAGACTGGCCCAGAACAGAGACAGACGGAGGGATCTTGTTGGCGGTCCCAGTATGTCCCAGTAGAGGTGACGGGCTTGAACTAACTGAACACCTGTTTGTAGGGTTACTGTGGTGTTCCGTGTTCTGCCCGTGTTAGGGTCTTCAAAGTGTTCTATCATGTTTCAAAAATTTTTTATACTCACCATCCCCACCCAAGATTCTGCAAATGCTCTGTAAGCTGCTTGCAGACCATGGCGTCAACATTCTCCTGAAATGTTTTCAAGAGTAACTATTCCGGAGCATATTCAAATACAGAATTATATTTTGGAAAGAAAAAAAAACCCTCAAAGATCACTGCAAAGTAATATTTCTCTGGATACTTACAGGGGTGTACAAGAAGATTTCACATCTTTTATTGTTTAAATTACTTACAGTATATACACTGACAGTATCAACCCCAGTGCAGCTAACTGGGTTATCAAAGGCCGGCCATGTCTCTCACTGTCTACGGTGAGAGGTTCATGTAAAAGAACCATTGCTGACTTTCGTAAAGAGTCGGCTGCAAAGCCGTCAGCGTGTTTCTATCCTTTGCTAAAGGGTTGTGTCAGGCAGGGCATCTGGCGTAAAAACCTCTGCCAAATCAAACGTGTGAATCATTTGCTGTTTCGACCCCTGAAGAAAAAAAAACAGGGGGGGAAAAAGCCGAAAGGAAATCTCCGTCTCTCTCAATTTCATATGCAGTACTGATAGTATCAGAGAGCAGTGTCCCAGAATCAAACAGCAATGCCCCAGTATAAAGGAGTTTAAAAATAGGAACGACCATCCCGATGGTACGCCCTCGATGACCACGCAATGTTGCAGAGATGTGCCAACCAAGACAGTCCCACAACATCCAGAGCCTTTAGATTATTTAGGGCAGAGTTTATGCACCCCCAAAGTCCAACCAGCAAGGAGCTTTTTTACTACCTCAGGGATCCTCACCAAGAGCCCCAGGGTCTTCCTCCTCCACAGAAGATGTGTTGGTGGGATTGAGGAAGTCCTCAAAGTATTTCTTCCACCTCTTAGCAACCCAAGTTTGAGGTGAGCAGCTCCGCACTTCCACTGTAAACAGTATTTGAAGAGAACTGCTTTCCCCCTCCTGAGGCAGGAGTCCCAAATATTTACCAATGGTTTTGTATCCTTTCCCAGACTGAGACACTGAGACATCACTATAATCTTCTTTCTTGTTTGCTCTTGAAGCTCACTGGATCACGGCGTGATGATGTGTGTTCAGTATGGCCTACCTCACCTTGTCAGACAGGTTTTATGTTCGGGTTCTCCTGATTGGAAATGTCTGGCAGCAATCAGGCCTGGGTGTGGCCATGAAATTGAACTCAATTTGAAAAAGTTAAGCGTGACAAAGGTGCAAAAAAGTAAAAAATCAGTAAGGGGCAAAAACTTTGGCACAGTACTGTAAATATTGTCTTTCTTCATCTTCATTTTCATCCTCCTTCGCTTTATCTTGGGTTGGGTCGCGGGGACAACACTCTAAGGAATGAGGTTCAGATGTCCCTCTCCCCAGCCACTTCCTCCAGCTCTTCCTGGGGGGGACACCGAGGTATTCCCAGACCAGCCGAGAGACATAATCCCTCCAGCGTGTTGTCGGTCAACCCCGGGGTCTCTTTCTGGTCAGTCATGCCCAAAACACCACGCCACGGAGATGGTCGGGAGACGTTCTAACCAGATCCCTGATCCACCTCAACTGGCTCTTGTCAATGTGGAGGAGCAGTGGTTCTACTCTGAGCTCCTCCTGGATGGCTGAGCTTCTCATCTTATCTCATCTCATCGCCACTCGGCGAAGGAAGCTTATGTCAGCCAATTTTGCTCTTTCGGTCACTACCCGAAGCTCCTGAACATAGATGAGGGTTGGAATGTAGATTGACTGGTAAATCGAGAGCTTTGCCTTGCTTAAGATCTTAAGATTAAATCCTGGTCCCTGGTTTATACTTAAACTGTAGTTAGTTGGCTGAAAGAAACAATTTTTCCAAGGGAAAAGTCTCATTTCATTTATATTGATTGCTTTTGGTTCTGCGTTACAATTTGATTGTACTTTGCATAGAACATTATCTGTATTGGGTTTTGAGCTTTACAATTCTTGCCAGTTCTGCAGTTCTCACTGTAAATTACTTTCATAGAATTTCAAGGGATGGTACAATGATGTAGTGGTTAGCACGTCCACCTCAAAGCCAGAAGGTCCTGAGTTTGAGTCCCAGGCACGGGCTTTTCTGGGTGTAGTTGCATGTTTTTTCTGGTATTCCAGTTGCCTCCTACAGTTCTAATACATGCTCATGAGGCTAATTAGCTGTTCCAAATTGCCCCTGTGTGTGAGTGAGAATGGTTGTGTGTGTGTGTGTGTGTGTCTGTGTGTGTTGGCCATATGATATGTGTGATAGGCTCCAGCCTGCTCTTGACACTATAGCATTAAGAGGGTCAGCAAATGAGTGTGTGAGAATGTGAATGTCAGAAAAAATTTATACGTAAAAATTGAAAAATCCTTCTTAATCCTGCTTTAATAATGAAATGTAATAAAATGCTTTTACTAACATTATTGATCAGATACCTAGACTTCAAAAAAACAGATCTTTGTTATTCATTCGACTTTATCTGAAAGAAAGAAAAAAAAAATCAAAATCAATCAAAAAAGACAGAAAAGCATAAAATAAAAAGAAAACAAAAGCAAAAAATCTGGTACACAGGCATAATTTAGTATTTATTTCTATTAGATCCTTTACTGGAGTGTGTACAAGGATCGGGTGAGTCCTACAGGGGAACTCAGTCAGTCAGTATAAGCAACTCTAAGTGTCTGCCATGGGATTCGCCTGCAATCTACCACAAGTTCTACACAGCCTGGAGGTCAGATGCCAAAGAATTGGGTCTTGGCAGCCATAACTACTGCAGGTAAGTAAACACACACACACACAGATACACACACACACACACACACACACACACACACACACACACACACACACACACACACACACACACACACACACACACACAGATACACATAGAGGTTTTATCTTAGATTAGTGATATTTGAAAGGACTAAAAGTAAAATTGTGGAAATGTAACAAAGACTTCTTCTTCTTTTCCTTTCGGCTGTTCCCTTCAGGGGTCGCCACAGCAAACCATCCGCCTCCATCACCCTATCCTCTGTATCCTCTAACTCTTACTCCAACTACCTTCATATCCACCTTCACCACATCCATAAATCTTCTCTTTGGTCTTCCTCTAGACCTTCTGCTTGGTAGTTCCAGCCTCAGCATCCTACTACCAATATACTCACTGTCCCTCCTCTGTACATGTCCAAACCATCTCAATCTCGCCTCTCTGACTTTGTCTCCAAAACGTCTTACATGTGCTGTCCCTCTGATGGACTCATTCCTGATCCTATCCATCCTCGTTACTCCCAAAGAGAACCTCAACATTTTCATCTCTGCTACCTCCAGCTCTGCCTCCTGTCTTTTCCCCAGGGCCACTGTTTCTGAACCATACAACATCGCTGGCCTCAACACCGTCTTGTACACTTTTCCTTTCATTCTTGCCGATACCCTCCTATCACACATCACCGCGGATAATTTTCTCCAACCATTCCAACCTGCCTGCACACGCTTCTTCACCTCTTTTCCACACTCTCCATTGCTCTGGACTGTTGAACCTAAGTACTTAAAATCCTCCACCTTCTTTATCTCTGCCCCCTGTAACCTCACCGTTCCTCTTGGGTCCTTGTCGTTCACACACATGTATTCTGTATTCATGTATTCTCTCCCAAATCAGTAAGATAATTAAAATTTGTTCTGTAGTGAATTTAATTTTAAAAGGACTTGGGAAAAGTTTCAAATGAGCTCATTGACGATACCTGATGTCTGCCTTCATCTAAAAAAACTGAACCCATGTAATAAAATACATTACCATATGCATATTTTTAACATTTTTAGGAACCCTGATAGTGACGGTTCTCCATGGTGTCACATCTATAAAGGATCCCAGCTGAAGTGGGAACACTGTGATATCCCTAAATGTTGTAAGTACAGTATTCATAAGTTCCATAAGGAGAAATGATTATGATCCCTCTGCTTTTTCCAACAACACTCATCAGGAATCGGGCACATACCCTCATATTGTGGTCGAATGCACTGTCATGCCCAAAAAGCTGTCACCTGGATTTAAATTGATACACAAGCCTTTGATTGGAAAATTACTGCAGTCATTAATCAGTGATTTAGCTGGCACGTTATTTTATATTCTTCACGGATGCAGTGAGTACTTTCTCATGTCTTAATCAACCATGATGGAAGACATCCTATTGTCATAAGATGCCATACCAACTTTATTTATGTAGCACTTTCATACAACCATGGTTGAAACAAAGTGTGGTAAATCATCTGAAATTAAGGCAAAACATAAAACATTCAAACAAATAATAAAAAAGATACCAACAGTCAATAATTAAAAACAAATAATAACAAATAATTAAAACAAATAAGTTTAAGTCTCATCTTAGTCAAAAGCCAATGAGTAAAACGTGAGTTTTAAGACCCGTTTTAAATGCAAACAATGAAGGGGTGTGTCTCACATGAAAGAGCAGATTGCGCCACAATTTTGGAGAAGTGATAAAAAATATGCTCTGTCCCCTCTGAGCTACCACTTTGTTGTTGGTGCAGCTAGGAGCAACTGATCAGCTGAGCTGAGAGACCGGCTAGGAGTGTACAGATGAAGCAGCTCGGAGACGTAAAGCACGGCAAGGCTATTTAAGGATTTAAAAACAAACAGATGATGTTTAAACTGAACTTTAAAATACACGGGTAACCAATGAAGCGAAGCCAGAATGGATGTGATGTGATCTTTATTGTGAGTTCCAGTAAAAATACATGCAGCTGCATTTTGAACCAGCAGAGAACATGAAAGGCAAGACTGGCTGACTCCAAAACAAAGTTCATAGCAGTAACCCGGCTGAGACATGATGTAGGGAAGGATTCCTGACTCAAATTGCTGTCTCTAAATGATGGGTTTCACGTTTACCAACTGCCTTAAATGAAAAAAGCTGTACTTCACGCCTGCGAAAATTTGATGATCCCTGTTAAAAATCACTGCCCATCTTCAAACCAAGATTTGTAACTGCAGCTTTTACATACGGTTCCAAGCAGTCCGGGTCACCAGAGGGGTCTCACTTGAGCCAATGAGACCAAACACCATCACTTGGAGGGGTTGTCATTAAATTTTAAAAGGTTCGAGGCCATCGAAGCCTTTATGTCATTTACGCAAACAAGAAGAGGTGCATCTGAAAAGGCATCATGATGCTCTAGTGGTACATAAATCATCCACAGGAAGCATATAAAGTGTGAACAGTATTGGCCCTAAGATTGAGCCCTGTGGAATCCCACATAACAGGTGAGTGGAGGACGATTCAGAACCAGCAAGGTTTACACTAATGATTCTATCTGCCAGATAGAAGTTCAACTATTTCAGGGCAGTATCACGAATGCGCACTAGGTGCTGAAAATGAGATAATAAAATGTTGTGGTCCACTGTATCACTGTCATTAAGTACGCTTAACAAAGCTGACTCTGTGCCATAAATAGTTTTAAAATCTGACATGAAAATCTCCAGGCTGTTATGTTCATCCAGAAAAACTTTCAACTGAGCAAAAAATATTTTCTCCAAGATTTTTCACAGGAAGGACAGCTTGGAGATTGGCCTAAAATCAGCTAAAACTTAGTGATCAAGACCAGGTTTCTTAATTAGGGACTGAACTACAGTGAGTTTAAAGTTCACAGGAACTACACCAGACGACAGACAGACTGCTGTTAATAGTACTGATAACTGACTCAGCTATGCAAGGGAGAATCTCTTTTAAAACCTTGGGGGGACAACATCATGTGGGTAACCTGAGGGCTTAGTACAGCCAAACAACCTCGTCTAACACTGACAAAGTCACAGGTTCAGACAGGTCTTGGAAAAGATGCCACTGCATATCAGAAGTGTCAAATTAGGGTCTGCATCAAGTTGGAAAAAGTAAAACTTAAATCTGTTTATGAACTTATCAGATTAAGAAATGTCCAACACATGGTAGCTACTGTACAGGTATCCATACAACACAGTGTTACAATACAGGTTTGCTTCAGTTGGTCAGGCTGAGGCTCAGCAACATTATGTTGCAATAAAATTAAGTCAACCTGAATGTACTGAGTAAGCAGATTATCGCATTCACTGGAGGTTTTCATCCCTAATTTTAACTCTGGCTCAAATAACGAATTATGTATGGACAAAGACCGTTCAAGTATCATTCGTTTATATTGCGCCTTATAATCCGGTGCGCCTTATGGCCCGGAAACCGCGTTGCCACATGAAACCTGTCAGCATATTGCTATGTAGGAATTCTGAATCACATATCAAATTATTATTTTGATTTCATTTTGTGCGTGTTCTTTTTGAAAACCGTTTTACTTCTCTGTGTTGTGTCACAGCCAGGATACCATCTACAATTACAACCCTTGGACCGAGAGCCCCTTCAACTGCCATCATAGGAGGTTAGAGAACTCAAATTTAAGGTGCAAGCCCCTGTTTTGCTGCCCAGAAAATTCTTTAAAATATATATTTTTTGACAAACATGAACATTACTATTTCTGTCAGATTCCTGTGGCCAGCGTTCCGAAAGGCTTTCTAGCTCTCAGCCAATGTTTAGAATACTTGGCGGTCAGTTAAGTGACATCAAAAAGCACCCATGGCAAGCGGCTATCACGTTGTACTCCCCACGCTACAAATTGCACAACTTTCTGTGTGGGGGAGTTTTGATTGACTCCTGCTGGGTCCTATCTGCAGCACACTGCTTCCAGGAAGGGTGAGAATACTGTCTTTTCCAAACTCCCAGGACAAGTGAAAACATCCTGAATGTGAGATAAATTCTAAAAGGAATTCTTATGAAATTATTTCATTTTTCACCTTGTTTTTGATCAAATTATACATTTTTAAAAAATTTCACCTTGATGTTAGAAAAAAAGCAAGATAAATGGTATCATTATGTGTATTAATGGTATTAATTACAATGTGTTTTTTAATTAAAACTGCATCAGTGGTAAAATAAAGTACAGTATGTAGTTAATTATGCATTGTACTGTATATCCAGTAGATTTGTTTTGTTAAAAATGGCATCTTCTGTGGGGGGCATATTTAGAGTTACAAAAGATCGCCTGCATGTGTTCCTTGGCCGAACCTTCAGGCTCCAGAACTCCAGTAGTGAGCAGATATTTGATGTGGAGAGATTTTGGATCCATGAACAATACAACAATTTGAATGAAGATAATGACATAGGTAATTTGAACTTCTGTGTGCGTATCTGTCTGTGTGTCTGTCTGTCTGTCTATTTATCTTTCAACAGTATTTATATAGAACTCTGGAAAAAAGCAAAATTTGGAGACAATTTAAGTGTTCTGTTCAGCATGTCTTTGAATTGCAGTCATTTCATTCTGGTGTTATAATGGTTAGACAGAGACCTGCAGAGGCCTACAAGTCACACTGTCTCAAAGTTATTGGGGCATGTGGCATAGGGGGATCTGGGTTATCGGATTTTTGTTTGTGAACGAATCATGAATTAAACCATATACAAGATTCTCCTGGAAGAAAACTGCTTTATTCTGCACACTGTTTCCTAAATGAGGGTTTTCCATCAACACTATTCTCAAAAAACAACACGCTGTCACGACCAGCCCAACATATAGATTTGAACCTAAGAGGAATAAAATATGGTTAAGAGGACAATGGAGTGTCACAACCCATCAGACAAAGTTGAGCTGATTGAGTTTTTCAGAAGTAATGACATAAAATAACCCAAGAGCAGCAAACAAGTGTGGTCGCGATCATCCTGAGATACACCAAAGCTGCGGTTCAATATCAGGGTTGTTCCTCTCAGTACTGATTATTTTTGATAGTCTCACGCTGCAATATGAAGCGTTTCAAGATCATAAATCCATTATTTTACCCTGACGATGTTTTTTTATTATTAAAGATAGAGATTTGTATCTGATGTAATTCATTATTTTTACAAGTGTTTAAGGGGTTGGATGTTTCCACTCAATGTAATAATGATTGATTTCATTTTATTCTGATATGTATCACAAATTAAAAATACCCCAGATAATAACATCTATCATTAATCTATCTATTAATGCCACGAGACTGTACAATGTAACTCAAAAAGTACCAGAATAAGGAAAACTAAAATCATTAAGATTAAAGTATTTCTGTATCAGATACATCACAGGAACCCTGAGAGCAAAAATCTGCTCTAATCGTTTTCTAATCATAATCATCATCATCATCATCATCATCATCATCATCATCATCAGAATAATTAATTAGTTCTCCACAGATTTAACATTTAACTGTCACGTCAACTGAAAAAACTAATATTTATAAATCTACAAATTCAAATTACTGCGATGGCCTGACGAACTGTACACGGTGGACCCCACCCTTGCCCAGAGTTGGCTGAGATGGGCACCAGCCTCCACGCAACTCAAATTGGGATCAAGCAGTTCAGCAAATGAATGAAAAATATAACTCAAAATATATACAACATACAGGCCATACCAATTATAATATACATTCATTACAGTCATAGTTAATGAGTTAATTATAGAAATTTTGTTATTGTGACTGTTTCATTAAAAAAAAACTCTCTATTGTACTTTAGTTTTCCTCAGGGGTGTTGAACTTTATTTAGCTTTCTCGCTAGTGTATGCCATTTACCCCATGGCGTTGTACTTTCTGTACTCTTTACATCCACGGTGTAGTACCTACTTTGGCTTGAGCTTCCTCGACGAGAGTATGGATGATTGGGATGCCAGGACTTCCATGTCTGGGATTTTGTCCTGCCAATTGGTGCCAAGAAATTGACAGATCAAGTAGAAGGTTATTCACCATTTCTGCTCTAAACAGTCCATGTCTTACAGGTTAAGAAGAGGGTTTTACATAGACCTGTGGGGCCGGTGGTGTAGTGGTTAGGGTGCTGCGCTCATGATCGGGAGGTTGTGAGTTCAATTCCCACTGAGACCCTCACTGTGCTAAGACCCCTGGGCAAGGTCTCAACCACAAGTGTGCCTCTGTTCACGCAGCAGTATAAATGGGTACCAGTAAAAATATACTGGGAAGGTAACCTGCAATGGACTAGCATTCCATCCAGGAAGAGTTTGACTCCTGGTCGCTTCACGCTACAGAAACTGGGGATAAGCACCGGCCCGATGAGCCACTAGGCTCGGGTGTAAAATCCCAACAGACTTCACCTTTACATAGACCTATACTTGGTGATAAGAATTTTTCATCTTCTTTCCCAAAAATTTTCACAGAGTAAAAGGAGGAGCTGGCTTTGGCAACCCTGTTCCTGACCTCCATGTCAATGTTCACAGCTCTTGAAAGTGTGGTGCCCAGGCAGGAAAAGCTGTTGACTGCCTGCAAGATCTGTTCTTTTACAATGATGTGAGGTTCTTGGTAGGATTTTTCTGGTGCAGGCTGGTATATATGACTTTAGTCTTTATTGATGATTTAACCAAAGTTGTTGCAGACTCCTGAGAAGCAGTTAATTTCAGGCTGCATTTCCTGCTTATCTGTGCTCTCAACGCAACCACAAAGCAATCAGCAGCAAACAGAAAGGCTCTTATTACAGTCTACTACCAATTTTGTGTCAGCCTGTAGGCATCTGAGTTCGAAAAGCTCACCATAAGCCCTGTACCTGACGTGCATGCCATCTTGGCAGTCATGAAATGCATCGGCATGACCGAGAACACTATGCTGAACAGCATCGGGGTGACAACTCTACCTTGCTTTACACTGTTTGTTACTGGGAATGCCTTTGACTCTTCTTCACTATTCAGTACTTTCACCACGATGCCATCATGGAACTGTTGGATGATCGTAGAATTTCTCCATGGTCTTCCAAAAGAAAGCTCACCTGAGTCCCATATGCATTGTGGAGGGGGAGGAATTGGAGGACCGTGGCCCATCCACAGCCTTTTGAGCATCATGGAAATGCTTTGTGTGGTGAATGTCTGTTTCCTTGTATTTCATTGACCTTTTTGCTGAACCAGATATCTTAAATCTCACAAAGCCCCTTGTGCACTTTCCGTCTTGTGCTGGAGACGGCATTGTTTTTGCTTGTGGCATGAGGTTGTTCTGGTGCATTCTGTTCAGCTGGTGTTTCACTGACAGTATCTCCTGTATCTCTGTTTCATTTCCGTTGAACAAGTCTTTGTATTTGCAAATTACTGATCCAAGATGTTCTATGGCAGTAGAGGAGACTGTGTCTCTAAATCTGTCCCACTGCTGCTCAATGCTTTCGGAATCCTGCTGTTGTCTTTAACAGTCTGCAATCAAGATTACAACTGAATTCTTCTGCAATTTTGCTGCTCTTCAGCTTGGAGATATTGAGCCTCTTTGAAATCTTCTGTCTCTGTCGTCTTCTTCCATGAAGGATTCAGAGTTTGAGCTTGGAGACTATGAGATGATCAGTCCAGCAGTCAGCACCACACATGGTCTTTGTCTCGCTCAGGTCCTGCATGTCATTCTTTCTAATGATGACAAAACCCATTAAATGCTAATGGTTGGAGTCTGTTGCTGTTATAGTTTTCTTGCCAGTACCATGTTTCCCAATGAATCCTTCCCATGTCTGGTGATCGGGTCCCACTCTGGCATTGAAGTCCCAATGACCAGCCAGCTTATCTGATGGTGGGAATGCTACATTAAAGGTGACACGTTCTTCAGAGATTGTCATCAGGATTGGTCATTGTCAGGGCATATACACTAATCAGCATTACACTGATCTGGTTTCCAAGTGGGAACTAAGGCATCATTAGATGATTATTAATGCCTTCAGGGTTGGAATTTTTTTAGATGAAGCGGGACACGTCTGCAAACCACATGGCAGCTTCTCGCCATTTCATGTTTCTACAACCACTCCAAAAGAATTTATATCCTCCACCACTTCCTGTGAGTTGGCCCTTGTCTGCTAGGTGTGCCACAATGAGTTTTGCTATGTCGAGTTGTAGTAGTTCTGAGGCAACCAGTACAGTTATTTGCTCTGGTCTATCTGCCTTGATGTTGTCTAGCAGGATTTGTATGTTCCATGTGCCGAAGTTGAGCGGCTTCATTTTCTTTTTCGTTTGTTGTCTTTGTAAGTTGGATCCCCATCAGTCCCAGTGTGCTGACCAAGGTAAGGTGAAGCAGATTATGTTTGGGGCACCTTTTCTAGCCCCTTTCTCCATGGGAGTGAGCAGAGGGATCCTCACTGCTTCAGTTCAGTAGAGATCAACCTTATGCCCTGTTTTTTCATGACTTGTAATTGACTGAGATTTAAGTGAGGGAGAGTTGCACAGGTTATCAGCTCTTGTCCAAGTGTATGTGCATCCAATGGCAAGACGAAATCAAACCGGCTGGAGAAAGGTCAGGATTTACTGGATGCAGTGTCTTTGCATCTCACTGTGTCCTGATCACACGCCACAATGCTTTTCTGGTTCTGCCTTTCTTCCCATGGGGCCACCATGTGATGGTCACCTCATGGACAGGGTAGTTCGCCAAACCCAGCCTTTATGCGTATTGGTGGACAATCCCCACAGGGATGGCAAATTCACACTGCTCAGGTTTTGAGTCAGAGTTTTTCTTCTCTTCGGCGGGCTGCTTGCCAAGACTAATGGGCCCAGCCTGTCTATCCAGAACATTTTTCTGTGTCAGACTGCAGACATGAGAATGTTGATGATTTTCCAGAGTCAAGTTTTAGATTAAGTTCTTCATCTGTAAATTGATCCAATGATGGCATCTTGGAGCCTGGAACCAGTCCAACAGTAGCATTCTATTCTCACAAGGTCTTTTCAAAATGAGTTAAAGGGTTCACTAGGAGGTAAAATTTATTTTAAAAAACTGAGAGACTTTATGCCAGAATTCATAGTCACTCTCTCACTCCCCAATTTGGAGGCTGGAGTCTATCTCAGCCAACACTGAGCAGAGGCCGGGTATACCCCCACTAGACCATCACAGGGCCAACACCTATGACCATTCACATTGACACTTAGGGTGTGAACTAGTTCCAATTTAGAACAGCCAAGCCTGTGTGCATGGTTTTGGACTGTGGGGGTTTCTCTATGTACCCAGAGGAAAACCACACCAGTACAGGAAAATCTGTAGACTCCACAAAGAAATGCCCTTGCCGAACTTGAGAGCTGAATCCAGGGCCTTCTTCCTGTGAGGCAGAAAAGATATTCATTATATCAATCTTTGGCAAATGTTTAAGGAAGATAAATTCTTGAAAGAACTGGAACAGTTTTACTTTGAATGGGCAACAGTCTCGGTGGCTGGATGTGCCAGGTTCATAGAGACATACCCAAGTGATCTGCAGCTGTAATTGCTGCAAATAGTTATTTTCTCTTTTTTGTACTGTTTCTTGTTTTCTTCACAATATGAAATACATTGTCCTTTTAAGTTTGTTGGTATGTTATATACATCAATGAGAAAAAAAAATCACCAAATATCCATTTTAATTTTAGGTTGTAAGGCAACTTCTAATAGCCTTCTAACTAGTGCAAGTCTGAAACCACTTAAAGACTGCAGACCTCTAAATAGGTAGTGCAGTCTCTACACTTTTCAATTCAGGCTTTATATTTAGTGACATATTCATCTGAGCCCTGTGATGGCCTGGGGAGCCATCCGGGGTGTACTCTACCTTCTCTTGCAGTCAGCTGAGATGGGCGCCAGCCTCCCTGCGACCCTGATTAGGATTAAGCGGTTCAGAAAATTAATGAATGAATGAGTGTGACTCTGAGAACTCCGCGACGTTACCCTCTAGGCAGCGCCATCTTGGAGACGTCACTCCAAGACGTCAATCCAAGTTCAATGTAAAAGGACATGAAGCGTAATAAAGTTTATCCTTTTGGTATCATTTGTTAAACATGCTATTTTCGCGCATGTAATAGATACATAGTATTTTACTTCCGGCTGCTCATTCGCACATGTGACGTGATACATGGGGTTTTACTTCCGGGTACAGAACTTGCGGATTATCTCAATTCGCGGGAGGGCTCGGAACCGAACCCCCGCAAATGTCGAGGGCCTACTGTATATGTATGTATGGTATGTATATTGTGTATATATGTTATGTATGTATGGTATGTATATTGTGTATATATGTTATGTGTGTGTGGTATGTATATTGTGTATATATGATTTAATACAACCTTTCATTTTCTTCTCTGACTAACAGCTCTGTTAAAGCTGAAGAGTAAAATTGGCATCTGTGCTATAAATTCTCCAGAGGTGCTGCCAGTCTGTTTACCGCAGCCAGAATTGGTTCTCCCAGACTGGACAGAGTGTGAGATTTCTGGTTATGGAAAAGAAAATGAGTGTAAGCTTGAAGATTTTTTGTTCTGAAGATAAATAATATTTTGTTGATTGATGGACTGACATCTAAATTGATGGCATTTCTCTTTCTCAGTCTCTCCATTCTATTCCGAGCGAGTAAAACAGGGTCATGTCCGCCTCTGGCCCCAGAATAAGTGTTTGCCAGAAAAACTATCCGGACGTGAAGTCACACTGAACATGCTGTGTGCTGGAGATACACGTGGTCTTGATGATGCCTGCAAGGTAATGCACAGGATCTAATTCCAAACTAAAGTAAAGGTTGTTTTGTTTAAATTCATGCACACATTGCAGTACTAAGTTTAAACACATATCTGTTGAAGTTCAATTTATTGTAGCTCTGGCAGATTTTTTGAATTCTATTTGGGATGAAAGAAACATTGTGTTATTCTATTTATGTTTCTCCCAATTTATAGGGTGATTCAGGTGGCCCTCTGGTTTGTGAAAATGATGGTCGGATGACCCTCATTGGTCTGATAAGCTGGGGAGATGGCTGTGGAAAGAAAGACATTCCAGGCGTTTACACACGTGTTACACAGTACATCACCTGGATTTCCTCCAAAATCAGAACAAACTAATGCATGAACCCGAAGATCTTCGGGATAAAAGTCCCTCACGCAAATCTCAACACATCTGTTCCACTGATATTAGTACCAGAAGCACGTCTCCTAGAAAACAAAGCTCGAACTGGATTCAAGCAAAAGGGATGATGAAAGGTTTGCTAGTGAGAAGGTGAAAGAGATGATAACATGTAAGGTTTGTAAAGTTCTCAATGAAGGAATTTTGGAGAACACCATGTAATTTTACCATAAGAAATAATGAAATATGAAAATTATTTGCAGATAGTATATTAAACCTGGGTGTAATCCAGCTGTTCTTCCAGTTTGCCAGTGGAAATTGGCTGGAGAACTTGGAATATATTCCTAATACTTCTAGTTGATAACACTTGAAAACCTTATGGGTATTTCATGAAAATTAAGGAGAATTCCAACTTCATTGAGACCTTAATATAATAGAACTGATATTTCTTAGTAGCTTTAAAATGTTATTTCTTTCAAATGTATGTGGAAAAATGCACCAAACACTTAACACCACATCGTGGCTTATGTTTAATGCTCTGAGAAAACTTATGCTGGTGTACACCGTGTATTCATTCATTCTCCAAGCCACTTAATCCAAGCAGTGTCCCTCGGAGGCCGGAGTCTATGTAAGGCAACTCTGGGTGAAGATATGGTACACCCTGAACTGCTTGCCTGCCCATCACAGGGCAACACACAAACAACTATTCACATTCATACTTACACCTTGGGGCAATTTGGAATACAGTAGTTAATAAATGTAACATGCATGTCATTGGACTATGGGAGAAAACCAAATTACCTGGAGGAAACACATGCAAGGACACGGAGAACAAGCAAATTCTAAGCAGAAATGCCTTAACCGAGCCTCGGACTCGAACCCAGGACTTTCTTGCTGTGATTCTTAGCCACTACACTACCGTACCGCCTCATGCAGTTTCAGAATAAAACTGATGCTGCATCTTCTTCTTCTTTTCTTTTTGGCTTTTTCCCTTTTCCTCGAGAGTCGCCACAGCGAATCATCTGATTCGCATGTTTGATTTGGCAGAGGTTTTTACATCGGATGCCCTTCCTGTCACAACTCTTTTCGCAAGGGACAGAAACACGCTGACGGCTTTGCAGCTCCTCTTTACGAAAGTCAGCAATGGTTCTTTTACATCAACCTCTCACCATAGACAGTGACAGACATGGCCCGCCTTTGATAACCCAGTTAGCCGCACTGGGGGGGGGGGACAGTGACAGCCCTGTGGGGACTCGAACCCCCAACCTTAGGATCAACGATCCTGTGCCCTATCCACTAGACCACCACTGCCCCAAAAATTGATTCTGCATATGATTCTTTGAAAAACTAAAGCCGTCTTGTTTTAACAGAATCATATCCATCATCATATGGACCACAGACGCATCCCATGTTTGTCTCCCAACATTTGCAATTAGATGTGAACACTGCTGAATCGTTTTCTCAGCTATCAGAAAGTGATTCTCATTTTATCGTCATTGTTGTGAGATTCTCCTGGTCTCCAAAGTATTGTTTCAGATCAAATGTGTTAAAAGGTTTCAGCATTAAACACATGCACATGAATATCCCTAAGTTCGCTGGGGTGACACACATCTTCAGCTTTAATTCCAAGCTGGAGAATATGGGTGTGGATGTTTCAACCAATAGATTTAAAGTCAAACTATGATAAAACTGCAATTTAATGTTTTTCTCTCATAAATTGTGCCTGACTGTCTGGTGGAGAAATGTTTTTACCGGTACTGATGGGGAAATAGTTTTAAAATGTAGAGCAGACAATGAACAGAGGTTACACACGTGGTTCCACAACAACTTCAAGACCTCACACCAAATACAGGCTGTAATTGTGAACCATGAAACCATGAAAAAAAATTTATTCAGTAAGTAATGAATGTGAAAAATTCTATTTGTAACTAATGTGGAGAATTAAAAGATTATATTTATACAGTAGTTAGGAACAAGATGACATTATTATTATTATTATTATTATTATTATTATTATTATTATTATTATTATTATTGTTATTATTATTGTTATCCTCTTATATTTTTCATGATATAAAACCATATTTACCACCATATAATGTTTTATTGCCAATGATTAATATTTGTATTTATACAAATCAATCGATTGGATTTATTTACTCATCATCACACAACATTTACAAACTGTATTATTGTGCAAAATTTGAGTCCAGCCAGTTAAGGTCATACTTTTTAAATGTTCAGTATTAAAGTGTATTTACAGTATCACAGTCTTTTGTTCGATTGTAATGTGAGTGCAACCAAAGTACTCGTTCACCACTATCTCTAACCTGTGGAGATACAACATCTGGTTTTTCTATTTTATTTACTGATTATTAAAAAAAATGATAAGATTTTTGTGTGAAGTATGGATATTGGACATTCATTCATTTTCTGAACTGCTTAATCCTAATTAGGGTCACGGGGAGGCTGGCACCCATCTCAGCCAATTCCGTGTGAGAGCAAGGTACACCCTGAACAGCTTCTCAGGCTATTGCAGCGCGAACATTCCCACAACCATTCATGCCTAGGAGTGATTTGGAATGGCCAGTTAACCTACTGTGCATGTTTTTGGACTGTGGGAGAAAACTGGAGTACCAGGAAAAACCCATGTAAGCATGGGGACCACATGGAAACTCCACCCAGAAACACCCAAACCTGGTATTCAAACCCAGGACCTTTGAGGCAGACGTGCTTACCAATGTGCCACTGTGCCACCCCTCATCAAAACATGCCATTATTACTACAAGCTTCCACAGTGCGCAGTGGCTTCCTCTGGCTCATCCTGTTCCGGTCCAAAAAAAAAGGTGTTTCCACAAAATGTGAATGTACACAAAGGTATGTGGTGGAATGTGCATTTACAAGTACTACTGTGCTAACTTTAGATACACACTCATTCAGTTCCTTTGATCAGTTGTGATTTTGTATTTTTTGGAGTTCTATCTGAAGCACTTGAATGGGGCTTAATGTTTTAAATGAATTCAGTTTCATTAAAACTCTGATTGCATTGTGGTTAATTCTGATATTTTCGTTGGCCAAACTATTCAGAACGAATCTTTCAAAAGCAGTCGTTCATTATTATTCCTCTAATTAAATTCCTGTTTCATCATTTTAATTTATTTCCTCAAATGTTTGAGGGTTTTTATATAATAAGAATTTTATAAATTTACCTTGAAAATAATTGATCCCCCAGTGCAGCTAACTGGGTTATCAAAGGCGGGCCATGTCTGTCACTGTCTATGGTGAGAGGTTGATGTAAAAGAACCATTGCTGACTTTCGTAAAGAGGAGCTGCAAAGTCGTCAGCGTGTTTCTGTCCCTTGATAAAAGGGTTGTGACAGGAAGGCCATCCGACGTGAAAACCTCTGCCAAATCAAACGTGCGAATCAGATGATTCACTGTGGCGACTTCCGAGTAAAAGGGAAAAAGCCGAAAGGAAGACAGACAGACAGAACTTAAAAATAATTGATGTACATATTAATACAGGTTTAAATGCATAAGTTATTTCGAGTTAGAACATGGCACAATTCTAATTAGCTATTCACTAATAAAATCATTCAGCACTATTTCAGGGAGGAAAAATGCAGGACAAGCAAAGCAGTGGTACAACCTCAGGTTTTATTTGCATTTATTTTGGTTGTATTCAAATACTGTAATTGCGAAATTGGATTGTGGGAAATGAGGGGTTTTGTATGGAAGTCATATACAGGTCCTTCTAAAAAAATTAGCATATTGTGGTAAAGTTCATTATGTTCTGTAATGTACTGATAAAAATGAAACTTAGATTCATTGCACACCAACTGAAATATTTCGGGTCTTTTATTGTTTTAATTCTGATGATTTTGGCATACAGCTCATGAAAACCCAAAATTTCTATCTCAAAAAATGAGCATATGATGTTCAGGTAGTGTAAACGAGCTATTAACCTAATCATCTGAATCAACCAATTAACTCTAAACACCTGCAAAAGATTCCTGAGGCTTTTAAAAACTCCCAGCCTGGTTCATTACTCAAAACCACAATCATGGGTAAGACTGCCGACCTGACTGCTGTCCAGAAGGACATCATTGACACCCTCAAGCAAGAGGGTAAGACACAGAAAGAAATCTCTGAGCGAATAGGCTGTTCCCAGAGTGCTCCATCAAGCCACCTCAGTGGGACGTCTGTGGGAAGGAAAAAGTGTGGCAGAAAACGCTGCACAACCAGAAGAGGTGACCGGACCCTGAGGAAGATTGTGGAGAAGGGCCGATTCCAGACCTTAGGGGACCTGTGGAAGCAGTGGACTGGGCTACAGGTGCCACATTCCCCAGGTCAAGCCACTTTTGAAACAGAAACGGCGGCAGAAGCGGCTGACCTGGGCTACAGAGAAGCAGCACTGGACTGTTGCTCAGTGGTCCAAAGTACTTTTTTCGGATGAAAGCAAATTTTGCATGTCGTTCGGAAATCGCGGTGCCAGAGTCTGGAGGAAGACTGGGGACAAGGAAATGCCAAAATGCCTGAAGTCCAGTGTGACGTACCCACAGTCAGTGATGGTCTGGGGTGCCATGTCAGCTGCTGGTGTTGGTCCACTGTGTTTTATCAAGGGCGGGGTCAATGCAGCTAGCTATCAGGAGATCTTGGAGCACTTCATGCTTCCATCTGCTGAAAAGCTTTATGGAGATGAAGATTTCATTTTTCAGCACGACCTGGCTCCTGCTCACGGTGCCAAAACCACTGCTAAATGGTTTACTGACCATGGTATTACTGGGCTCAATTGGCCTGCCAACTCTCCTGACCTGAAGCCCATAGAGAATCTGTGGGATATTGTGAAGAGAAAATTGAGAGACACCAGACCCAACACTGTGGATGAGCTTAAGGCCGCTATCGAAGCATCCTGGGCCACAGGCTGATTACCTCCATGCCACGCCCCATTGAAGCAGTCATTTCTGCAAAAGGATTCCTGACCAAGTATTGAGTGCATAACTGAACATAATTATTTGAAGGTTGACTTTTTTGGATTAAAAACACTCTTTTTTTTTTTTATTATTGGTCGGATGAAATATGCTAATTTTTTTGAGATAGGAATTTTTGGTTTTTCTTTACTTTTTTTGCCAAAATGATCAATAGTAAAACAATAAAATGCTTGAACTACTTCAGTTGTGTGTAATGAATCTAAAATATATGAAAGTCTAATGTTTATCAGTACATTACAGAAAATAATGAACTTTATCACAATATGCTAATTTTTTTAGAAGGACCTGTACACTCACCATACGTTGTTGAAATTAGTCCTGCAGTAGACATGTTCAGTTTGCACCTCACTTCTCACCTGAGGGGAGCTGCAAGTGACTTCAGCTTTTCCAAAGACGCTGGTGAATGAGTGGTACAGATAATGGATGAAAAGCATCGAGTTGCTCAAATTACTAACATTATACAAATTCAAAACTATCTCTCAGAGGGAAACATATTTTATGTGCTGTTAAAAATGCAATAGCCCTGTTTCCAATACAAGTCACAGAACTGCATGCACGTCAATTCAATTCAATTTTATTTGTTTTGCACTTTTTACAAGTGACAGTTGTGAAGCAGCTTTACAAAGTATAAAAGAGTTCAAAACATTTTCGACAACCCCTACACGTCCCTAATGAGCATCACCTGCAGCGACGGTGGCAAGGAAAGACTCCCTGAGTGGATGCGAGAAATAAACATTGAGAGGAAGCGGGTCCAAAAGGGAAACCCATCCTCGTTTGGGCGGAACCATATGGATACAAAACCATATACGAGAAATTAATGACAGTCCAAAATGTAGTCCGGTTGGTTCTACAACTGTAAGTCCTAAATAATAGTGGGAAAAGAGTTAATATCACTAGCGGTGAAAAGTTATGTTCACGGTCTGTTAGTGTACATCTGGGTCCACTTAGATCTTCATCAGCAGGAGTGAGGGGCTTCCAAGATGAGAACTGCAGTCAGCATCAGCACACCAGGACCGTCCATAGGACTCAGAATGCTGAAGGATCAGGATCACCAGCAGCATCCCAGAAGGAGAATGTGGACCTCAATAAAAACAGAGGGAGAGAGAGAGCGAGAGCGAGAGCGGTTGGAGGCATACTCATAATAGCATAATATAAATAGAAGAATTTATTATTGCTGAGTGAAGCAGAGACTCCGTCATGACTGGGTATAGCAGCATAACTAAAAGGGAACCAGAAGGAAGGCATACATGAGGGCACCTGTGGTATTGGGGCAATCGGCCACCCCACTGTCAAACGGACCTGGGTGAGCATGTAGAGTGGGGGAGCGACAGCATCCCAACATCACAGTTTACCAGGACTTTCCATGCCTGAGACCCACAGATCTGCTCCTTTACATAATAAAAGTCTTTTAACTAATCATCTTCTTCTTTTCCTTTTGGCTGTTCCCTTCAGGGGTCGCCACAGCGAATCATCTGCCTCCATCTCACCCTATCCTCTGCATCTGCTTCTCTTACACCAACTGCCTTCATGTCCTCCTTCACCACATCCATGAATCGTCTCTTTGGTCTTCCTCTGGGCCTTCTGCCTGGTAGTTCCAATCTCAGCATCCTACTACCAATATACTCACTATCCCTTCTCTGTACATGTCCAAACTATCACAATCTAGCCTCTCTGACTTGTCTCCAAAACATCTTACATGTGCTGTCCCTCTGATGTGCTCATTCCTGATCCGATCCATCCTTGTTACTCCCAAAGAGAACCTCAACTTTTCATCTCTGCTACCTCCAGCTCTGCCTCCTGTCTTTTCCCCAGGGCCACTGTTTCTAAACCATACAACATCGCTGGCCTCAACACCGTCCTGTACACTTTTCCTTTCATTCTTGCCGATACTCTCCTATCACACATCACACTGGACACTTTTCTCCAACCATTCCAACCTGCCTGCACACACTTCTTCACCTCTTTTCCACACTCTCCATTGCTCTGGATTGTTGAGCCTACGTACTTAAAATCCTCCACCGTCTTTATCTCTGCTCCCTGTAACCTCACCATTCCTCTTGGGGCCTTGTCATTCACACACATGTATCTGTCTTACTGAGGCTAACCTTCATTCCCCTCCTTTCCAGGGCCTGCCTCCACCATCTCTCTAGATTTTCCTGCACTTGCTCCCTGCTCTCACTACAGATCACAATGTCATCTGCATACATCATAGTCCATGGGGAGTCTTGTCTAACCTCGTCTGTGAGCCTGTCCATACCATAGCAAACAAGAAGGGGCTCAGAGCTGATCCTTGATGCAGTCCCACCTCCACCTTCTGTCACACCGACAGCACACCTCACCACTGTCTTACATCTCTCATACATGTCCTGTACCACTCGAACATACTTCCCTGCCACTCCAGACTTCCTCATGCAACACCACAGTTCCTCTCTTGGCACCCTGTCATATGCTTTCTCCAGATCCACAAAGGCACAATGCAGCTCCTTCTGACCTTCTCTGTACTTCTCTATTAAAATCCTCAAAGCAAACACTGCATCTGTTGTGCTCTTTCTTGGCATGAAACCAAACTGTTGTTCACAAATGCTGGCCTCTGCCCTTAGTCTAGCTTCAACTATTCTTTCCCATAACTTCATCGTATGGCTCATCAACTTTATCCTTCTGTAGTTGCCACAACTCTGCACGTCTCCCTTGTTCTTAAAAATGGGCACCATCACACTTCTCCTCCATTCCTCCGGCATCCTCTCACTCTCTAAGACCTTGTTGAATGTTTTTATCAGAAAATCTACTGCTACCTCTCCTAGACACTTCCATACCTCCACCGGTATGTCATCAGGACCAACTGCCTTTCCATTCTTCATCCTCTATAATGCCTTCCTCACTTCACCCTTTCTAATCTTAGCTACTTCCTGGTCCTCAACAGTCACCTCTTCTACTCTTTTTTTCTCTCTAATTTTCCTCATTCATCAGCTCTTCAAAGTACTCTTTCCATCTTCCCAGCACACTTCTGTCATCAATCAATACATTTCCCTCTCTGTTCTTAATCACTCTAACTTGCTGCACGTCCTTCCCATCTCTATTTCTCTGCTGTGCCAACCTGTATAAATCATTTTATCCCTCTTTACTGTCCAACCGAATATACAATTCATCATACACCTTCTGTTTGGCCTTTGACACCGCTACCTTCACCTGACTTCTTTCAAATTACATCGCCTACACAAGATGTAGTCTATCTGTGTGCTCCTACCTCCGCTTTTATAAGTCACGCTATGCTCCTGTCTCTTCTGGAAGAAAGTATTTACCACAACCATTTCCATCCTTTTTGCAAAATCTGTCAACATCTGTCCTTCTGCCTTCCTGTCCTGAATACCAAATCACTAACCCTAATCCTAGCCTGCCCATCATTTCCTCGTACCCTATGTTTCCTGCACTGACATGTCCATTGGGGGTACTCTGCACCACTTCATCTAACTTACTCCAGAATCTCTCCTCTTCTCGCTCACATCCTGCCTGTGAGGCATAAGCACGAACAACATTGAACATCACACCTTCAATTTCTCACTTGAGACTCATCACTCTGTCTGACACTTTTTTCACTTCGAGAACATTCCTGACAAACTCCTCTTTCAAGATGATTCCTACTCCATTTCTGTTCCCATCCACACCATGAAAAAACAGCTTAAACCCTGATCCTATGCTTCTAGCCTTGCTACCTTTCCACCTGGTCTCCTGAGCACACAGTATGTCCACCTTCCTCCTCTGCATCATGTCAGCCAGCTATCTACCTTTTCCTGTCATAGTTCCAACATTCAAAGTCCCTACTTTCAGTCCTAGACTCCTGCCTTTCCTCCTCTCTCTCTGCCTACGGACACGCCTCCTACCTCTCCTACTTTGACGTCTTCGACCAACAGTAGTCCAATTTCCACCAGCACCCTGTTGGTTAACAGCACTGATGGCGGTCGTTGTTAACCCGGGCCTCGACCGATCCGGTATGAATTTCTTTGTTTTGACTCGCATATTTTACTGGGCATTGGTTTTACGCCGGATGCCCTTCCTGATGCAACTGTTTATCCTGGATTGGGACTGGTTTGAGGGTGGACACTGGCTTGTGCCCCCCTCAGGGCTGCATTTAAAGCCTTTTAACTAAATGTTCCATTATAAAAATGTAAGTTTTCACCCTCGTGTTAAAAACAGAGACCGTTCGAGACTCAGATTACAAAAAGAATAATAATTGAATACTACTACGACTAATGATAATAGATTCGCTGTGGCGACCCCTGAAAAAGGGAAAAAGATGAAAGGAAAAGAAGACGATCATATACCCACTGTCCCACCCTATCTATTTACATCGTCATCCACTCCTGCAGATGTGGCATTACTTGGTGGATGGCCCTTCTCCTCCCCTTCAAAGTTGTACCTCCACCAGGTTTGCTTCCTTCAGTTCTGTTTGTTCTTACCAAACCAACATACAGTCGAAGCAACTTTCACCTCTCCAACAGTTGCCAAGTTTCATCAACAAAACTAATATTCTCGCTAAGTTCTCTTTTCACATGTATTTAGTCCTTATCTCATGATCTCCCTGTTGCAAGGTATGAATTTTAGAGTAAATACCAAACTTACGTTGCTTTCAGATCTTCAAGCCAAGCTTTCATGATAACAGCTTATATCCGACAACCTCGTTATTAGGGAAGATTTTAACCTTGAGACAAGAATAAAATCAAAACTCGACAGCTATTATTATTCATTCATTCATTTTCTAAGATGTTTAATTCTACTTAGGGTTGTGGGAAGGCTGACACCCATCTCTGTTGTCTCTGGGTGAGGGTGGGGTAAACCCTAAACTGTTCCCCATGCCATTGCACTTGGCCATAGCTATTATTATTATTATTATTATTATTATTATTATTACTATGGGCAGCATAGTTATTAGCACATGCTTTCCACAGCAAGAAGGTTTTGATGTTGTGGAGTGAACTTTCAGCCGACTCAGAAATGCAGGAGATGGAGTAAAATGCAACAGGAACGATTTATTATTCTCAAGGGAAATACTGGCGACAGGTGACAACATTAACACTGGTGGTGACTGTGGAAAATAATAAACAAACACTTGAGACGATGATGCAGAAACCTGTTTGAGCACAGCTGTAACCCAGCTCAGGTCAGAGACACAGAGTATCGTCTGCGTGATGCGGGACAACCTTGTGGCCCCGAGGTGAACGCGCTGCTTGTCTTGAGGAGTAGATTAGGGAGTGGGATTAGGCGTGTGCGCTCCAGTGAGCCCGTGTAGGTCAGCCGCGCTCCTCTGCCAGAGCCTGCACCGCTGAGGAGAAAACAGAGTTAGAAGAGCCGCCAAATACAAAGTCCCCAAAACACAAGCCATTACACTTGGGTTCCAGCCCCAGTTCAGAGAGAAAGTATTTTCTGTGTGGATTTTACATATGTTTTTTTTTTTTTTTTTGGATTATCTGGTTTCTTTCTACAGGCCAAAAACATGTGCATTAAGCTAAATGAGACTGTGTGGTGGTGTGATTGTGAATCGTTTTGTGTGTGTGTGTGTGTGTGTGTGTGTGTGTGTGTGTGTGTGTGTGTGTGTGTGTGTGTGTGTTGACCCTATGATGGATTCAGGGTGTACTATGCCTTCACCCAGAGTTTGCTGTCCAGCCTCTCCACGACCCTGTTAGATAAAACTATTTGTGAAATGAATGGATGTATAATTACTGTTATTATTATTATTATTATTATTACATTTAAAATTAAGCTTTATTGTGCATCAATGCCACATGTGAATAAAAGTGTGTTAAATAAAGCTCTCCCAAGAAAAAAACTTCATTTAAATATCAGGTGAATTTCCACACCACAACATCTGAAGGTGGTTTGGTTGACTCATCATGTAAATCTATAATTTGCCCACATTATATTAAAATTGGTGGCGACTGCCATGGTATAAATGTGAGACCACTTTGTTTCTGCCTTCACTGCAGAACATCACTTCAAGCTTCAGGATGATTCACATTATTGTTCATCAAAACATATGGAATAATAAATTACTGAAGAAGTGAATAAAATACAGAAAGCCACTGAGGTAATGTCATCCTTCTCCATCCTGATAGAATTGATTTGCAGTACTACATATGAATTGTTTTATTTTGTGAATTTGATGTATTATTGAGTATTTTTTTCATTTAATATATTATTTTTAATTTAAAAAATCCTGTATAAACATATTTTTCCCTATTTAACAGTTGACTACACTGACATCATTAATCATGCTGACTTCTGTGGACAAGATTGGCATCTGGATCTTAACTGGATTTCTAGCCATATTTACAATCTTTACCAATGTTTATATCTTACTGATAAACCAGCGAAATTTCCGACAAAACAATCTCCAGCTCTCTCCAGGTGACACCATCATAACTGGCATATCCGTTGCTAGTATTGGTCATCAAGTTTTTGCTTACTTGTGGATGACGATGATTCAGGTGGACATTAATTGCATGTACGAGTCTGTGGAATCCACTCTATTGGTCTTAGTTTTCTCCTTGAAGTTCTCAATCTTATGGACCACTGCATTCCTGACGTTCTTTTATAGCACCAAGCTTGTGATCAAGCCTATCCAGTGCTACACATGCATCCAGGGGGTTATTCTAAAGCATGTTTGGACTGTATTGATTGTAATTTTTGTATGTGGTTTTATCAATTGTTTACCATTTCTATCCATAATGGAGTTTCATGAACATGATACTAAAACTGTTGACTGTGGTTCAAACTTACCAGAAGGGTCAATGGGGCTTGGCTACATCATTTATATTGTAGTCATTGCTGATGTTATTCCAGGTATATTGATGATCAAAAGCAGTATCTCCATCTCATATCACCTGTTTATCCATCTACGCAACATGAAGGAAAGTACCAATGGCAGTCATGCTCCCAAGCTGGGAACTCAGATGAGAGTGATCAGGATGAACCTGACCTTGGTGGCAGTGTTCCTTTGCTTTCTTGTGGTAGATCTTTATACTCAGGCCACAGTAGGCTTGAAAAGTGATAACTCGATGGGCTTATCCATTCTTTTCTCCACACTTTACACTACAGTCAGTGGATTTGTGCTGATCTATGGGAAAAAGAGCTTCTGGAAAGAGTTTCTTCATTGGTATAACCTCTATTTGGATGAGTACCCTTGTTTGGGCTGTATGAAAGTACCAGAGAGTAAGACTGTGACGCCCACTGCACCGAAGCACTGACTGTAATTTAGCACATTTGTCATACCACTGTATCTGGGTTGTATGGCAGAGTATTGGGCAAATTGAGAAATTAAGTTGGCTGTAATTTTAAAAGCTATTGTATCTTGTGCATTTATGGGAAAGCAAGAAAGGCTGCCTCTGTTTTTCAATATATAAACTAACAACAACAACAACAACAACAATACTGATATTACTATTACTACTACGACTACTACAGTACTGCTTATAATAATAATAATAATAATAATAATAATAATAATAATAATAATAATAATAAAAATAATAATAATAATAATGCATAGTGTACATGCACATATAGCTTTTTCTTTGTAGTGTTTAATCAATAACATTAAAACTACTTTCCAAGCTGTGTCCAGTAACAGATTTTGAGGCTGTTGGGCCCCAATCACTGATCCAGCACAAAAAAAAAGGAAAAGGAAGCCATAAGGAGAGATGACACAGAGGGCAGTACAGTCTGGCTATAGTTAGTGATAATTAGACAGTTACATTATTAGCAAACTTGTTAAATATAAATACCAAAAGCATAAATTTGTGTGGTGTCGTTTTAATGGATTTACAATCTCGGTCTCTGACAAGTGAGAAGGAACAAATTTCAAAGCTGGGATCCACCGCTTTGCTAAAATGCAATGCAACAGCCGTTATTCATGCTGATTTTGTAATGTAGATGAAGACAGGTCTATGATTTTAGTTATTGTTATTTGGAGGTAAGATTGTTTTTTCCTGCTGTGGAATAGGTTTAGAATATTCATGTATGTTGAAATAAACATTCATACACTCATTAATGTCTCAACGTTTTACCTTCAGCACTCAAAGTTTTTATTAATTCCCAGCAATGTTCAATCCCATGTTGAGATGAAGATGAAAAATGCTGCTTGTAATCTGTTTTTGTTCCCAATATAACGTGCAAGGGCTGGGTATTATCGAGATTATATGTATTGCGATATACTAGAATTGCGATTTCTCGCATGCATTGCGATATATTACAAGAAAATTTTTAAATTAAAAGTGAGCCTGTTATTGACAGTATTTATTCTTTATTTCAAAAAGAGAAATCAACAACATTAACATTATCAAAAATCACCTCAGCATGCACCTGCTCACACTTTAATAAAATATAACAAAAAAGTTAAATAAATAAATAAAAATGTAGATTTGGCATAAAAAGAAAACTAAAATGAAGGAGTTATCCACTTTAACATTTTCAATCTGAGATCTGAACAACAAATCAAGAATTAACTCATCTATATTAAATTAAAACTGCATTCAACAGCGAATAACCAATTCTATCAGACTATCACTGTCACACTATTAATTCTCCAAAATATTTTACAGAATCATCATCATCTTCCGCTAAGTCCGTGGTCGGGTCGCGGGGCCAGAAACCTAAGCAAAGAGGTCCAGACGTCCCTCTCCCCAGCCACTTCTTCCAACTCTTCCGGGGGGGAGACGAGACACACCGAGGCGGTCCCTAGACAAAACGAGAGACATAGTCCCTCCAGTGTGTTCTAGGTGTCCAGGAGGCATTCGAACCAGATGCCCGAGCCACCTCAACTGGCCCCTCTCAATGCGGAGGAGCAGCGGATCTACTCCAAGCTCCCCCCGGATGGTAGAGCTTCTCACCTTCTTTCTAAGGGAGAACCACGCCACCCGGCAAAAGAAGCTCATTTCAGCCGCTTGTATCTGCGATCTTGTTATTTCGGTCACTACCCAAAGCTCGTGACCATAGGTGAGGGTTGGAATGTAGATCAACTGGTAAACTTAGAGCTTTGCCTTGTGGCTCAGTGGTTTATATACTAGTCCTTCTCAAAAAATTAGTATATTTTGATAAAGTTCATTATTTTCTGTAATGCACTGATAAAAATTAAACTTTCATATATTTTAGATTCATTACACACAACTGAAATATTTCAGGTCTTTTATTGTTTTAATTCTGATGATTTTGGCATACAGCTCATGAAAACCCAAAATTCCTATCTCAAAAAATGAGCATATGATGTTCAGGTAGTGTAAACGAGTTATTAACCTAATCATCTGAATCAACCAATTAACTCTAAACACCTGCAAAAGATTCCTGAGGCTTTTAAAAACTCCCAGCCTGGTTCATTACTCAAAACCACAATCATGGGTAAGACTGCCGACCTGACTGCTGTCCAGAAGGCCATCATTGACACCCTCAAGCAAGAGGGTAAGACACAGAAAGAAATCTCTGAGCGAATAGGCTGTTCCCAGAGTGCTCGATCAAGCCACCTCAGTGGGACGTCTGTGGGAAGGAAAACGTGTGGCAGAAAACGCTGCACAACCAGAAGAGGTGACCGGACCCTGAGGAAGATTGTGGAGCAGGGCCGAAATCCTGACCTTGGGGGACCTGTGGAAGCCGTGGACTGGGCTACAGGTGCCACTTTCCCCAGGTCAAGCCACTTTTGAACCGCCTGACCTGGGCTACAGAAAACCAGCACTGGACTGGTCCAAAGTTCTTTTTTCGAATTAAAGCAAATTTTGCATGTCATTCGGAAATCAAGGTGCCAGAGACTGGAGGAAGACTGGGGAGAAGGAAATGGCAAAATGCCTGAAGTCCAGTGTCAAGTACCCACAGTCAGTGATGGTCTGGGGTTCCATATCAGCTGCTGGTGTTGCTCCACTGTGTTTTATCAAGGGCAGGGTCAATGCAGCTAGCTATGCAGTCATGAGGGTGGGGTGGGGTGCACTAGCAGTGTCTCTTCCCCTGATGCAGGTCCCAAGCCTGGAGAAATGCAGAGGGTTGTGACAGGAAGGGCATCCGGCATAAAACTTTTGCCAAACTACAAAATGCAAACCATAAACACAAATCTCATACCGGATCGGTCGAGGCCCGGGTTAACAACAACCGCCATCAGTGCTGTTAGCCAACAGGGTGCTGGTGGAAATTGGACTACTGTTGGTTGAAGACATCGAAGAAGGAGAGGCAGGAGGCGTGTCTGTAGGCAGAGAGAGAAGAGGAAAGGCAGGAGTCTAAGACTGAGAGTAGGGACTTTGAATGTTGGAACTATGCAAGGAAAAGATAGAGAGCTGGCTGACATGATGCAGAGGAGGAAGGTGGACATACTGTGTGCTCAGGAGACCATGTGGAAAGGTAGCAAAGCTAAAAGCTTAGGAGCAGGGTTTAAGCTGTTTTATCATGGTGTGGATGGGAAGAGAAATGGAGTAGGAGTCATCTTGAAGGAGGAGGTTGGAAGGAATGTTCTAGAAGTGAAAAGAGCGTCAGACAGAGTGATGAGTCTCAAGTTAGAAATTGAAGGCGTGATGTTCAATGTTGTTAGTGCTTATGCCCCACAGACAGGATGTGAGCTAAAAGAGAAGGAGAGATTCTGGAGTGAGTTAGATGAAGTGATGCAGAGTACCCCCAGAGGTGAAAGAGTGGTCATTGGTGCAGACTTCAATGGACATGTTGGTGCAGGCAACAGAGGGGATGAGGAAGTGATGGGCAGGTTTGGTATCCAGGACAGGAACACAGAAGGACAGATGTTGATCGATTTTGCAAAAAGGATGGAAATGGCTGTGGTAAGGCAGGAGGCAGGAACACACAGGTAGACTACATCTTGTGTAGGCGATGTAATTTGAAGGAAGTCAGTGACTGCAAAGTAGTAGTGGGTGAAAGTGTTGCCAAACAGCATAGGATGGTGGTGTGCAGGATGATGCTGATGGTGAGGAAGGTGAAGAAGGCAAAGGCAGAGCAGAAGACAAAGTGGTGGAAGTTGAAAAAGGAAGAGTGTCGTGTTGTCTTCAAGGAGGAGTTGAAACAGGCTTTGGGTGGTCAGGAAGTGCTTCCAGATGACTGGACAACCACAGCAAATGTGATCAGGGACACAGGTAGGAGAGTACTTGGTGTGTCTTCTGGAAGGAAAGTAGATAAGGAGACTTGGTGGTGGAATGAGGAAGTGCAGGAGTGTGTACAAAGGAAGAGGTTAGCTAAGAAGAAGTGGGACATTGAGAGGACCGAAGAGAGTAAACAGAAGTACAGGGAGACACAGTGTAAGGTGAAAGTAGCAGTGGCAAAGGCCAAACAGAGGGTGTATGATGACTTGTATGATAGGTTGGACAGTAAAGAGGGAGAAAATGATCTATACAGGTTGGCACAGCAGAGAAATAGAGATGGGAAGGACGTGCAGCAAGTTAGATTGATAAAGGACAGAGAGGGAAATGTATTGACTGATGACAGAAGTGTGCTGAGAAGATGGAAAGAGTACTATGAAGAGCTGATGAATGAGGAAAAAGAGTAGAAGAGGTGACCGTTGAGGACCAGGAAGTAGCTAAGATTAGTAAGGGTGAGGTGAGGATGAAGAATGGAAAGGCAGTTGGTCCTGATGATCTATCTGTGGAGGTATGGAAGTGTCTAGGAGAGGTAGCAGTAGATTTTCTGACAAGAACATTCAACAAGGTCTTAGAGAGTGAGCAGATGCCAGAGGAAGGGAAGAGAAGTGTGCTGGTGCCCATTTTTAAGAACAAGGGAGACGTGCAGCGTTGCAGCAACTACAGAAGGATAAAGTTGATGAGCCATACGATGAAGTTATGGGAGAGAATAGCGGAAGCTAGACTAAGGGCAGAGGTCAGCATTTGTGAGCAACAGTTTGGTTTCATGCCAAGAAAGAGCACCACAGATGCAATGTTTGCTCTGAGGATGTTAATAGAGAAGTACAGAGAAGGTCAGCGGGAACTGCATTGTGCTTTTGTGGATCTGGAAAAAGCATATGACAGGGTGCCAAGAGAAGAACTGTGGTATTGCATGAGGAAGTCTGGAGTGGCAGAGAAGTATGTTAGAGTGGTACAGGACATGTATGAGAGATTAAAGACAGTGTTGAGGTGTGCTGTCGGCGTGACCGACGAATTCAAGGTGGAGGTGGGACTACATCAAGGATCAGCTCTGAGCCCCTTCTTGTTTGCGATGGTGATGGACAGGCTGACAGACGAGGTTAGGCAAGAATCTCCATGGACTATGATGTTTGCAGATGACATTGTGATCTGTAGTGAGAGCAGAGAACAAGTGGAGGAAAATCTAGAGAGGTGGAGGTATGCCTTAGAAAGGAGAGGAATGAAGGTTAGCCTCAGAAAATCAGAATACATGTGTGTGAATGAGAAAGACCCAGGAGGAACGGTGAGGTTACAGGGAGCAGAGATAAAGAAGGTGGGGGATTTTAAGGACTTAGGCTCAACAGTCCAGAGCAATGGAGAGTGTGGAAAAGAGGTGAAGAAGCGTGTGCAGGCAGGCTGGAATGGTTGGAGAAAAGTGTCTGGTGTGATGTGCGATAGGAGAGTGTCAGCAAGAATGAAAGGAAAAGTGTACAAGACAGTGGTGAGTCCAGCGATGTTGTATGGCTTAGAAACAGTGGCGCTGAGGAAAAGGCAGGAGGCAGAGCTGGAGGTAGCAGAGATTAAAATGTTGAGGTTCTCTCTGGGAGTAACGAGGATGGATAGGATTAGAAATGAGTACATCAGAGGGACAGCACATGTAAGATGTTTTGGAGACAAAGTCAGAGAGGCTAGATTGAGATGGTTTGGACATGTACAGAGGAGGGATAGTGAGTATATTGGCAGTAGGATGCTGAAGTTGGAACTACCAGGCAGAAGACCTAGAGGAAGACCAAAAAAGAGATTTATGGATGTGGTGAAGGAGGACATGAAGGTCATTGGAGTAAGACAAGAAGATGCAGAGGACAGGGTGAGATGGAGGCGGATGGTTTGCTGTGGCGACCCCTGAAGGGAACAGCCGAAAGGAAAAGTAGAAGAGAAGGAGGGTCAATGCAGCTAGCTATCAGGAGATTTTGGAGCACTTCATGCTTCCATCTGCTGAAAAGCTTTATGGAGATGAAGATTTAATTTTTCAGCACGACCTGGCACCTGCTCACAGTGCCAAAACCACTGCTAAATGGTTTACTGACCATGGTATTACTGGGCTCAATTGGCCTGCCAACTCTCCTGACCTGAAGCCCATAGAGAATCTGTGGGATATTGTGAAGAGAAAGTTGAGAGACACCAGACCCAACACTGTGGATGAGCTTAAGGCCGCTATCGAAGCATCCTGGGCCTCCGTAACACCTCAGCAGTGCCACAGGCTGATTGCCTCCATACCACGCCCGCATTGAAGCAGTCATTTCTGCAAAAGGATTCCCGACCAAGTATTGAGTGCGTAACTGAACATAATTATTTGAAGGTTGACTTTTTTGTATTAAAAACACTTTTTTTTTTTAATGGTCGGATGAAATATGCTAATTTTTTGAGATAGAAATTTTGGGTTTTCATGAGCTGTCTGCCAAAATCATCAGTATTAAAACAATAAAAGACCTGAAATATTTCAGTTGGTGTGCAATGAATCTAAAATATATGAAATTTTAAGTTTTATCAGTACATTACAGAAAATAATGAACTTTATCACAATATGCTAATTTTTTGAGAAGGACTAGTATATTGTGGTTTATAGTGATTATCATCATAATACAAGAAATAGAAAGCAGTGTTTGTCCATTTAGGTGTTATTTTGAATATTTTCTCATGCTTACAGTATTTTTAAAATCTTTTCATTTACTAATTAATCATCTGAATAATTTAAAATTCATCTAACATTATTCACAGTAAATGTATTTATTGTGGCCTTGGACTATTTCTAACAAAATTTGTCAATCTCTTGATAAAGTTTACTTATTAAAAAAAGACTTCTTACATTTTCCATCATTTCAATTCATGACATTTTCCCATTTTGAAATTTTAATCACCATGACCTGCTTGTTCAGCAGATCACAAGCTTTCAATGACACGTTGTTTTGTCTCCTGGTCCATCCTTGGGATGATTGTTTCAGAAATGATCTTCTCATCAGGAATGGTGTACCTTTGCGTGTTTTGCACACAGCATTTGCTTTATCGATGGCTCCGTCTGAGATACGCTTTTCCAATCTGAAATGCTTCGAAATAGAAACTTTAGCTTTACTGTTTGAGATGATCGTAAAGCTATCATCCTCTGCGGTCGCCATGTTTTTTCAATGAAAGCATTACTTCCGGTTCAATCAGTGGGAATAGACAAACTTTTTTTTACTGTTCCGAAGTTTTCCCGAATGCATGTCAAAAAAATGGTTTTGCTTCAGAGTATCGCAATACGTATTATTTGCATGTTAGAACCGGTTTAAACCAGTAAACCGGTTTTATTGCACAGCTCTATAACTTACCAGATATTATATTTATTATATGCATGTACTTATACTTACTGCCTGTTCAAAAATTTTTTACTCTGTTTTATTTGAGTGATTTTTGTTGATTTATCTCTTCATAACTGTGCGTAAAGGACCAAGCAGTGATGCACGAGGACACAAGATATTTGATTTAAAAAACCTGGGCTTTTATTACCAAAAAAGGACATTTCCAAAGACTAAAACACTAAAGATTAGACAAATAAAAAAAAGTAAAACAAGAATACGTATAGACTTGAAACACACATCTTACAAGACATGAACTCAAAGGAGAACATATTCTGTATATCAGTTTAACCAAACCAAAGAAAACACAGACATCAACAAAATACACAGACTTCCAACATAAAACAAAAGCAACGGCAAAACCGGCCAGACGGTGGACATGGTATGAGCCTTTTGTGAGCTCTGAGACTTTGGTCTTCTCAGCCCTCAGCCACACTTATGGTCAACCAGGAAGGGACTACCCCAGCACTTAAACCAGACCAGGTCACTCAAAACAAAGAAACGTATTATTAGAAACAAAGAAATGAATTGCATAACCTCATCATCATCTTCTTCCGCTTCTTCTTGGGTCGGGTCGCAGGGGTAACAACTTAAGCAAAGAGGTCCAGACATCCCTCTCCCCAGCCACTTCCTCCAGCTCTTCTGGAGGGACACCGAGGCGTTCCCAGACAAGCCGAGAGAATTGCATAACCTGACAGTGCTAAAACGTCTGCACCCACAAACACAATGCAATGCTAACACAAATATACAGATCAAGGAGATAAAAAAGAAAATAAAGTTTTGTGTGTGTTAACTGAATATAATACATGTGACTGCAAATGAAACCGTGGATGTTCTGGACACTCAGATGAAGAGAAGAGCAGCGCTATTAACCAATCACCACATGGTGCTGAGGTGGCACTGAGGAAGGCCACCATCCAGACCTTGTACAAGTGGAGAGCTGCTCAACTCGACTTGGGATGGGGTCACCAAGGTAGTCTAAAAGCTTCTCGGTGTTCAGGCTCCGGGGGGTGAATAAGAACATTTCATGGCTCTAGATGTTGTAGGACTGTTTTGGTTGACATGTCTCTACAACAGTTTATGGTTATCAGGGACTGTGCCTCTGGATTGGAAAACTGGGGTGGTTGTTCCCCTTTTTAAAAAGGGGGATGGAAGGGTGTGTTCTACTTATTGCAGAATCACACTCCTCAGCCTACCCAGGAACATCTATGTCGGGGAACTGGAGAGGAGCATCAGACCGATGGGTGAATCTCAGATTCAGGAGGAACAATGTGTTTTTTTTCCAAGTCACAGTACTCTCGAACAGCTCTATACGCTCCACAGGATCCTGGAGGGGCGATGAGAGTTTGCCCAATCTGTCCACATGTGTTTTGTTGATTTATCGATGGCTTTTGACATTGTCCCTCGAGCTATTTTGTGGTGTGTGTGTGTTCAAGAGGTGCAGTTTCCCAGACCTGTTGTCACGAGCCATTCGGTCTCATTCCCTATTGGTCATAACAGGTCGAATTTGTTTCTGGTGAGGGTTAGAATCCGCCAAGGCTGTCCTTTGTTATCGATTGTGTTCATAAATTTTATGGACAGAATTTTGAGGCGCAGCCGAGGCGTTGAGGAATTCTTATTTCGACCCTGAACATGCTGGAGGGACTATGTCTCTCCATGCTTATGTGGGTTTCCTCTCGGTCCTTCAATTCAAAAACATGCACATTAGGCGAATTAGCTGTGTCAATATTGTCCATAGCTATGAATTTGAATGTGATTGTGTGTGCGTGTTGGCACTGATATGGACTGGCACACCGTTCAGGGTGTACCTTGCCTTCACCCAGTGTCAGCCCAGATAGGATTCAGCATTTTTGCAAATGAGTGATGAGTATTTACACTATTGTGGGTTTTATAGTGATATACAATGTAGATGGTGATTATGATATTAAAGTTTCTGTTCAGTTCCAGGTAGATTAAATACAGATGGAATAAACTGGTGTCTGTTGGAAATAAAACGGAACTGGATCCATGATGTGTTTCTGAAACCGTTAGTTTCCTGCTGTACGCGAGTGTTAATGACCTTGCACCGGCCGCCGTGATATTAATAACATTGCCATCTTTATTATTTCTCCTCAAGTCATTTCCCTTCTTCTGTTTCTTATCATGCCATCTCAGTCTTTTACGCTTTCTACCGACCGCTGTTCCGCCACCGAGTTATCACACACACACGAGATCGTTCCTCCGGTCACGCCATCTCGTGATTGCTATTGTAAACATACAGAACCAAAACAAGATGTAGCACAGGTAGATAAGAGACACTGAGCCCGAGTTTTGGGGAGATTTCACCAGGGAACGTTTATATTCATCCACAATGAACTGATAATAGAAAATAAACACACGGGATCTTCTGTTCTTATTTCTAACATTAGTTTATTATAAAGCAATTAGTGGCCTCGGGTTCTGTACAGAAGCTCCCTGACTTACGTTCATCTGTTTAATGTTTTTTCGATTTCATGGGTTTTTTTTTTTTTTAAAAAAGTCACATTTTGAGCTTAGACGTACCTACGTAGTACGCTAACGTAATGATGCTGTGTCCATTGTTTACAAACAACAAACTGAACGTGCCCATCCTTCTTCCCAGATCAGTTTTATATATATATATATATATATATATATATATATATATATATATATATATATATCAGTTATATAGCGTGTTACCCTTGTATTAAAACATTGTCTCTGTGATCTTTTTGTTTACACTGTTTTACGGACTTTTGTAACCCTAAGTAAATATGGTTGATCAGAAGTGTAAGCCTATTAGCATGGGTGCAAGTCTTATACACAGAGATGAATTAACTGTCTGCTTGAATCTGCACAATCTACCATGCATACTCAGTTAAGCAAAGAGAGTTGGAAAATGAATGAAAACCCCAATCCAGAAAAGAAAGAACTCTCCGCTCTGCTGGTGATTCACATCAGTGCAGGTTGTGTTCTAAACGAGTTCATTGCTTGCTCACTTGAAAAACTGGAAGTCCGTATAACCCACAGCAAGTACACTACTTTTGCAAGTACACAACTTTCGGTTTAGAGCGCCTCATATATTGTAAGCGTTGATTGACTGTTTTAAGCTTCATGTAAAGTGACTCGGTATAAATAAGGGACTTATTTGAAATTAATGTTGATATTATTTGATATACTTGATATGAATTTACAATGTTATGTTTATAATAATTGATTTAGGGGTGTTTTATGAGATACAGTAATGATATTTATGGATGTATAGTACAGTATGAACATCATACGTCACACGTCACTGTAACAACTTACGTTCGGCGGTCCTGAACCAATTAAAAACGTAAGTCGGGGAGCGTCTGTATTATACCTGCGAGAGGTTTTTAATCATTAAACCCGAGCATTTATTATAAATTTTGAACAAGCAGAGCAGAGCAGTTTCCCACCTGGTGCTGATCAGAGAAAATCAGTTCAGTAAGCAAATTATTTACCTATTTATTTTATTTATTTACTTATGATTACTTATTTGAAATTAATGTTGATATTATTTGATATATTTAATATTATTTTACAATGTTGTGTTTATAATAATTGATTTAGGGGCGTTTTAAGAGATACGGTAATGGAATTTATGGCTGTATAGTACAGTATGAGCATATACTGTATCACACGTCATACGTCACTGTAATAACTTACGTTTACTTTCAACTTCCGTTCGGCTGTCAAGAACTAATTTAAAACGTAAATCGGGGGCGTCTGTAATGTCATCGAATGATGTGTTGATGTTTTCCTTCTGTTCAGGACCGTCCTGCTGTGAGGAGGTCGTGCTGATCGTTCCACACCGGGTTCCTCTCCTGTGGGGACATTCAACCAGATTTGTTTCCAGAAACAGTGAGGAAATCCTCGTTCGAAGAGCCGTCACCACCCACAGGGAGCATTCCTCCAGTCCACGGGGTGGAGCAACAGGTCACCGCGAATTCTCCAGTCCACAGGAGGGCAATATTTCACCACCAATTCTACAGTCCACGGGGGGGGCATTTCACCTCTAATCTTCCAGTCCAGAGGGGGCGACATTTCCTCGACAGCGCCGGAAGTGACCGGAAAGAGCAAGTCGTCACACGCAGGCCTCGTCGTTGTTGGCGCGTTGTGTCCGTTTTGAACGTGTTTTATTCGTTTTTGTTCTTGGCTGGAGGACTGAGGTTGAAGTGAATGAATGTAATTCGGTTCACGGAATGATTCGAATGTCTCTATATTATTTAGATGAGAAATAATTGAAAGAAAAGCGATAATTATTTTTATCGGGAAAATAAAAGCGAATCATGGCGGATGTTACAGCTCGTAGTTTACAATATGAATATAAAGCAGTAAGTATAAAGTTGTCTTGTTCTTGTCTTGTTATTGTCTTGTTCTTGTTTGTTCTTGTTGTTTGTGTGATGAAATTTTCTTGTTAAAGTGGGAACAGTTTACATATTTTTATTAATAATTTTTTAAAATTTGTTTTGTAGAACTCCAACTTGGTGCTCCAGGCAGACCGGTCCCTGATCGACCGGACCCGGAGAGACGAGCCCACCGGAGAGGTTCTGTCCCTGGTGGGGAAGCTCGAGGGAACGAAGATGGGCGATAAGAGCCAGAGAACCAAACCGCAGCTGCTGGAGGAGAGACGCGCGAAGTGCGGGGGTTTCTCTCGTGTTCTCTCCTCACTTTAATCCGATTTCTAATCCGATTTCAAATCCGATTTCTAATCCGTTACAAAACTCTTCCGGGTTTGACTGAATTGAGCGCACTTTTGATTCGGATTAGTTTTCGGATCAAACCGTTTTCAGATTGATGGGATGCTGGGGAGGAGACGGGCATTCGGTTCTGTTTGTTTTTCAGTTTCTGGATGTTTGTGTGGCTTCATCGTGTGTTTCATGTTTGATGTTTCATTTCAATGTTGTTCACATCGAGGGCCTTTCAGATCAATCCAGCAGGATTTCCATCTCCTCCGATCAAAATTAAAATCGAGTGTATTTTTATTCTAAAATCGGGTTCTTGGCCCGGTTCCGTGGCTTTACAGAGAAATTTGCGCCTGAATGTGCGCTCGCGGGAGGATCACATTTATTTTGGGGAACCTGTCTGTCGCCCTGCGGGAATTCACTCATGTTGCTTACTGAACTGATTTTCTCTGATCGGCACCAGGTGGGAAACTGCTCTGCTCTGCTCGTTCACAATTTATAATAAATGCTCGGGTTTCATGATGAAAAACCTCTCGCGGGTAGAATACAGACGCTCCCCGACTTACGCTTTTGATTGGTTCCGGATGGCTGAACAAGTTGTTACAGTGAAGTGTGACGTACGAATACTATTACTGTATCTCATAAAACACCCCTAAATCAATGATTATAAACATAACATTGTCAAATAATATCAACATTTATTTCAAATAAGTCACTTATTTATACCGAGTCACTTTACATGAAGCTTAAAACAGCCAATCAATACTTTTTCCCTTTGACTCGGGAGTCGCCACAGTGAATCATCTGATTGGCACGTTTGATTTGGCAGAGGTTTTTACGTCGGATGCCCTTCCTGTCACAACCCTTTTAGCAAGGGACAGAAACACGCTGACGGCTTTGCAGCTCCTCTTTACGACAGTCAACAATGGTTCTTTTACATCAACCTCTCACCATAGACAGTGACAGACATGGCCCGCCTTTGATAACCCAGTTAGCCGCACTGGGGGGGACAGTGACAACCTTGTGGAGAGTGGGACTCGAACCTCCAACCTTTGGATCAGCGATCCAGCGCCCTATACCAGTAGACCACCACTGCCCATATATATATATATACACACACACACACACACACACAGACAGTCTGTAGTTTCTAAACAATGAATGCAGCGTCATTGCATCATTACGTAAGCATACTACATAGGTACGTCTAAACTCAAAATGTAACTTTTTTTTGGGGGGGTGAGACATGTAAAATCGAGGGGGGAAAAAATCATAAAACGGATGAATGTAAGTTGGGGGGCATCTGTACGCTCCGATCCACCATGGAACGAACAAAGCCTCCCGGAGGAAGCTGCAGGTTTTCATCCACGCCACCGCACTGCACTGTCTCACACATCCGAGTTTTAGCTTCAGCTGCGCCAACAGTGCAGCCAGGAGAGCAGCAACGCAATGCTGAGCGCGCACACAAGAAATCACAACTAATCCAGCCGCACCCACTGGAAACAACATTGCTCAGTCTCTGTAACGGTAAAATGAAGTGTTCACTGGCTGGAAAAGTGAGTTTACGTGGTATTTGAAGAGCCCCTGCCACTGGGGAATGTCTATAATGTTCATCAGTAACAACCCATTTGATTGTTCCACCGTGCTTTAAAAAACAGGGAAATATTTTGCTGTGTTCTGTTGGTAAATGTCCAACAACCAATGAACCATGAGAAACTTACAGCAAAACTAGGAACCATTAGAAGCTGCTACAGCTATGTGATGATCTGAATGAAGAGCGATGAGCCAGATATGGACCTATCAGAAAGTAATGAGTATTATTCACCCGATTCTCCTTCTCACGAACTTCATAAATTTAGAGCTGTTCCTGGCCATGTGCTTTTGTTTATGTTCGTGTTGATTGGTTCAACTTGACATGTGCTAAAGTTGACATTCGTGTTGATTGGCTCATTTTACTTCCAGGTAAATATTTAAGGAACAGCACCCGGAGGGGAAAGTCTTTTATTTTTAATTTATGCGGTTTTCTGTTTACAGACACTCCCCGGCTTATGTTCATCCAATTTACGTTTTTTTTTTTTTTTGTTTGTTTTTTTTTTAAAAGTCAAATTTTGAGTTTAGACGTACCTACGCCCGAAACTAGTTCGCATTTGTTTATGCAACCGCGTAAGACGTAATGACGCGTAATATTATTTTTTATATTTTTATGGGGGCGCGCTTGTAACCATGAAAAAGCGTAGGTCTGAGTCTTCTTTTCCTTTTGGCTTTTCCCATTATCAGGGGTTGCTACAGTGTATCATCTGATTGGCACGTTTGATTTGGTTCATAGCTTTTTACGTCGGATGCCGTTCCTGACACAACCTTTTAGCCAGGGACAGAAACACGCTGGCGGCTGTGCAGCTCCTCTTTACGAAAGTCAGCAATGGTTCTTTTACACAAACCTCACACCATAGACAGTGAGAGACATGGCCCGCCTTTGAGAACCCAGTTAGCTGCACTGGGGGGGACAGTGATAACCTTGTGGAGAGTGGGACTCGAACCCCCAACCCCAGGATTAGCGATCCTGCGCCCTTAACCACCAGGCCACCACTGCCTCCACCAGGCCTCCACTGCGCATGCCTGAAGACTTGCTTTCTAAGCTACAGCCTGAGAACTCGAGTCTGATGTTTCCTATAAATTGTAAAGTTTACATTCACAGCTGCATAGATTTCTCAGCCCTGACGACTAGCAATGAGCCCCTGATTCCTTACAAGGCACATGCTCGTGTATGGAGGTGGACCTGCGGCCGGAGAGATGGCCGAGTCCCCTCCTTTCATTAGCCCCTGCATGTCCTGAGGTGTGATGGGCTGTACTGTGCACATGGTGATCTGTGTGTTTTATATTGTGCAGGAGAAGAAAACGTGACGAGGACAGACATGACATCAATAAAATGAAAGGGTTCACACTCCTGTCTGAGGGTATTGATGACATGGTGGGTATTGTTTACAAGCCCAAGACCAAAGAGACCAGAGAAACCTATGAGATCCTTCTGAGCTTTATTCAGGCTGCTCTAGGTGATCAGGTGAGATTACTCATTTCTCAGCGGGCCCCATGTTTGGCACCGATATGTAAATTGCATTTTGTTGAAATTCTCTTCACTGGCCATTTCCGACCCAGCCCAGAGACATCCTGTGTGGGGCCGCCGATGAAGTCTTGGCTGTATTAAAGAATGACAAGATGAGGGACAAGGAAAGGCGGCGAGAGGTGGAACAGCTTCTTGGCCCTGTAGATGACACGCGCTACCATGTGCTGGTCAACCTGGGCAAAAAGATCACGGACTACGGAGGAGACAAGGAGCTACAAAACATGGGTAAAGCTCCATTACTGAGTTACACAAGATTATCAGTTGCTCTTCAGATACTCAGACTGAGGCGGTGGATGGTTTTGTTGTGACTGGTATTCTGACACCAACATTTGTCAACATGGGAACAATTAATTTTGCTGCAGCGTGTTTTTGTTATTGAGAAAGTGTAATTCCAGCTGTGTGTAGCAGCTTCATTTTGCATTTTAACTAATGATTTTTGTCTTTGGGTTTTTAATGCTGTTCAAATGCTTGAGTTACTTTTCGAGGTTCCTGAACATGTTCTTCCTTTCACACAGATGACAACATCGATGAAACGTACGGTGTGAATGTGCAGTTTGAATCGGATGAGGAGGTGAGTAGAAGTTTATTATCGCCATCACAGGCTCAGGCTCATCTGTTCACTCTGAACTCGTACACGTGGATTTGTCGCTTCATGCATTTTCATGTAGCATGTTCACTTTGATCCTATCTGAGGTCAGATGGGTCACGCTGATAAAAACAGTGATGATGCAAGTGTGTTATAATGTGAATATTCTGCTCATGCTGACGATGTTTATAAAGAGGAATTTTGCAGTGAAGTAAATGAGGGTCGTATGGAAAGTAAATGTTGAAAATAAGAATGCGGCCATGATGTGTTCCTTAAACTGGAACAGCCAGTTTGTCAACTGGGGAGGAAACCGGAGTACGTGGAGGAAACCCACCCAAGCACGAGGAGAACATGCAAACTCCACACAGAGACATCATAGCTGGGAGTCAAACCCAGGATCTTATATATATTAGAGGTGTGACGATTCAGTTACGAGAGGATTCGATTCGAATCCCGATTTTTGCCTCTCGATTCAATTCGATTCATATGTGGATTCTAGTTTCATTTTCTGTAAAATGTGCACTTCAAATATATAATTTAATAATTGTCTGAACTGGTTATTCAATACCATCATTCAACTACAGTTATTAGCATATATCAAAACATGAAAATAAACAAACATAACCTTTATTTGTTTCCAGTTTTCCACCAGTTACATATTGTAAATGTCATCTTCATCTCCCATTTACAGTGTCAGTTTCTGCATTCAGAGCAACAATTCAACAACAAATACTTGCTTCTCGGTTCTTACTTTTGGAATTTGCACAGATCAAATGTACATGTTGATTTTTAATCCAATTCACATTCACGCTGGAGTATTTATATTTCAAATGTCAACTCAATAGCATAAAGATATTACAGAACCAATCCTTAATCTTTAAGGACTCTGAACAAAGGCAATGTTTTCTTCTTAATGTTTAAACTATGAACATTAACAGTACACAGTCATAACACAAATGCACTAATTTGTCAACACAGTCAAACAGATTGAATTAACACTAAACTAATTTAGCAATAACAATTTCACAATAAATTATTGTAAAACTGTTTCTGCTAAACTGTGTTCATGTGTTGTGAATAATACTGGTTGATAACTTGATATTCAAATCTGCAAGTTCTTTTTAAGGATCATCCTGTCAACATGCTTCCACTCTAATGCAGCCCTCTGTGCTGTGATCACATCTCCTGCACTTGAAAAAAACTCTCTCTTTGCTCCTGGCTCACCGTGTAGGCTAACTTTCGGTTTGACATCGATGTCAATTGTCTTGTGATGACTATGTGATTCTGCAGATTAGTTGTGTTGCCGTGGTAAGGGAATTCTCGCAAAGTCTGCACAAAACTTGTTTCTTATCACGGGATTGCAAGAAATGAGCCCAAACTGGGCTTTTGTGTGCCGCTGCCGGCTTGATGAATTCGGCGGCAATCGCCATTTTTGTTTTTGCAAAGTCTCGTTCCTTGCGAGATTTGCATAGCGACGGAGGAAAATGGCAGCATCCATTGACAATTGTAAGATGTCGTTTCAGAATGAATTAATAGCTTTTTGTGAATCCTTTGTTGCTTTACATCAGGGGTGTCAAACTCGTGCCAGAAAGGGCCATGTGGCTGCAGGTTTTTGTTTCAACCAAGCAGCAGCGCACCTGACTTTGCTCATTTAATCAACTGAGTTGAGTGTTCAGGCAGTTGATTGGTCAGTCTCTGTACAGAGCACACAGATTGACCAATCAGCGGCCTGAAGACTCAGATGAGTTGATTAAATGAGCAAAGCCAGGTGTGCTGCTGCTTGGTTGAAACAAAAACCTGCAGCCACATGGCCCTTTCTGGCACGAGTTTGACACCCCTGCTTTACATAAAGCGATTAAAAAATCGTAAAAACACGAAATAAATCGATTTTAAAATCGCGTTTCAAAATAGATCGATTTATTAGTAAATCGATTTATCGTCACACCTCTACTGTATGTGTGTGTGTGTGTGTGTATGTGTGTGTATATATATATATATATATATAAAATTTTCTGAGTAGATCCTTCCGTAAGAGAGTGCTCAATACTTTTTCGTAGAGCAAATAAAAGGACAGGACAAAGAACCTGTGAAACCTCTCTCTTCAGGTGATTACAGAAGAATGTACAGAAGATTCTTCTCTCCTATTCTTCCTAAATTTCCTTATTTTTTAATTCGATGAATATTAAAAAAAAGAGCGATGCAATCAAGCCGCATGAATTGAAGCACGAAGTAATGCGGGATCCCTGAATACACACACAATTCTTTGTAATCTGTTTAGCATTTTTCATCTTTCTTGGTATTCTTGGTCACATCGTTCCAGAGAAAATGAAAACAATTTATAATAGTTTCTATTTTTATTTTAAGTTTACTCATGGAATCATGTTGATTCTCTGTGTGTGTGGGTGTGTGCATACGTGTGTCTTTCTGGGTGTGTGTGTGTGTGTGTGTGTGTGTGTGTAGGAAGGTGATGAGGATCAGTTTGGAGAAGTACGTGATGAAGGCTCTGATGACAGTGAGGGTGAGGAAGCAGATGTAGGATGTACACTGTCTGCAAATGTAAGTGAGAATTTAAGAATTCACTGTCGAGGTCTAATAGAAACCAAAGGCGTTTGTTTTGTATAATAATCTCTTACCATATTCGAAGTAACAAGCGCCCTGCTCCAGTAAGCCCCCCAGTTTTTTTTTTAATCATTATTTGTTTTATCTTGCCTCTAATAACCGCCCATGTGTACTGGGAGCAAAATGATAGATCAAACTTACCAATTTTATTGGATCAATCTCTGTAACGGTAAAATGAAGCATTCACTGTCTGTAAAAGTGAGTTTACATGGTATTTCAAGAGCCCCTGCCACTGGGGAATGTCTATAATGTTCAACAGTAACGACACATTTGATTGTTCTGCCATGCTTTAAATAACAAGAAACTATTTTGATGTGTTCTCTTGGTAAATGTCTAACAACCGATGAACCATGAGAAACTGTTACAGCAAAACTATGTGATGCTCTGACTGAATGGAGCAATGGGCCAGATATGGACCTATCATATATATACAGCGGAGTGATGGGTGGAGTTTTATATGAAAATGTGGCTGAATAAATGATCTCGGCGTTTCAGAGCGAAACGGTGCAAGATGTCAGAAAGCATCGCGTGTGCTCTGGGTCAACCCTGCGGTCTCTTGCCGGTCGAACACACCTGAAACACCACACCTGGGGGGGGGCGTTCCAATCGGATGCCCGAATCGTCTTAACTGGCTCTCCTTGATGTGGAGGGGCAGTGGTTCTGCTCCGAGCTCCTCTGGGAGAGCTGAGCTTCTCACCCCATCTCTAATTTGGTCGTCCCCTAGCCATCCCATTATTGTGTAAAAATTCTGCCCATCACTCTTCTTTTCCTTTCGGCTTTTCCCTTCAAGGGTCGCCACAGCAAACCATCCGCCTCTATTTCACCCTATCCTCTGTATCTTCTACTCTTACTACAACTGCCTTCATGTCCTCCTTCACCACATCCATAAATCTTCTCTTTAGTCTTCCTCTAGGCCTTCTGCCTGGTAGTTCCAACCTCAGCCTCCTACTACCAATATACTCACTATCCCTCCTCTGTACATGTCCAAACCATCTCAATCTAGCCTCTCTGACTTTGTCTCCAAAACCTCTTACATGTGCTGTCCCTCTGATGTACTCATTCCTGATCCTATCCATCCTCGTTACTCCCAAAGAGAACCTCAACATTTTCATCTCTGCTACCTCCAACTCTGACTCCCGTCTTTTCCCCAGGGCCACTGTTTCTAAACCATACAACATCGCTGGCCTCAACACCGTCTTGTACACTTTTCCTTTTATTCTTGCTGATACCCTCCTATCACACATCACACCGGACACTTTTCTCCAACCAGCCTGCACACGCTTCTTCACCTCTTTTCCACACTCTCCATTGCTCTGGATTGTTGAGCCTAAGTATTTAAAATCCTCCACCTTCTTTATCGCTGCTCCCTGTAACCTCACCGTTCCTCTTGGGTCCTTGTCGTTCACACACATGTATTCTGTCTTACTGAGGCTAACCTTCATTCCCCTCCTTTCCAGGGCATACCTCCACCTCTCTAGATTTTCCTGCACTTGTTCTCTGCTCTCACTACAGATCACATGACTCTGCTGGGGGTTAAAATACTGGTGGAAAGTTTTCATTCGGGTTCTAGAAGCTCAGGAAATGTAAATCGTGTCATTGTCGTATAAAAAGAGCTTGTATTGTGAAAAAAATAGTCATATAAGATGAAATGATTTGATGCGAAACTGCACCGAGTGGATTTTCAGACCTGAGTATACTTGCCCACCCAGGGACGACCCGGGGGAGCAAATGGCACGGAGCCCAGAAGCACCACAAACACAGAGAACTTCATGATGAAATATACACAGAGTTCTGTATCTACATGCTACTGAAGAACTTGACCGTTCCCTCTGCGCGAATCTTATAGCTTAATGTTACATGAATATCATTATGGGCTGTATTACGATGGGATATATTATTGTTGTGGGATAGTATTATTATGGGATGTATTTTATTGGGATATTACTGGAGACTTCGTATGTATATATGTATTTTATTTATTGTTGTATTTATTTAGCTTGGAAATGCAGGAGATGTGATGACGAGTAAAAAGAAAGACCTTCACCCAAGAGATATTGATGCTTTTTGGCTTCAGCGACAGCTCAGCCGCTTCTATGACGATGCCATTGTGTCTCAGAAGAAGGCCGATGAGGTTCTGGAGATTCTCAAGGTGAAAACAAAGTACATTGATTGATCCCTCATTACTTCATGCTTCAGTTTCTGCGGCTTCAGTGCATCGCAGGTTTTTCAAAAATTTGAATGAATAAAAAAAAAAAAAAAGGAAATTAAGGAAAAATAGGGAAAAATTTAAGGAAACTGCAGCAAAACAAGGCCAATTATGCAAAAAACCCAAACAAACAAAAAAAACAACCCAACAAAACTACTTACATTTTTTTTTATGAGGTGCGCATCTGTGTGCATGCGAATTTATATTTTATTTACATTTTATACATTATTTTTTAATGTTTGTTGTTATAAGCATTTATAGCTTTCAATATGGCTTTATTGATATTATATACAACATGTACGTATAAGTCAGTTGGGGTGGGGGTTTGATTCTCAGAGGAGGGTCCCGGTCCCCATTAAGGCCACTTGTTTTTTTGGTGGTTGACATGTCCACTGAAGCGCTTGCAAAAGTGCTGCTAAAAATAATTTTTAACTTTTTCAATTGATTATTTTTCCCCCACCGATCTCTGTATTATATGCCAATGTAAAAAAAAATATCAAATCTGAATCAGACAATATCGTATCTTTAAATATTATGTATCATTTTGTGCATTTGCTTTCACGATTACGCTTACATTTTTATATCCAAATGAATTCTCGCATCAGGTATCACGAGTCAAGACTCCCCGCATGCTTTGCGTGCAGATCCAATGAAACAGAGACATATGTAATTCACACCCTGCATTTGATGATATTCCCAGCACTTCTAAAGTCATCAACCAGATATTATACATGAAAAAATTTTAAGTGACAAAACTTTCTGTGCTATTAATATCAACAGACGAACAAAAAAATTTTTACTTTTCCCTCCGACACTTTTTTCAAAATCGTAAATAATAATATTTTAAATCTAGTGGCCTTATTTTATTTTTTTATTTCCTCTGACATCACTAAATTGTGCTGAAAGATTCCTCAACCAGAAAAAAAAATGAGTGGCCTAACCGCGGAAAGTGAGGGATCCGTGTATTTGAGTGGATGGTGTAGTCCTGAAATTCATGTAGTGATGGACGTCACTAACGCTGTGTACCTGTGTATTTCTGCTTTCAGACCGCCAGTGATGATCGAGAATGTGAAAACCAGTTGGTGCTTTTACTGGGTTTCAACACATTTGACTTCATCAAGGTCCTCCGTCAGCACAGACGCATGAGTAAGAGCAACACTGATCTCTCTACTTGTTTTTATAAAGCTCTGTTTTCTAATCTGTGCGTGTGTTTTTCCCCTTGCAGTCCTGTACTGCACTATGTTGGCCAGTGCTCAGAGTGACTTGGAGAAGGAGAGGATTAAGAGTAAAATGGAGGCTGATCAGGATTTGTCCAGAGTGCTGTATCAGTTGCAGGAGACCGAGAAGGAGGACATCATTCGGGTGAGCATCTTTACCTTTAACGACCTCAAACTTCATCCTGGATGGGGTGTTGAAATGGCAATGAAAGCCTGGATTTGCACCTGACGGTTAACTGGAAGAAACTAACAATACAGCACGTCATTTAATCTCCTTCCTTCCTTGGTTCAACAATGTCTATAATGTTCATCAGTAACAACACATTTGATAGTGCCGCCGTGCTTTAAAAAACAGGAAAATATTTTGCTGTGTTCTCATGGTAAATGTCCAAGAACCAATGAACCATTACAAACTGCTACAGCAAAACTATGGGATGCTCTGAATGAATGGAGTGATGAGCCAGATATGGACATATCAGAAAGTGATCAGTATTTTTCACCCGATTCTCCTGCTCACTAACTTGGTAAATTTAAGGATGTTCCTCGACATGTGCTTTTGTTTAGGCTTGTGTTGATTGGTTCAACATACCATGTGCTCAAGTTAACATTGTGTTGATTGGCTCATTTTACTTGGGGAAAATATTTAAAAGAAATGATGAAAGGAACAGCACTGGGAGGGAAAAGTAAGGGAAGGAAAAGTCTTTTTTTTTTTTTTATGCTATTTTCGGTTTATTTTCAGCTTTCATGTACTGTAAGTAGTTTGGTTGATATCACAAAATGAATAACACAAATACCAGTAAAACTCTTATTGTTCTATTATTATTCATGTTTTCCACCTCGATGGTAATAAGCACTTACCGTTCCACTCTGCTGGTAACATTTTAATAAGCGCCCACCCACTCCATCACGTCGACCACAGTATTTACTTTTCAAAAGTTGGGACACTTTTTCACTTGACACTGAAAGCGATTCAGGGACTGAGGAGCTGCTTTCACTTCGCTCATGTACCTGGGTTTTTTGCCGTCTCTCACAAATCAACAGCAAACCTCTGAATCGCTCCTCCGCTGCAAAAGGCCTTGATATGACCCAGTAACCTTGATGGACGCGACTGCATAGACCTCATACCCGACTCCGCATTCACACGGCGAGGTGCCCTCACCCGCGTCCAGATGTTCCAGAGGAACAGAGCTTGTTCTGCTACACGTGTGTGAAAGCAATGCGTAAAAAGAGAAACATTTCAGGTCCTTATCTGGGACCGATCAGGATCGCTGGAAAGCCTGTCGGGTACACGTGTCCTCATTTGTAGCCAACCACCTGGATTTTCTGGCATCTTTTTCTCATTTAGGAAAAGCTTTCATATTAATTCCGCTGATGGGAGACCTTTTTCAGCACAGTGACGTTTCGATAGGACTAATCAGCTTCGTGCATATATATATTTATGTTGTAGGAAGAGAGATCACGACGTGAGAGAGTGAGAAAGTCTCGAGTGGACAATGACCTGGAGTCGATGGAGGTTGATCATGGACAGGTGAGACGGGTGCTTTAACATGTAACGTTTACTTTTTTTATTCATTGTTTGGGTTTTTGCAGCTAAAAAGATTTGTTTGCAGACAATGTCGGGTCGGCACCTGCTGGATCTGGAGGACCTCGCCTTTACTCAGGGCAGCCATTTCATGGCCAACAAACGCTGTCAGCTGCCCGATGGCTCTTTTCGCAAACAGAGAAAAGGCTATGAAGAAGTTCATGTTCCTGCACTGAAACCAAAGCCCTTCTCTGAGGACGAGGTGAATTTTATTTCACGTGATTGTTTTGACCATCGCTCGTGTTCCCTGATTTGATTGTCATTTACCCTTTTATGATTTTCTTCTTTATGCATTTATCAAAGATATTCGTACGTACACAGAACTTTTAAATACAGTATTCCCCGTGATTCACGGGGATTATGTTCCGCCCCTTCCCACGGATCCTGGAAATTCGCTAATTATTGATGTGGTTTTAAAACCCTATGTATGATATTACATGTGCTAAAATCTACTTGTTAAACCCATTCTATATCCAGTCTTACTCATTAATACAGTGGTATGAAAAAGTATCTGAACCATTTGGAATTTCTCACATTTCTGCATAAAATCACCATCAAATTTGACCTGATCTTTGTCAAAATCACACAGATGAAAAAACAGTGTCTGCTTTAACTAAAGCCACCCAAACATTTATAGGTTTTCATATTTTAATGAGGACAGCATGCAAACAATGACAGAAGGGGGAGGAATAAGTAACTGAACCATCACATTTAATATTTTGTGCCCCCCGGCAGCAATAACTTCAACCAGACGCTTCCTGTAGCTGGTATCGATCAGGACTAATCTTGGCCCATTCTTCTTTACAAAACTGCTGTAGTTCAGTCAGATTCCTGGGATGTCTGGCATGACTCGCTGTCTTGAGGTCATGCCACAGCATCTCAATGGTGTTCAAGTCTGGACTTTTACTTGGCCACTCCAGAACATGTATTTTGTTCTTCTGAAACCATTCTGAAGTTGATTTACTTCTGTGTTTTGGATCATTTTTAGCTTGAACTGCCTGACAGACGGCCTCAGGTTTTCCTGCAAAACATCCTGATAAACTTTTGAATTCATGTTTCCATTAATGATTGCAAGTTGTCCAGACCCCGAGGCAGCAAAACAGCCCCAAATCATGATGCACCCTCCATCGTGCTTCACGGTGGGGATGAGGTGTTGATGTTGGTGAGCTGTTCTATTTTTCCTCCACACATGACGTTGTGTGTTCCTTCCAAACAATTCAACTTTGGTTTCATCAGTCCACAAAATATTGTGTGTGTATTTTTTTTTTTTTTTGAGACAGCAGTGGCTTCCTCCTTGGAGTCCTCCCATGAACACCATTCTTGGCCATTGTTTTACATATAGTTGACGTGCACAGAGATATTGGACTGTGCCAGTGATTTCTGTAAGTCTTTAGCAGACACTAGGGTTTTTTTTTTTTTTTTACCTCTCTGAGTATTCTGCGCTGAACTCTTGGCATCATGTTTGGTGGACGGCCACTCCTTGGAAGAGAAGCAACAGTGCCAAACTCTCTCCATTTGTAGACAACTTCTCTGACTGTCGATTGATGAACATCCAGACTTTCAGAGATGGTTTTGTATCCTTTCCCAGCTTTATACAAATCAACAATTCTTGATCGCAGGTCGTCAGACAGCTCTTTTGAGCGAGCCATGGTGCACATCAGACAATGCTTCTCATCGAGACAATTCTTACCAGGTGTGTGTTTTATATTGGGCAGGGCAGCTTTAAGCCACTCATCAGTGATTGGGCACACACCGGACTTAAATTGTTTGGTAAAAATTGGTTTCAATTGCTCTTTAAGTCTCCTTAGGCAGAGGGTTCGGTTACTTATTCCTCCCCCTTCTGTCACTGTTTGCATGCTATCCTCATTAAAATATGAAAACCTATAAATGTTTGGATGGTTTTAGTTAAAGCAGATATTGTTTTTTCATCTGTGTGATTTTGACACAGATCAGATCACATTTGATAGGGGCAGTGGTGGTCTAGTGGTATAGGGCGCTGGATCGCTGATCCAAAGGTTGGGGGATCGAGTCCCACTTTCCACAAGGTTGTCACTGCCCCCCCTCCCCCCAGTGCAGCTAACTGGGTTATAAAAGGCGGGCCATGTCTCTCACTGTCTATGGTGAGAGGCATGTAAAAGAACCATTGCTGACTTTCATAAAGAGTGGGCTGCAAAGTCGTCAGCGTGTTTCTGTCCCTTGCAAAAAGGGTTGTGACAGGAAGGGCATCCGATGTAAAAACCTCTGCCAAATCAAACGTGCGAATCGGATGATGTGCTGTGGCGACTCTCGCGTAAAAGGGAAAAAGCCGAAACGAAGACAGACATCAGATCACATTTGATGGTGATTTTATGCAGAAATGTGAGAAATTCCAAAAGGTTCAGATACTTTTTCATATCACTGTACAGTCATAATGCAGCAAAATGTAGTAATGATTCAGTAAAAACGTTTTAATTTTGTACTGTGACATTTATGAATAAATAAAGTACTTAGGCTCCTTACCAGAAGCTAGAGAAGATGCAGGGCGTTTGAGTGACATCATAGCGCTTAAATAATAATTAAAAACACACTAAAAAAACTTGAATTCACAATTTAAGTGATCACGGTGATGATGTGCGTGATGGAGAAAAAAGAGGCGTACACATCTGCAACCAATCAGAAGGAGGGAAAAAACAAATGCCCTCTGCCATTAGCTAAATTTGAATCACATGCCAGTAACTTCTAGGTTTGCCGCTAGTATGCGGGGCCGTGAGCGCTGAACCGTGAATGGGCGGGGTTACTGTACTGTAACTATAGTAAGGCAGAAAGTAGACAGAAAATTATTTTCAATGTTGCAATTAACATCACAATCGTAGAGGAATTGAGTCCTGACTTCTCGAATTTAGATGCACTTTCATTGTGTCAAACTGTTGCATACCGGTGTAAACATTTCCGTATCTTTGACCTTCAGACTCTAGTGCCAATTGAGAAGATGCCCAAGTACTCACAGGCAGCATTTGACGGGTTCAAAACCTTGAACCGCATCCAAAGCAAGCTGTTCAAACCCACCATGGACACAGATGGGAACTTGTTAGTGTGCGCACCCACAGTAAGAATGTTTTCCTTCATGTGCATTCATCACATTCCTAAGTTATGTCCATTATTTTATATAATAATTCCTCCAGATTCTTGGTCTAGTGTATAGAATAGCAACACTCTCAGTAGGTTACACAGCTGCACACTGGACTTATTTCAGTGGTGTATGACTTTAGAAATTGAGCTCGGAAGGTGTGTGATTTCTCTTTTAAACATCCTTGAATACCAATAATTATCCATCTTGGCTGAAAACCTGTCAGTACAGCAGGTATCTGGCTTTCTAGGTTTATGTTCATGTTGATTGGTTCAACATACCATGTGCTAAAGTTTACATTCATATTGATTGGCTAGATTTTACTTCCTGGAAAATGTTTAAAGTAACAGCACCGGGAGAGAAAAGGGGTCTTTGTTTTTAAATTTATGCTGTTTTCTGTTTATTTTCAGCTGTCATGTAAGTAGTTTGGTTGATACCAAAAAATGAATAACACACATACCAGTAAAACTCTTTTATTGTTCTATTATTATTCATGTTTTCCACCTCAATGTTAATAAGCACTTACTGTTCCACTCCACTGGTAACATTTTAATAAGCGCCCACCCACTCCAATTGTTAAAGATCCCTGGGCGATTGTCACGTCGAATAAGGTGTGTGTGTGTGTGTATGTATGTGTATATATATATATATATATATATATATATATATATATATATATATATATATATAAGATATAAATACACACATGTACAGATGGTATTGCATGATAAAATACTGTGTATCTATTCCATGTGCTAGACTGTGCTTCTTAAACACATTCTATAGACAGTCTTACTCATTAATACAGTATTATTATTATTATTTTTTTGTGTGTGTGTGTTTTACACTATTCTCGTCCGTGATCGGTCAACCCGACTACAGCTATGAGCAGCTTCAGCCTCGGGCAACTGAGCTAATATGCTATGGTAGCTCAATGCTAGCCGCACCCTGCTAACAATTAGCCCAGGAGGGAAGGGGCCGAACGACGACTTCGGCGCTTGGGATCGCAGGGGATGAAGGCCGTGTAGCCGGCTGGTGCAATTGCCTCGTCAGGTGCACTCTCCTCGAGCCATGTTTCACAGAAGCACAGCATGGCGCAGTCCTGTAGATCCCTCTACACTACAATCTGAGCATGAAACTCGTCCATCTTCATTCGGCCTCTCCCTGCCTGGGTTTAGTGTTAGCCAGGGTGCGGCTAGCATTGAGCTACCATAGCATATTAGCTCAGGAGTTGAGTTTGAGTGGTATCCGAGAGCTTAACTGGTAATTAAAACACACAAAAAAAAAGAGGCTCATTGACAACTTGGGCGCGAATGAGGAAAAACGGGCGTTACATCATCTCAACCAATCAGCAGGAAGGTGGACAGCCATTGGCTGAATTTGAGTGACGTGTCAGTTGCTTAGCAGACACGAATACTCAAACCGTGAGTGCAAAACCGTGAATAGTCAAGTGCCTACTGTAATCGCTTCGATCACTGTATTTCTGCTTTAAGGTCTTCTTCTGCTTCAATATCGTCCCGATTGTAGAGGGGTTTCGGCAATGACGAAATATAACGCTGCAATGATCTCAAAACAAGCCAAGATACTTCATAGCCACAAGCCAAGATGGCCTCTTCAACTCTCCTCACGCGTGTGACGGACAAAAGGTTTGGGTACAGTAATGGGTACACGTCAGCTCTCTCCTGGCCAATGGGAGGCAGCCAATGAAAGAGCAACTCGCGCATCGTGTGAAATTTTGATTGGCGCGTTTGAATTTTGAATGATGTGTTTGGCGCTATTCGTAAGAGGGGTTTGTTTTCGTATACGGAGGACGAAAACTTAGGAAAATGTTTTTCATAACCCGGAGTTTTTGTACCCAGGGGTTTCGTAAGTAGGGGGCAGACTGTGTGTGTGTGTGTGTGTGTGTGTGTGTGTGTGTGTGTGTATATATATATATATATATATATATATATATATATATATATATAGGTCTGATGAAACTGGGACTGAAATGTGTAACACTTGCATTTCTGTAGATTCAGAAAGAATATTCTTCGCATTTTTAGAAGTATTTAGGCCGATATTCCTTAAATCCTGGTAGATGCAAGATTATATTCATTGGAGAAGCAGCAGCATTAAATTATCAGCAGGAGACTCGGTAACGTAGACAGAATGGACTGCTTCTATTCACTAAGAACAGCTTTAGATTATTGTGTAATTAGTGACATTGAGCTGATTGATGGGGTTTGACATGTTCAACTTTTCTTTATTATCTAAAGTCAATAAATGCGGATTCATCAGGAATCGGTGGGAGCACAAGATACAGCATGTAACGTGGACAGGAAAAGTGGCTATCATCAATCCCGATTTAAATCTGCTTATTTATCCCGATTTAAATCTGCCACATGCAGATTCTGTGGCTCATTGTGCGGCGCCTGTGCACCGATTGATTCATGGACGTGAAAATAATAATGTTATTTCATAGTATATAAATTCCTCAGGTTAAATTTTGATTTATACATTTAACCCATTCAAAGTGAGTATGTGTGTACACTCATGGACACATTGCAACGCCCAGAAAGCGGTTAGGGTGAGGGGTATTCTAAGGACAACTTAATGTGTTGAAAACCACCCCGAGGTAAAACTGAAAGTTGTACTTGATTCACACTTTGCTTCATTTCTTTTTATCTGTGGATCATTTGTAATTTTACCTTTAACCAAGAAGTGAATGTGTTCACTCCTTTGTTTATTTCCACCCACAGGGAGCAGGTAAAACTAATGTTGCGCTGATGGCCATGCTCAGAGAAATTGGCAAGCACATCAACATGGATGGCACCATCAACGTAGATGACTTCAAAATCATCTATATTGCTCCAATGCGATCACTGGTGCAGGAAATGGTTGGCAGTTTTGGAAAGGTAGGAATATCAAAAGCTCCCGGAACAGATAAAACATAGAAATTCAGACAAGAAGGTAATAGATAAAAGTATAAGAGAATTAATTTGTACAATCTGACAGTGGCAGAAAGGGCCTGTGATGGGTGTTTCATTGAACCAAATTTGTTCAATTTTGTAGAAAAAACAGAATGGATGTTAAAGCTGAGTGGCTACGGTGAGCTTTAGGCTCAGCATGGTCCAGTTCCAGTTGAAAGAAAAACGGCCAGGAAAGAGGTTACCACTGGCTCCAGTCCTCACTGTGGCCATGGTGTTTTCACTGTGGCCATAGTGCTCTTTTGGTGATGTGCAGTGTTCGGAACAGGAATTAGCCCCAAAAGTTTCACTTTGTGCTTATCGAACCTGACCACAAGTCCTTTTTAAGGGAGATTTAACATGGGTTATTATTTATTTATCTATGGCCACCTCTCGATACACTATTTAGAGCGCACTCTGAGAATCATGCTTCTGTCACATGACAGGATATGATCTCATAGGGTAGCCATATTAGATCAGATGCTTTGATACTTCAGGAAAGATGAGTGTTTATATTTCTCTAAAGAGTTGTGTCAGGAAGGGCAAACCCTATATCAAATCAAACATGCCAATCAGATGGTTCACTGTGGCGACCCCTGAAAAACAAACAAACAAAAGGAAAAGGTGTGTGTGTGTGTGTACTGATGTCCTCAGGAGTACATTTAAGAAATGAGATGTCTTTGGTCCATGGCACCGTAGTGGTCCCCCCACCCCCACCCCACCCACACACACACTAAGTTTGAAGTCTACGCTCTATCGTTCAATTTAAAGGTGAAAAATTTTGGACACACAAACCTGGTATTTAGTTTTATTATAATAATTATATATATATAATTAACTTGCATGTAATGCTTTATTTAATTTTTTAATTGCAGTCAAAGCTGATAGACTTAAAAATCACTGTACAGATAATCCCAAAATACACAATCTCCACGAGTTTGCTGATCTAAAATAGTGTTTGCGCTGCTGCTCAGCTACATCAAACCGTTTTAGTGGTTAATGTTTGATAAATAGCTCTTGGGTTGTGTGTGGCGTGTAATGTGCTCATGATGGTTTTTGCTGTAGCGTTTAGCTACTTATGGCATCACAGTGTCGGAGCTGACTGGAGATCACCAGCTCTGTAAGGAGGAGATCAATGCTACCCAGATCATCGTCTGCACCCCTGAGAAGTGGGATATCATCACCCGTAAGGGAGGGGAACGCACATACACCCAGCTAGTGCGCCTCATCATCATTGTAAGATCACTGAACTTCTCATATAGTGAAAATATACTGGCAGGATTTTCCTTTCCTTGAATTGTTTTCTGGTGTTTTTAGGATGAGATCCACTTGCTCCATGATGACCGTGGACCAGTTCTGGAGTCTCTGATTGCTCGTACTATCCGAAATGTAGAGCTGACCCAGGAGGATGTGCGCCTCATTGGACTTAGTGCCACACTGCCCAATTATGAGGATGTGGCCACATGCCTTCGTGTAGACCCTGCTAAGGGCCTTTTCTACTTTGATAACAGGTAAGAGTGTGGAGTCAATTCCGAAATGTACAAAATAATTTACAGTGAATTTAAACTGGTACATCATCTGAACCCAGAAGGAACCCAGAACCAATAGTATGCTTCTCCTGCCCAGGAATCTGTTCATCGGAATAAAGCAAGCCATGTTCAAACTGAGAAAAGTGGAAAGAACTATTGGGGGATATTCGACACGCATTGGGTGTCGCTGGTGTTATAATGTGAAATGTGCTGGGAAAAAACCCACACACACATGAGGTGAAGACATATTGAAGTAAAGTTTGATTTATGAGAATACTCTTGTGCAGGTGTCAGGTCTAAATGGAGGTTAAGAGAGAAACGGCTGTTTCCGTCATTGATTTCCTCGCTAAAGAAATCTGGAGGCTGCTTTCGCTCGAGTCGATTTACAGCTTAATTTGAAACATTTCAGACTGTTAAAGTTTGTCAATGAGTTCACGTCGTGCGGTCAGAATTGGAATGATTTTGTTCTTGAAAGTTATAAAACATCTTTGATTCCTACAACAGCTTCCGACCTGTGCCGCTGGAACAGACATACGTAGGAATCACAGAGAAGAAGGCAATCAAGCGCTTTCAGATCATGAATGAGGTCGTCTATGAGAAGATAATGGAACATGCGGGAAAGAATCAGGTACAGACTTTATTTCTCTTATTTTTACCACCTTCCTCTTATTTTGATTCCTTTGTTTTCTGACTCGCTTAAGCTAATTAAACCTAATTAGGGTCAGGGGGAGGCTGGTGCCCATCTCACCCGACTCTGGGCGAGGGCAACACACAGCCTGGACATCCCACCAGGCCAACCAAGCCCATTATTTCTAATAGCACTTAATTTAGATACATTTAATTGAATATTTGATATTGCCGTAAACGATGAAAAATGACAGAAGAGAAAAAAAAAAAAGAAATCTTGACCCAAATTGAAAAAGAGCTCGTTGTCTGACGATAGAATGATAGAATTTTCTGCAGACAGCCCTAAACCTAGCCCTCGCCAGTGCTTCCACGGGCCCACAAGCACATCAGAGCTGTTATACACAGTGGCTGCATTGAGCACAGATTACCCAGCAGCCACCAGCAAAATGCTGCATTGAATAATGTTATAATGTTTATAATACATTTGTAATGTTGTAAAATATTAACCTGATTTATTTGGGGTTTCAATATTTACTTCATGAGAAAAGTTTAGTCTTGATTAATCTGATTTCACTGATTTATAATAAAATAAATCACTACAGATCTGTTTCAAGGGGTGGTGAAACCATCCTCTCTTCAGGTGATTATAGATTATTGAAAATTAAACTTTCATATATTTTAGATTCATTGCACACCAACTGAAATATTTCAGGTCTTTTATTGTTTTAATACTGATGATTTTGGCATACAGCTCATGAAAACCCAAAATTCCTATCTCAAAAAATGAGCATATGATGTTGAGGTAGTGTAAACGAGCTATTAACCTAATCATCTGAATCAACCAATTAACTCTAAACACCTGCAAAAGATTCCTGAGGCTTTTAAAAACTCCCAGCCTGGTTCATTACTCAAAACCACAATCATGGGTAAGACTGCCGACCTGACTGCTGTCCAGAAGGACATCATTGACACCCTCAAGCAAGAGGGTAAGACACAGAAAGAAATCTCTGAGCGAATAGGCTGTTCCCAGAGTGCTCCATCAAGCCACCTCAGTGGGACGTCTGTGGGAAGGAAAAAGTGTGGCAGAAAACGCTGCACAACCAGAAGAGGTGACCGGACCTTGAGAACGATTGTGGAGAAGGGCTGATTCCAGACATTGGGAGACCTGTGGAAGCAGTGGACTGGGCTACAGGTGCCGCATTCCCCAGGTCAAGCCACTTTTGAACCAGAAACAGCGGCAGAAGTGGCTGACCTGGGCTACAGAGAAGCAGCACTGGACTCAGCTATTGAAGCATCCTGAGCCTCCATAACACCTCAGCAGTGCCACAGACTGATTGGCTCCATGCCACGCCACACTGAAGCTGCCATTTCTGCAAAAGGATTCCCGACCAAGTATTGAGTGCATAACTGAATATAATAATTTGAAGGTTGACTTTTTTGTATTAAAAACACTTTTTTCTTATTGGTCGGATGAAATATGCTCATTTTTTGAGATAGGAATTTTGGGTTTTCATGAGCTGTCTGCCAAAATCATCAGTATTAAAACAATAAAAGACATGAAAAATTTCAGTTGGTGTGCAATGAATCTAAAAAATATATGAAAGTTTAATTTTTATCAGTAAATTACAGAAAATAATGAACTTTATCACAATATGCTAATTTTTTGAGAAGGACTAGTGTGTGTGTGTGTGTGTATGTGTATATATATATATATATATATAATATATAGCATTTATTTTCTGAAACGGTTTCGACTCAGTTACAAACATGCAGACAGGATCCAGCTATAATTGATAATATTGATATTTATGACGTTTTATTGATATTTATGACATTTCCGTCGTTTTTTCAGTGAGCTTTTCTTTTCTGGTTGTGCCACTTGTACAGATTTTGTGCGAATGTTTTCCACTTGCTGCGATAATGCACTGCACAGCTGCTTCACTCGGAGCTTCACCATGTTCCACAGCAGCTGGATTTTACAAGTGTATCCAAACAAACCTCATCCTGGCTCATACTCACTGCAACTACTAACGCTATACATTTTGCCATGAAATGTGATTTTCATCAGCCGCTCGGTACTGTAGACTTTCCTGTGAAATGGTTCGAATTCTTCAGGGATTTGGTTTTAACTGTGTTTTGTATTTATCGCGTGATGAGAAAAAAGGCATCTTTTTCTTTTCTTCTTCTTCTTGCTGCACATCTTGGATTTGTTTCTCTTTATTGCTCTTCAAAAATTGAGTGGATTCATTCCCAGGCCCAATGCGAGAGGCTTTTGAATGATTTTCTGAAGAATAATCTTTGACTTGAGGTTTGCTGTAGCCGTAAGGTCTGTTGATCTGAAGAATTAACTTTTCCACCTCAGGTCTTGGTGTTTGTTCATTCACGGAAGGAGACGGGGAAGACGGCACGAGCCATCAGGGACATGTGTCTGGAGAAAGACACATTGGGACTTTTCCTCCGAGAGGGTTCTGCATCCACTGAGGTTTTAAGAACCGAGGCTGAGCAATGCAAGGTCAGTCTGAACTGCTGGAGTCTACACTTCTTGTAATGCGTGTATATTACAGGATTGTTTTTGCTCCTGATTTGGAAGCACGTAGTGCATATAGAGATCTACTGCGTTTTGAGACAGGAACTGGTTGGTTCACACGCAACTGTAAATGTTGAAGCCCCTCGGAGATTCCATTCATGTTGCAAACCTGTGTAATGAAGTTGAACTATGTTGATCAATAATGCATCCTGATTAATCGTGTAGAACTTGGAGCTGAAGGACCTGTTGCCGTATGGCTTTGCCATCCATCATGCTGGCATGACCAGAGTGGATAGAACGCTGGTTGAGGATCTTTTTGCTGATAGACATATACAGGTAAGTGGAATAGACTGAGATATGTTTGGGTTTGGAATCAGTGTCAGTGTGACCATGAAGATCATGAAAGAAAGCTTTGGGTGTCTGTCTCTTTTTTCATGTCTCTACTATTTCTGAGAGTAAACAGATCAGGCACACAGGTTTATTTCTTTTTAAGAGATTATTGATCAGATAGTAAACATGAATTCTGTCATCATCTCCATTGGTTTCTGCTCTTCTTGTTGATGTGTAGAAATGGATGTCTTGCTCTAATCAAACATGGAGTAGCGCTTATTTAAAATGTCTTTGTATCTCAGGTTCTGGTGTCAACTGCTACTCTTGCTTGGGGAGTTAATTTGCCGGCACATACAGTCATCATCAAAGGCACCCAAGTATATAGTCCAGAGAAAGGCAGATGGACGGAGCTCGGAGCTTTGGACATTTTACAGGTATGTTCAGCTTATTAATGGGTGAGATGCACCCACTGCTTCCAGGAATTAGTGCAGGACTGTTTGAGTGTCTGTACCGATGATCACAATGAGCGCAACATGCCAAAATATTAAATATAATATAATATAATAATAACGAACGAAACAAAATAGTGAGCACGACTGCACAGCAACTTTAAATTGAACAACTTTATGCTTTCAGAATTTCCCAGCTCAGCGCAGCCGTGGATGATTCCTTTTCTTTTCTTTGTATTATCAGAACACTTTATTGATCTCGGAGGAAATTGTTTCAGTAAATCTTGTTCATTCTTGTTATTGGTGCCCTGCTGAATGCAGAGATCCTGTAAGCACTCCATGTGTCCTATTCTTGTTTGGACTATAAATTGCGAGATGTCTGTGACTCGAATTTTGACCTTTTTGACTGGTAAATAAAAGGTTATAGGGTCTATGAATTCGAATAAAGAACACTTTTAATTATAAACTTACTGCTTTAATCCAACGTTTGCGTCCCTCCGGATCCTTCAGCTCGGTGAGGAAGGTAAATAGCGTGAACGGCGCCAGACATGTACAAGCGTTAGTCCAAAATTTGCAGGCATGTATACTGCAAACTAGCTTTTTCCAACGCTTGAGATGATACATGCCGTTCCCACAGTTCACTTCCAGCACAATGCGCACCTGGCATGTCGATAATTTAAGGCTTCAGGCAGACTTTAAGCGGCAGTTGTTCGGATGTGTTTCCATACAACAGCAAGTGCAATAAAGTTTGGTAGCAGTGACCCTTGGATGAAATGTATAGTACAGTATAAACGTCATGCGTCACTGGAACATACAGTATCAACTCACGTTTGGCCGTCTGGAACCAAACAAAAACCTAAGTCGGGAAGCGTCTGTACGGAGGTCGCCATGCCAGTTCCGTGCTCTTAACGATAGGAAATGCTCACACGTTCTTGAATATTAAAGACAGAGTGCAGCCCTACTTTTATCATTCCCAAAATGTCAGATTCTCAAACCTAATTCACAGCCTTAAATTTTAAATTTGTGATGTTGCAGTAATATTTTCATGAAATATTTGCACGTGCTACTGAAACAAAAGCGAGGAATGATTTTGTGGACACGGGGTCTATCTTGACTCGGGGACTTTAATTTTGACAGCACTCTGTTTAGGAACTGCACAGTTAATATTTTTAATCATTAAATTATAGCACTCCAACAAACCACTTTGCATATGCTTTATATATTCTATTTTTGCTGGAGTATGTCCAGGACTTGAGGTTGATTATCTCTTACACTTTGGATGGGCTTTAGCTTTTATTTATTTTTTTCACAGCTGATGGTATTTGTAAAGTTTTGATATTAAACCTTCTGAACACAGCCAGAGTGATAATTATAATCTTTCAAAGATTTGTTGGCTTCTGTGTGTGTAAAAGGACGGAGTGTCAGACAAGGTAATGTTATTGTAAACATCAGCAAGGTTCACTTTCAGCCACTTACTAACTTTCCCGATGTTAAATCGGTGAGTTTCTCTCTACGAGTCACGAGCTTATCATACGTTTCCAACACGAATAGATTGAAGCCTGTCGGTGGTTTGAAGTTCATTGGGGGCTTTTTGGGGTTTTTTAAACTCTACTTTGTGTTCCTCGGTTTTCTTTTTTGAATGTATCACCTGCCCGTGTGTGGAGAACAATTATCTCATCATGTTCTTGAGCCTCGACCTGATCAACTGAAGCAAAAATGTCATGGTGATAATGTGTTGTACTCAAGCAGAGGTGTTTTGTTTGTTTGTGTGTTTTTTTATTTTTATTATTATTCTAGAGACAGTACACAATCATATCTATTTATTATATATATCTATGATTTAATTTAAATCAGATTTCCTACCTGATATGATTTATTTTGACCGTATTAGGAAAGGAAAATGGGCAGATTGTCCAAAGTGCTTTGTAACGTCTCCCAGCTGATCAGCGTGCAGCTGAAGTACTGATTCAGAATTTATTAAACAGACAGGTTGTTGCACAAATAGTTTGATTATAACGAACAGAACAAAACAAAACTGATCCAATTATCTTTGCTTGACAATAGTTCACTGCATGTGACTTGATGGACGTTTTTGATCTTGCACTAACCGGGTGGTAAATAAACTGGGAGTGTAGCTGTGGGATTGGCCTTAGACTGTGTGTGTGTGTGTGTGTGTGTGTGTGTGTGTGTGTGTGTGTATACGTACTTAAGATGCTGGGGCGAGCTGGCCGTCCACAGTACGACTCGAAAGGAGAAGGCATTCTGATCACATCCCATGGAGAGCTGCAGTATTACCTTTCGCTGCTCAATCAGCAGCTGCCAATAGAAAGCCAGATGTTGGGCAGACTCCCCGACATGCTGAATGCTGAGATCGTGTTGGGTAATATACAGAATGCCAAGGTAAGACTTTTGCCAGAAATAATTTTAGAATCACTTTGTACATTTGGAACTTTGCTGTAGTACCAGTGTTCAGAATAAACTGGTATTAAGAGGTGAATGTGTAATTTTTAATATTTTTTAATTAGTCTTTGTGGACGGCTCTGTTCGGGACCATTAAAGACGGTATTTGGAATCACTGATAAATTCCAACTGTTATTTTAGGTCCAATGTGTGAATTCAGTCTGTCAGAATTAAAAAGTAACTCAAGTCACACGTGAGGTTCTGCTGAAAAAAAAAAAATTATTCCAATCGAGGAAAGGTGAGCATTTTTTCAGGTTAAATATAAAGGTAAAAATCTGATGTGGTCAAAAACGGCCAATTATAAGCTGTGATGAGCACAGAAGTCCAACAACGAAACCCCATTTGGGTTCGGACTGGAGAGGCCGTACCTACTGATCACACCTTTCCAGGTCATGCTGTCATTGCTCACATGAGTGTTGAGGTCTTGCAGGATAGCAAGGGAGTCCCCCAGGGGACCGCTCTCCAACACACTCCCGAAAGACTCCCAAGATGGGTGGGTACTCTGAACTGTCATTAGGTGCATAAGTACAAACAACAGTCAGGACCTGACCCGAAGGCAGGGGGTAAGCACCTTTTCGTGAACCGGCGAGAACCCCCACATGTGTACTCTGAGACAGGGGCAACAAGGCTGCCCACAATGTCTCGCCTCCTCTCTCCATGAGCAACTCCAAAATGGAAGAAGGTCCATCTCCTCTCATAGTGGGTGGTTCCAGAGCCCGTTTTATTTGTCAAGGTCAGTCTGACTGTTTCTCATCCTTAACTCTCCACCTCACGCACCAGCTCAGGCTCCTCCACCAGAGAGGTGATGTTTCTTCGGTTGCCACCCAACTCGCAAGAAACTGTCCTTGTATCTTTCTCCATTGGGGTCTTCTGAACCGTGCTCAGCTTGGAACCTCACCTAGGACCTGTTTGCATTGGGGGACCTTCCCAGGGAGGGACATAATGCCCCGATAACATAGATCACAGGATCATTAGGACACGCAAACAATTCAAGGAGGGGACAAAATTTTTACGCATACAAAATTAGTCTTCTAGTTTAATGCCCACTTTGCTGTGATTAGTCAGTTTTGTGCCGCACTGGTCAGACTGTTTGTTCATGTTCACTTTTTCCAATCTTGTATTTTATGCTTTAGGACGCAGTTAACTGGATGGGTTACACTTACCTGTATGTCCGGATGCTGCGTAACCCGACACTCTATGGGGTTTCCCATGATGACCGCAACATAGATCCTCTGCTGGAGATGCGTAGGATGGATTTGGTGCACACGGCTGCCACTGTACTGGAGAAGAGCAATCTGATCAAATATGAGAAGAGGACTGGGAGCTTCCAGGTAAATTTTGGGGCGAACTGTTCCCACATGTTTCATGATGCATATAAGCACGGTCTCCACTTCTTTTAATTCTTATTCAATATTAAGGTAAATATTAAGTCCTGGAACTGATTTCATTCAGAGTTTCTCTTTTTATGGTACAAGTTTACCGAGATGAATCCTCAGTGATGAGTTACTGCTCTGAAAGCCTCGGTTTTCCTTCACTGTGGTGCGAATTTTCTGTAATGTTACTTTACACGGTTGTCTGCAGGTTCCCTTTTTCTTGTCCTTCTGATTGAATGCACGTTCAGGTCTTAATTAAATCCAGTCAAGTAATGAATTCAAAGCAAAATTAGTCTTCGCCACTGAGGGTCGGCCGGGTCGTCAAATATCTGAAACGGTTTCATATAAAAATGAAGGTTCTGTTTCATAATTTTTTCAAGTTCAGAAGGTAAGTGGTAACAGGATTAAACCTGTTTGAGATTTTTATTTCATGGGGACCTTATTGGATCAGAACTGTTATCATTACGATGAGGAAAACCATTATGCGTTTGGATGTTCTCGTAGGTTTTTTGTTTGATTAAATAAGTTATGTGTTCATGTGATATGGAAGTAAGTGATCATCTTTCTTCTTTACTCTCGGTTATCTAAGCTAATGACCTTTTTTGTAGGTGACAGACCTGGGCCGCATTGCCAGTCACTTCTACATCACCCACGATTCCATAATGACTTACAATCAGCTGCTAAAGCCGACACTCAGCGAAATTGAGCTGTTCAGGGTGTTCTCCCTCTCATCTGAATTCAGGAACATCACTGTTAGAGAGGTAACTCGATTCTGATTCTCATAGCTACCAAGTGTTCCAGACTCATTTATCAGATTACTTTTAGAATAAGTAACATCCTGTTGCTCCTGTATATTAGAATTTCCTGATTGCTCGTGATTTACGCTGATGATGATTTAAACTTTCTTTAATTTTTTTAAGCAGAAGTAAGAATACACTATGGGGAGGTCATGGATTTTACGTAGTGTGTGTGTGTATACATGTATTAACGGAACTACAGATTGCGAGACTTGTTCGAAATGTACAGGTTAAATAAAACGGGATGCAGGTTGTGCCGTTAGAGTTGAAATGATCCCTCAGAATGATGCACAGGTTTTATTTCTTAACTCTGTCTACATTTAAAATTCACAGACTTTAGTCCCCTTAAAAGTTTTTGAGAGTTTCATCATGTCCAACAAAGGGTTCGGGAAAGAACAGAATTCTGGACCATATGAATGTGAAGCAGAGGGAGATTTGTTTAATCCTAAAATCCCATTTGGTCTGATGAACTGAAAAACACACGAAAGCTACCGAGTAATTTCAAGAAGTCTTCAGAGGTTCAGGTGGTTCAGTGATTACGGTGCTGGGCTCATTATTTTAGAGGTCATGGGTCTGAATCTCTATTAGACCCTCACTGTGCTCAGACCCCCAAGCAAGGCTTAACCACAAGTCTCTGTTTTGTGGGCTACCGGGGAGGTAACCTATGATAAACCGGGGCCGAGCTCTGGCTGTGATGAGCTACCGGGCTCAGGTGTAAAAGCATAGCAGGTTGGACTATACCTCAGTGGCACGTAATTCTAAAGTATAGAGGAGGACATGGTTCCTGTGTCCGTCCCTGCTGCAATAGTTTAACGTAACAGCTTTGTCTGGTAGACGTGAAAAATCTGAGAGGCCAAATCATGATAAATAAAATTCTGACTGACAGGAAGAAAAACTTGAGCTTCAGAAGCTTCTGGAAAGGGTGCCGATTCCAGTGAAGGAGAGCATTGAGGAGCCCAGTGCTAAGGTTTGTGAGACTGAAAAAAGCGTTTCGTACTGAATTGTACTGTCTGTGTGCTGAAGGTTTAAACCTTCTGTCCCGTGCCTTAGATCAATGTGCTGCTTCAGGCCTACATCTCCCAGCTCAAACTCGAGGGCTTTGCTCTTATGGCTGACATGGTCTACGTCACCCAGGCAAGTCGACGGTTGAAATCTTTTATGATTGTGACCACACACTCCATACGAGTTTAATGCTGATGGCACAGAGAAGCTATAATTTAATATTTGCCGTGTGTCCAGAGTGCAGGCCGACTGATGAGGGCCATCTTTGAGGTTGTTCTGAGCCGAGGTTGGGCACAGCTCACTGACAAGACTATGAATCTTTGCAAGATGATCGACAAAAGGATGCAAGTTATTCAGAATGACTGTTTTTGTTTTTTGATTTAAGATGTTATAAATCTGTTTTCTGTGTCGGCTGAGTTTTTACATTATTTTAATCTTTTCATAGTGATCATAACAAACGCACAAAAGTTTAAATCTGCACGTGTCTCACTCAGGTGGCAGTCAATGTCTCCTCTGCGACAGTTCCGCAAGCTTCCCGAAGAAGTCATTAAGAAAATTGAGAAAAAAAGCTTTCCGTTTGAACGACTATATGACCTCAACCACAATGAAGTTGGTCAGTGGGCCGTACATGGTGATGTATTTTAGTTTTTTATTTTTGTCCATGACTTCTCGACATGTAAATAAACTTTACTCACTCAGGTGAATTGATTCGCATGCCCAAGATGGGGAAAACCATACACAAGTACGTGCATCAATTTCCCAAACTGGACCTGGCCGTGCACCTGCAGCCCATCACCCGCTCCACACTTAAAGTGGAGCTTACGATCACACCAGACTTCCAGTGGGACGAGAAGGTCAGTGGAATATTTCTTGTCTTAGGGCTTGACAGGGTTTGATGTGCTTGTGTAATATTCCTAGATGTCCTAAAAACCTTGGAGCCAGACTCTCAACCCAACAGGAAGTCTGCAGTTTTTATATTTACAGCATGGAGCAGATTTCCTTATTCAGACCATCATCTAATAGTGCTTTAAAATCACTGAATACAGGTATACCTCGGCTTACGTCGTTAATTGGTCCCAGGAGCGACGACTTATGAGCTTGCTGCTAGGCTATGCCAAATTTACTTCAGTCATTTATATTCATCTTAAATCATATTTATATTTATTTATTTATTTATATTCATCTTAATCCTATTCATTTAAAGTCATTGATATTCATCTCCTTGGCAACTACCTGGACATGGAGACGCAACTGCACTGTTGACAAGGCTCTCCCTGCAGCATGTTTCTCAAGCACCCATGTGCAAGCACGTTCTTCTTACTGTGGCCATCTAGCTTTTAGCCCACGATTAGCATTTTTTATTTTCTTCATTGCAATAATAGTAATCTTTGTTTTTCTCCAGTCCCTCACAAGTTTCTCATTCACTTCAAATTTTCTTTCTGCTGCTCGATTACCATTTTCTGCTGCATATTTTACTACTTGCAGCTTGTAATCCGCAGAATAGGATTTTCTTTTTGGGGACATTTCTTCAGGGGTACACGATGAGCAGGTACTGGTGCCCAAGCCTAGAGTGCCCTCTTGCGGTTGTGAGTATAAAAATAACAAACGTGAAATTGTTTGTTATTATTATGATGAATAGAATTACAGGGATCACTCACTTTTCGCGGTTAATGGGGACCAAGAGAGGACCTCCCCCTCCCCCCGCACGTGATTGCCAATTTCTGCGAAGTAGGATCGATCCCCCTGACTGACGTAAATGTATGTTTATATAACATCAATAAATACATACAGTATTCAATGCTGTAAATGCTTATGATAACATTTTAAATATTCAAAAATAATGCATAAGATGTAAATAAAATATAAATACACACACATTCAGACGCACCCATGCACGCACTCAGATGCGCACCTCACATAAAAATGGAAGTAGATTTGTTGGGTTGTTTTGGGGTTTTTTTTGTTTGTTTGTTTGGTTTTTTTTTGCATAAATATATCATTTAAATGAATATGTACAAAAGAAAATTGGGGCATAAAAAGAAAAGTCTGGTCCTTTTTGCTTTGAATGGCCTTTTTTCCTGAACAGTTTCCCTATTTTTCCTTCATTTCCAGATTTTTTTATTTTAAAATGAGTATTTTTTTTAAAAACCTGCAATGCACTGAAGCTGCAGAAACTAAAGCACAAAGTAGCGAGGGATCACTGCATATGTAGTAATTTCACATATAAGTCGCCTTGGAGTATAAGTCGCACCTTCAGTCAAAGTCTAAAAAAAAAAGTGTGACTTGTAGACTGGAAAATGCGGTAATATAAATAAAGGGTTGTGTCAGGAAGGGCATCCGACATAAAAACCTATGCCAAATCAAATGTGCGAAACAGATTCGCTGTGGCGACCCCTGAAAAAGGGAAAAAGCCGATAGGAGAAGATAATAGATGATTGTAAGGGTGTAAACTTTATTTATAAGTTTGTTTTTTTGACATATAATCAAGAACGACTTCACTCGAAACGACTTAATTCAAGGTATACCTGTACATTAATTTGAATATGAAGATTTTTGGGGGTTTTGATATTTCTTCAGTTACTGCTGAATGTACCGCTCTTGCACACTTTATCAGATTGACTTCAATTTTGGGCAGTCCATGGTTCGATATGTTTGAAGGAAGCTGAATGAATGTTTGCCCCAGGATTGGCATGAAGGCCCACAAGAACAATGTGAAAGGCTGCTGGAGAACATTCAAAGGATAATGAAAGCTGTGGTTTAATCTTACTTATTCCACTAATACTGAACTCATTCAGAGTTTGGGTTAGTCTTCTGCTTATAACTGAACATGATCTCGATTTCTTTGGGTCATCTCAAGATCTTATCTTTTATATTCAAGAATTATAATCAATTCTTGGAACTGTGGCTGAAAGCAAACATGTGCTATGGGTAACAGGGCACCGTCAAAACAGCTCAGGATTCAGGTGATGACAAGCACAAGGAAATGGATGCAAAAAAATTTTTCTGAGATGCAGAGTAGCTTCCATAATCAAATGTATGTATTTGGTATCCTTACTGGGTCAGGTTGTGTCCCTCCAAAGTGGTGTAAGGGACTTCCAGGAGGCCCACAGCAACTTTTAAGTAGTTCCAGGAATTTTTGGTAAAGAATAGTCATTGTGTGCTTGTGACATCACAGATTTTGGTTAGTATAGTCGGTTTTTAATGAGGCACATGATGAAGGCACAGTTGGCAGACAGGGTCATCAAAGTAGAACTTTGAAGGTGATGAAGGTGCCCATGTTGATTTTTGTTAATAACATTTATATCGTGCAAATTGGTTGAAATGGACTTTGTTTATGTGCATGCAGGGATCGTTTGGGTCGTTGAGTAGCTGGTGGAGATGGCGTTGCTTCCTGTATCAGATGATTTTAATTACACAGCCTTTAATCTTCTAATACCTTCTTAGGTCCATGGGTCATCAGAGGCATTTTGGATCCTGGTGGAAGATGTTGACAGTGAAGTGATCCTGCATCATGAATATTTTCTTCTCAAAGCCAAGTATGCGCAGGATGAGCACCTGATCACCTTCTTTGTGCCCGTGTTTGAGCCGCTGCCACCACAGTACTTCATCAGAGTGCTGTCAGACCGCTGGCTATGTGAGTTTGAAATGTCTTGAATCCCGAATGAATGACTGAATCAATTTGAGGCCACGTTGATAGTTTACGATTATTCTTCCCTCAATTAGCTTGTGAGACGCAGCTTCCAGTGTCGTTCCGCCATCTGATCTTACCAGAAAAGTATCCGCCTCCAACAGAGCTACTGGACCTGCAGCCTCTTCCTGTATCTGCCCTCAGAAATGCTGCCTTTGAGTGTCTCTACCAAAACATGTTTCCTTTCTTCAACCCGATTCAGACCCAAGGTACGTCCAAACTGACCGGCTTCCCGAAATTCGCCTCCGTTACACAGTGCGACACGAAATGGCATCTTGAGACTGGCAAGGGCCTTCGAAGTCATCGAGGATAATCCATCTGCACTTTGCCAACAACTACACATTAAAAAAATCATGAAGCAATTATTATAGTAAAGTTTAAGTCGTTTTACTTTTTTAATCACACTTTTGCATGGGTAGAATAATTTTGTTCTGTTTACACCTGATGAGTAACTTTTTAGAGATGAACGTTTCCTCGAGATCAGCGTTCTCTGTAATATCCGAACCATCTGCCGACAACACAATCGCTCAGCAGTTTGATGTGAACGTTAACCGGCGCTCCTGACACGTTTCGGTGTGCTTGACTGAGCGTGTGTGTAGAAGTATGACCTGTCGAATCTGTGCTCCCCCCCCAGTGTTTAATGCCGTGTACAACAGTGACGATAACGTATTCGTTGGAGCCCCCACTGGAAGTGGGAAGACCATCTGCGCCGAGTTTGCCATTCTCAGGATGCTGCTGCACAACTCGGAAGGCCGTTGTGTCTATATCACACCGATGGAGTCTCTGGCTGAACAAGTATGTAAACATCATTTCCTTGTGTTTATACACCTGGTCCAGACCATAAGATAAAATGGAGAATTAATACAATCAAGCAACGCGATGGATGGCGGCTGGCTGAATTTTTTTTAAGTGACTTGGATGTGCTTGCAGAACTTCTGTGTGAAGGTGCAGAGTGACTGGCAGGCCATTCTCGAACTATAATCTGACCGATACTCGTTTAAATAACCGCCCTTCATAGGCTTGAGAAAGTCCGATTTCAGTCTAATATCAGAATCGCATCGTGATTTGGATATCCTGAAACGCCAAGTCTGTAACTGTCTTCATTGTAATATTGACTCTTTTCTGTCGTTTTTTTTTTTTTTAATGTGATTTATCCATGACACATTCATATAGATATATTTAGCTTTTGTTATGCTGCGTTTTGCTCTTTTCCGCTACGTTCCTTGCATGTGGAGTCAAGTGAAATGGGGGGGTATTAGCAAAGTGGGGAGTTGATCCGGTTTGTTTTCAACTTTGAAATACAGATGCTCCCCAGCTTACGAACATTCGTTTTAAGAACATCCGGACATACAAACAGGGCTCTCCGAGGTCGAAAGTGAAATGAAATTGAAGTAGAAATAGAAATTGAATAAAATTGATATAGATATATTCTAAATGAGTATGAAATATGATTAAATATTATCCTGAGGTACACTTAATATTCGATTATGCTCTGGTAGAGGGGCGTGGCTGACACACGCATGCTGATTGCAATGTGCACACCTGATCCTACTTACCAATATACCGTGCTATAAAGACGCGCAGCGCGCTCATCCTGGTGCTAGAAGATTGGCCCTCTTCACGTCCCTGTTTTCCTGTGATCTCTCTGGCTCCTGGTTTCAGCTCCGCGCTTGACGAGTTCCCGTTCCGTAGTTCCCCATATCTAAAGTTTTCGTGTTTCTCCTCGTCACGAGCAGTGACTACGTTTTCCCCTTGCTCAAGTGCCTCCCCTGTAACAATAAAATCTCTCCGTGTTCATCCTACTCTGTCTCCTGCATTTTGGGTCCAGCTGAAAGTTCCTGACATCACTGTTAGCTTGATAATTTATGGTGCATTTAGGTTGGCACCTTGTATAAATTCAATAGCATGAAATAAGATGATTATGGGGGGAGAGAGAGATTGTATTCAGTACAAACGAGTATAGGTTACTTATACAAGGTTTAAACATATGTTCCTCTCGAAACAACACCCTGTAATGACTTATGAACAAATTCATCTAACAAACGGTCATCTGAAACGTAAACTCGTTCGTAAGCTGGGGACCGTCTGTATTTGATGTTATTGGAAGCCCTGTCCGATGGAAGAACCCCCAGGGCTTCCGTAGTGGGCGTGTACTGCAGCATTGAGAAAGAATTTTTCATTATGTGACTGTAAATGTAGTAGTTGTAGTATTAAATTTATTTTTGTGTAAACGTTAAGTGTTGAACATCCCATATGTGAATGTTTTATGTGGATAACTGGGATATTTAATCAATTATCAGCGATTAAAACCCAGCCATACCCGCCTTCTGACAGCACGTCAGCCCGGTCGAAGACTCGAATAGCGCGATGGTCTCTGATGGCTCGCACGGCTCCACATTCATTGGGGTTAAAATACTGGTGTCAAGTTTTCATTCGGGTTTTAGAAGCTCAGGAAATGTAAATCATTTTCATATGAAAAGTGTTTATATTGTTTATTTAAAAAAAATAATCGTATAAGATGAAATAATTTGATCCAAAGCTGCACCGAGCGAAGTCTACTCGCTTGCTCACGGATGTTTAGTCTGAGTCTTCTCACCCACCTGGGGATGACCCGGGGTGGAAAGGACACGGAGCCCATCAGCACCACAAACACAGAAAGAACTTCATGATCAAATATACAAAGTTCTGTATCTCCATGCTACTGAAGAACTCGACCGTTCCCTCTGCGCAAATCTTATAGCTTAATGTTAAATGAATATTATTATGGGCTATATTATTATTATGGGCTATATTATGAGATCATTATCAGAGACCTTTTAGTTTTGATGGCGCTGATTGTTCAGACTGTGACTGAAGGAAAATTACACTTGACATTGATAAAAACTGACCGAATCCTCATTTGAACATGTTGTTTTGCCCCCTAATGATAACTTCATGTTTTAAAATGCTGATAAAGTACTGTTAAATTAAAATATTTTATCTAAATGGAGTTAAAAATCTTTATATAATTGGCTGTCAAAACTTTTATTTTTGATTAGTGGAAGTCAGAAAATAAATTGTGAATCGATTAATGTAATTTTTAAGAAGTGAATGTTTTAAACTGCGTAACAGTTCAGATCAGATGTTAATGGCTCCAATATTCAGGAAATTGTGCACGATTTATGTCAAAGTCAACTCGCCACTTTTACAAGTGGGAAATTTATTTACCCACATTTTTAGAAGTAAAGTTTTCATGCAGATAATTTAAAAAAAAATTTGAGACACACCGTATACACAATTGAATAAAAAATGTAGAAGAATAATCTTTTTAACATTTTTTAATTTAACTGATGTATGAAAAAGTAATTGTAGTGTAAAATAACCATAAAATGTTTTCATCCTGAAGATTTTAAAATACTGTAACTTTTGAATCAATAACAGGATTTCAATCAATCAGGGTCATTTTCTTTGTTTTTTTTTCCTCTTCCTTCTGATTAAATAATATGAGAGATTATGTAAAATAAATAATGCCTTTGGGTCCCGGTGATCGTAGAACTGAAGAGTATGAAATGTTTTTCCTAAAAGCTGCGACCCTTTCTCCTGGCATGCAGGTTTTTGTGGATTGGCACCAGAAGTTTCAAGGTCTCTTGAATAAAAAGGTCGTGATACTCACTGGAGAGACGAGCACCGACCTGAAACTACTGGGAAAAGGTGACATCATCATCAGCACTCCAGATAAATGGGACATTTTGTCTCGTCGATGGAAGCAGAGGAAGAATGTGCAGAATGTCAGCCTGTTCATTGTGGATGAAACCCATCTGATTGGTGGAGAGAATGGGGTGAGGCTTATCCCATTCACAGGGCTGCTGTGGGCTTTCAGATCATTTCTGCAAATTATAAATATAAACTCAACTGGTCGTGCTTTTAGGAACATCAAGGCTGTGTGTGTCTGTAGGTGTGTGGGTAGGTAGGTGTGTGTGTGAGTGTATGGATGTGGTTAGATGTGTGTGTGTGTGTGTGTGTGTCTGTGTGTGTAAAACATTTTATTTGAGATTTGTTTCTGTGTTGCTTTGTTGTTTTTAGCCTGTACTGGAAGTCATCTGCTCAAGAATGCGGTACATCTCCTCTCAGATTGAGCGTCCCATCCGTATTGTGGCTCTAAGTTCATCTCTGTCCAACGCTAAAGATGTGGCCCATTGGTTGGGTTGTAGCACCACAGCAACATTCAATTTCCACCCAAATGTTCGGCCCGTTCCACTGGAGCTTCACATTCAGGTACAGAACTCGGTATTAAACTGAGCTTGATTTGGGTCGACTGTCAGTTGAACAGCCAAACAAAGTGGATAAGAGAAACCCAGGAGGAACACTGAAGGTTAAATGTTCTTTAAGTCAGATCTCATTTCTGCTGACTGTTGGGGCAAACTGTCCGTCATCTCCTCGTTTTATAAAGTGTAAAGCTTCACAATTTTTGAGCAAGATTGGGTTATAAAAACCAGACAGGTTGCATTCAAGAGATGAAACTTGAAGGAATCGTGTTCCCAAGTCCCTCAAGATCCCCTAGCACAGTGCCTCCAGGTCTGTTAAGCTTGACAATGATTCCCCCACGCTGTCACAATTGGCGTCAAATCATAATCACTGCAGAAATTTTTCCACGACCATCACAATTCCACGAAGTTCCCTCAAGATAATGATGAATTTGATCCCATTAGATCATGAATGAATATGTGTAATTCAGAGTTTCAGTGACTCAGTTGAGAAAGTGAAACTGTCTTATAGAAATTCGTCACACAGACTGATGTTTATTTTTTATTATTTTGATGATTATAACTTTCGGCTGATGAAAACACAGTTTTCTTCTACACTTTTAATCAACAACAGAACAAACATGTATCAGTAGGTGACACAAACTCACAGTAGGTGGTTCATATCTGCATGTGATGCTGGTCTCTCTATGGGTAGATACCAGCTTGCACCGCTACATTTCTACTGTAGCCCACAATGATCGAACAGAACCCTGAATACAGACAAGGACTTTTCACTTTGTACACTCAAGCCTATAAGATAATGGGTTCTGGGGGATTTAAACAAATAACACCAAAATAAATAATATCAGAACTTATGGCTCTTATATGACCTATAACCGGTCCAGTTCACCCTCGAATTCTCATTGGAGAAAGAATCAACATTGACTGATTCGGTAAACTGCTTCATGTTCAAACGGCACTCGGATCACACGGCCCATGTATGATCACATATTTAACTCTTAAACTTCTCCTGATTTAAACAGCAATTCAGTCTGTGGTCACCGTCCATGTGCACGTGTTCTGCTGCTTCCACTGCAAAGGTAAAAGCCTGCATGGAGAATCATTATGGGGACAGATCCCAGTTCTGAGATACATCAGATACTTCTGACATAATCTAAAGTTTAATTTTAGTAAAGCTCTGATTGACTGGTGCAGTGAACGCATGTGTCTCACTCTAAGCTTTTGTGTGTTTGCACTGTAACTTAAGTCGAGGTTGTGCTTCTTAATTATTTTCTGTGACGCCCTGTCTAGGAAGAAAAAAAACACACACACCCCAGCACCCTGCAAACGACTCTAAATAGTATTATTTGTCTATAAAATTATTAGTGCACCTCTGCATAACATTGTATCTTTAATAACATAAAGAAAGCAATATAGTTCAACTTAGAATACAGAAAAACTTCATTAATATTGTTTTTTAATCTGTAACAGAAAAGATTTAAAGTGCACCAATGTGCCTGAAATTAAAAATAAAACATCCTAATTTAAACTCATTCAACTTACTTATGTTTTAATATCTTCGTCTCTCTCCACCATTCTCTTCGTTCCTGTTAGAAATTTTTCCGTGTTGTTTCTTGAGAGGTTGTTTACTGCACTTCATATTGTTTGCTCATGCGAAAAACTGCTGCACCATATAGTGGCAATGAGAGTGCCACTGCCAACTACTGGAGTGGATGTGCAATTACACTTAATTCTAGTACAGTATTCCAAAAAAAAAAAAAAATAGTGGTGCCGGTGGTGTACTGGTTAGGGTGCTGCGCTCATGATGGGGAGGTTGTGAGTTCAAATCCCACTGAGACCCTCAGGTAACCTGCAATGGACTAGCGTCCCATCCAGGAGGAGTTGAACTCCTAGTTGCTTCACGCTACAGAAACAAGGGATGAGCCACTATGGCTCGGGTGTAAAAAGCCCACGGACTTTACCATTCCAAAAAAAGCATGCTCCCCAGGGTTATACGCACTCCCCCTGGCATCACACCGCGTACCCCGGCCTACTATTTGAGGAGCACTGATCTAATTAGACCTCGGGCATTAGACCCAAAGTTGTAGTTTGTGTAAGTATCTGGATTGTTGTAATATTACTGTACTTTTGTACGGTTGCACATCACAGAACAAGTTTGATTGGTTCCGAGACCCAACTTGTAAAAAGAAATTTTCCTGTTGGAAATACAGACAGTCGTCGACTTACGACCGCTTTTGGTTCCAACAGACCGGTCGTAAAGCGATCTGGTCATATGTCGACTTTCCATCCAAATACACTCGTGCCTCGGTTTAACGGTCTAATGGGGGGACAACTGGTCCGACGTGCCCAATTGTCTGAAGTTTCCGATTCCATATATTTCAATGATTACGTGATGAAAAACTTTTACTTAAGCACACTATGTAATCTGCAAATGTAAATACTGTACCTATACTCTGTAAATGTACACCATAAGATCAGGGGTCAGGAACCTATGGCTCACGAGCCAGATGTGGCTGTTTTGATGACTGTATCTGGCTCTCAGATAAATCAATTGGCCTTTCTTAACAGAATAACGAATACACAGTTTCACTGTCATTTAAATAACCCCCAGTGCAGCTAACTGGGTTATCAAAGGCAGGCCATGTCTGTCACTGTCTTTGTTGAGAGGCATGTAAAAGAACCATTGCTGACTTTTGTAAAGAGTAGGCTGCATAGCCGTCAGCGTGTTTCTGTCCCTTGCTAAAAGGGTTGTGACAGGAAGGGCATTCGACGTAAAAACCTATGCCAAATCAAATGTGCGAATCAGATGATTCGCTGTGGTGACTCCTGAAAAAGGGAAAAAGCCGTAAGGAGAAGAAGACTGTCATTTAAATAAAAATACAAAAAAAGCCATCAAGTAAAACAAAAACAGGTGAATAAATCTTGCGCATTTAAATCTATACATCTATTTTCAATTCCATGTCACTGTGGCGCGCAGCGGAGAGCCAATCCTGTCTGTACTCCAGTGTGTGGGTGGGTCTGATACCGTCAAACTCTAATTTTATTGGATTATAACAACAGCAACAGACTGCGTGTAGTTTTTTTTTTTTTTTTTTTTTTTTGAGTAAAGAGATGAAATTTCCCTTGTTTTTGATCAACTCATTTACACGAAGCCAAGCACAGCTGGCAAGCAAACACAAATGGACAGACATGGAAAAACTTCAACCCGCAGACCAGCTGATTGCCAAAACGTGGGACGCGCTTCCTGTCACATAAACACTGCAGCGTACGAGTCCAATAAAATTAGATTTTCAAGGTATCGGACCCGCCCGCACACAGAAAGGATTGGTTCTCCGCTTCGCGCCACAGTGACGTGGTATTAAAAGTAGATGAATAGATTTGCTCTGAGCAGTTAGAACGTTAAGCTGCATCATCTCCTGCTTGGCCTTTTAAGATGCTGGCGCTGCCGGCAGCGCAAGCAACTGTCGTACGCAATACTAGCACTGCATTGCCATGAATCATGCTTCACGACGGTTGCGGTCGTAAAGTCAATCAGACGTAACTCGCATAGGTTGCAAGTCAACGACTGTCTGTAATGTGAAACTATTAATGACCATTAATGACCATCCGGGCTTTCAAAATGCCCCCAAACATGCCTGATATAAACATATTAAAGGTTGTTTTACTCATAACTAATAACTTACACCTTTCACAAGAGTAAACACGAACAAAAATTTACTAATAACGTATATTAAAAAGAAAAAATAAACCTGCAGTTCCCCTTAAATATGTGACGAGCCTGGGATAATTGACATCAGGAGAGGAGCAGCCCTTGTGCCGACATTACTAGCATATGGTAGCATAGCATATCGATAATCTCCTCACTTGACAGTTCTTTTATTTTTGTGTTTCTTTTATGTCCTTTTGCCGATAGTCTTTTTTTTTAGTCGCCATGGTAACACGGTTTACAGTGTAATTATCGCCAACAAGCACAAAGTTAACAATAAACTTCAGAGATGCTTACGGGATGAGAAACAGATGCTGTCTGACTCACTCAGCATTACGTAACCACTGATATAGTGATGCTGTGTGATCACGCGAATGATCGATACTTTATTTTACTTCCCATATTTTCCGGGCCATAAGATGGTGGTGTGCAGGATGACGCTAATGGTGAGGAAGGTGAAGAAAGCAAAGGCAGAGCAGAAGACAAAGTGGTGTAAGCTGAAAAAGGAAGAGTGTCGTGTTGTCTTCAAGGAGGAGTTGAAACAGGCTTTGGGTGGCCAGGAAGTGCTTCCAGATGACTGGACAACTACAGCAAATGTGATCAGGGAGACAGGTAGGAGAGGACTTGGTGTGTCCTCTGGAAGGAAAGTAGATAAGGAGACTTGGTGGTGGAATGAGGAAGTGCAGGAGTGTGTACAAATGAAGAGGTTAGCTAAGAAGAACTGGGACATTAACAGGATTGAAGAGAGTAAACAGGAGTACAGGGAGACACCACGTAAGGCAAAGGTCGCGGTGTCAAAAGTCCAAACGGAGGGCGTATGATGACTTGTATGCTAGGTTGGACAGTAAGGAGGGAGAAAATGATTTATACAGGTTGGCACAGCAGAGAAATAGAGATGAGAAGGACATGCAGCAATTTAGAGTGATTAAGAACAGAGTGGGAAATGTATTGACTGATGACAGAAGTGTGCTGGGAAGATGGAAAGAGTACTTTGAAGAGCTGATGAATGAGGAAAATGAGAGAGGAAAAAAAGAGTAGAAGAGGTGATCCTTGAAGATCAGGAAGTAACAAAGATTCGTAAGGGTGAAGTGAGGAGGGCATTGAAGAGGATGAAGAGTGGGAAGGCAGTTGGTTCTGATGACATACCGGTGGAGGTATGGAAGTGTCTAGGAGACTTAGCAGTAGATTTTCTGACAAGAACATTCAACAAGGTCTTAGAGAGTGAGAGGATGCCGGAGGAATGGAGGAGAAGTGTGCTGGTGCCCATTTTTAAGAACAAGGGAGACGTGCAGCGTTGTGGCAACTATAGAGGGATAAAATTGATGAGCCGTACTATGAAGGGACCTAAGGGCAGAGGTCAGCATTTGTGAACAATAGTTTGGTTTCATGCCAAGAAAGAGCACCACAGATGCAGTGTTTGCTTTGAGGATGTTAATAGAGAAGTACAGAGAAGGTCAGAAGGAGCTGCATTGTGCCTTTGTGGATCTGGAGAAAGCATATCATACGATGCCGAGAGAGGAACTGTGGTATTGCATGAGGAAGTCTAGAGTGGCAGGTAAGTATGTTAGAGTGGTGCAGGACATGTATGAGAGATGTAAGACAGTGGTGAGGTGTGCTGTCGGTGTGACAGACGAGTTCAAGATGGAGGTGGGACTGCATCAAGGGTCAGCTCTGAGCCCCTTCTTGTTTGCTATGGTGATGGTCAGGCTGACAGACAAGATTAGACAAGATTCCCCATGGACTATGATGTTTGCAGATGACATTGTAATCTGTAGTGCAGGAACAAGTGCAGGAAAACCTAGCGAGGTGGATGTATGCCTTGGAAAGAAGAGGAATGAAGGTTAGCCTCAGTAAGACAGAATACATGTGTGTGAATGAGAAGGCCACAAGAGGAATGATGAGGTTACAGGGAGCAGAGATAAAGAAGGTGGAGGATTTTAAATTCTCAGGCTCAACAGTTCAGAGCAATGGAGAGCGTGGAAAAGAGGTGAAGAAGCGTGTGCAGGCAGTTTGGAATGGTTGGAGAAAAGTGTTCGGTGTGATGTGTGACAGGAGGGTATCGGTGAGAATGAAAGGAAGAGTGTACAAGACTGTGTTGAGGCCAGCGATGTATGGTTTAGAAACGGTAGCACTGAGGAAAAGACAGGAGGCAGAGCTGGAGGTAGCAGAGATGAAAATGTTGGGGTTCTCTTTGGGAGTAAAAAGGATGGATAGGATCAGGAATGAGTACATCAGAGGGACAGCGCATGTAATCGGTTTTGGAGACAAAGTCAGAGAGGCTAGATTGAGATGGTTTGGACATGTGCAGAGGAGGAATAGCTAGTACATTGGTAGTAGGATGCTGAACTACTAGGTAGAAGGCTGAGAGGAAGACCAAAGAGAAGATTTATAGATGTGGTGAAAGTGCACCGGATTGTAAGGCTCATTAAGTAAGCAAAAGTCAGATAAGTCAAACTTGATTCAACTCTCACAATAACTCAACATTAATATAAAATAATACACTCCATGGTAACTCTCAACATTGTTCAGTTATAACAATATAAAATGATAAACTCACTTTTTCAGTTCATCCCTCTTCCACAAATCCATGAAATGCTTCATCTTCAATGTCGGAGTTTAACCGTTGCGCAGGTTGGGCATAAAGCCCAGATCCCTCTTATTTTTTTATTCTTACATTGTTATATTTTATTATCTATTATTTTCTCGAGCACATAGAGTCGCAGATCAGTCGAGACGGAGATTAGGTGGCAAAAGTCTTCTGAGGTTATGATGTAAATTTTTCTCAGACACTCATGTATTCCTCAGCGAGTCACCTGACTACAATAGCCGTAATGCTGGTAGTTGGACATAAAGCCCAGATCCCTCTAACTTACAATCTGTTGACATCAATATTGAGCGATTGGAGTTCTTTGGGTAATCCACTGGAATGATGGTAAGCTCTGAACTAGTTCACCCCACTCAGGTTTTGACAGTATCAGTGAGCTGGAGTCCGCGGCACCACCCACACACAAGGTGCACTGGATTATAAGGCGCACTGGCGGGTTTTTGTTTGTTTTTTTTTTGTTTTTAAATGCTTGATTTTAATTGTGCCTTATGGTCCGAAAAACATGGTTCTCGTGTGCAGGGCATTCAGTGCAGAAAATACTCGTTAGGTTCCTCGTATGAATGGACACTCGTCTTGTGAGGTGCAGCTGTACTTCACTACAATTTCCTTAAGGTCCCAAAAGTCTAGTAATAATAACATGAACATAACTCACACCAAAGGTAATAACGTTACTAGGACCTATCTCTAATTCGTCAACTGCAGAAAGACACAAACACACAATTTACTGCAGAATGAAAATCGGCACGTCGTTGTATCTGCCGTGGTCCGTTTCCGATGATTTTCTCCTTTTAACTTGTTACTGATTTTCCTGGTAGAACCTTGTCATCTGTGCTGTATTTCTCTGCCCTCACGAGACTTTTCTTCACCCTGCAGGGTTTCAACGTGAGTCACACACAGACCCGGCTCCTGTCTATGGCTAAGCCCGTGTACCACACCATCATGAAGCATTCTCCATCCAAACCATCTTTGGTGTTCGTGCCATCTCGGAGACAGACTCGCCTCACTGCTATTGACATATTAACCTTCTGTGCTGCTGACGTGGTTCCACAAAGGTGTAGTGGCCGAACCATGTGTGCTTGAAGTTGCCTTCATATTTGCTATGGCTGTATTTAAGATGGTTTTGAGCGTCTCCACTTGATTCTGATTTTACGTGTTGTATTTAGGTTCCTGCACTGCTCGGAGAAAGACTTGGCTCCATTTCTGGAGAAGCTGTCTGATGGTGCACTGAAGGAGACCCTGTCGAATGGTGTGGGCTATCTGCATGAAGGGCTCTCGATGACTGAGCGCAGGACAGTTGAACAGCTCTTTAACTCTGGTACAAAACTGTTTATTCAACACCATTAAAGGAAAATGACACACAAAGAGTCCTTGATATAACAGCAAAAAAATTTACTTTCAGCAGCATTAAAAAACAGATCTTAAAGTACAATAACTGCCCTCCAGCCTTAAATCTATTGGAGGTTAAATATTTAATCATACAGTTTGACATACTGACCTGTGAAGGGACAATTGAACAGAACCAACATTCAACAAAACTATGAAAGGTACAGAATAGACCAGTAGTGGCTTGTGGTCCCCTCACGGCTGCATTAAATTTATTACATGTATGTTAATGAAATAATGATTTATGATGTAATTATCATATGCAAATCATCTTATTGTAAAGTTCTGCTCTGTGCTAACATTTGCTGGGGTCCTGCTTTGATCTATAAACAGCTTCAGTTTGAGGTATGAATTCCACAAGTCGTTAAAAAAATTCCATTGAGATTTGGGTCCATGTTGTGTTGTTAAAAAAAAAAAACCATGTTGGGTCGTTGTATCGTTAAAAAAATAATAATCTTGAAGTGATTCATCAGTCCAGGCACCATTAGTAGTGAACAGGGGTGAGTATCACCCCTCTGATTTGTGAAGGGTGTGAGTGTAGTTTATTTTGTTTATGGTTTGAATCTCATTGTTAATTAGTGTATTTGCTACCTGATAGTTTTATGACATGCACTGCTCGGATAACATTTTAGATCAGTCACCTTTACCCTTATCTTCCTCTTCAGGTGCCATGGCGTGCACTGTAGGCAGCGTGAGCTCGGTTTCCAGCTGTGTTCAATGTTCAATGTTCTCAGGTTTGCAGGCAGTTGACAGATTGTCTGCTGCCCTCCTCGGGCATCCTTCCATTGATGTATTTCGCTAAGACAAAGATCTGTCTCGTGCTTTCGAATGATATGACCGGGGAACATCCATTGGCACTGATGGATCATGTCAATGATTTTCCCTTTGGTCTTGGCCCGTTAAAGGACAGACTCATTGGTCTCGTGGTCTGACCATCGACCGTAGCATTTTTCTGCAGAACTACAGTGCAGCTATTTGTAGGAAGCCTATTTTGGTATTTAGACTCCAGGTTTCCCTTCCATGCAGTAGAATGTACCTCAGAAACCATTGGAGAAGACGATATGTCCAGTTTGAGATCTGTAACAATGTGTTCAAGTCCACGGAAGTTTTCCTTTGCTTGACCGATCCGTCGGCGATTATGCTGTGACCATTTGATTGTAATTATGGATCCAAGATATTTTAAGATAAACTTATTTTCTTTCACTGAGGACACATTAGGGTTACGGGCGCGATCTCAAGAATGACTTTGGTCTTTTTGCCATGTGACTCATCTCGGAGGCTTTTTGTATGTGTTGACTTTGTACTACCTGATTCATTTGGCCTCAGAATCTTCGAGGTTGAGCATCAGGCATGGAAGTGTGTCGTGTTTTAATTCGTACCAAACTTGTACCGTTTCACTTTTAGTAAATAGGTTTCAGGGGGTCACACATCCCTGATATTCTCTCACTTGGTTATACCAGGACACTCCTGGTGTTTTGTAAGTAAAGCAGCTGATGTCACAGCAGTTTTTGCTTATATGTTATATTGAAACTCTGCTTGTTAATTTTTTTTTAAAACAAAAATAACTGTTTTTCTTTTTTATTATTTGTGATCTAAGGTGCCATTCAAGTTGTGGTGGCTTCTCGTTCTCTTTGCTGGGGAACGAACATCTCTGCCCACTTGGTGATTGTCATGGACACACAGTATTACAACGGGAAAATTCATGCGTATGTATTCATGAAACTTGAATTCTAAAAGATATTAAGTAATAATAATAAATCTCAATCTCCATAATTTTGTTTGGTTTATTTATTTATTTGTTTGTTTTTTTAGTTATGTGGATTACCCAATCTATGATGTTCTGCAAATGGTGGGGAAGGCCAATCGTCCCCTGCAGGATGATGAGGGCTGCTGTGTCATCATGTGCCAGGGCTCGAAAAAGGTACAACAGCTTTCAGGTTATTTGTCCAATTTCTGTTGTTTCAGCATCATCTTTCTTCACAAACTTTGGGGTTTTTTTTGTTTGTCTATTTAAGGACTTCTTTAAGAAGTTCCTGTATGAGCCTTTGCCGGTTGAGTCTCATTTGGATCATTGTCTTCATGACCATTTCAACGCTGAGATAGTCACCAAAACAGTGGAGAATAAGCAGGATGCTGTGGACTATCTCACCTGGACCTTCCTTTACCGCAGAATGACCCAGAACCCCAACTACTATAATCTTCAAGGTAAACCTGTGCTTTGTACATTCAGGAGGGAAACCTAGAGTTTATCAATGATTTTTTTTTTTTTTTTTTTTTTAATCCATGTCCTTCATTACTGTGGTTTTTTTTTTTTTTTTTTTTTTGGGTTGCCCTATACACGGCAGGTATGTCTCACAGGCATCTGTCAGACCATCTGTCAGAATTGGTCGAGAACACACTGCAGGATCTGGAGCAGTCCAAGTGCATCAGCATTGAGGATGATATGGATGTTGCCCCTCTCAATCTGGGCATGATTGCAGCGTACTACTACATAAATTATACTACCATCGGTGAGAACCTTCAGGATTCATGGACCTTCACATGCTGAAAGATTTCGATTGTCTTTATCATTTCTCGTTTCACATTTTCCTTAAAAACTCAAACTTATCTCTACCAGCTGCAAAATGAATATGAAATATAATTAACACCATGACAGGGTTATCAATGATCCTTACTTGAAAATAATTTTTCACCAAAAAAATTCCTCCATTTGCGGTGCAGTTGTTTCCTGTTTTAGTTTCACTGTTGCTAAGGTAACAACAAGAAATTTCACCTCACACTCTTTGATCTTTTGAAATACTGGATTCATATCACAAGCAAAGTTTAGGCTTTTTGAATTTAACCTATCAGAGTGGAGCACACCCAGCCGCACTCGGAGCATCGAGCAGCCACGTCGCGGTGCAGTTGCGGTTAGGTGTGTTGCTTTGCTGATGATTTTCTGACCGTCACTGAAGATAAACCCGTGTCCATGTCCGTCTCATTTTTCCTTGTATTCCATCATGCAGCTTGTCTTGTTTGACTTGGCAGTTGAAGTGCTGTCCAACTCATTGCTGATACGAGTGTTTTTGAATTGTTTTTGTATTTTTGGAGATATGACGAGATCCTCCTTGTTTTTCCAGAGTTATTCAGCATGTCTCTGAATGCCAAGACTAAAATCCGTGGCTTGATTGAGATCATCTCCAACGCTGCCGAGTACAAGAATATACCAATCCGACACCACGAGGACACTCTGCTCCGCCAGGTGGCTCCGTATTCAAATTCAGAGCCATTGTATTAAATCGTGGTTGATTGCTAATATTGTACATTTTATTGCTTGCAGCTCTCACCGAAGGTGCCGCACAAACTTAACAACCCCAAGTTTAATGATCCCCACGTGAAGACCAACCTGCTGTTACAGGCCCATTTGTCCCGTATGCAGCTGAGTGCCGAGCTTCAGTCAGACACTGAAGATATTCTCAGCAAGGTAGGCTAACTCGGCCATCCATCCTGAGAACAGCCTTTTCAGACCTGTGGCAGTTTATTTGAGTTTAAGGTTTTACAACATTTTAGTTTTTATTATTTTTATTATTTGATAATTTTGTTGAAGTAATATCAGATATTTTTAATGTTTTTGCTTCCAACAAACAGATGAATAAATTTGTTTCAAAAATATTTGGCTATCGCATTTCATTCATGTAATTGTAATTTGGAAATTAAATCGGAGTGGACGGTTCGATCCACCTGGTGTAGTACATTTCCACCGTCAGCCTCGTGGCCGCATCAGACACGAAGCTCAGTGAAGTCCCACCTGGGGGGCAGTGAAGTGTGAACATTGTGAACCTGAAAATAATTGATGTACCTTGAGATGCTGATTAAGTACCAGAATCAAGAAATACAGGCAAACAATATTTACAGTTCCTGAGGTTCTGGTTTTTCTGGACATGCTGTACTCTTTAAACTCTGGTTTCTTCCTCAAATGCTCGACAATTTTTTAAATTAATTTATTTCTGCAAAATAAAACCAATTCGATATATGTGCACTTTTAATTATTTTAGCAGTTTTTAATGATTTATATACATTAAATTAATAATTAACTATAAATATTATTGAGTGTTGATAAATAGTAATAATCCATATAATGTTTACTGTGATCCCCCACCTGCTCAGATAAAAACACAAATTTATCACATGCACAAAATGTCAATTACATCTTTTTTCTTTTTTTTTTTTTTCTTTTCCTTTTCCTGGTTGACAGTCTGTGTAAAATAAAGTTGGTATATCAAGATTGTTTTCACGTGGTTTTGCTGTTTTTATATTTGGTTTGTTCCCTTGTAGGCCGTACGTCTCATCCAGGCATGTGTTGACGTTCTCTCCAGCAATGGCTGGCTGAGTCCAGCACTGGCTGCAATGGAACTCGCTCAGATGGTGACACAAGCCATGTGGTCTAAGGACTCTTATCTTAAACAACTCCCGCACTTTACGACGGAGCACATCAAACGCTGTACAGAAAAGGTAAGGGGAGGAAACTTTCTGTTCCTCAGCAGCTGTTCATAGAAATGGAGTTGCAGCAGAATCAGTGGTAAATATCCTTGTCCGAAAAACCTGAACTGAACTGGTTCATTCTGTGTGTGTGTGTGTGTGTGTGTGTAGGGTGTGGAGAGTATTTTTGACATCATGGAGATGGAGGATGATGATCGCATTAATCTGCTCCAGCTGTCAGATACTCAGATGGCTGATGTTGCACGTTTCTGTAACCGCTACCCCAACATTGAACTTTCATATGAAGTGACCGACAAAGACGACATCAAAAGGTAAATATCATCTCTATTCCATCGAAGGCTTCTGCATTAATTCTTTTTTTTTTTTTTTTTTTTTTTAATAAAAAACGTTTTATTTGTCTTGTCCTCCTCCTCGTCCTCACTGTGTGTGGTGGTAAAAATAACCTCGCGTCCTCGTCCAGGCTTCTTTACCACTGTTCCGGTTGTTTTAAACCTCTTGATGATTCCTCTGGCGGTAGATATGGGGTAAGGTGCGGGCGAGGGCTGATTTTCTTGTAGACGTTGCCTGACCCATGAAGGTCGACACACGTCTGCCTTACTTGAATGGTGTTTTCCTTTGTCTTTCTTATATTCAAGAGCGGATAAGAGAAATGACCTCCTGTGTCACGTCATATTTATTCCCCAGAGAAATAGGAAGTGATGAAATAATAGTTAAATGTTCCTAGAGACTCTGATCGACTTTGAAGTATTTGTCATTTCAACAGCAGTTTACAATTACATTTATTTCCCAGGAATTGTTTGGGGGCCAAAAACTATGGAACAGGTGATTTTTTTTATAAAAAAAATTATTTGCTTATTCAGGGATTTTTGTTTTCAGTTAAACTTCACTTGAGTTGGAAGTTACATTTTTGTACAGTTTTCAGTGTGAGGAGCTTCTGCAATTAAAAAAATAAATAAATTTCAGGGTTTTAATATGTCGTAACCAGGGGTGCCAATAACTATTGAGGCCAGTGTATACGAGAGTCACAATATCGGGTACATGTCACGCCCATCAATGCTCATCAGACTGTAAAATTGATTGAATGTTTTTTCATAAAATGTTCAGTATATTGGAACGAGAGGAGTGTGCTGTGTTGGGCTGTGTAACTGATACAAAGCTGTGATGAGGTAGGCTTCAAGGCCCAGCAGCAGCAGCCTAGTGATCCGAAACCCAGAACCTGGACCACTGACTCCCTACAACCCAAACCACTGAACACAGCATGATATCTCTGAATTTATCCCTGAACACCTGCAGTAATCCTGTTTATTCACAAACAAAATGTTTATGAATTTCTTGTTAATATTTTAGAACCTTTGGTATTGTATTGTTGATCCCTGATGCTGTCGTGTACTTCTCGTTTTTGGTGCTTACTGCCTGTTTACCGCTGTAGAGCCGATACATCTCGTTCTGCCTTTGTGATCGGAATCAAACGTTTTATTCTTTTTACTCTTTGGGACTCTGAACGTGATCCTGATATAAAACACTGGTGTGAAACTTGCCTTTGTTGGTGACTTGATGTTTTGACTCAAAGTTGAGCCCCGATCTGTTCACACAGGCACCGCGATCATCCTGAATTCACCAGGTTTTCCCCATCACAGCAAACTGGGTATTAAGTCAGAAATGATTGATTTTTGAGTTGTTGGTATCATGTCGTTTCTGATATTCAAACTTTCAAACACGTGTTGCTTGTTCTGCAGCAAATTTTCGGGAACTTTTAGCCTTTTAAGCAACTTTTCAAACTTTATTTGTTTATTTATTTTTTTAAACGCGTCTGTTAAATGGTGTTATGTAATATTTTTCATGGTTGTGTTGCTAGGAATAAAAGCTCGTAATGTTTCTGTGAACCCTGAAATAAGCAGAACTGAAACCATGTATTCAGAACCAGTACCGACTCAGCAGGGAGTCACGATTATATGAAGGTTCAGGGGGCAGATACAGTGTATGGGGAATTTTTAATTTTTTTTTTTTTTTTTAATTTGCTCTCTCAGCCCCAGAATTAGTTTCAGCTTGGAGAAATATCTGGGTTCGGATTAGCAGGATATGTTTGATTTCATAGACGATTCGATGCTGGGTAACATGCGCAAAACAAAAAAAAAAGTTGATTAACTCACTCAGTCCAAATTGGTCATGAAGTAAATTCATCCCCATCGTGTCCTCTTTAATTTTAGATTTATAAGATACTTAATTATTTCAGTCAAATCTCAGTTGATTGTTACACTCTTCCTTAATTTTCCTGATCAGAGCTGAGCCTCTGTGTTTATAGAAAGCTAGTACAGATTATACTTTTATTATTTATGTATTTTATTACATTTTATTGCAGTTAGGTAAAGTGAACGGTGTTTGTTTTTACCAGTAAAAAGTTCTAATCAGCGAGTTCCAGCTTCATCAGCACCGCATGCTTGTTGGTTTCCTCTTAATGAGAAGAGGAGCAAGGCCACGCTGGTAGCTGATAGGTTTCCAGGACAGATGATGAAGTTTAGTTTGAGATTGTTGATGTTGTGTACAGTTACAAAAGCTGCTGTATGTGACAGTCCCGAGTTTTGTGCTGCTATTTTCCAACAGAATGTATATTTTTATGTAGAATGGAATCTAATTAAGGGGTTGAGGCTCTAAAACCCTTATAAAATTGACCAGGCTTGTCCGTGGTCCTGGTCCCCTGTGATTTATGTTATAAGTACTAAACCCAAACTTTATCTTTAATTGTTTAATTTTTATTTTCTGTCCTTTTCACAGCGGCAGTCCGGTGGTGGTTCAGGTGCAGTTAGAGAGAGAGGAGGAAGTTACAGGACCTGTCATTGCACCGCTGTTTCCTCAGGTAGATAAACTGTGTATTCCCTTCCAAACCGTTTAGAATGTTGAGTGCACGTTTAATTTCATGCACCAGTTTATCAGCCTGAAAAGATTTTTGAACCCAGTCAGGTATTATTTAACTGTATAGGATTAATAAACAGAATTCTTCGATTCTACACAGAATGAAACCAAACTCGAAACTCAGGCTGAACTACAGATAGCATTACAGTGGTGATTATATCAATGTTATAAAACCATCAGGCAAATAACAAGCGGCCACCAAACCATCAATTTCACTGTAAAATCCTGAAAAGCATTGTCTTCATGCACGTGTTTGTATTATATAAGATACAGGGATCCTCGTGAGGCTTAGGAAAAAATAGAGGAAACGGGTTTCAAAATAGAGGAAACTAAATATTTCAGCTGGGGGCCGCAGGGCCCCTGAAGCTGAAGATAATTTACCATTTCAAGGTGCTTAGGAAGAAACTTCTGATACAGAATTTCTGTAAAAAGGCAATATAACTTGGCAATGGTTTAGATGTAATATGACATACTGCAATCTATAATCACGTGTCATGACTACACAACAGGGTCCACGTTAATTGTGTTTGCCATCAGTATTTCAATATAGTTAATTCCAAAATTGTACCACAAAGTATCCTTAGTACATTCTTTTTAATATGTGAGAGAATCTCTTCACTTTCCATCAATAAAATTAATTTCAAAAGATATACAGACACTCCCCAGCTTACGAACATTCTATTTACATACATCCAGAGATACGAACAGGGCTGCCCGAGGTCGAAAGTGAAATGAAATTGAAGAATAAGTAGAAATTGAATAAAATCTATAGAAAGATAGATCATAAATATAAGTAGTAGTAGTAGTAGTAGTAGGCCTCCGTCAGTCTTGAAGGACTATGGAGCTGCGCTCTGGCTGGTATCCTGGCTGGTGATACTCTTCAGTGCGCAGAGCCTGGGTAGGAAGTATGGAGTACCCAAGCAGCAAGTCCCCCTTCTCAGCACCACCGGAAGGATCCAGTGGAAGGGCAGAAGCCGATTTGACTGGATTCCAGTGCTGCTGCTGGAGTTGCCAGAACGTGGCTGTGAACGGACTGCCTCAGGGGACTCCGACTGCCGATTAGAAATACGCTGACGGCTTTGCAGCCTGCCCTTGTCGAAAGTCAGCAATGGTTCTTTTACATGAACCTCACACCATAGACAGTGAGAGACATGGCCAGCCTATGATAACCCAGTTAGCCGCACCGGGTGCCTTGCCGCTGGAGAGCAGCTTCATAGCCTTCTCCATTTCAGCTTCAGCTGGGGGATCAGCAAGGGTGTGATCAACGGGGACTTGCGGCAGACACACAATCACTTCGTTGTTGACGGATGAAGGACGATTTAGCAAACCGTCAAAGTGTTCTGCCCAGCGTTGGAGTATCTTTTCCTTGTCAGTGATTAAACAGTTCCCGTCAGCACTAAGGAGAGGGGTTGATCCTGACTTTGTGGGTCTGCATAAACTGCATAAAATTTTTTTTTAAAGAAAGGACCCCTTACTTTTCCCTCCCGGTGCTGTTCCTTTAAGCTTATTGGAACAGGGCGCTTATTACGTCGATTTCGGTATTTAATGTAACTGTGTTTATGTAAATTCTTACCAGGAGAAACAAAGTTTAAAGTTTTACCTGGTGCATTTGGTTGGATTTTTGTGTGTAATTTTTACGTAGTTTATGTATTTATGTCGATTTCAGAATTTAGGTCTTGGCATAGTGTCGCCCAAGATGCTGATTAAGAACTGAATAAAATTACTTATCCAGACTCCTGCGATGGCAATGACTTTATTATTTAAATGAGCTTTGTTGATTTGTTTGTTTATTCTTTGAAGCACATCATTCCTGAGATTTGAAGCGACATGAATTGTCATTGCACAGCTTGATCTCCCGGATAAAAAAAAATAATAATTTGCGGGCTTTATATATTTCAGTGTAATAATCTGTTAAAGTGGTTTCCATGTCGATAATCCTGGTGATGATCACCCTGTGTATTATAGAGGAAAACACGGAACTACTGGACTCTGTATGAGGAATGTGCCACCGTATCACTGCTAGAACAGATTACTAGTGATAATTATTTAATGCTTCGTTGTATTGCACTAGTATTTCCATCCTGATAAATAGATCAAATTTGTGAAGGCTGTTTTGTGCTTCCCAGAAACGTGAAGAGGGCTGGTGGGTTGTGATTGGAGACCCAAAATCAAACAGTCTCATCTCCATCAAGAGGCTGACGCTCCAGCAAAAAGCCAAGGTTGCCTGTTACTATCATTTTCTCAGTGCAGTATATTAGTGATGCGGTCCGATACTGTAGTGATGACCCCGAGTGGATCTGATGCTCTTGGTTGTGTTCCTCAGGTGAAACTGGATTTCGTGGCCCCGGTTGTTGGAGTCCATCACTATACACTGTATTTCATGAGTGACGCCTACATGGGCTGCGACCAGGAGTACAAGTTCAGCGTGGATGTGAAGGAGGCAGACAGCGATAAAGACAGCGACTCGGACTGATACCGGACGAATAAAATCACACCGCGGTGACGTGTTGATGTGTTCAGGAAGCCTAGCTTTTCCCTTTTCATCTTTTTCTCCTTAATCTGTTTCAGTGAATTTCATACAAAGAAAATATTCCATATTCTGTTTTATTTTTATTTTTAATGTTACTCAATGAAGTGAATGCGTGTATGTCATCATTTTTACTGAAATGAGCAGCACGTGCTTTAACGAGTGTGCACCGTGTTAGTTCTTAGCATGTAAAATTGTAAATTAAAATAATTCTTCAAGGAAAACGATAGGATCTGTTTCATGTGGGGAAAAACTCAATTGAATAAAATTCCAAGACATTTCTACCATGATTGTTTGTGTGCGAGTTCGTGCAGTGCATGTCTGTTTTTTTTTCTGTTTGTTGTTTTTAATTGGAGAACACTTCACTTGTGAGTTTGAAATGTGTAAAAGTTGCAGAAGTGGCATCAAATTGAAAATAATAACCTCAAGTAGTTACAAGTAAGGGTTGAGAACAAGGGTGGAGCCTACCTGGAACCAGGACCATCTTGCATGAGGTGAGTGTGCTCACTGCTGTGCTGCTTGTCAACTCAGCTTCACAACAGTCGCGACAATAAGATCTCTTTCGTATTTATTTAGGTGCGCATTTTAAATAAATGGCATTTATACCAGGGTCATGTGTCCACTGACTGCGCTGCCTGGGACGTGGCTCAACGGGCATGTTTCACCTCCTCCAGTCTTAACATCCCTGCAGTGCTACAAATGAAGGTTACTTGTGAGCATCCATCATAAATCAGGAGATACTGGAGCATCGCATCACGCACTAGAGAGGTGAGCGTGAATAAGCCTTCAAATATTATTCACCTGTTCAGTGTACAGTCATAAAACTGAAACATGGAACAATGAGGCTGTTTACTAGAATTCGATCCTGTAAATTTATGCATGTTTACGTGTCATGTGCCAAAATAGTGTCGAATTTAGGAATACAGTAGGCCCTTGACGATTCCCGGTTTTGCATTTGCGGTTTGAGTATTCACGGACTGCCGAGCAGCCCACATGTTATTCAAATTCAGCCAATGGCTGTCCTTTCTGCTGATTGGTTGAGTTTTTCCTCATTCTCACAAGTTGGCAATGAGCATTTTTTTTTTGCGTGTGTTTTAATTACCAATTAAGTTCTATGATGTCACTCAAACACCTGCTTAAGCACCAGAAAAAGGTAATGAAGTTGGATGTCTCTTCTGAAGAAATAAGATTTTATCCGGAAGAAGTGATGGTTTCCTCTGAAGTCACGTCATTGCTCAAGAGGAATACAGTAATCCTTTGAACTGTTGTAAAACACTCCACTATTAAAGTCTTTTTTTAATTATTATTCCAGTACATGACCGAAGGTAATGTTTAAAATGTTTGTGTGTTATATTTTATTTACTGTGGTGTAGAATGTTTCTCGTTGTGTTTTGTTTATCCAATTTATTACAATTCTTGTTCTTTTATGTCCTTTTTGTTGTGGTCTGTGTTTTGGGGGACTTTGATTTTGGCGCTGTGCCTCTCACTAACTGTTTACTTCCTGAGGGGCGTGGCTGAGCTGCTCACACACACACCTGAATTCACTATTCTCATTTACTCACAATAAACAAAAGCGCACACAGCTCTGCGCCAGAGGATTAACTCGCATCGACATCACCGCTTCTTTGGTTTATAACGCCTCTAACTCTTATCACGCAAAACTTCTGCTTTGTACTTCCGCGCCGGTTGGGGGGGCGTGGCCGAGCTGCTCGGACTTAGTGCAGTTAATACATAAAATCAGTCGTGTCATGCCTAACGCAATACAGTACATTCTTTTAGTGGGTATTTTTGAAAACTACACTGCTGTATGTTTATACAGTATATGCATAAAACACCTCTCGGTGCATTCTGTTTATAATGTTTATATTTTAGCATCAATAAATATAACAGTAAAAATTGAAAGGTTTTTCTTAATCATGACTACATTTTAGTACATTAATTCTGAATTAATGAGTAAGACTGTCTATAGAATGTGTTTAGTTTAAGAAGTATATTTTAGCGCATGTAATAGATACATGGTATTTTACTTACAGCTGCTCATTCGCACGTGTGACGTCATACATGGGGTTTTACTTCCGGGTACAGAAACTCGATTCGCGGGAAGGCCCGGAACCGTACCCTGCAAATATCAAGGGCCTACTGTACATTGGAAACATTCAAAACAGTCCAAGTCCATCACCTTATTTAATTTGTACTGTTTTCAAGTTCTTTGAGTTCATCAGCAGTGATTTTGAGGATTTTGGATTTGATAACCTCTGTGGTTTATTGGTACAGTAGTTTTGTTCCTGTAAGAATCAAGGTACAAATAATATTGAGATAAAATTCACCGAATTAATTCAACACAAGTCACATAACACACAAAAACAATTGTATTAAAGGGCACTAACAGGATCCACCTGTGGCGCTGTATATTAGTTATGTGAGAGAATGCTCTCACGTGCTCTCCCAGGTTCACGGACGGGGGACTGGACGATTGCTCCACAAGGTTCTGTCCTAGGCCCGTTAATATTCTCTCTCTACGTGCTGCCTTTAGGTAATATCTGGAATCATGATATTATTATTATTATTATTATTATTATTATATATTTCAGCAAAGCCGAGACATTAGCTGAATAAAGTTGAGAACTGTGTAAAGGACATCAGACACTGGATGCTTACTAACTTTGAAAAGTTCTTGTACTCGGATCTCAGGCAGATAGAAATAAGTCTTCTGATGATGATTGAATGGTCTTTCAGTCCCATCATGTCCAGCAGTAAAGGATGTTGGAGTGATTATTGACGCTGGTCTTTCATTTGAAGCGCATATAGATATTACTCGGGTCGCCTTCTTTCATCTCAGGAATGTTGATAAAATAAGAAATCTGAGGTCACTGCATGACGCAGAAAAACATGTTGATGCTTTTGTTTTCTTGAGATGAGATTATTGTAATGTGTGACAGTCTGGATGTTCTAATATGAACAAGCTCCAGTGAGTGCAGAATGCAGCAGAGAGAGTCGTCACTAGAACCAGAAGACACGAGCATCTCACCCCGACCTTGTTTACCCTGCACTGGTACCCCAGTATGTAACCCAGTTACATTTCACATCCAATATAAAATACTACTTTTAACCGATAAAGCACTTAATGATCTGTTGTCTTCGTGAACTTCTTTTTGTGTTTATGATCCGTCACACCCACTTAGATCACAAGGTGCAGGATGCTTAGTGATACCTGGAATCATGAAGACCACTGCAGGGGGCGGAGCTTCTCTTACAAAGCCCTGCAGTTATGGAATAACCTTCCAGTTAATGTTCGGGACTCAGACACAGTCTCTGTTTTTAACACGAGGATAAAAACTCGCTGGTTTGGTGGAGCATTTAGTTCAACTGCTTTTATTTAAAAATCCATGAACTCACGGGCACAAATTTCCCATCACGTTGAAAGCTGGTGATAAACGTCATGATCCAGGCTGTCGAGTATCTCTGGAATGTGCATATTCACCCAAGTGTTTCCAGAATATCACGTGAGTTAGAACAGGTCAAAGCTGGTTTCTCGACTTTCTTCTGACCAGGATGATGGTATTAAATGTCACTTAGCAACAGTGAAGTCACATCACGTGACCTACAGGTGTAAAATTATTAGAAGCTGGTATTCAGTGCATGGCAATGATGATTCAAAACGGGTTCTACGTGGTGAGGTTAAAGTCCAGTAACACGAGAACCAAAGTTTAGACTGAAGGAATTTAAATCACAGAAGATCAGTTGTCATCTGTTAGCTACACAAAATTCAGTTGCTTGAGACCGAAAAAGGCCCACGTGACACAGTGCCCTGAACTCCTTGCGAAATTTGGTGGAAGTCGTCAACAGCTGGAATTGGGCGGATTTTTTTGTCTGTGATGGACAGATGCATGAATCAAGATCCATACATAGAAATGCTTCCTGCTGCTCGGATATTGCTCAAGGGCCCAACAGTGCTGACGGCGAGAATTGATTGGAGAACTGCTGATGTACAGATCAGTACCTCATCGCCTTAACCGCTACGGCACAGCTGCCCTGGACATCTTCAAATCAATTGTATTTAAATTACATTGATTCTTCTTTTACTTTCGGCTGCTCCCTTCAGGGGTCGCCACAGCAAATCATCCGCCTCCACCTCACCCTGTCCTCCGCATCTTCTTTTCTGACTCCAACGACCTTCATGTCTTCCTTCACCACATCCATAAATCTCTTCTTTGGTCTTCCTTGAGGCCTTCCGCCTGGTAGTTCCAACCTCAGCATCCTACTACCAATATACTCACTATCCCTCCTCTGTACATGTCCAAACCATCTCAATCTAGCCTCTCTGACTTTGTCTCCAAAACATCTTAGGTGGGCTGTCCCTCTGATATACTCATTTCTGATCCTATCCATCCTCGTTACTCCCAGAGAGAACCTCAACATTTTCATCTCTGCTACCTCCAGCTCTGCCTCCTGCCTTTTCCTCAGCGCCACTGTTTCTAAGCCATACAACATCGCTGGCCTCACCACCGTCTTGTACACTTTTCCCTTCATTCTTGCCGATACTCTCCTATCGCACATCACACCGGACACTTTTCTCCAACCATTCCAGCCTGCCTGCACACGCTTCTTCACCTCTTTTCCACACTCTCCATTGCTCTGGATTGTTGAGCCTAAGTACTTAAAATCCTCCACCTTCGTTATCTCTGCTCCCTGTAACATCACCGTTCCTCCTGGGTCCTTCTCGTTCACACACATGTATTCTGATTTTCTGAGGCTAACCTTCATTCCTCTTCTTTCTAGGGCATACCTCCACCTCTCTAGATTTTCCTGCACTTGTTCTCTGCTCTCACTACAGATCACGATGTCATCTGCAAAAATAGTCCATGGAGATTCTTGTCTCACCTCGTCTGTCAGCCTGTCCATCACCATAGCAAACAAGAAGGGGCTCAGAGCTGACCCTTGATGCAGTCCCACCTCCACCTTGAATTCGTCGGTCACAGCACACCTCACCACTGTCTTACATCTCTCATACATGTCCTGCACCACTCTAACATACTGCTCTGCCACTCCAGACTTCCTCATGCAATACCACAGTTCTTCTCTTGGCATCCTGTCATATGCTTTCTCCAGATCCACAAAGGCACAATGCAGCTCCCTCTGACCTTCTCTGTACTTCTCTATTAACATCCTCAAAGCAAACACTGCATCTGTGGTGCTCTTTCTTGGCATGAAACCAAACTGTTGTTCACTTTATTTAAATTTAAATTACATTGATAAGTTACATTATTTACAATAGAAAGTATAATAATATAGAATTAACATTACAGGCTGTGACTGTAGAACTGGTTATATCACAATTATTTTTACATTTTAGTTATAAAAGATTCTTCTTTTAAAACGTCCCAAATTACCATCTTAGCAATTAATAATTGCGTTTATTTTCTCTTCTATCGAACGCCTCAGGGGCGTGTCCTGTAAATCACGTAAAATACCCAGTAATTTGTCGGCTGTAATTAAAACACTCATTTAATATTAATTCAAGCTGTTCTCTGAAAGGGATTTGTGCGGTTTTGTGTAAAAGACAGACATGGAATGAACATGAAAACACAACATGCAGTAAATTTGAGTAAATAAAAGAAACTGGAGGTGGGATAATAAAGTCAGAAATATAAAAAGTTCCCGAGCAGGGAGAGATCAAACTCGGAGAGCGTTATGAAGCTGACCTGCAAACTGCAGGCCTGCACTTGGTCTCATTTTAAACGGAAGCTTGCCGGGAGCTCTTCTCTTTATTTATTTCAATATTAAATCATCGGTGCTCCCTGGGCCGATGCTTATTCTTAATCTCGTTTAAAGCCGTAACACGAATATTCACAAGGCTTTCACTTCAGATCAATCCAAAGGAGAATCTATTCAAGAGGAAATAAAGTGTCATTTGCGGTTTACACTGGAGATGAAATCAGATTCAATATTGCTTCCAATTCGAAAGTTTGGTTGGTGCTTCAGAGAAGAAAATCCAGTTGAATCAATGATGTCATAGAGTTCAGGGCAATTATGAAATCAATGCTGTCGTGGCAGTCGTGAATCGATGTGTCGGTTCATTTGTCCAGCACGTGTTCATACAGGATAGCCGTATCTGCTGTTGTATCTTGGTGAACCTTGTGATGGTGTCTCACTAGGGATGGAATTGAAGCTTCTGATGTTCGAGTCCATCCTTCCTGCTGGTTTACCGTTCTTCACGGAGCTGTAAGTGACGCCCTGATGAGGACGGTAGCCCATTATGGAGCGGAAGCTCGAGTGCCTGCTACTGGGACGACTCTCTGGTGCTGCAGCATCTTCCCTGCAAGAAATGAACAAAGATTGATTGTAAAATTAGCAAAACTGTTTGTTGTATTTTTGCAATGTTCTTCGGTTTGGACTTCAAACCCAGATTTATATTTATGTATTATTTCTTTGCATCTTCAGGGGTCTGTGGACCAGCACCACAGCCAGGATGAATGTTGGACAATGACCAGGACATTGTGCTCAGTGTGTAGTTGTAGGGCAAGGGCACATAGTAATGTGTAGCTGTAGGGCAAGTGTGCTGCATATGGACAACATAAACCACTGAAAGTAATGGAAGTGAAGTCGTGTCAAGCTGTCGTTTCTATTTAAATAAATAATTGTTTATAGTGCTTGAAATATGCTCTGATGTGAGGCCTTCACTTTCTTTAAAGATGAATGGAGAAAATGGTTTAACTTATTGATTTATTCATTAAAAATAATCATATTGCTTTGGGTCCTAAGTAAAGCAGCGTCGACACAGGAAACAATGTGTGACGAGTGATTAGAGTGTCTGAGTGAATCGCCTCGTGACACAAGCAAAATCTCGCTGCTAACCAGCTTTGGTTGCCTCGGTAACCCTTTTGCATGTTTCCCCACTTTAAAATGTTTGAGAGAAACCGAGAACAGCGAGTTCCCCGCAGGAAGTCTGGATCGATATCTGCCAGCATCTTGTTACCTCACTAATAAATATATATAATGAGATTAATTATGATGATATATTATCAGGAAGATAAGGACCTTATCAAAATATAAACGCACAGGAAGTGCTGATCGTTTCAAAAACATGGACCCAGAGTCGTGACTTTGCACATGGCGGTTCCTCCATGTTGAAGTGGAGCCGTTAAACTTGTGCGTTTTTTCTCTCTATTGAAATGTATTTGAACTCTGTGCTTCATGTCCTTCCAGCAGCAGTGTAGTTAAACTTTGATTGTCGATCGACATGAATTGCCTTTAAATTCCCATTTACTGGTGTTTTCACCATGCTGTTCATTGCTTGTTGCTCATCACTTTCTCTGTGGAATCACCTTTACGTTATTTTTGTATTTAATGGTTTCCTGTTGGCTCAGAGTGTTTCTGTACGGGTTTCCTCTGCTTACTTCAGTTTTCTCCTACGGTCCAAAAAAAAAAATGCACAGTACACTGATTGTGTGTGTGTGTATATGTGTCTGTGTTGGCGCTGCAGTGGCCTGGTGAACTGTTCATAGACTTCACGAGACTCTAATTAGTATTAAGTGGCTTGGAATATGAATGGATAAGTTTCCTATTTACCAAAGGGCACCTAATACTAATAATAATACTAATAATAATAATAATAATAATAACTGCAAAAACTTATTTTTGGTGTTGGTATTAGACTCAATTTCTGTCTGTTTTGAAGAACTGCCTGAACATAGTTTCTCATGAATAACACAATATAAGTGTAAAATTATGAAGTGACTTGTAACCAAGTTCACATTTGCACAGGTGTGTGTTAGATCGGGGTATCATGGATTTTATATTTAAATCCCAGCCTGGTCATAGTTGGCTCTTCGAGTAAAACTGCAGCCTCCTGGAAGGAAACCCGTTGCCCTTTTAGAAATACAGTAGTTCCTTGACTATTCGCAGTTTTGCACTCACGGTTTGCATATTCGCAGATTGCCGAACAACTGTCACGTCATTCAAATTCAGCCAATGGCTGTCCTCCTTCCTGCTGATTGGTTGAGATGATGTAACCCCTTTTTCCTCATTCGCGCACAAGTTGTCAATGAGCCTTTTTTAGTGTGTTTTAATTACCAGTTAAGCTCTATGATGCCACTCAAATGCTGGCTCAGCGATAGAAAACGCTGGATGTCTCTTCTGAAGAAATAAGACTTTCTCCTGAAGAAATGACAGTTTCCCCTGAAGTGCCTGAAGAGGAATAATCATCTGAACTGTTGTATTAAAGTCTTTTTCAGTTATTATTCCAGTACAGTACCTAAGTTAATGTTTGTGTGTGAGATTTTATGTTCTCCGGCATGTTTCACAAACAATACCAAAAGGATAAACTTGCTTCATGTCCTTTTACATTGAATGTGACGTCTCCAAGATGGCGCTGCCTAGAGGGCGATGTGGTGGAGTTCTCAAAGTCAAATTGTTTCTTTGTTCGTTTTAATTTGTTTTGTATGTCGTTTGTTTGTTTTTTGCACTATGTTCGTCTATGATCGAGCGACTCTACTACAGCTATGAGGTCGGACATTTCGAACTGAGCACACTCGACTCCTATCCTGAGCGAATATGCTATGGTAGTGCAATGCTAGCCGCACCCCGGCTAACAATAAGCCAAGGCAAGGAGGGGCTGAACGATGACTCTGGCGCTTAATTAGCAGTGGAAGGTTCGCACTTCCGGTCATACTGCTTGCAAATGCTCAGTCTCTGCAAAACAAGATTGACCAACTTCATGCTCGGATTGCAACGCAGAGGGATCCACAGGTCTGCTTCACGACGAGGCGATTACACCAGCCGGCTACATGGCCTTCAGGGAGGACATTTGCAAGCAGTCTGACCGAAAGTGCTAACCTTTCACTGCTAACCAATCGCCCGAGTCATCGTTCAGCCCCTCCCTGCCTGTCATGTCTCCGCTTGGGCTTATTGTTATCTGGGGTGCAGCTAGCATTGAGCTACCATAGCATGTTAGCTCAGGACAGGAGTTGAGCGTGCTCAGTTCTAAATGTCCGAAAACACTGCACTCTCATAGCTGTAGTAGGGTCGACCAGTCATAGATGAGCATTTTGCAAAAGACAAACAAAACAAATTAAAACGAACAAAAACAATTTTACACCGAGAACTCCGATGTCACCTTCTAGGCAGCATCATCTTGGAGACGTCACGTTCAATGTAAAAGGACATGAAGCAAGTTTATCCTTTTGGTTTCGTTTGTTAAACATGCTAGAGAACATAAAATCTCACACACAAACATTAACTTAGGTACTGTACTGGAATAATAATTGAAAAAGACTTTAATACTAGTGCTTTACAACAGTGTATGCTTTATATTTTTAGATTTTATCATTGATAAATGTAACAGTAAAAATTAAAAAGTTTTTCTTAATCATTACTACATCTTACTACATTAATTCTGAATTAATGAGTACGGCTGTCTATAGAATGTGTTTCGGAAGCATATTCTAGCGCATGTAATAGATACATAGTATTTTTCTTCCGGTTGATCATTCGCGCATGTAAAATGATACATGGGATTTTACTTCCGGGTACAGAACTCGCGGATTATCTTCATTCGCGGGAGGGGCCGGAACCAAACCCCTGCGAATAACGAGGGCCTACTGTATTTAAGTGGTGCTAGGACTTGGAATAACTGATAACTTCTAGGAGAAATGCCAGGAACTATGATGCGGGTTCTGTGGAGAGCGACGGTTCTCACCTGATCTCATTGGCAGTTTCCTTTTCATAGCGTTTCTTCTGGCAGCAGCAGACAAGAAGCCAGATTAATAACAGCAGGAGAAGCAGAAGCAGCAGTGCACCTATCACAGCTCCTGCGATTACTCCTGCCTTATTGGGTGCTGTGGAGGAAGATAGCAGATCTTAAAATATCAATGTGATCAATTACAGTGGAAAGCATCTGTGTGTCCTGGTTCCTGAGAAAAACTGCAGAGTTGGAGTAAATAAAGCTTTTATTTATTAAAGAAAAAAAAAGTCAAGACTACTCCGAACAATTCACTCTGGACTTCCCACGCTCCTCCGTCCACAGTGAAGCAGATTTAATTGACAATGCTCAATTATACGACTACAACACGTTTAACAGCTTTTTTCCTTCTGCAGCGAGACTCTCAAGCCAAACAAAATAATGGGCATAGTGCGATATATACAATCTCTCTCTTTTTTTTTTATATATATATATATATATATATATATACATATACACATTATATATTATATTTTAGTGCAATATAATTTGTTGTTGTGTGTACTGATTTACTTATTTATTGTATTATTATATTTATTTTATTATTATTGCATTATTTACTGTAAGGTCCTTTTTATATATAGGATTTCATGTATTTATTTTATAGAAGTGTTTGTTGACTTGAGCCTTCCTGTTTTTTTTTTTTTTTTATAACTTGACTCTTTGCAAGACCGCACAAGAATTCCTGTGTGTGTAAAAGCACAAATGGCAAATAAAATCTTGAATCAAGACTAAACTCCACCAAGATTGATTAATTATTAAAGCTTTAGCACACTGTTAAATTAACTAAAAGATCTAACAAGTAGCTCATTATATCGCAGTCTGAAGAAATATTAAATGATAAATTTATTATATTTAAAATCTAAAAATAGTGATTTATAAAGTGCAATCAGAGCCATGAAACTCCTTAAGGATGTTATCAACAATGGAAATGTGTCTGGATGGCTCAAAAAACAAATATAAAAAAAATCATTCATTCAGTTTCCCAACCGCTTAATCCCAATGAGGGTCGCAGGCAGACTGGATCCCATCTCAGCCGACTCCGGGCGAGGACCACTCAGGATGGCTTGGCAGCCCATCGTAGGGCTAAGATTCACAGTTTAATTTCAGAGAGATTCTGAGGCAGGAGGTGAAATGGGTGTGCCTTTGTCTATAAAATAAATGAGTTGAGGTGAATTAAAGCTGCGCTGCAGTTTCATCCAGATGGATGTCCAGATCCCAAAAGCATTTAACTGCAGTTATTGTGAAATGTGGTTGAACCATTTCAAGTTGAGGAGGTTCAATTATTTTTTTCATGTTATAATAACCTTTTTCCTTTAATAAAAGAAATAATTTAAATCTGTGTGCAGTAATCGAGGGAGTCTGAAAGGCAAATACTTTTTATACAGCTGTTCATCAAATTACAGCTGGCTTAGAAAACATGTGTTCCAAATGAACTCTTAATATCAAATATTTCACAAGTGAAATGAGCATGAAATATCCTGAACGATGAGCTGGAGAGAAAGTGCTCTTTGTATTGTATTGACTTTAAATTCTTTCACTTTGTGAAACCACCACTGACACACCCACTGTTCCAAATATACTTACTGCCACACCCAGACTTACGATTATAGGCTTTCAGCGTGTGTTTGCACTGCTCCGACCCAACTTCATTGCTGGCGGTACACACGTACTTGCCTGTGTAGCTGTGTGAGTGGTTATGGATCAGCAGCTGTCCAGTCTGAAAATCTTTATGAAAAGAAAATTAATAATCATTCAGATCATACTTTTAAATTCATAGAAACAATTTGCAGCTGGTTAAAACATACGAATTAAAACTCTTTAATCAGGCTACGGAACATTTGATTGCTGTATCAGAAATCCGTGGACATGAAGTTTTTGAGTGCTTCAAATAAACCGAATTTACTTTAAAGAAATAAAAAAACAATCCAGTGCCAGTAAAAAAAATCATAATAAATCTGATTTTATACAAACAGCATTTTGTCCCACTCCAAGACTACAATAATCATCTTTCCAGTATGTAAAAATTCAAATCTTTTTTTTTTTTTATGAGAAAACGAGCCGTTTTTCAACTTGGAAGACTAAAAATATGATCCAAGAAAAGTATAAACGACATACTTTGGATGGCTGTGGAAGGCAGAGCTGCACCATCCTCTCTGATCCACTTGTAGCTGATGGGCTTTGTACCTTCGGATGATTTGCACCACAGTGAGACAGTGTCTCCCACCTCTTCGCCATTTTTAACCCAACATTTGGGCAAGGATGGCTGCACTGAACACACAGGACAGTTTTAGGGGAAATGAGAAAAGTAAATAAATACATACATTTATTTGTACAATAACTATGTATAGATACATCTTCCCCATATCTCATTGACTTCACTGATCAATCAGGAGGACTTTAATGATGTTAAACTGAAGTGAATGGGCTATTGAACAATAACAGCATTTTAAAACCTGTTACACAACATGTTCCGTCCTCCACCCAGTTCTCCAACTCGGTCTCAGTGAAAGTCGGGTGAGGTAGGGCACTGGGTTGAGAGAGGGAGGAGCAGGAGAACTGGAAATACAGAAACTGGGAAATATGTCAGACTTTAGAGAAATACAAGTCTCCATCTTTACCGAGTATCACTAAGGTGATCTTCCTCGAGTCAATTCCAGGCGGCTTCTTCACTTTACACTGGTAGGTCGCTGTATCTGAGACACGCAGGGACGTGATGCTGATGGTGGCATCTCCTCGACTAGGGTCAGCAACAAACTTTAGCCGAGACATCAGACCTGGGTCACCATATTTGTACTCCTTCCCCTCTGAGTAACTTAAGATCTGATATTAATAGAAACAATGATTCAGTATTCATACAATTATTCAACTATTATACACAATTTCCTCCGACATCAATAAACTATTCTGATTCAGATTCTTATACACACACAATAAATCCTGAGAAAGTCCCTGAAAATCCTCAACTCATTTCAAACTGCAAAAATCAATAATCATGAGAGTAGAATCCTGAAAGCCATGGATAATAAATGTAGTTTTCTTCATGCTGTACATTATTTCTTCTTTTCCTTTCGGCTGTTCCCTTCAGGGGTCGCCACAGCGAATCACCTGCCTCGATCTCACCCTGTCCTCTGCATCTTCTCTTACGCCAACGACCTTCATGTCCTCCTTCACCACTTCCATAAATCGTCTCTTTGGTCCTCGTCTGGGCCTTCTGCCTGGTAGTTCCAACCTCAGCATCCTACTACCAATATATTCACTATCCCTCCTCTGTACATGTCCAAACCATCTCAATCTAGCCTCTCTGACTTTGTCTCCAAAACCTCTTATGTCCCTCTGATGTACTCAACATTATTTATTCATGTCTCTGGTTGAAAACATAGATATTCTTTTATCAACCAGAAGTCAAAAATGATCATTCATTCATTTTTCTGAATCGTTCGGTGTTTCGCTCAGTCACTTCAGCCATGAAGGTGGAGGAAGCAGGGGTGCAGCTCACTCCCCCACCACCACACATTTTTCCAGCCGGTATACATACACACACACACACACACACACACACAAGTCCTTCTCAAAAAATTTGCATATTGTGATAAAGTTCATTATTTTCTGTGATGTACTGATAAAAATTAAACTTTCATATATTTTAGAGGACAGTGGTGGTCTAGTGGTATAAGGCGCCGGATCGCTGATCCAAAGGTTGGGGGTTCGAGTCCCACTCTCCACAAGGTTGTCACTGCCCCCCCACCCCCCCCAGTGCAGCTAACTGGGTTATCAAAGGCCGGCCGTGTCTCTCACTGTGTATGGTGTGAGGCATGTAAAAGAACCATTGCTGACTTTCGACAAGAGTAGCTGCAAAGCCGTCAGCGTGTTTCCGCCCTGCGATGGCCTGGCGAGCTGTCCAGGGTGTACTCTGCCCTCGCCCTGACTTGGCTGGGATGGGCACCAGCCTCCCCGCGACCCTAATTAGGATGAAGTGGTTACAGAAAATGATGATATATTTTAGAATCATTACACACCAACTGAAATATTTCGGGTCTTTTATTGTTTTAATTCTGATGATTTTGGCATACAGCTCATGAAAACCCAAAATTCCTATCTCAAAAAATGAGCATATCATGTTCAGGTAGTGTAAACGAGCTATTAACCTAATCATCTGAATCAACCAATTAACTCTAAACACCTGCAAAAGATTCCTGAGGCTTTTAAAAACTCCCAGCCTGGTTCATTACTCAAAACCACAATCATGGGTAAGACTGCCGACCTGACTGCTGTCCAGAAGGACATCATTGACACCCTCAAGCAAGAGGGTAAGACACAGAAAGAAATCTCTGAGCGAATAGGCTGTTCCCAGAGTGCTCCATCAAGCCACCTCAGTGGGACGTCTGTGGGAAGGAAAAAGCGAAAGAAGGGCCGATTCCAGACCTTGGGGGACCTGTGGAAGCAGTGGACTGAGTCTGGAGTAGAAACATCCAGAGCCACCGTGCACAGGCGTGTGCAGGAAATAGGCTACAGGTGCCGCATTCCCCAGGTCAAGCCACTTTTGAAGCAGAAACAGCGGCAGAAGCGGCTGACCTGGGCTACAGAGAAGCAGCACTGGACTGTTGCTCAGTGGTCCAAAGTACTTTTTTCGGATGAAAGCAAATTTTGCATGTCATTCGGAAATCAAGGTTCCAGAGTCTGGAGGAAGACTGGGGACAAGGAAATGCCAAAATGCCTGAAGTCCAGTGTCAAGTCGCCACAGTCAGTGATGGTCTGGGGTGCCATGTCAGCTGCTGGTGTTGGTCCACTGTGTTTTATCAAGGGCGGGGTCAATGCAGCTAGCTATCAGGAGATTTTGGAGCACTTCATGCTTCCATCTGCTGAAAAGCTTTATGGAGATGAAGATTTTCATTTTTCAGCACGACCTGGCACCTGCTCACAGTGCCAACACCACTGGGAAATGGTTTACTGACCATTGTATTACTGGGCTCAATTGGCCTGCCAACTCTCCTGACCTGAAGCCCATAGAGAATCTGTGGGATATTGTGAAGAGAAAGTTGAGAGACACCAGACCCAACACTGTGGATGAGCTTAAGGCCGCTATCGAAGCATCCTGGGCCTCCGTAACACCTCAGCAGTGCCACAGGCTGATTGGCTCCATGCCACGCCCGCATTGAAGCAGTCATTTCTGCAAAAGGATTCCCGACCAAGTATTGAGTGCAGAACTGAACATAATTATTTGAAGGTTGACCTTTTTTGTATTAAAAACACTTTTTTATTGGTCGGATGAAATATGCTAATTTTTTGAGATAGGGTTCTTTGGTTTTTCTTTACTTTTTGCCAAAATGATCAATATTAAAACAATAAAAGGCTTGAACTATTTCAGTTGTGTGTAATGAATCTAAAATATATGAAAGTAATGTTTATCAGTACATTACAGAAAATAATGAACTTTATCACAATATGCTAATTTTTTTTAGAAGGACCTGTATATATGTATTTATATTATACACAGACACAGTATAATCCCCTCTGAAAGTACTGGAAAGGCTCAAACCACACAGGAAGTGATGAGCGATGAGAAATAAAAGTTAATGTACACCACGAAAAAGGACAATGGGGAAAAAATTCTGAGGACAGTTTTGATAGTCAGAGCTTAAAGATATTGACTGACAGATGCCACCACTCTTGTTTTTGCCATTGAATAAAAACATTTGGATTTCGGATCAAGATGATGGATCAAAATTTCAAAATGAATTTGCTGAACTTACGTCTCAATGTGTTATACTGCCCCCTGAAACCGTCCATTTTTCAAGTAATCAATAAAATATTGGACTCTGTGACTGAGGGGTGTTTCATGTTTTCCAGATGTGCCCTGTTGATCGCTTAAAAAAAATGAATAGCACTGAATGTCTCCTCTTGGTTTTATTTTGTGAAGACTGCAATTTGTTTGAGGAAAAATGCTACATTTATGGCCTTCAGCCTTTATCCAGAGCAACTTGCATTTATCATTGTTCTACAACTGAGCAATTGCTTGAAAGGCATTACTCAAGGGCCCAACAGTAGAAACATGGTGGTACTTTGCCCGGAACCCTCAATCTTCTGATCAGTAACCCAGAGGAAGTAACTGCTGGATGTCGGAGAAAAATCGATCCACTTTGAACCTTTTGGTGATGTCAGTGATCCAGTTTTTGTAAATTAAGGAAATTCACTCAATGCCGAAATGTATTGCCTCACACTCAAGAATCGTTAGATTTTCATTGAACTGATCAGTCAGAGGGCAGCAGCATCTAAGCGACAAATATATTTGAATGTTCCTCTGTCAATGGTAAAAAGTTCAACAGTGAAGGTAAGATCACCACAGATCCATGACTTGGTGGACTGGACTATTAGAAAGATTTCTTTGCTTTGTGAAGACAGCAGTGGAGAAAGACCCTCGTTCCAAGGTCGCAGACACTTCAGGAGATCCAAACCAGCTCAAAAATCGCTAAACTCTTCTTTTCCTTCCGTTTTTTTTTCCCCTTTCTCAGGGGTCACCACAGCTAATCATCTGGTTCGCATGTTTGATTTTACATAGGTTTTTACGTCGGATGCCCTTCCTGACACAACCCTTTAGCAAGGGGTAGAAACACTGACGGCTTTGCAGCCGACTCTTTACGAAAGTCAGCGATGGTTCTTTTACATCAACCTCTCACCAGAGACAGTGAGAGACACGGCCAGCCTTTGATAACCCAGTTAGCTGCACTGGGGGGGGACAGTGACAACCTTGTGGAGAGTGGGACTCGAGCCCCCAACCTTAGGATCAATGATCCAGTGCCCTATACCACCAGGCCGACGCAAACCTCTTCTTCAACCTGTGAATATTCATCCTGAAGTTTTGTGTGTTTTACTTGTTTATGCCCCATCTCTGTATATATAAATATTACAAAGTGAAAGCTGATGTTTAAATCATCTCCTATTCATCTTTTGACCTTGAACACCAATTTTCAGTGTGAAGCAAATATAAAAGCATGGGATTGATGTTCCTGTACTTAAAGAGGGGATCATGGGTAACTCTTTGGATTAATATTTTTAAAAAAAATTTCCAAATGGAAAAAAAAAAAAAAAAAAAAAAAAAAGAGTTCTGAACGTGAAGGTGATTAGCAAAATTTGCTGAATTTCATTATTTCTCACCAATTTGTCTTTCTGAGTCATGTCTGGACTGACAATGGACCACTCGACATCCAGCTGCCCATTATCAGATGGGCTTTCACTGAAGGTACAACCCAGTAGGACATCTGATCCTTGTTTTTTCTTGATTGTCTGTGGTCCTGTAGAAGTTACTTGTAGGCCAACTGGAAGGGTAAAGAGTACATTATAGTGAGAGTGTACATATTCCAGTAATAGACTGTATTTAAAGATAGAGGCAGCACGATCTTTGTCATCTTTTGCATGAACAATGAAAATCAGTTTAGCAACAATTATAAAAATAAAATGTACGAAAGTGTACATGTACATATATATAGTACCTACATACACTTCTACACCCATCCACGTAGTCACACATTTACAGACATACATAGAGTCACATATTCACACATATACAGTACAGGAGTGAATGATAGTTGAAGGTGCCTGATATACAGCAGGTAAGCGGTGAAGCTTGTAATCATAAGGTGCCTGGTGCTAAAACGTTATGATGTACGAGACCTGCTCTGAACATGAGTATCTTACTGTGCAGGAAGAGATTCTGAATGATGATGTTTATTTCATCAGCGTGTGTGATGGTGCTGTTGGTGGTCGTGGTTGTGGTGATCGTGGTTACATGTTTAACAGCTTGTGGGGAAAAAAGTTGTTCTTGAGTCTGTTAGTTTCTATTTTTAGTGCCCTGTACATTTTTCTGGAGGGGAGAGGAAGAAAAGTGCGTGTCCACTGTATGTGGGGTCCCTAATAATTCCACTGGCTCTCCTCTGAAGTCTTTCACTATAAATGTCACTGACGGCGAGTAATGCAGTTCCGATCTGCTGTCCTCACCACCCACTGCAAGGCCTTGTTGTGCTTTCCCCACCTGGTGTGAGATGTTCGTCATCCAGGTAAAGTCAGCAGAGATGTGGACTCCAAGAAACTTGAAACACTCCACCCTCTCTTGCTCGTCCTCATCAACATAGAGGGCAGAATGCTCAGTGTGTTTCGATCTCCTGAAGTCCATTATTATCTCCTTGGTTCTGGATGTGTTTAGTTTCTGATTGTTATTGTTGTTGCACCATTACAACAGATGCCGGACCTCCTTCACGTAGGCTGACTCATTGTTATCTGTAATCAAATCTATGATGGTGTTGTCGTTGGTAAATTTGATGATGATGTTGCTGCTGTGAGTGGGGTAACGGTCATGTGTGAAGAGGATGAAGAAGAGGGGGCTAAGAACACATCCCTGTGGTGTTCCAGTGTTCAGGATGACAGTAGAGGAAATGTGTTCTCCTATCCTGATGTTCTGTGGTCTGTTGCTGAGAATGTCCAGTATTCAGATGCACAGTGAGCTCCCCAGGCCCAGATTTCCCAACTTCTGAACCAGTTTATGTAGTTTGACTTTGGTAAAAGAGGAACTGAAGTCTATGAAGTGCTGTGTGGTGGCTGTATCGATAGTATCCTCTACTACCAGGGATTTAGCTCAGTTGGTAGAGTGTCCGCTTTATCCTCCGGAAGGTCGGACTTCGAATCCGGCCGCGTCATGCCATAAGACGTTAAAATTTGGTAGTTGTTGCTTCCTGCTCGGCGCTCAGCAACAAAAGGATAGAACAACGCAATTACTGGTGCCGCACAGTGGCGACAGGTGCCCAGAGCACAAAAAAACACCAGAGAGCGCTTTGAGCATAATATTCAGTATGGATAAAGTGCTATATAAATCTACTACAATACAATACTAACTTGTTTGCTCTGTATGCAAACTGATGAGGATCGAGATCAGCAGGGATGGCAGCCTTAATGTGAGACAAGACAAGTCTCTTGAAACATTTGGTTATGATGAGGGTTGGGGCAACTAGGTGTTAGTTGTTTCGGCAGATTTCAGTGCTCTTCGTAGCACCGGAATGATGGTGGCTGTTTTGAGGCAGCTGGGAACTGTATATTGCAATGGTGAGAGGTTACAGATGGTGGCGAAAAGCCTCACCAGTTGATCTGCGCATGCTTTAAGTTCTCTTCCTGTTAACTGCATCTGGACCAGTAGCGTTCCTCTTGTTGACTCTGTGCAAGGTGGCTCTGATCTGGTACTGCTGCAGCTGAATGTGGTCGTCGCCCCTCTCTGGAAGAGCAGGGCAGGTGTGCGCCTCTCCACTGTGTTGGTCAAAATGAGCGAAGAATTTTTTCAGGGTGTCCCACAGGGTGCTGTCCTAGGAATCTGCTTATGAGTGCGTGACGAGTTGTTTATACGGTGGTACCTCGGTTCTCGACCACAATTCGTTCCAGACGGCTGTTTGAATTCCGATTTGTTCAAATTCGGAATCTATTTTTCCCATTACAAATAATGTAAATGGTCTTAATCCCTTCCGTCATCTTTTGAACAGAAGTTTACGGTACCATAAGTTGTACCATCGGTTCGTAAATTAAGTGAAAAATTATTGAATACTGTACACTAAAACAAAAACCACAGTACAGTTAAAGCAGAAGAACAATAAAGATCAGAATTTTTACCTTTGTGGTGCTTTGCTACTCACTTTGGCGTGGATGACTCTTCTTTAGGATGTCCCTTTCTTTTCTTAAAGAACATTTCTAACGTGGCTCGTTTCTGCCTTCTTTTAAAAAGCTTATGGAAGTGGCTCATGACCTCATCATTAAAAAGGTGTTAACAGCACTGATAGCTTTAGCTTTATCAGGGTAAAAAAAGTAAAGTCTGTTGGGCGTTTTACACCTGAGCCACAGTGGCTCACATGGCCGGTGCTTATCCCCAGTTTCCGTAGCATGAAGCAACTAGGAGTACAACTCCTCCTGGATGTGACGCTCGTCCATCGCAGGTTCCCTTCCCAGTATATTTTTACTGGTACCCTTTATACTGCTGGGTGAACAGAGGCAAACTTGTGGTTAAGACCTTGCCCAGAGGTGTTAGCACAGTGGGGGTCTAACTGGGATTCAAACACACAACCTCCCGATTATGAGCTCAGCACCTTAACCACTACACCACTGGCCCCACGGCTTTATCAGGGTGATACAGCTCAACAACTTCCAGAAAGCGTGCATTTTCCCTCCCTCTTGGTATCGTTTTTTTTCCTCGACTTTTCTTGTGCTTTTATCAGGCTTTTTTCTCGTTCTGATTTTGTTCGACTTCCAGGACAAAAAAATTCTGGATTTTTTGGTCGAATTCCGATTTGTTCGACCTCTAAAGTGTTCGAGAACCGAGGTACCACTGTAGTTGCTATCTGCATTTTTTTATACCTTTTCATAAGGTGAGCTTCTCTGTAAACCTGCTGGCCTCCTGACATGAAGGCATCATCTCGTGCACATTCTCGATGCAGTAGTTTATGTACGATTGATGTATGACCAAGGTCTGTCTCTTCTGCAAATATTTCTCAGTTTGTAGAGTCAAAACAATCCTGTAGAGCTACAGTGGCTTTCTGAGTCAGGACCAGGACTGGTCTTTGGCTACAGATTTTAAGTTTACAAGCAGTAATCAAAGACAGAGAGAGATGAGAGTCTGAGAGTCTGGGATGTGGCAGAGGGAGGCTTTACACGCATCGGAGATGTTACTGCAGACCTGGTCCAGTGTGTTTTTTCTCTCGTTGGAAAGCTCACATTTTAATAGAATCTGAGCAGGACAAACTTCAGGTTTGCATGATTAAAGTCTCCAGCTGTGATTATAACACTGCACTACCAGCTGTTTGTTGGACTGTTGTAGTAGCTTCATGGAAAGCTTAGCATTAGCTTGGGGTGACACATAAACTGCGATTAGAACAGATGTGATCATCAGATACTCGACATTTGGACAACAGCATAGTTCCTTCGACTGGGACTATTAATCAGGCTGGACAAGATTAATAATAAACAATTGCATTTATTTGATGTTTCATGATCCTTTGAGAGATTATTTCATATCAACTTAAAATGAAGACAATTGAGAAAAAAGCAGCACTGTGATATGCCATGCTACATTCCTTTGTACTGTACTTTTGTTTATTCATACACTCAAGAGTAAAGACTGCTGAAACAAAAATCAGAAAATTAAATTGCATTAACTTAAATTGTCAAAGCCTGTGCAGCAAGCCATGTTGAATCAATATGTATAGTATTAATATGAATCATATAATAATCAATATGAAAATGTATAGTAAAATCTAAACTGTGGAAAAAAGATTCCCATCAATGCTGTCATTAAAAACATAAAAAATAAAGATCTTTACAAATATATCTTTAAAAAAAAAAAAAAAAAAAAAAAATCACTAAAATGTCTGTCGAGTTCTCATCTTCGCCGCGCCTTGTTCCTGCTGATGATGGTTTTAATAAACAAACGCTCAGAAACTGGACAGATGGTTTTAGACGTCATTTCCCATTAAACATTATGAGGTGCTACACTAAAGTGCATTTCCTGCTTCACAATTGGCACCTTTTAATCCCAGTCATCGATCTTGATCTTTTTTCAACCCGGTGATGATTTTTTAAAGGTTTCCCTTTAAAATCTTTCACTCAGAATTTTTTTTCTTACGTGGCCATGGTTTGAAGAGAAACGTTAAAAATTAATTCAGAATCTATTTACCCTGTAAAGCTGCTTTGCTGACAGTCAGCTGAAAAACGAATGATGTTAAATTTTAGTTTGTATTGAGCTTTTTATAATGAACATTATCGCCAAGCAGTTTTACATAATAAAAATAATATGGGAAAGAATTTAAACATTTAGGATGAGTGGTGGCCAGGTGGTAAGGTGCTGGATCACTGATCCTAAGGTTTGGGGTTCAAGCCCCACTCTCAACAGGTTGTCACTGTCCCCCCAGTGCACTAACTGGGTTATAAAAGGCCAGCCATGTCTCTCACCATCTGTGGTGGCGGTTCATGTAAAAGAACCATTGCTGACTTCTATAAAGAGGCGCTACATAGCCGTCAGCGTGTTTCTGCCCTGCAATGGCCTGGCAAGCTGTCCAGGGTGTACTCTGCCCTCGCCCAGAGTCGGCTGGGATGGGCACCAGCCTCCCTGTGACCCTCACTAGGATTAAACGGTTCAGAAGATGAATGAATGAATTTAAACAGGTCACTATAGACCCTACACGTCCTTAACAAACAACCACATGTCAAGGGTGGAATGAAAAACTTCCTCAGATGATACGAGGAAGAAACTTGAGAGGAACCGGAAACAAAAGGGAAACTTCACAGTGTCTGAATGGATATTTAGGACCATATGGATCAGTGAGGGGGACCTTCTAAGATAAGACCAGAAATAACATCATGATGCATCAAGGATTCAGAAACCAGAAGCATGAGGATCACTGGGATACCAGAATTATGTAAATCATTTTAACAAATTAATTGATTCATTTGCTTAAATCTACAAGGCTTACACAGAGGTTAGAGCCTATACCAGCTGACAGAAGCACGGTACACCCTGAATAGATCACCAGTTCCTTGCAGGGCAACACACAATTTAGAACAGCCAATTAGCCTAAGGTTTGTGTCGTGTGACTGTGGAAGGAAACTGGTGTACCCAGAGGAAACCCAGACAAACTACACGCAGACATGCCTTCACCAAGCCAGGGACTCAAACCCAAGACCTTCTTGCTGTGAAGCAGACATGCTAACCGCTACAGCACGTTGCCAGCAAAATTAAATGAACAATTCTGTAAATAAATTGAATTGATATATGCGCATATTCATATAGAATGATGTCTATGTAATATTCAATTCATTTCAGCTTTATTTGTATAGAACATTTTACAATTAACATTTTCACAAAGCAGCTTCATTTAGAAAACACATAGTAAAACCCTATACATTCTTAATGCAATGTCCTTAGTACAGGTCTAAACAACGGGAGGGTGTGGAAATCTATTCATATTGCCACAAATTGGAACTATTTGTTACAAGAGGAGATGTAGGAGACACACTGCAGCTTTTTAAAATAAAGATGCGTAATTCATTAACATGCAGTGGATTCCTGTTTACTTTCACAGAAACTCACGGAGAGATAATAAAGAAAATACTCACCCACATGGTTCAGATAGACTGATATCGTGTATAGTACAACCAAGGGAACTTTAAATCCAGGACAAAGTTTGGTCATCTTCAGGTGTCTGTGTCCGTGTCTGTCTGAGAACCTGCAGGAAAGGACAGGTTGGAAAATAGTGAGGAACACCTCAGTAAAATAGGTGGTCTTCTATAAACAATATGAAATAGAAAATCCAGCTTTGATGTGTACCAAAAAAAAAAAAAAACAAAAAAAAAAAAACAACCTCATTCTCAGAAAGGGACTTTCAGTAGGTACAAATCAGACACCACATTGGTAGTGGCTGCTACAAAGGTAGCAAATGTACTCAGAAATCATCCAATCTTCCTAAACCATGCACAAAAATAATACATACATAAAACAGGTTTTTATAGAAATTTGAGAGAGAGAGAGAGAGAGAGAGAGAGACTTGTAAACAGAAGCCTGTTCTTATAGGAATCTCTACAGGCCTGCCTGGTTTAAACAAATCAACAAATACAACTGGGAAACACGAATAGAAGAGAAGAAGCATTAATGATCAACACTCTTGATATAACATTACAGCTAAAAAAAACAGACTCTGATTTATTGCTTACACTTTGATCAAAGAAGTTGTATAGAACGGCAAATAAAAGGTACAGTAGTTCAGAGGTTGGAAAACAAACAGACCATATTTACCTTCTAAATTAGAATCCAAATAAAGCCTAAAAGACACAGTGCATCATCGTCACTGGGCTCTTCTAAATACTTCCTCTCAATGTTTAAACTTAAACAAGAAAAAAAAAAAATACCAGCATTGTTGCTCCACCCTCTCACTACATTCCATTCTACTCGAAACTACGGTAAACACGGGTGATTCATACAGGGAGCAAAACAAACAAACACACACACACACAATATATAATCACACAAGATATATATATATATATATATATATATATATATATATATAAATCATATTCATCAGAAGGTTGGCGTTTGACCTATGGGAAGTCCGAGATAAACGTTGCATGGTGATATACGGTTTCTTCTTAATGCTTAATTGTTGTATGTTGTGGCGACGTGGTTAAGGCTCTTCCCCACTGATCAGAAGGTTGAGAGACAAGCAAGACATCAAGCTGTCACTGTAGGGTCTATGAACAATGCCATTACCCTCCACTGCTCAGTTGTATAATGAGATAAGACTGTAAGTTGCTGTGGGTAAGAATGTCTGCAGATCATTCTAAATGTAACAGTCATGAATGGATCAGTGGTCATTCTGAAGGTATAAGTGCTGTGTCTGCAAAACTTTCCCCAACACTGACCTTCACCTTTGACCTTGACTTTCCAAAATCATATAATCTGAAAGACTGAGGTGCAGTAGTGTGTCCCAGCAAGGTTGAAAAAAAGGTACAGGGTGTGGTCAAGATTTTGTTCTCAGTCAAATGAACAAACACACAGACAAACTTAAGTGATTATAGTATGTCTGCTAAAACTCTGTTTTTAACAAAACTAATGTAACACCAGCTTGATATAGCTGTGCTAGATTTTATGCTAGGTTCTAGAGGAGTAAAATGAATTGTGGAGATTTAAAGTTGAACAGCCGGCAGATTTATTACAATTAACAATATCACAAGAAACAGTGCAAACAATGCTGTAGAACACTCTTTACAAAACAAAAATAAAATAAAATAAAATAAGCTTAAGTCTCTAAGGTTCGATTTGTGTGAACCCGGGAGTCTTTTCCAGGATTGTGATCCGTTTGGGATAAAGGTGTTCTTATTTGTTCTTATCTGGGATCCTGTGATTTGAAGTGCTTGGGTCTGTAGATCTACTCTCGCATCCAGAGAACAGTTGGCCACACTGCTTCTGGATCCACCAAGAGTTCTCACTGGATTTGGCTCGCCATCCGTGTCCGAAACCAGCTTCAAGATCAGATCCAGATCCACTAAAAAACCAGTCTGCACATGCAGTACAGACACAATGAATAAAATATTTAACAACAATAATTCCTAAATAAAATGACAAAAGTGCATGAAAGGCACTGAATGGAATGTAATACAAAACAACACAGCTTATCTGCACTACTTTAGTGCATTAGCAAAAGTGCTTCAACAAAACATTTTAGAAAAATAAAATGTAAGGTTCATTTTGTGCACAGCACAATCTTTGTTGTGTACTCCGACTGGTCTTAGCCTTTTAAAGACAAAAATAGTGCACACAGCTTTAAAAGTCACCACGTGTAAAGTTAGCATAGGTTCTTAAACTAGCTTCATATTGTAATGACTCACCGGAGTTTCCAAGAAAACAAACTCTCTCCACCCGGTTCGATTGAGAGAGAACAAAACACATACAAGGCTCTGAAAAGCACATAAACTTGGTTAAACTTGTTAAAAGTTCACTTAATCACATTTTTGATCGTTGACTCACTCGTGTCGCTTTTCGAGGGCTCTGTATGCGTCCTGCTCCTTACGCTCTCCTACACGCTCTGCTGGTCGCATGCAGGCGCACGCAGCACGTGCCTATGATGCGTTCAAGGGGACTAGGAAACTATAGTGCTTTCAGGGAGTGTTGGAAATTAGGGTTTTTTCCAATAAAATTAGGAACCATGTGTTTACATGGGTTACACCAACAACACATGCTCTGAAGACCCTTGAGAGACTCATCCTAGATTGGCTCCAATCCATGGTTATACCACATCTGCACCCTCTCCAGTTTGCTTACTAGCTCCGGCTTGTATTTGGGGATGTCATCATGTACCAGCTTAACAGTGTCTATGCCCATCTGCACCAACCAGCTAATCCTGTGAGGGTCATGTTTTTTTTAATTTTCCGATGCATTCAACACCATTAGGCAGATCCGCTTGGGTGAGAAGCTAACAGTGGTGCAGGTGGATGCCTCTATTGTGACCTGGATTGTGGACTTGCAGCACTGTGTGTCGGTCATGATGGTCAGCAACGCACCACAAGGGACTTTCCTCTCTCCCCTTTCCTCTTCACCTTCTACACAGACTTCAGTTCCTGCACAGAGACCCACCATCTCTACAAGTTTTCTTATGATTCTGCTGTAGTTGCTTGTGTCAGTGGAGGTGATAAGACAGAATATCAGGTGACTGTGGATTCCTTCATCACATGGTGTGAGCAGAATCATCTGCAGCTTAAGGTGACAAAGACCAAGTAAATTGAGGAGTTTAGGATCCAAAATCCCAGTGACCCGTTTCCATTCAAGGTGACACTGCTGAAATAGTGGTGGATCACAAATAACTTTGGAGTCCATAATAATAAACTGAGTAAAGAACACTTCTGCACTCTATAAGAAGGCCCAGAGCCCTCTCTATTTTTGGAGAGGGCTAAGGTCATTTAACATCTGCCCGGCCTTCCTGTGGCAGCAGACTGAGGTTTGCAGATGCCAACAAACTGGACAAAATAATCCACAATGATTGTAATGTTATGGGGGTGGAATTAGACCCTCTGATGATAATGTTGGAGAGTTAAATGTTGACCAAATTAAGATCAATACTAAACAATACTCCCACCCACTTTACAATCTGTGGACCAGTCACAGGAGCACATTCAGTGAGAGACTGATACCACCTAAATGCACCACTGAATCTTCTTCTTCTTTTCCTTTCGGCTGCTCCCTTCAGGGGTCGCCACAGCAAATCATCCGCCTCCACCTCACCCTGTCCTCCGCATCTTCTTTTCTGACTCCAACGACCTTCATGTCTTCCTTCACCACATCCATAAATCTCTTCTTTGGTCTTCCTCGAGGCCTTCTGCCTGGTAGTTCCAACCTCAGCATCCTACTGCCAATATACTCACTATCCCTCCTCTGTACATGTCCAAACCATCTCAATCTAGCCTCTCTGGCTTTGTCTCCAAAACATCCTACGTGGGCTGTCCCTCTGATTTCCTCATTTCTGATCCTATCCATCCTCGTTACTCCCAGAGAGAACCTCAACATTTTCATCTCCGCTACCTCCAGCTCTGCCTCCTGCCTTTTCTTCAGCGCCACTGTTTCTAATCCATACAACATCGCTGGCCTCAACACCGTCTTGTACACTTTTAAATGCACCACTGAATGACACAGGAAAATCGTTCCTATCTGTTCCCAATAAACTGTACAAATCCAAGTAGAAAAACCTGGAGGTGAGCTGGCTCTCATGGTGGGGGAGGTGACAAGTGTGTAGTTAGGGTCTCCTGAGAAGGTTTGGTGGAGTCTCCTGTCGTAAGGGCTTTTAACTCCCACCCCCTGGTAGATTTACAACCACATCCGGAAGGAGGCATGGGACATGGAATCCGAATGGGCTATGCTTTGTGCCTCCATTATTGAGGCAGCAGCCCATAGCTGTGGCTGGAAGGAATTGGGAAGCTACTCGCCTCAACTGAAGATCTTGACGGGAGTTGAAAGCGATACTTTGAGGACCTCCTCGATTCCATCAACATGCCCTCTGTGGAGGAGGAAAACAATTGGGGTTTGGGTGGGGATCCGATCATTGCCGGGGCTGAGATCACCGAGGGAGCCAAAAAAACTCCTTAGTGTTCATCCTCGGGGTCGGGGTTATGAGATTCGCATTGAATAGCTCAGGGCTCTGGATGTTGTAGGACTGTCTTGGTTGACATGTCGCTGCGACACTGTGCGGTCATCCAGTGGCCGTACCTCTAGAATGGCTAACTGGTCTAGTAGTTCCCCTTTTTAAAATGGGAGATGAAGGGTGTGTTCCAATTATCATGGAATTACAACCTACCTGGGAATATCTATGCAAGAGTACTGGCGAGGAAGATTCGACCAGAAGTTGAACTTCGGCTTCAGAAGGCATGATGTGGTTTTCGTCCTGGACGTAGCACTGTCAACCAGCTCTTTACACTCTACAGGTTCCTGGAGGAGGCGATGGGAGTTTGCTCAATCTGATCGCATGTGCTTTGTGGATTTAGAGAAGGCTTTCGACTGTGTCCCTTGGGCTGTCTTGTGGGGTGTTCTCAGGGCGTATGGTATACTGGACCCATTGATACAGCTGTTTGTTCTCTGGACCACCAGATCCATAGCTTGGTCCGCACTGGTAACAACAGGTTGCACACAGATCCTATACGCAGCACACAGATTGACCAATCAACTGCCTGAAGACTCAAATCAGTTGATGAAATGAGCCAAGTCAGGTGTGCTGCTGCTTGGTCGAAAGAAAAACCTGCTGCCACAGGAAATTTGTGCCATGAGTTTGATGCCACTGTTTGAAGCCAATCTGCCTTAAATCCTGGTAGATGCAGGATTATATTCCTCGAAGAAGCAGTAGCATTGAAATATCAGTCGGACAACTCAAAAACTCAGTCAGTAACATGGACAGAATGAACAGCGTCTATTCACTAATAATAGCTTCAGATCATAATTGTGTAATTAGTGACACTGAGCTGATTAATGGTGTTTGACATGTTCAACTTTTCTTTATTATCTAAAGTCAATAAATTCATCAGTGATTGGTGGGAGCACAAGATACAGAATGTAACACAAGATCCGGGCCATTTAACAAGTCCGTAACAGACTTTTCAGGGCCTTCTTGTCCTTTAGTTGTTCGACTTTTCCTTCAGTCTTTAATGCAATATATGGTGATGCTTCTTCAATTATTGTACATGTGGTGCGTTGTAACTTGCAAAACTTGAATCCAAATTGATATTCTTGCGCTTATGTGTGAAGTGCAGCCAATAACAAATTTCTTCTCAAGTAAACGATTCGTAATCTTTGTGCAACTTAATACTATGTATCCGCACAGCTATTTAGTTTACTTGTGAGCAGTATAAAAAAATAAATAAATAAAAAAAAAATCCCATCCCCTGTAATCAATATTTGTTTCTGAGACAAAATTATGTTATCAAAACTGACTGAAATTTCATAAAACTATTGCCAGACTACTATTTTCTTTTCTTTTCTATCCTGACTAAATTATCTAATATCCCAACCAATTGTCACATACTAATAACAATTTTCTTTATTATTACAGAACTTTTTCCTCGTGTTATGCTCTAGCAATGATCATTAATGTTACTGTATCGAGTGTATATCAGCTATAGTGACACAAAGGCCCTGTGAGAACAGCAGCGACTCGATTTCTCTAAATTTATCCATACAAGAGGTGTTATCTAACATTGTTGCATAGTGTCCAGATTTCTTTAAATTCTCAAAACCAACATGGATCCCGTTTTAAGCTGCTTACAGTATTTGCCAATTTTGCGGCCCACCTGCAGTGGTTCATGGTGCGGTACCTGTGCTCGGATTCATTGGACCTGTGGAGACGTTCGCAGAGGCTCAGCGGGACTCAAAAATAATGAAGTCTTCTCTTGACACAAAATTGAGTGTGAAAACGGTGTAAACTGGGAAGTATTTGTATTATTTTAAAAAACTATATAAAACTACCCTATGTCCATATTTGGATATGATATTATCTTCCAGGAATGTACTAAAGATTTTGATACGTTGATTCACAAATAAACATGTAAATATTCATTCAAGTTTGAAGTGGGGTAGTTGGAAAATGACCCAGTTTCAGGGTGAGCCTCATAATTGGCGTCTGTTCCCCTGGGAAAAACAATGCCTGAACCATGAGCTTCAATCACACATTTCCTGACTCTTGCCACTACCGGAAGTAAATATTCACGTGTCATCCAAAAGTAGGTCATACGCCTTCTCGCCTTATGGATGCAGACCTATGTTTTCGCGGTACATGTTTGATGTAACATATCTTCCGCGGATGATCGCGATGCCTGCTGCATCTCGCGAGTATCGGTTTTTGTGCGAGATCACATGCACGCGAGTTTAAACCTCTTCACTGCGTGTTTACTGTACGTTCACTACGCGCGCGGAGAAACTCAGCGCGATGCGGTTAGCGTAGCATCAGCACGGAAAGAAAGTGGCTTTCTGCGTGACGTGTGGCGTGAGAAACGCTTCTGAAAACACCAAGAGTTTATTTCCATCAACGAGAGATCCGGGTTACTTCACCACGGATTCGGTTCATGATCTGGGACGGAAGGATAAAAACAACACGGCGAGCTGAGCCGATAACACCGGCATGGCCAGAGACTACGATTACCTCTTCAAACTGCTCATTATCGGGGACAGCGGTAAGCAACGCCGGGGATGTACCACCGGAAGTAGGCCTGACTGTACCTGCTCACCAACATCAGCAACATAACAACAACAATAACAACAACACAGAAAGCTCCCAGAGAATCGATTTTCAAGCACAGACACCACTATTTTGAGTCATCATTAATATTTTCTCAAAGAAAAGATAATAAATAAATAAATAAATAAACGGGACGGAGTTTCGTACCCATTCAGGCCGGAAATGTTAAATTCCCTCCTGACAGGATCCAGTTTGAATAATAACATGTATAGTAAAGTAGTGGTTGGGTCAATGTTTAGATGATTATTTTGGAAATTCATCCAAAGTGAACACACACCTTAACAATACATTCACACTTCCTTATTCACTCACTCTCACCACACACATTCACACTCGCGCACTCTCATACACTCACTCCCTGACCCACACATTCAATTTTACTCTCACTCACTCACATTCACATTGGATCACAGTATTTAAAATAGCAACAACAAAAAAAATCACCAATTTACTGAGGTGGTGTTTAGTGCACAGTTAAAACAAATATATCACTCAATTTGGGTTGTTCCTTTGAGCCATGATCTATCTCTGTTCCAAAACTAAACTCCATCAACAAAAACATTAACCAGTTTCACACAGAATCCTGTGGGAGGTGTGTGTGTGTATGTGTGTATGTGTTTGTGTGTGTGTGTGTGTGTGTGCGTGTGTGTGTATATATATATATATATATATATATATATATATATATATATACACACACACACACACACACACATATACATATAACTTGCATCCATTTGTCACAGGTGTAGGGAAGAGCAGTCTTCTACTGCGATTTGCAGACAACACATTTTCAGGTACCAACATACTTTATATTCGATGTCGGTTTACTGTAGTTTATTCTGATTGGACAGTAAATGTCGAATGGGAATTTCTCTATGGCAATTCTTATTCTATTTTGAAAAACAAATTAATCAGGAAGAGAAAACACTAAATGTTCTGCCGTGCAGGTAGTTACATTACCACTATAGGGGTTGACTTCAAGATCCGAACAGTGGAAATCAATGGGGAGAAAGTGAAGCTACAGATCTGGGACACAGCGGGCCAAGAACGCTTCCGAACCATCACCTCCACGTGAGTAATGACAAACAGCACAGTGATGTTTGAATGTGATCATATTAATTTATACATTCACCGAAGGCAAGGTGGTTTTCACTGCATAATCTCTAGAGTTCAGCCAAAACCACAGAGCTTGAGGTGGGGAGTTGTTTTAGTATGTACTACATGAAGGGATAAGAAAAGCAGGTTAACACAAGCTTTTTAAATTAATTTTTTTATGGCTGACTCAGGCTGTACACACTCCATCACAGTCAAGTGTGCTGTATTAGTGTCATCTTGTGAAATTCATTCCAAGTTTTACGACATACTACACAGAACCCAAAAGGTTTGCACCATAATGGCAGTCTTTTAAATTCCATCATCTTTTAATGTACAATATGGAAACCTCAGAAGGACTTATTTACGAGTAGCAAACACTGGAGTTCTGGTGGGAACCTGCGACCCAGAGGATCCATTAAATGTGGAACTATGTCATCGTTACAAGGCAGACCATGGGTGCCACCATTATTGCACATGCTTTCTCGCTTGGTTCAGATGGAGTTCATGTTGTTTCACTTCTGGGCAGGTTGGGGTTTATAATACAAATCGACGGCCTTGTTCCGATTCCCAATTTTCCACTCAGATTTAGATTTATATGTGTATTTTCCACTGGGTTTTTTTTCGTGTTTGGCTGTGTACTAAGATTAAATGTGTTTACATTTGTTATCGGTCAGGACTTTCATTTTCTTTTTGAGTAGCAGGAGAGTCAATAAAATTAACAGGAACCTCTGTCCTCATGTTTGTCATCATTACTTTTGACAAGCTTAAAGAAACAATAAGATGCTGAATTGAAGATCCATCATGAGAAATTGACAGACACACGTGACACTGCATTTACTGTGTGTGAATTATGTTTATTCGGCTCATGTATTGTACAGATCTTCTGCAAAACACGTCAGGACCCAGAAGTCGATGAGAAAGCGCTTGCACCAGCACCATAACAGTTTAGTCCTGTGGAGGTTGTGAATGTAGAGTGTAGAGTAAATGTGCTGTAATGGGTTGTTACTTCCGTGCGGAGAGGGAAACAGACAAGCGTTTTGTCCTTGTGCCGGCAATATTTAAAAGCCAGTGCAAGCATGCTAGTGAACTACATAGGAAAAGGTGATCTAAATGGATCATCAGCATCTCCAGAGCACATCTGGATGGAATGATTGTTTTATTGTAACCGGCAAGTGCACATGTAAAGCTAATATTCTGTGTCTTGGTTGTTTATAATGGGAAAGCTACGCTTTGGAAGGAATTACACTGCCCTCCAATAATTATTGGCACCCCTGGTTAAGATTTTAAGAGCCTTAAAATAACTGTACTTTTTATTGCAGAAGCTCTCGCACTAAAAATTGTAAAACTTTTGACTCAAAAATTTTAGGGGAAAAAAATTCCTTGGCTAAGAAATTATTATTTTTATAAATTCACCTGTTCCACAATTGTCCCCCTAACAATTCCTAGGAAATAACTGTACAGTAATTGTAAACTACTGTAGAAATTACAGAAATACTTAAAAGTTGATCAGAGTATCGAGGAATTAATTAGTAATTCATCACTTTCTGTTTCTCTGGGGTATAAATATGACGTGAGAGAGGAGGCCATTTTTATTTTTATCCGCTCTTTAACATCGGAAACACAAAGGAACACACTATTCAAGTAAGGCAGATGTGTGTCGACCCTCACGAGTCAGGAAATGTCTACAAGAAACTCGTCCCTCCCCTGCACATATCTTTATTTGCATTTACAGCATTTGGCAGTCACTCTTATCCAGAGTCCTGGATACCAAACCTGCCCATCACTTCCTCGTCCCCTCTGTTTCCTGCACCAACATGTCCATTGAAGTCTGCACCAATGACCACTCTTTCAACTCTGGGGGTACTCTGCATCACTTCATCTAACTCACTCCAGAATCTCTCCTTCTCTTCTAGCTCACATCCTGCCTGTGGGGCATAAGCACTAACAACATTGAACATCACGCCTTCAATTTCTAACTTGAGACTCATCACTCTGTCTGACACTCTTTTCACTTCTAGAACATTCCTGACAAACCCCTCCTTCAAGATGACTCCTACTCCATTTCTCTTCCCATCCACACCATGAAATAACAGCTTCTAGCCTTGCTACCTTTCCACCTGGTCTCCTGAACACACAGTATGTCCACCTTCCTCCTCTGCATCGTGTCAGCCAGCTCTCTACCTTTTCCTGTCATAGTTCCAACATTCAAAGTCCCTACTCTCAGTCCTAGACTCGTGCCTTTCCTCTGCTCTCTCTGCCTACGGACACGCCTCCCGCCTCTCCTTCTTTGACCAACAGTAGTCCAATTTCCACCAGCACCCTGTTGGTTGACAGCACTGATGGCGGTCGTTGTTAACCCGGGCCTCGACCGATGCGGTATGAGATTCTTTGTAGTGACTCGCGTATTTTATTTGGCATTTGTTTTACGCCGGATGCCCTTACTGACGCAACGCTCTGCATTTATCCGGGCTTCTGACCGGCGTGAGGGAGAGGCACTGATTTGTGCCCCTCCCTCATGGCTGCATTACTCTTATCCAGAGTGACTTAGAATTATCTTATACATTTATAATAAACAAGGTCAGTTATGCAAAAACCCCAAAACAAACAAAAAAACAACCCAAAATCTCCCATCAAAACTACTTGCAATACCATCTGTGTGTATGTGTGTGTGTGTGTGTGTGTGTGTGTGTGTATTCATATTTTATTTACATCTTGTTATTTTTTTAAAGTTTTATTGTTATTATAAGCATTTATAGCATTGAATATTTATTTATTGATATTATATACACACGTACATGTACGTATACGTCAGTCAGGGAAGTGATTCTACTTTGCGGATTTCGATGATTGCGTGGGGATCTCGGTCCCAATTAACTGTGGAAAATGAGGGATCCCTGTGTGTGTGTGTATGTGTGTGTGTGTGTGTGTATATATACACCTTGCTCAAGGGCCCAGTCACTATTTTGTTTATAGTGGCTTGCAGTGGTACCAAATAATATACGTCTTCGAATAAAATACATTCTTAGAATTTTAAGGATTTTTTTTTTTCTCTTGCCCCCAAAAACATGTATAGTACATGTTTATGGAGAAGTTGCAATTTGTACAGATCCATCGTGATTCAGGTTTCCGTTAGTTTTACACTAAACTAGATCTGCTGCTTCGGAATGCTTAGTCAGCGGGGATTTTCCCCCCCTAACAGAATCTCAACTCCCCTCTAGATGCAGTTCCCTGAATCCATGACCTCTGCTTGACCTCGGGGAAGTGGAGGAAGATTGGAGTATCAGGTGCCACTGAAAGTGCTAGGTGGTTTTGGACCCATAAACTGAGATCTGAAAGGTTATAATGTGATATAATTGGTCCTCCATAAATTTTTATTGAACAGGTTGTACTCCCCATCATATACAAATTAATTGTTGATCAACAGCATGAATATGAATACAGAAATTGTAATATCTTTTAAGAGTGATCATATTTCATCATTTATCGATATTTGTAGTCCTGAACTGTCAAATGAATTAATCTCAAATAGAAAAATATATTTAAATCGTTAATGATAATTATATGATTTTTATGGCACCATTTAATTATTGGATGATTTATGTGATCACTGTATGAGGATTTTATTCAATAAAATGAGTCTAACATTATTTTATTTCAGTGACTCTACACTGTAGATGGAGCTTAAAAAAAGGGGAAAAAAGTCTGTCGTAAGCAATGGGGCGACGAATTCAGACCCTTCATTTAAAACCAGACAATTTTCTCACCAATTTCCATTAGAAAAAATAAAAATACAATGTCCAATGTCCAAAGCTCCCGCTGCCCATGAATGTGTTTTTGAAAGTTAATCTATATCTTCCTGAAACCAAAATCAAATCTTGTGTTAAACAAGTGGCCAAATAAGCCATTTAAACATTAATTACAGGAATATCAAGGTGAGCTCAGCAACACAAAAACAACTGGAAGACAACAGTAAAACAAGAGAAGTTAATGAATGCAAAGGACAAGGTTTACATCAAGATGCAAATCACTCTTGATGTGAAGACTGAAACAAGATTATTTGGTTAGAGGAAACAAAGATTAACGTCTACCAGAGTGATGGAAAGAGAGGAGTGTAGAGAAAGAAGGACCTGTGGTCCCAAGCATATAACATCAACTTAAACATGGTGGACATTAGCATGCATGGCTTCGGTGGAACAGTCAGTGGTGCTTATTGAGCTGAGGGCTGATGGAAGCAGCAGTATACGTTCTGAACTGTGTAGGGCCCTACTTCTGAGTTTGGATTCAGTAAAATGCAGCAATCCAAGAGCTTCTTAAGGTAAACTAAAATCTTCTTACCTGGCCAAGTCAGCCAAGTCAACTGAGCCTGATTTTCATGTAATGAAGGCCAAACTGAAGGTGGAAAACCCCAGAAATATGCAGTAACTCAAGGCAACTATCGCTCAGTGAAAGAAAAATCTGACTAAGTATCTCAGAATGCCATGAACTCCACATTTGGTGACATCTGCGAGTTCCAGACATGAGGCCACTGAAGGCAAGTGATTTGCTTTCAGATATTAAAAATACATTACATTTTAAAATTGTTGGTGTGGCCAATTACTTTTGAGCCTCAGAAGATGAAGGGTCTATATGTATAGATGGCTGTAAATCCTAAACCGTTAAAGTAATAATTTTGTTAAAACTGAATTAAAGATAAAAGTTTACACTTTAATCCCAAGTTGACAGATTTATTTTAAATCCATTGTGGTGGTGCGTCGACACAAAACGTGAACTCTATAGCCTTGTCAATGAATCCAACTCGAATCCAGTAGCTAACGTTAATCTCCATAATGATGTTTATTAACTCTCTCTCTCTCTCTCTCTCTCTCTCTCTCAACCCTGCTCATTCTTTCTCTTTTGATCTCTATCATTCTCTCTCAATCTGTCTCTCTCGATCTCTGTCTCATTTTCTCTCTCTCTCGATCTCTCATTCTCACTCTTAATCTCTCTCTCGATCTCGCTCTCAATCTATCTTGATCTCTCGTTTCCGAGCTCTTGCTCTCTCTCTTTTTCCCTCTCTCTCTCTCTCTCTTTCTATCTCCCCTCCCCTCTCTCTCGCTCTTGCCCGCTCTCTCTCTCTCTCTCTCTCTCTCTCTTTCTCAATCACAGGTATTACAGAGGAACCCATGGGGTTATAGTGGTATATGATGTCACCAGTGCTGAATCTTTTGTCAATGTTAAACGATGGCTTCATGAAATTAATCAGAATTGTGATGATGTATGTCGAATATTAGGTAAGTTCACTTATGCTCTCTTTTTAATCATTTTTTTAAATTACATTTCAAATCCATTATAGTTATGTACAGTCAAAACATGATCGAACAGAAGCATTTCGGCTTCAAGTGACTTAAAAATAAATATTTTCACAGGGTCAGAAGTAATTGGACACCCCACTAACAAGTGTTTTCATGGCCAGTTGTGGCCTGTTTCCTTGATTTTCATCATAAAAGTAACTAGCTCTGTTTTGGTCATTATATGGTCCAAAGAGATATCAATACAAGAGAAAGATTTAGTTTCTACTGAAAAACCAAACAGACCTCATCAAGATAAAGCAGAACATTTAGTGGCCGTGTCAGCAGTTTGGTACATAAAAAGTGACCTCGCCGCTACCAAAGACCTGCAAGACCAGGGAAGTCTGCTAATAATGATGAGTTCTGTCCCCGGTTAAAAACATCTCTCATCGTCTAGATCAGGGGTCGGCAACCTTTGCAATTCAAAGAGCCATTTGGACCCATTTTCCACAGTAAGGAAAACACTGGGAGCCACAAATCATTTTTTTTTGACATTTAAAATCAAATAACACTGCATATAATGTTTCTTCCCCCTTTTCCTTCATCCTGATATAAAAACAATGTGTTGCATTGATTTTAACGACTGCAGAGACAATTAAATTACAATTCTGCTTGCAACAAAAACATTTAGATTAAAAAAAAAAAAAAGACGTTGAATAAGAATTTACTTTCAATGAAAATTCCCAATGTCTATTTGAGTCCTGAGGCAGCAGTGGCCTGGTGGTAAAGGTGCTGGATCATTGATCCCAATATTGAGGGTTCAAGCCCCATTCTCCAAAGGTTGTTACTGTCCCCCCCAGTGCAGCTAACTAGGTTATCAAAGGCCGGTCGTGTCTCACTGTCTTTGGTGTGAGGTTCATGTAAAAGAACCATTGTTGACTTTCGACAAGAGGAGTTGCATACCTGTCAGCGTGTTTCTGCCCTGTGATGGCCTGGCAAGCTGTCCAGGGTGTACTCTGCCCTCGCCCGGAGTCGGCTGAGATGGGCGCCAGCCTCTCCGCGACCTTAATTAGGATTAAGAGGTTACAGTTCTTGTATTTTTATAAAGAATAAGAATATTTATCCCACGAAGCAAGGGATGGGGTGCGGTCAGATGTGTTTACGGGCTGGGTAGCCTACCTCAACATCACTCCCTTGGTGGGATCTTCATTTTCTTTATTCGTTATATTAATGTTGCTTTGCCATAGTTTTAATTTACAAAAATGACAACAACACAAAAGTATACGAAGACTAATTTTAAGAAGGAGCCTGTTCAACATTCTTTTAAAATGCTTAATACTGCACTGATCCATTCTCAGAGTGGAGACTGAACCACACCACAACCTTTTATTTTGTCACTGGGAGGAGAGTTATTTAATTCGCAGATTGCTGTGCATAAACCAAATCTCATCCACGTCTCATACTTCAGCTGTAATCTCCGTTCCTGGATTACAAACGCCGGTGGCAGAAAAATCTCTCTCGCTTGCTGCGCTGCTGCTGGGATGATGAGAACACTCCTTGCCATGAGTACAAGGGTTTGGAAATATCGTGGCATGCTCCCTCCACCAACACAGCAGATCAAAAACACAGACTTTTGAATGTAGCTGATTAATATAACGATAGCCATGTCCACAAGAACACACACAAAATCACCCCGCCCACACCAAATAAATACCCGCCTCCACCCATGACTGTTAATTTTCATCTATGTAATTTTCAACCATAAAAGAGAATTTTTGCAAGGGTACCTGTGGGTACCCGGACCGTTGCAGGACTCTGCCTTAGGCAGATTCTCCCGTCATTCAGGTGAAAGCTGTTTTAACTCTACCCAGGAGTGCTTCTGTTGTGAGTAAATAAGCGGCATTTTCTTTTAGGAGTTGTTTTTGGTGATGCAGTAGTTTTTGTATATGAAGCATGTTTGCACCCGTTGGCCACCATAAAGTACAACATTCATTATTTTTAAAAGCCATGGAGCCGCATCAGAGCGGTGAAAGAGCCGCATGCAGCTTCGGAACCGAGGGTTGCCAACCCCTGATCTAGGAAGTCAAGAACAATATTGAAGAGTAGTGTGTTTGCACAGCTGTATAATCAATACTGATGTTATGGCGTTTTTGCTCAGACCAACTTATGAATAATCGCCCCGTATTTTTTGCCGAATCGCAGAGAGGATGATTAATAATAGAATTAGCACTGCTGCAGTCTGTCATTAACATTCTAGATTATCCTCCTTGCTGATACTTTTCATCTATTTATTGATTTATTCCATTCCACAACACCTCAGTGTTCATAGATACAGTTTACAATTATTTACAATTACTGTACAATATCGTTTAATGCTGAGAGCCTTGTACGAAATTTGGTTGTTTGAATATAATGACAAAGATTCGTGAATCTAACTAGTGAAACTGTTGAATGTAATGAGAGGATGCAGACGTCGCAGTGTGTTGCAGTTCACTGTGTATGGAGGCTCTCCGAATACACACCAGTCAGGTGGCGTTGAGTTGTATCACTGATCAGTCGTAAAGACGTAACATGAACCGTCACTGTCCAGATACTTACGGACTCATTTGTATAAAATACTGCAATACAGTCTTAAATTTTTTTTTAAATGGACATGATTCTGGGATGTTTGCACCTTGGTGTTGTTTTAACAAGTTCAATTATTATTTTTGGCCAGAGTTGCATAAATGTTTTCAGTTATTTTCTATTAAACTGTATAATGTGATGACTTTTTCCGCATAACTTGACTGAGCCTGACTTGTACTGCGGTTTCTGTACCTGATCTCTGTGTTGTTCATGTGTTCCATACACCCGTCAGAACATCTGATCATCTGCTGTTCCAGAGTCCAGACTTTATCCTCTTTAACACACCTCATCCTTTTTTCCTCCTAATTATCTTCATTAACAAGTGCTTTCCTAATGCTCTTTGTTAAAATCCAGGGAAAAGGTTGATTGGTCCACTGCACTTTTGTTGTGATTTGATGGTTTAAAAGGTCTTTGATGGTTCAGTCCAAATTTTGTTCTGACCCCATTTTTTTTCACTGAAGATCACAGTTGACCAGCATTTGGCCAGATTTGAATGTGCAACTGTTTCTAAACCAGCTCCGCGTCTCATGCTTTAACATATTTTGTCCTGCCCTCTACATCCGAAAGGTTCCTCCCTAACGTGCCTTCCTTGCTTTTTAGTGGGTAATAAAAATGATGACCCAAACTCCAAAGTTGTGGAGACGAACGATGCAGAGAAGTTTGCAGAGCAGATGACTATCCGCCTCTTTGAGACGAGTGCAAAGGAGAATGTGAACGTGGAAGAGGTGAGTGCGACGCCTTTTACAGGATCTACAGGAGTTTTGGGAGAAGTGACCCCTTATAGGGAAAAACTAATAATCCTGTCTGCAGTGAAATCTTCACTCTTTGTACTCCTAAACCCCGACGGAATTATTCTTACTTTAAACTTTCCAGCTCAGATACTTTTCATAGGGAGGGTTGAATACTTTTATGCATTTTTATTCAATTTATTTTATTTTTTAACTGCAGAGCATTTCAAATGTTTCAGTAATGTATAAGATAAGCATGGTGACTTCCACTCGTTCAACCGGTCATCACCGCTGTGCTGTCCACACAAACAGCCAGATGTTTTCAGCTCAGTCTCCGTTCGGTGATGAAAGCAACCAGCACTATGATTTCCTCACCTTCTGTCCCACCAAGGACCTCCTTACAGAACAGAAAGTGCTAAAAACAGACCCCTTCTCAGATATGGAGCACCAGGGCAGCACTGAACTTCATGGTTCATCCCCACTGAATAGAAAATTTCTGAGATGAATGTAGTTTATTGAATATCAGAGTTCGATTCTCCTGAAAATGAAATTTTTCTCAGGTTGCGGTCAGATTCACCATCCATGTCCTCACCCTTCAATTGATTCTCGATAAACGAAACTCGCAGCAGGGTCTCGGTCTAGCTGGTTAGTATATGATGGTTGAAGTGTATGAACATAAATATGGATTGAGTGTCACAAGTTAAATCAGGTGCTGTGACCTAGTGCTCAACAGAATGAGCGATACAAGCCGAGTGTGGGTGATAAATATATGTGACGTTATCAGATTTTGTTGGCAGGGCAGCACAGTGGTTACTGACAAACACATCCACCTCACAACACGAAGGTCCTGGGTTTCAGGCCCATCTTTAGGTGTATCTGTGTGGAGTTTGCATGGTGTCCCTGTGACTCTCTGGGTTTTCTCTGGGTCCTGCGGTTTCCTCACACAGTCCAAATGCATGCACAGTGGGCTAATTGGCTTTGAGGTTGCCCGTGCGTGTGTGTGTTGGCTGAGATAGGCGCCTACCCCCTGCGAGGTTTCATTGGCCCAAAGCTAAAGAGTTATTGGCTCGGTATGTTTATTGTATTGGCACAGTGGTCCTTGTAAGGATTTGTGCACTTTTTAATGATGCACTTTAACTTTATTCATTTATTGCAAGTTATTTTGTGGACCTCCTTGCTGAAGTACAATGGGACCCCAGTTTGGGTTTCAGAATTGTAGCTTTTAATGTTTATTGTTCTAGGAATATTCAGTGAAGTAGAAATGGCGTGTGTGTGTGTGTGTGTGTGTGTGTGTGTGTGTGTGTGTGTGTGTGTGTTCGTGTTCAGAACCCTTTGATAGAACATGAATCTGTGTGAAGGTTTTAATGAGTGTAAATGTAAGTGTGGTGAGGCCAGGCTTAAAAAAATTCTTTGTTGGTAATAACACGATAAAAAAAGATTCACTCGGGAGGGAGGAAATTATTATTTTTTGCCTGTCCAGGCCACCTGGGATTCGCGGGGAAATTTTTTTCATACATCATGCGATATTATGTGTGTGATGTTGTAAACACAGTAGAATTAAAAAAAAAAACTTAGATTTGAAATGAACAGACTGAATATCAAAGTTTATTCTTTTAATACAGTATTGTAATCAACAGAGTATCAAGGTTTCTTCAACATATCAACTTTTAATATTGCTGTCAACAACTAACAAATACCTTCGTCACGCTCTGCGCTGTTGTTGGCGGTTTATAATTAACTTATATTTGTTCGAAAATGTCAGAAAACGTGTTGCTCAATTTGAAACGCATTAATTTGTTTATTATTTTCACATTGGGACCTTTAATAGTGACAGAGAACAGTTTTTTTTTTTTTTCCTCATCATTGTCTCCTTCCATCAGAGCGGTGGTGGTCTAGTGGTATAGGGCGCTGGATCGCTGATCCAAAGGTTGCGGGTTCGAGTCCCACTCTCCACAGGTTTGTCACTGTCCCCCCCAGTGCGGCTAACTGGGTTATCAAAGGCGGGCCATGTCTGTCACTGTCTATGGTGAGAGGTTGATGTAAAAGAACCATTGCTGACTTTCGTAAAGAGGAGCTGCAAAGTCGTCAGCGTGTTTCTGTCCCTTGCTAAAAAGGGTTGTGACAGGAAGGGCATCCGACGTGAAAACCTCTGCCAAATCAAACGTGCGAATCAGATGATTCGCTGTGGCGACTCCCGAGTAAAAAGGGAAAAAGCCGAAAGGAAGACAGACATTGTCTCCTTCCATTATGCTTTCCGCCTTTGTCGTTCAAACAGTACTGGCCAATGAGAATCGCCGTTTCATCGAACTAGTGAAATTGACCAATCACAAAACGTGGTCGATACTTATTTCACTTTGGTCACTTTTTAGTACGGTGTATGATGGGGGATACATGTGTTTTTTTGTTTTGTTTTTTTTCAACACAGCCGGTCGGTATATTTTGATTTTTTTTTTTTGCGGCGGGATTTTTATCTACAATTTTGGCCCAACCAGCCGCGTTACCGCCAACAAAGATATTTTTAAGGCTGGCCTGATCGATATGTTGAGTAACTGGTTTGCACACGGTCTTTCTGTCTGTTAATGTAGATGTTTAACTGCATCACTGAGCTGGTATTACGGGCGAAGAAGGAATCTGTGGCCAAGCAACAACAGCTGCAACACAATGATGTTGTTAAACTCGGCAGGAACAGCAAAAGGAAAAAAAAGTGTTGCTAGTGATCCTCAGTCCTCACTGCAGGAGCCACACGGATAAACATCATACCCTGAATTAAGAGCAGTGCAAGCTCATTAAAGATGAGAATGAAATGGAAATAAGAACGTGTGTCCCTTTTGGACATTTAAAAATTATGAAGACTTTTTAAATGTACAGATTTTATTGAAAGGAATTTTTTGTGAGATGTAACAGAAGTGATATTTAATAAAAGAACCTCCTCCTTTCTCAAAGGACCTGGAGACCGACCTGCTCGTCTAAATGTATGGCTGAAGTTCCTCGAACAGCCGAGCGTCCTTATGTTCTCTCTGGTCTCTGTCTCAGGGGTGTGGTCTCATCCTTTTCCTTTTGGTTTAATTGAATCAATTTATTTTCTCAAAAGTAATTTTTCCTTGTACTTGAAATCTTGGACAAATGTCTGCAACTCGATTTTTCACTGATTTTTGTAAACTTGACAAGAGTTCCTGGCCAACCTGAAACACAGCCTGCCGGGAAATATAAGATTCTTCTGCCATGGTCTTAATGGGGACAGGACTGGACCGGTGTCATTATTGTGTTCCCATGTTAACACACGTGCTCCTGAAGCTCTGCACACGTTCTGTCAGCATCCTGTGTTCACCGTAGCGGATCCACATTCTTCAGTGAAAACTTTACTCACGACTGCGTGCGTTAACGTGTGATGTCGTTACTGCATTCACAGATATTCTCTCAGCTGTGTACCTTAAGTTCTACCAAACGTGGTACAGGTGCCAAAATACTATCACGTTTCCTATAGATGATCAGAAGCAATGGTGGGATTTTTTTTTTTTTTCCTAGGAGGACGTGAGCATGAGGAGTAGAGTTCATTACACGTCGTCTTGCTTTAGAGCGAATCGTGTCCTGTATGGGACAGAGTTATGAGGCGAACACTATGACTCAGCATATGTTACCTGCAGCTGAACGTCTCCTTCACACGTCCCTCAACACATTAATCCATTACATTATTACTGCACTATCGCAGGTTGGTTTCAGGTTCTGCAAGAGCCATATAGCACCCAATGAACCAATGAAATAAATCTCGGTAGCGTGTCCGACTGACTGTTTATAGATGATGATTATTGTTTTAATCTTTTTAATTAGATTTTCTGTATATAATCTCCATATTTGCACGTAGCCATGTATGTGTGTGTGTGTGTGTGTGTGTTTTTGTACTAAGAAACACTGAGATGTGGTTCTGCTGTACACTGGAGTATGAAAAATGTCCTGCATCTCTTTCTCCATATGAATAAAAATAAATATCTTATGTGGATTTATATTTGGTACAGCTTCTTTTTTTGTCGTCCTCTCTTTATTTCCCAGGCTCTCAATGTCTGTGCTCTTTGTGTGGGATCCGCTCAGGGGCAAATGGAGAGAGATTTCTTTTACACTCGTTATTCATTGAACTTCTGAAATGGTTCTGCTGGAGCGTCTGGACCACTGGAGTATATTTTTCGACTTTGCATATGGTTTTCTTATCCAGCGGAAGGAAAATTTAGGGACTTGTTGGATGGTGTAGGGGAAAGATTAAGAAATCACCTCAATCATTTGTATTTCTAAGGAGCAGGAATGAATCTGACAATAAAAAATTAACCCTGAATTTCAACAAAGTGCTTACAGCCCTTAACGAGCCGGTAGACCCGACTGAATGAGACTCGACCCCAAGACGAGCTTATAATTAAAACATTGCAAAAGATTATGAAAATCCCTGAAGTGGGGCATCCAAACAAATACAAATACACTGTGATGACAAACTTCTCAACTGCACTGGGATCAGCACTGTCAACATTTGCTGGGTCCCGACCGAGCTTCACGGCACCTTCCATGTTTGACCTACATTTTACAAGTCGGTCTTCGGTCTCGCCGCTAGTGAAGCAGACTAAAGTCCATCGTGTCCATAATCTGTTTTCTGTTTCCAACACAATGCATGTGGGCCCTAAGAGCATGCACGCAGCCGTGTGTGTGTGTGTGTGTGCGCGCGCGCTTCATGAATACGGTTCCTCACCTTAGCCCTTAGCAGCTCTCAATTCTTAACTAATGTCGTACAACTTGTTTTTTCTCCGACTTGCGCATAAGACGGATTTTCTCCAAGTCGGAGCAAATTTTCTGGTCCACTTAAATCCGAGGTATGTGTATGTTTGCCCTATTTTTAATAATAACGCATATACTGTATAGGTTTATGATATAAACAGAAGATAAATCTTATGAAGATATTGCCGCTGCATTCTGTTGTAGATATAACATGGTTCCCGCGCATCATTAAGTCATTACAAGTCTTTATTTCTACTCCGTCCAAACCTGTAGGAACCATGTACAGTATAATACTGCTGTACTGTGTCTGTTAGATTTAGACAGACATGAAGATTTCTATTCAAATGTTAATGAATTAATACCTATCAGTCTCTCAAATCAAGTTCAGGAAGTGAAAAAACATTGTGGGAACTGTTGCTCTGATAATACAGGTATGTGGTGATATTCAAAGGGTGACCATAGTAACCTTGGTTTTCACAGATAACAAAACTTGGGATTTACTTACGATCCACCCAGACGTTGTAAAAGAGGCTTCGTGGCACGTTAAAAGATCCGTGTGTGAAAACCGGTGTACAGAATATTATTACACAGTTAAAACGTTTAAAAATCACAAATAAATATACCACAGGATAAAACATCACTTCAGCATAATTCCACCCATTCTTTGAAACGAGGGTCTTTAGAAACAACTCCCACCTCGCCCCACCCTACCCCGCCCGGAAAATTAATGCATTGGTTAGGCTGATTGTTTATTGATGTTTATTTGTTCTTTTTCTTATTTTATTCAGTCTTATTGACCCCATCCTGAGACCTAGTAAACAAATCACTCTTGAGCTAAATATAAGAACATTCATTCTCTTTTTCCTCTCGATGTTACAGTAAAGACAAGACTTCACGCCATGACACTGAAATGTTCTCATCAGTTCTTCAACATTTACTCACAGTACAGATCACAATCTCAGATTTGCTCACAGACAAATAAAAATAAATTGCTCAAGAAAATACTTTTTCCAATAAAAACAATTTGTTTACAAATATATCGATTCTATTTTCCCCTTATATTTCAAAGCTATTAGTATAAAAAGTCATTCTTTGGGTTTCTCCGGACCTTCGGTTGTTTCTGTACCGAAGTGAAAAAGAGAGAACACGTCTTCATCTGCATAGCTTCATTCAAAATTAACCCGACGCGGTACAGTCCAAAAAAATTCAATAAAATAAAATCATCTCGTCTTCTAACTCATGGCAAGTGATTCCTTTGAACGTAAAGTTACTCCGTCGGTGCATCACAAGCCAATAATCCAGCCCTGAAATGGCAAGTATGTTTCCAGAGGACATGGTAATGTGTGTGCTGTTTACACGTTCAGGTTCTGAACACGATTACATTACAATTGGTTCCACAGCAACGCACTTACACATTTGAATCCGGTCCTTTGAAGGACGAGAAATCATGCCCTTTCAAGACAATCTGGAAAAATATACTGACTCAATCTTCCCATGCAACACTCACATTTATTCTTGCAAGACAATTTTAAGCTTTACTTTTTAATAAATTGTCCCGGGCTCGAGGAACAGGTGTGGTGAGGGCGTTTCTGTGAGGAATTTGTTCTCCCGGTGCTTGTGTGGGTTTTCTCCAGGTAATCCAGCTTCTTCCCACGTTCCAAAACATTGGCTTAAGTGGCTGTTTCAGATTGTCCCTGCGTTGGCCCTTAATCGAACTAGTCAGCTGTCCAAGCTGGACTTCGCATTCGCCTTCTGTGACCCTAATAGGAATAAGCCAGTCATCATCATCATCAGCATCTTCCTCCTCTTAATCCAGGGTTGGACCGTGGGGGCGGCAGCCTAAGCATTGATGTCCAGATGTCCCTCTTCCCAGCCACTCCCTCCAGATGTTTTGGGTGGACACCGAGGCATTCCCAGACCACCTGAGAGACATAATCCCTCCAGTGTGTTCCAGGTCTAACTGTCAGCAATTGGTTATAAAAAGCATGTCTCGACAACTCGAGTCATGGACCGGTACTGACGCCTGTTCATTACTCAGATGTCCAAACAGGCTTTTTATCACCAATTGCTGACAGTTTGGGCACTGAGTTTGTTCTGGTGATGACCTTTTGTCTGCGTGGCAGGACTGGAACCCGTTAGAAGTGCTTGGAACAGTGTTGACAGATATCACGGTCCTGTTGGGTCTGCGAGCGTGTGGCCGGTCATTAGTGCTGATTGGGTCGATATATCGTTTCCGAAATGAAATCATAGAGATGTTGAAATCCTGGATACGTTGACATTTCATCCAGTTTCGCACCGGCTTGTTCATGCATACTCTTATGTGATTTTTCCACGATCAGATGATCCATCATCACAAAGTTAAAATGCCTCTCAACTTACGAAATGTTGTGGCTATTTATTTACTGATTTATTTATTTATTTACTAAGTTTCGAAAGAATTGGACAGAGAGAGTTCAATTCACAATAGGGGCAAAATTTATCTTAGTGTGGAATCAATATGAACAAAATGCATCACAAAAATAAAAAATAAACAAAAAATGTGAATATTAAATAACTTGATTTTATTATCACCAAATATTAGCTCATATTTATTATTAAAAAAATTGAATTATTATTGTGTAGGAAGATTGAGTCCACATATTTTTCTTGAATTCTAAGAGCATATTTAAAATTTTTCATTCGGTTTGTAATATTCTGAATTAGTAGTGCAAAGTAAGGACATTTAAAGTTGGAAAAGAAAAAAAAAAAGAAAACGAATTATACCAATCAACCATAACATTAAAACCAGCTGGCTAATATTATGTAGGTGATCGTTGTGGAAACTCCTTCTGATCTGTGGAGGCATGGACTGCACAAAGGCGTGTCGGATCAGGTTTGTTTGTTTAACGCAACCCACACGTACTGGATCAGAGTAAGATCTGAGGAACTTGGGAGACCAAGAGCATCCTGGTTCCATCTCGTCCTCAGGCCACCTTTTCCCATTGCACCGCGCTCCAGTTCTCAGGCATTATATCCACTTTCAGTTGTACCCAGGGGTCAGCGTGCACAGCCCAAATTCAGCAAGTTACAGTACATTGCTTTCTGACTCTTATTGATAACAAGCATGAGATTCTTCATCATCATCATCATCATGTGCTCTCGTAACCCTTCTATAGGTTTAGACCAGATGGACACTCTGCTTGCATCAGTGAGGCTTTGAGCGCATGGCTGGTTCACTGGTGATTGTTCTTTGGACCGTATGTAGGAGGTACTAACAACTGCATCGAAAGCGTACAAGACCTTCCATTTTAGACTCTAACACAGTCATCTGACCATGACAGTTTGGCCCTTGACCGAGTCACCCAGATGCTAATGATTGCCTATTTGTCTTGCTCCCAACATATTGAACTCGCTGACTTCATTAGCAGCATAATACAGTACATCTCACCCACTGACATCTATGTCACCTTTCAGTAGTTTTAATGTTCTGGCTGATTGGTGGCTTTCCTGGTAACTGATTCCTTTTAATTATTTTTATTCAAGCCATACATTTTTGTTTCCTTGAATCAGAAACACACACATGTGTGTCTCAAAAATGACAAAAATATGTGCTTGAGGAACATAAACATTTTTGTTTTCTTCCGTAAACTATTGCTTCCCTCAACTCCTGGGGACACTCATCGAACCCATGATCCTTTGCAGCACTCACCGCTGTTCATCATTGTAACTCATTACCAGTCCCCTACATGAGGACGCTGCACATGCGCTTACTTTGTGAAGTATCGCTGTGCCACTGAGCTGTTTGTTCCTATGGGATCTTTACTGTGTAGCGCCAGCGTTGTCCCTCCAATGTCAATCATCCTTATAAACATTGACATAGTGATTACGTGTGTGATCCACGACTGCTTTACTGACCCTGCATGTACATTATTTCTGCCATGTTGATTCGATTTTGAGCTGTTTTTTTCATTTGTTTGTTTGTTTCTTTCTTATACTAATGATAATTTGAATCTATATTTTGCTTTTCAATGCCCGTTCCTGAAGTGTACTGTAAATGTGAATGATTCACTACAACATGGATGCAGCATATTCTGCAGCATGCTTACAGGTGTTGAGCAATCAAGGTCATGTCCATTGGTACTAGAGCTCTATCTCAGCCTGCACCCACCACACTTACCTCACCGTAGCACACCCAGAATTGTATGGTGGTGCTACTTCATGCAGAGGTTTCTCATTTCACAGAAGGAGCTCAGGAGCTCATCGATCAAGACAACGTGATTAACTCATTGGTCCATTCACTGGAAAAGCTGTGGGCAGAGCTACTGGTGACAGTGGTGGCTTTAGCGGTTCGGGTATCGGGTTACTGAGCCAAAGGTCAGAAGTTCGATCACCACTGTCACCACTGCTGGGCCCTTGAGCAAGGCCCTTAACCCTCAATTGCTCAGTTGTATAAAAATGACAATTGTAAGTTGCTCTGCCGAATGCTGTAAATGTAATCCAAATGTGTCCACCTGCGTGGGGGTCAGTAAATTGGCCTGAACTTGACCTTTGATCACAGTTTTGATCCGACCATTCGCAGCAAAACGACTACAGAGTAATTGCTCGCTGTTTGTCAAGGGATTTTTACAGTTACACAGCAGGCCTTGGGTTTCCCCAAGTTTCTCACTACAGGAAGTGGCTGAAACAGACCAGCACTCAAAGAGCTGGCCTGCAGTAATTATCAAACTTTCTTTGATGCGCTGCTCGGCAGAGTCATTGTACACGATCATCACTTATCATCAAGCCAATGGGTTTCCAAGCTCAATCTCCCACAGGCACATTGGAAACCACTAACTTCATGTCTCAACCAACTTGAAAGTGTGGGACAGTGCTATGTGCATTGGTGTTATTATTCAAACCATTCTGATCACGTCTCGGTGAAACAACGTCAGCATTACATTGGCAGCCAAAGGAAGAAGGGGCTCCAGCTTCTTTATAGTCCTGTCTGATGAGGCCCTTCTGCTTCAGTAACATCGAAGGCATCATTACTGGCGCAGCTGTCAATTTCAGCGGAAAACTGCTAAGAAACCTCAATCTCCCATTGTTACACTTATCCAGCCATCCATACTATTCAGGGAGAACCTACTGGTGGATGGCAGTGTCACTCACTGCAATAAGTACCTATGCATCTATGCCAGGGCCCTTCATCAGGAAGACAGACCAAAACAGGCCTACAAGCTGCAGTGTTTTGCACTCGTTGTGAAATTTGATGAAGTATATGTGATGAAGTATATGGTGTTCCAGCAAAGCTGGAATCAGGCAAAAAAAAAAAAAAAAAAAAAAAAAAAAAAAGTTGCAGAATGCATGAATCAATCCATAAACCAGGTATCCTGGAAAACACTTGCTTTCTACTGCACTGAGGGTTGAATTTTTCAGCAGAATAATGCGCCAGGCTACACAGCCAGGTCAATCACATCCAGGTCGATCACAGCCAGGTCAGTGAAGATGTGACTGGAAGACTGTATCATTAAGAGTTTTTCACAGTTAACTGATTCTTCAGATCTGAGCCCCACTGAGAATCTCTCGAATGTGATCAAGAGGAAGATAAATGGTGATACGTTCCTCAAACAAAGCAGAGCTGATTAAATTTCAATGTCATGAGAGGAAGAAAATCACCCAAAGATTATTTCAGATTATATGGAGTTCTTAATTAGTTCAACGTTCAAACATTAAACATGATAACAATGAAAACACTGCCCCTCTCCCTGTTTCTTTTTTCTTTTCTTTTCTTTTCTTTTCTTTTCGGTATCCTTGACAAGTTCCCATATTTTTTTATAAATGCCCTGTGTGGTAAGATGTTCATTCATTTCAATAATTTTCCAAGTTGCTTAATCTTAATCAGGGTCACAGGGAGGCTCACGGCAATCTCAGTGAGGGCAGAGTACACCCTGGACAGCTCACCAGGCCATCGCAGGGGAGAATACACTGAGAGCAACCCAATGGTCTACTTTAACCGAACAGCAGCAATGGTTCTTTACAGGCCTCTCAGCACAGCCAGTGAAAGACATGGCTATGGCAATATGTTTATATAAATTTAGGGGCAACTTTAGCAGTAGTTTATGGAATAAAATAAATATATGCATGTTCCTTAAATACATCCCGATAAATACCGAGGAACCGATCATTCCGTAGTTGTCTCTTTGCCGACACCCCATGGGGATAAAAAAAGGAATCGCCAAAATATTCACATTTTGTTGTCTGCAGCCTGAAAAGAAGGCGCCCACACAATAGATTATTTTCCAGCTGCATTAACTCAATGCGACTTATATCAGCTAATTCAACGCGCACTGAGCCGGTTAATCAAACCGCTGGATGAAGAAAAGGTCTTTGAACATTGTGTTGTTCGAATCTTTACGAAGGCAGCAGGCATCGGCACTAATTCACAAACTACTACCTGCAGCTCGACTTCAAATCAATGAGAATCCTGCAGGGTTCACGCTCATCCTGAGTTAAAGTCCAAAGTAATCCTTCAGTGACGGAGCTGATCTTACACTTCCACTGAAACGTTTTGGCAGTTTGGGAAGTTGAATATCTGAGGCACAAAGAGGGGAAGTTGACCTCAGTGTTATTGAAAGCTGGAAATCCTGTACATATCACCCTGAAATTACAAAATATCAGAGGGTTCATTCTACTTACTCTCGTGTGCCTCATCTAGAATTATCTGAAGAAGAGGAGTTGCTTTGGACAGATAAAGTGCAAGAAGCTCCAGGATTTCAGAACAGGATGTTGTTCTTTACTTGTGATTAACTTTATGTTCGTAGTCTTTGGCGGTGATGATCATGATAGTCCTTTGCTTTCCATGTCCCCCTTTTTCACATAGACAGATGGAGTTCTTTATGAAATAATCAATGAACTTGTCACCACAGGAGATAAGCTCTCTATGAGCTGCTGCAGGTACTAATCTGAGCCCGAGAGGAAGAATTTTGAGTCTTTCCATTCTCCCTGACGCTTATCCATCAACTGCCGATCTGTCACTCTTGAGCAGATTATCCTGGGAGAGAATGACAGAGAAAATGAAAATGTTAGCATTACAGTTTCACGGATGTATAAAAACGGAAACTTAAGATCGGGACACTGGTGGATCAGCGGATAAGGCGATGGGGTACTGATCCGGAGGTCAGCGGTTCCGTTAGCACTGTTCGGCACTTGAGCTCGTAACGTAACCCTCAATTGCTGAGTTGTATAAAACAAATTGTAAGTCACTTTGGATAAGAGCATCTGCCAACTACTTAAAATGCATCATGTAAGATGATTGTGATGAATATGAAAACTATCAGGCAGACCGAAACCACTGAGGATTTAAGAAACGGTGAAATGTCTCTGTGTTGTGTTCTGATGTGTTTCTCTTGTCATAGCAAATTCCCAACAAAAAAACCCAAGTGTAACACGGCCTATCCGGATGGGCCGAAAGGAAGAAGAAAGCTTACCTGTAAGGCAGGACTGGGCCACCACAGAGGGACAGCAGGTTTGTCTGGGAGCTGAAAAGGCCATTAGATAAGAAACCACAAGAGCCACACAGTAAACAGCCCCGACGAAGCAAACTGTAGACAAGCAGAAAGAAAGGAGGGCGGCGTGGTGAATCATTGTTTTCGTGTATACGCACGTGCACCACACAACAACATAACGGCATACTTTTAAAGCTCGTTCATAGTATCACTACTCCGTGTACAAGGTTTGTGCTTTGAGTCAGGACCAACAGTCTGAAAAAAATCTGGAGGCGAAAACAATGTGTCGTTGTTTCTATGGTAACAAAAATGTGCTCTTTTCACGTGATGACCCTCAAAAGTGCCGGGAATACAACAAAATGTAAAACCGCACTTCAACACTTTGGTCTACGTTTGTACAGTCTGGTACAAAAACGAAGGATATTTTTTCACACTAGCTGAGATTTTGTTTGATTTCTTATTTTAAGAGCGTAAGCGCTAAGTATGACATCGATTTACATCTATAATATGTCATCATATTCAGAAGGATCAGAGAATCCCATCAAGTTCACAGAAAGATCTCAAGCTTAAGTTTTTAAAAGCACCCAAAGCAAACACACTCCCAACTCTGCCATTTGTTGACATGCTCACCCAGGTCCGTTTGACAGTGGGGCGGCTGATTGCTCCAATGTCACAGGTGCCCACATGTCTGTCTTCCTTCTGGTTGTCTCTGCCATAGCCAGTCATGTACGAGTCCCTGCCGCACGTAGCATTAATAAAATCTTCCATTTCCATTTCACTACTATGAGTCTCTCTCTCTCTCTCTCTCTCTCTCTCTGTTTTTGGTGAGGTACACATTCTCCTTCTGGAAGGCTGGTGATCCTAATCCTGCTTTCTGAGTCTGGTGATCTGTCCTGATGCTGGCTGGAGGTCTCATCTTGAAAGCCCTTCCCTTCTGCTGATGAAGATCTAAATGGACCCAGATGTGCACTAACAGACTGTGAACGCAACTTTTCGCTGCTAGGATATTAACTCTTTTCCCACAATTATTTAGGACTTACAGTTGTAGAACCAACTGGACCACATTTTGGACTGTAATTAATTTATTGTATCTGGTTTGTATCTTTATGGTTCCACCCAAATGAGGATGATTTCCCTTTTGGACCTGGTTCATCTCAAGGTTTCTTCCTCGCATCCACTGATGGAGTTTTTCCTTGCCATCATCGCCATCGGTGACGCTCGTTAGGGACGTGTAGGGTTATGCATGTTTTGAACTCTTTTGTAAGTTACAGTATCGACTCCTACTCATACTGTGAAGCTGCTTTGGGACAATCTTCTTTTCCTTTCGGCTTTTCCCTTTTTTCAGGAGTCGCCACAGTGAAAATCATGTGATTCGCACGTTTGATTTGGCAGAGGTTTTTACGTCGGATGCCCTTCCTGTCACAACCCTTTTAGCGCGGGACAGAAACACGCTGACGGCTTTGCAGCTCCTCTTTACGAAAGTCAGCAATGGTTCTTTTACATCAACCTCTCACCATAGACAGTGACAGACACGGCCCGCCTTTGATAACCCAGTTAGCCGCACTGGGGGGGCAGTGACAACCTTGTGGAGAGTGGGATTCGAACCCCCAACCCTAGGATCAGCGATCCAGCGCCCTATACCACTAGGCCACCACTGCCTTCTGCGTTGGGACAATGTCAACTAGAAAAAACGCCAAACAAATAAAACTGAACTGAATTCATTTCGCTGATTCAACGCTAAAAAACACAGCCGAAGTGAACATCATAGAATTGTTGTGACAAACACATACAAATAGTGGACATCGAAAAAAGTTCCCCACTCAAAATAGTCACCTTTTGTTTCTTTGCATCCTGAAATGAAGAGACACAAAACGTATTTTCCAGCCAGTATTTACTTTTACAATACAATAACAACAGTTCAGAAAAATGTCAATAATTGAAATGATTTAAGCCAGTGGTACCCAGCCCTCGGGCCGCGGGTCGGTACCGGGCCGCACAGGAAGTCAATAATACAGTACGTATTTCTTTTTTTAATTATCTCGGTCTGAACCATCTTTTTTTTTTGAAAAATGACCGGATTAGGGCGGTGGTCGCCAACAGAGGGAGGAGTGTGTGTGAGAGAGAGAGAGAGAGAGAGAGAGAGAGGAAAAGGCAGGAGCTTGTGAGGGAGAGAAGAGAGGAGAGGGGAGGAGCTTGTGAGGGAGAGAAGAGAGGAGAGGGGAGGAGCTTGTGAGGGAGAGACGAGAGGAGAGGGGAGGAGCTTGTGAGGGAGAGAAGAGAGGGGAGGGGAGGAGCTTGTGAGGGAGAGAAGAGAGGGGAGGGGAGGAGCTTGTGAGGGAGAGAGGAGGAGCTTGTGAGTCTGAGCAGGTCCATTAAGCATGCAGAAGCCTCATCAGAGGATTTAAACTGGCGATTTTATTTCAGCTGTTGAAAAATAACACTCATGGAGTGTTTATTATGATTATTAATAATAATAATATTGTGTAGATGTATTTAGTTAATGGAGGAAGAAATGTGCTGGTTCTTGTCATTTGTTTTTCCAGGTGATATTTTTTATAATAAATGTTTGGGGCAGTGAGAGTTTCCAGAGGTTTTGAGGTTATATTCATATTTTGAAGGCCATGTTACGAGGAAGTTGCTAATAAAGCAGCATACGAGCACACAGTGGATTCACGTTTATCAAACAATCTATTATACAACCCCGCCCCCGCCCCTCCCACACACACGCCCCCCCCCGCCGCCCCGGTAAAATTGTGACGCGTTGAGCGGTCGGCGCTGATAAAACGATTGGGAGCTGATTTTAGCACAACAAGCGCTGAGTGTGTTTTTCACGTGTTCAGCATAAACAACTATATTGTTGCTCAGTCTTGTGCTGAACATAAAAACGAATCGTCATCCTGGCAGAGGACCGACGAGGCTCGGACCGAACTCGGCTGATGTTGGGAGAGGGCGGGGCACAATGACGTCCACATCTCCGAGCAATCCGGAACAGCCAGTTTCTCTCATGTGCACACGTGTTTGGACTGTGGAATTAAACCGGGTCGGAATCCCAGCATGCACACGGGACATGCAACCTGAGCAGAGCAATCCTTGTGTTCCACAGAGTCCAACCACATGCACTAACCGGCTGGTCCAGATTGAGCCGAGGTCAGTATGAATTCACTGTGTTTCTCTGCAATGGTCTGACAAGCTGTTCAGGGTGTACAGCCTCCCTGTGACCATAGAAGGATTGAGCAGTTCAGCAAATGAATGATATATATATATATATATATATATATATAGAGAGAGAGAGAGAGAGAGAGAGGAAATGTTTATGGAATTGTGTCCTGATTGTTCTGAGTGTGGAGACGGGACTCACCTGCCAAGCTTCTAACTGCTGGGACAGATTAAACTTCTGCTGGACAGCATCAAGAAGTTGGCTGTTTAGAGACATAATGTCTACCTTACACTTCTCCAGCTCCATCTCCACTGCTTTCTTTCTGAAGTATAAATAGAAAGAGTGTCAGTTTCAACTTTAGGACATGATACAACTGGCAGAATAAACCTGTGATTATAGGTGAACATGTGGCTTCAGTAAATGATGTGTATTTTTAGGATATTTTCTCATTCTGAAATTCATAGTGTCGAGCCTGAAAAAGATGACAGGGATGGATACAGGTTTGAGATGAACACATTTATATAGGAATAATAATAACCTCTTCTCACTGTGCAAACGCAATCAAAATTAATTATATGGCAACAACAGATTCACAACTCTCATATGGGCTCTCTGTCCTGAGATTAGAAAAAAAAAAAACCTGGAGGAGGAGCCTGTCATGGCTCACTCAGGCAAAAACACAAATGTGGACAGTAAAGCAGAAACCCAAAGAACATTGTGGAAAAGATGACTTATTGAGCAGCAATACGGTGTAGTAAATAAAAACAACAAAGAAGTTGGGAATCACTGGTGGAATCCAGAAGGAGGCTCAGAGCCTTTGCTAATATGAATTCCCTATTGGACGAAGGGGAACTGGCTGTGGTGAGAGGAGATGAGGTGGTGGAGGGAGAGCAGGCTGGTAGGCTCCCAAGGTGAGTGTTTCCAGAAGCTCTGCGGTAATAGACTGGAGTGCAGTGACCTGGACAGGACTCTACATTGGAGGATACTGAGAGCGATTGCTGAGAAAAACGACGGAGGTAAATGTCCAACTCAGAAATTCTCTGGTCTTCTACAAGAGAGAGTGACCTGATTTCCACGGTTGAAGACTGGTTGCTCTTTTAACTCCTCAAGTTCTCCTGATTAAGCCAGAAGGAACTCAAGTGTGTGCATAAGCTGGCTCTGCCTCAGTTGCTTCTGCAGCCTTCTCTGCCTCCACCTACTGCTCAGACACTAAAACCTCAACCACAGTCAGGAAAGCATCATAGTACCGCCCCTCAAAGGCTGCTCGCAGGCATGCCAAAAGACTTATTTCCTCTGGACCAGTTAAGATCAAGGATGAAAGACAGAGGGATCCAGGACCTCTGTTCCAGACCATACCCTTCCTAGTTCACCAGATATAAAGGCAATGCCTTTGGCTGAGAGCCAGACTTGTTGACCAGATGTGCACTGTGGAGCCAAGGTTCTCTGCTGGTCAGAAACAAGATGGTTTCTTTCAGCCATACATGAGCATGAGCTCTCCGCAGGTGTTGTTGGACAGGCGGTACATCTAGCTCTTTTTCAATGGAGGGAAACAGATGATTGGTAGCTCAGAGAGACTTCATATGTGGAAATACTGGAAGCAGAGGAAGTCAGTGAGTTCTTGGCATATTCCAATCATGGAAGTTGTTGGCTCCAAGAAGTCAGGTTATTCTCGGAGACAAAATGGAGGGCGACTTCCAGTTTCTCATTCACCTCTCTGTTTGTCTGTTTGTTTTAAGATGGTCACCGGAAATCAAGCATACTTTCATAAAAATGGCTCTACAAAAGGACTGCCACACCTGGGAGATGAACTGGGGCCCCAATCAGAAACAATTTCAGAGGGAATCACATGAAGCCTGAAAACATGCTCCAAAAAAGGTTAGTCATTTTGGGAGCAGGAGGCATTTTTTTTAGAGCAAAATGGGCACCTTTTGGAGAACCGGGCAGAAATGGAAAGGATGGTAGTCAGAATATTGTCAGGATCTGAGGATTGCTTATCTGTTGAGAACGGATGAGAGAGTATCAGGTTTAATGTCACAAGTACCAGGATGGTAACTGACGGAAAAACGACCATTGGGCCTGTCTAGAGTTCTGTCTCTTCGTGTTCTGTCGGTAGGTTATATTTTTATGGTCAGTCCAAATCACAAACAGATTTTTAGCTCTTTCCAGTCGGTGTCTTCACTCCTCCAGAGTGAGCTTAATGGCAAACACCTCATGATTCCAAACACTGTCATTGTGTTCTCCTGGGGAGAGGCGACGGGAGTAGAAGGTGCGGAGCTTTGATCGCCGTGAGAGGACTGCCCCAACGCCAGTATCCAAAGCACCCACATCCACAATGAGTTGTTTGTCAGGATCCAGTTGCACAAGTATGGAGGCCGAGATAAATCTCCCCATGATCTGTTTAAATGCAGACTCTTCCTCTGAGGACCAACAGAAGGGAGTCTTAACAGATATGAGTTGAGTGAGTGGTGTGTGACTATCTGACTGTAGTCCAGGATGAAGTGGCAATAGAAGTTGGTGAAACCCAGGAACCTTTAAAGCTGTTTATGGGAGGTAGGTGCTCTTCTCCAGATCAGTCTCCTCCTCCCTCCCTCAAAGATGTAACCGAGGAATGTGACAGATGGGATGTGAAACTCACATTTGTTTGCTTTGAAATGCAATCTGTTTTCCTGCAGCCTCTGCAGCACCTGTTTGATATGGCATTTGTGTTCTACAGACCTGCAAAAGATCAGCATGTCATCGAGATAAACAAAGACAAACTGGTTCATGAAGTCTCTGAGAATGACCCATGCTCGGAAAACAGTGGCTGCAATCGTGAGAACAAACAGCATGACCAGGCATGCAAAGTGGCACAGAGGTGTGGTGTTGAATGCTCTGCCAGTCATCCTCTTTCCTTATATGCACTACTTGGTAAACATTTTGCAGATCCAGCTTAGAAAATATGGATGCACTTTATATGTGCTCGAAAACCGACAAGATAAGTGGCAGGGGGTAATTATTCTTGACAGTGGTCTGATTGAGACCCCAAAATCCAAGACATGGTCTGAGAGTCTCATCTCTCTTTTGACAAAGAGAAATTCTGCCTCAACAGGGGAAGATGAGGGGTGAATAATTCTGGCAGTAAGAGACTCATGGATGTAAATCCCAATCGTTTGCCTCTTGGGGTGAGAGAGATTGTATAACCTGCTGGTGGGTAAACTAACCACAAGGAGGAGCTCTAGCGGAAGTTATACACCTGATGAGGAGGACGGGAGTGTGGGTACCTTGTCTTTGCGAAAGACAAATTTGAGGATCATGATATCGGGACAGAGGAGAGATCAGGAGCTGTGAAGGCAAAAATACAAATATGGACTCTAAAGCAGGTTGTGTATTAAATGATTTATTTAGCAAAGAAAGTCTGAAGTCACTGGTGGAATCCAGAAGGAAATTCAGAGTCTGTGCTAATATGAATTCATTACTGGAGGAGGAGGAACTGCCTGTGGTGAGAAAAGCTGAGAGAGCAGGCAGGCAGGTAGACCACCCAGGAAAGTCTTTCAAGAGATTCTGCGGTAATAGACAGGAGCGCCGTGACCTGGACAGGACTGCTGACAAGAATCTGCTTGAGAGGACACTGTTTGCTGAGAACAAGGAGGACAGAAGTAAATTTCCATCTCAGAAATTCTCTAGTCTTCTATAAGACAGACCAACCTGGTTACCACGGTTAAAAGCAGATAATCTGGCGAAGACCAGTTCCTCCTGCTGCTCCTGAAGCAAGTCCTGTGCGAGCAGGAGCTCATCAGGCTCCGCCCAGCTGGCCTCTGCAGCCTGCCTGTCCCCCACCTACTGCTCAGACACCAAGACAACACTACTGTCTGTCTTCCTTTCGGCTTTTTTCCCTTTTACTCGGGAGTCGCCACAGTGAATCATCTGATTCGCACGTTTGATTTGGCAGAGGTTTTTACGTCGGATGCCCTTCCTGTCACAACCCTTTTTAGCAAGGGACAGAAACACGCTGACGGCTTTGCAGCTCCTCTTTACGAAAGTCCGCAATGGTTCTTTTACATCAACCTCTCACCATAGACAGTGACAGACATGGCCCGCCTTTGATAACCCAGTTAGCTGCACTGGGGGGGACAGTGACAACCCTGTGGAGAGTGGGACTTGAACCTCCAACCTTTGGATCAGCGATCCAGCGCCCTAGACCGCCACTGCCAAGACAACACTACAGCCCTCAAATATCATGATGCAGCCATGCCTTCCAAACTGCTGTTTTATTCCTTTACATCTTTCACAAACAAACAAGGGAACAACTCCCCAAACAAAACCCAAATGTTTTAGGACACGCTGTATCCCATGACTGGTATCAAGACAGATTGCTTTTCACTGTTAGTCAGTAATTTCTGGTGATTCCATTAGAGCGGAAACCTCAGGTGACTTCCTGCAGGCTAATGTGCTGAAATAAGCTCCAAACCTTGTCTTTGTCTCCCTGATCCTTCTCGAAAATTGGGCATTTGTAGCAGATTCCATCAGAATACCAGCGCATAACGTACAACGGTTAAATTGCTTGCATTTATAATAAAAACTGTCATTATACTTTCAATATAAGTGAAACACTTTTATTTTGTCTTTTGTTCTGTTATCTTCCCTCCTATCTGTGCAAACTGTATTCTACAGATAAAGTGTTTCAAGATTAGCAAAACCATCTCGCTCTCACATACAAAACAGTTAGTCTCGGTAATGAAGGCCTACTTGGTGATGGCATCATCTCGGTCTCGGATAGCATTTTGCAGTTGTTCATTCGACTCTTCAACGTCTTGTACTCTTTGTTTTTCTTTCTCTTCCTGTAATGAGCACACTTCCATGGAGAGAAGTGCAATCTACAAGAATATCACAGTTAAGTCAAGATTAAGTGAATAATAAAGCCTAAATGTGTATATGCGTTAAAGGTGCCCATTCACTTTTAAATAACCTGTATACTTTTCTTTCTTTTTTTTACATTTTGGCTAAATACAAAGGCTGCCCAGTAAAACCCCCCCAGCTCACAGGTTGGTGTTTCAGAGTGAAGTCTTGTGCAGTGAACAGCTCGAAGTGTAGATCCGTGAGCAGGATAAGTTCATGACTGAGTCGCTTGGATCACCATCAGTTTATTCATTCGTTTTCTAAGATGCTCAATCCTCCTGTTCATTTACACCCTGAACAGCTCACCAGGCTTTTGCAGGGTACAATATACGTGCATGCGCACAGAGTGCAGAGTGTACTGTGCATGCTTTTGGACTGTGGCTAGAAACTGGAGTACCTAGAGGAAACCCACACAACCGGTCGAACCCGTGAACTTCTTACTGTGAGGCAAACATGCCAACCAATGCACCACCGTGTCGCCCTCATTAGCTTATACTGTATTATTTTCATTTATATTAGCTTATCATAATAAATATATTTATTATTATCATGCAGCAGGTCTAGAATGGACACTCTTTTGTGTCATAAACTGAATGACAGCCATCGGAAGCCAGTGGAAATCACAACCATTTAAGAAATATGGCAAGATTTGTGTTTCTGGTGATTATTCTTTGTAAAATTTGTGTGTAGTTGGTTAGTACATGTTAATAATAAGCTGCAGTGGAAATGGGATTATAAAAAGGATTATCTACCGATAGAAGATAATCAGGTCACCTGTCAATCAATGGCATCTTTCAGGTCTGATTGGTAATTGCTTGAATAACACCATTCAGCTCAGGTGAACTTGTACATGCCCGCATTTTGTCACTTGGCGAAAAATATTTTGTTGTTTTCACTGACTTTACAAGGTCACCTGTCATTTACTCAGCTTCCTGTGTGCACGCCGCTTAATTTAGATCTTTATTTTTATCTTTATTTTTGATTTTGATACACCTTATTAATCCTGTAAGGGAAATGATTTCCTCTGCATTTAACCCATCCAAAGTGAGCACTCTCTCTCTCTCACTCGCTCACTCACACACCCACACACACATTGTGGAGAGCAGTTTTTGGGTTAGGTGCCTTGCTCAAGGCCATTTAAGGGGAGGAAGGGAAGGTGCTGCTCCCTCCCCCACAAGCACACATTTTTCCTGCTGGTTTGGGAATCGAACCCGGGACCTTTCAGTCCCTAAGCTGCTTCTCTAACCTTTAAGGCTGTGGCATTATCTATTTTGTTTTCGTTCTGTGGTCACACTAGCAATGACAAGACAGAGTGTCCTAAGGAACGATCTTGTGCAGGCATGATAACTTGGCAGTGCAACAGCAATTTGTAGAAAGTGCATAAGTCTGAGATCAAGTGTTATACAGAAGAAGGGATACAATTTCAAGAGAAATCAAACCGGTATTACTCCTTTCTTTCACACAAACATACACATGCATACACACTCCATTTGACATCTTTAAAGTTACTTTAAAACTTACCGTGCTGCACTACTTGCATGGTCAGTGTCTGTACAGGGGCCATTGCCACTCGCATACAGGAGTAAAATAATGGTTTCCAATTACAGTTTATTTCCAAATGATACCCCTGTATTTAATCTTGATTTAATATACCTGAGAAGTGAATGGGAACCTTTTACAGCATGCAAACTACACTGTGTGTATTTCCACTTTCATGTCTCATTCAATGTCTTCTCTATCGTAGTAACGTGTATTTGTAGTTGCTATGTACCTGATTATGAAGTTGCAGCATGTCTTCCTGAGCGCTTCGTACCTTTTCCTGCTCCTGTTCATAAAGCTCTTGCACTTCTCGCAGTTCTTCACTCAGTTTCCGCATTTGCTCTTCCAGCACATCCTCATCACTCTGGTGTGATCCCTGATCACACACACACACACACACACACACACACACACACACGTTGCATTATTCCAGCCTTGTATATATTTCCTTAAGTTTGTGTCTAATGCTTAAAATGTGTCCAACATACAAATTTATTTAATTAATTTTTTAAAATAAGCTTTACTCTGTACAACATTTGTGCAACTTGAGTGTAAGCTTGAGATGGAAAATAATAATGGCAGGAACCATACTTAGTTGAATGAATTTCTTTTCAAAATCGTCAGACTGTGTGTTAGACCCAGGACTAAAAATGTATTCAAATAAATACTACCAGAAGTAATTGCAAACCTCTGAATAAAAATCCTTCCCTTGAGCCCTGATAGCTGACCAAATATAGACCAATATAAAACCTCCCTTTATGTCCAATATATTAGCAAAATCTGTAGTACAGCAGTTCTGTTCATATCATTGAAGGAATAATACTCCATGTATAAGCCAGAATTTAAGCCTTGTCCTAGCTCAGATGCAGCACTCATTAAGGTGGTAAATGAGTTACTGCTGACCTCTGACCAAGGCTGTGTCTCTCTGCTTGTGTTACTTGACCTTCAGGGAGCTTTTCACATCACTGATCATACTATTCTTTTTGAAAGATTACAAGATTGAATGGGAGTTGAAGAAAATGGCCAACAGCTGGTTTAGTTCTTATTTAACTGGCTATTATTAGTTTGTAAATGTAAATGAAAACGTCTCTGTATGCTTTATTGTTGAGTTTGGTGTTCCATAATAAAAGCCCAGCAGCTGTGTGTGTGTGTGTGTGTGTGTGTGTGTGTGTGTGTGTGTGTGATTGGCTACTGTACTGTAGACTCATTGCCATCAAGCAGGTTTTGCGTGAGTCTGTGCAGCTCAATGAGACTGGATTGCAGACTGCCTGTGGATACATCTTTAGCTGATGATGTTTCTGATGACTCATCCATTGATGAATCCATAGACAGGGCAGAGTCTGTGATGTCATTTCCTCTCAACTTGGAGCATATAGAGCGAATCTGGGAATACGCTTCCCATAGTTGAAGACGCAACTGCAAAGAAAGAAAATAAGATAAAGATCGTGATCAGTGGTCAGTATGTGAGAATGGTGTGTTCTTGTCTACTTCTGAAGGAGAAAGTCTTGCGAATTAGGATCTCTCTATCCCTGTGTGTGAGACACTAAATACTTTGCTCTCCAGGATTAGCGCCCCAACCCCCACGTATAAAGGTTACTTTAGGGTTAGAAAAGTTTTTTTCATGTTTTGTTATAGTGGCTTCACCTCACACTGAAAAAAACCCCATTCATTTATAAAGAGAAATGAATCCCTCGTCAACAAATAATTGTCATTTAGTACATCAGGTGAGTTTATTTTATTGCCACATTAATGTTGCTGAGCCTCCACCTGCCCAGCTGAAGGAGCAACACCATGGTGGAGATTGCATGCTGTAATCAAGCGAAGAGCATTTCAAAAGTGCAGAACTTTTTCATTGCCAGGAGATGCATGGATGCTCACGTGGGACTCAATAAAGATAAAACAGTTCTTGTATCGTTTCTCTTAAATTGAATAATTTATACATTTT
>CM045749.1:30314228-30359228 GCA_024760905.1 Plotosus lineatus | reverse complement strand
CACAACTTCTCCAGGACAAGTGTTCGCTCTTTCAGATTGTCCACAGTGCTCTGTAACTGTTCATTCTCCTCATGCAGGGCAGTCAAACAGTGCTCAAGTTCTCGCTTATGATCAGACAGCATCTTTATCTGAGCAAGATAAATGCAGAGAGCCGAATGAATTACAGACTCCGACGCAAAGCCAAAGACGACTAGAGTACGTGCACCAGATTTGTTGAAAACACTTTGTGTTGGTTTGAAGTTTCTCTAAACGGTGAATGCTGAGGAGTTACACAGCAAGCTGTACTAATGATTCCTGTTTTCGAAATCGTAGACATTGCTGTAGGAATTCAGGACTGATCACTTTAATGGAACCCAGCAATTTAATTGTGCTAGAGTGACTGCATTGACAAATCGGGGACAGTCTGTGACCCAAAGTCTTCTCACTCTATGCTGGTCCTAACACTACGAAATAGCTTCAGTACACAATTTGAATTTCTTTTGTTTTAAGATGAACCGCATAGCTTTCAATTTATTTCAGGAATGAGCTTAACTTTAGTAAATGATATCAGACTCTCAGAGAGAGAAGATTTAATTGCTTCTGTAGCTGCACTTTTTAAACTTTGTATAATTTTCCATCTGTAATTAAATGGAAATATAATTCAAAGTAAAAAAGTACTGTATTAATAAACAAAATTTAAATTTTGATTTAAAATGAAAACATATTTTATTGTTCAAAACACAGTAAACAGGCATGTATTTGGTGTGATGAGTCTTTTCTTTATAAACATAACATCTCAGGTTGAGTTTTACAAGGACACGATTTGTCAGGCCATGTTCCTGCTACATGGTTTTCATTTATTTATAGACGCTCCCCGACTTACGTTTTTAATTGGTTCCAGACGGCCGAACGTAAGTTGTTACGGTGACGTATGACGCTCATACTGTACTATACATCCATAAATACCATTACCGTATCTCATAAAACACCCCTAAATCAATTATTATAAACATAACATTGTAAAATAATATCAAATAATATCAACATTAATTTCAAATAAGTCACTTATTTATATCCCGAGTCACTTTACATGAAGCTTAAAACAGTCAATCAACGCTTACAATATGTGAGGCGCTCAATACCGAAAGTAGTGTACTTGCAAAAGTAGTGTACTTGCAAAAGTAGTGTACTTGCTGTGGGTTATATGGACCCAGTCCAGTCTTTCAAGTGCACAAGGGTGCCGTTGAACTCGTTTAGAACACAGCCTGCACTGATGTGAATCACGGAGCGGAGAGTTCTCTTTCCTGGATTCGGGTTTTCATTCATATTACAAGTCTCTTTGCTGAACTGAGTATGCATGGTAGATTGCGCCGATCCGAGCAGATAGTTAATTCATCTCTGTGTATGAGACTTGCACCCATGCTAGTAGGCTTACACTTCTGACCAACCATATGTTCTTAGGATTACAAAAGTCCACAAAACAGTGTAAACACAAAGATCACAGAGACGACGTCTTGACACAACGCTATATAACCAAGATATATGTGTATATATATATATATATATAAATATATATATATATATATATATATATATATATATATATATATATATGTAAACTGAACTGGAAAGAAGGAGGGGCACTCAGTCTGTCGTTTGTAAACAATGGACGCAGCGTCATTACGTCGGCGTACTACGTAGGTATGTCTAAACTCAAAATGTGACTTTTTTTGGGGGGAAAAAAACGTAAAACGGATGAACGTAAGTCGGGGAGCGTCTGTATTATTGTTTTTCTTCTTACAACAGAAATAGAATATCAAATGAGTGACAGATATTCAAATGAGACATGATTGTCGTGTATGATAACTTACTTCTAGCTTTTGCTGCTCCCAGAGAGGGGATGGCGAGGCATACACACACACACACAAACACACACACACACACACACACACAAACAAACAAAACAGAAAAGAAAATTATATTCATCAAACTGTTTTTTTAAACACAAACGTTTGCAGTCAATAATTTCCTTTAAAAATAATTTTTGCAGCATGTTCTCCCCGTGTTTGCGTGGGTTTCCTCACGGTACTCCAGTTTACCCCCACAGTCCAAAGACACGCTCAGTAGGTTGATTGACTGTTTCAAATTGCCCATAATTGTGAGGCTGAGTATGAATAGTTCTGTGAGTGTTGGCCCTGCAATGGCCTGGCAAGCGTTCCAGTACCCCGCCCTCGCCCATAGTTGACTGAGATGGGCGCCAGCCTCCCCGAGACCGAAAATAGGATTAAGCGGTTCATACAATAAATGAATAAATAATGTTTGCAGTGTAATAAGTGTTACAATTACATAATTATGTTTTTATCTTAAGTAAGAAATTTTTAATCACCTCTGCTTGAAGGCTCTCTAATTGTGTCATGTGCTGGTTTTTGGAGATGTTATTCTTTCTGAAGTCATTCCTCAATAAATGGACCTGAGTGCACAGCTCTCTCTCCGCATCAGCAGCCTGTGAAAGCCCACACACACACACACACACACACACACACACACACACGCGCACACACACAGACTCCTATTAATATGGTTATGGATATTATATCGCCACCTTATCGTGGTGGAGGGGTTTGCATGTCCGAATGATCTAGGAGCTATGTTGTTGAGGGCATTATGCCCCTGTCTGGGTCACCCAAGGCAAACAGGTCCTAGGTGTAGGTCCAGACGAAGCACGGTTCAAAGACTGCTATGGACAAACTTAACAGGACACGGTTTCCCTTGCCTGGATTGCAGAGTTGTGGCAACTACAGAGGGATAAAGTTGATGAGTCATCCAATGAAGTTATGCCAAAGAATAGTGGAAGCTAGACTGAGGGCAGAGGTCAGCATTTGTGAACAACAGTTTGGTTTCATACCAAGAGAGAGCACCACAGCTGCATTGTTTGCTTTGAGGATGTTAATAGAGAAGTACAGAGAAGGTCAGAGAGAGCTGCATTGTGCCATTGTGGATCTGGAAAAAGCATATGACAGGGTGCCAAGAGAAGAACCGTGGTATTGCATGAGGAAGTCTGGAATGGCAGTGGTGAGGTGTGCTGTCGGTGTGACAGAAGAGTTCAAGGTGGAGGTGGGACTGCATCAAGGGTCAGCTCTGAGCCCCTTCTTGTTTGCTATGGTGATGGACAGGCTGACAGATGAGGTTAGACAAGAATCTCCATGGACTATGATGTTTTCAGAGAGGTGGAGGTATGCCATGGAAAGGAGAGGAATGAAGATTAGCCTCAGTAAGACAGAATAAATGTGTGTGAATGACAAGGACCCAAGAGGAACGGTGAGGTTAAATGGAGCAGAGATAAAAAAAAAAAAGGTGGAGGATTTTAAGTACCTAGGCTCAACAATCCAGAGCAATGGAGAGTGTGGAAAAGAGGTGAAGAAGCGCGTGCAGGCAGGTTGAAATGGTTGGAGAAAAGTGTCCGGTGTGATGTGTGATAGGAGGGTATCGGCAAGAATGAAAGGAAAAGTGTACAAGACGGTGATGAGGCCAGCGATGTTGTATGGTTTAGAAACAGTGGCCCTGAGGAAAAGACAGGAGGCAGAGCTGGAGGTAGCAGAGATGAAAATGTTGAGGTTCTCTTTGGGAGTAACGAGGATGGATAGGATCAGGAATGAGCACATCAGAGGGACAGCACATGTAAGAGGTTTTGGAGACAAAGTTAGCGAGGCTAGAATGAGATGGTTTGGACATGTACAGAGAAGGGATAGTGAATATATTGGTAGTAGGGAAGGATGGAACTACCAGGCAGAAGGCCTAGAGGAAGACCAAAGAGAAGATTTATGGATGTGGTGAAGGAGGACATGACGGTAGAAGATGCAGAGGACAGGGTGAGATGGAGGCAGATGATTCGCTATGGTGACCCCTGACGGGAACAGCCGAAGGGAAAAGAAGAGGAGGACCATACCTCTACTCTGAACCGCCTCTTAGTTGTGGGGCTCCCCAAGTCTTCAGCAATGTCTTGGCCCAACATTTTCTCTTAATCATGCGGTCACTTGGGAAAATTAATTGCCCACCCCTGAAATAAGCAACCTCTAGGGAAGGGGTGTCCAATCTTATCCGCAAAGGGCTGGTGTGGGTGTAGGTTTTCACTTCATCCAAGCAGTAGCCACACCTTCCAACTGTTTCAATCACCGATCATCAAAAGAACAAAGATAAAATAAATAAAAATAGATTGCATATTAGTGTTTCAATTCAGAATTGAAACAGTAATGTGCAATCTAGTTTTTTTTCTTTTCTTTTTGATGATCAGTGATTGAAACTCGGAGGGAAAGGATGAATTTTTAAAATGTACAAATTAATCTACATAATATTCATAAGCATAGTTTATATGTACTGTATAACACCTAAAACTGTTAAACAGTGAAACTACAGTCATGTAATAATAACGTACAGTAATAATAACACACACACACAACTTCACACTTTTTGTTTTGAGTCCACATCCGTTAAGCGGTGTGCAGCTTCTGCACTTCCCAAACTTTAATTTTTTTCTTTTTTACTGTAACTTTTCCCCCCTCATTCTTATTATTTTATTCTTCATGAGTTGCTTCCCTCTCAACGGAACTGTTACTCTCATGGAGTGATGGAACCACAGCGCAGCAACTACACACCTCGCTTTACACAATCTCCTCTGGGATCAATAAATTATTCTGATTCTTATTTTGTTGGTTCTGATATTAATGGTTCTGACTGTGATTCTGATTCTGATGGTTCTGATGATTGTGATTCTGATGGTTCTGATTCTGATGGTTCTTGTTGTGATTAGATCCTGTATACAGTAACATTAGCCCAGGCCTTGCCATCAGGCCAGGAGCCGGACATGACCATTCGCGCTTTAAACCGGATTGGAACGAAACCTTTTTTCTTCTTCAGGACATTTTTGAGATGATTTTGATCATATTTACAGACTTCAGCCGCATGATTATCAATGTCGGGATTAACGACATATTTACTTTCCCCTTCTGTGGTGTAGTCTCTTAATTTATCTGACATCGTTACTGATGGATCTATTACTAATACTATATAATTATTATTATATTTATTATATTGTTTTTTTATATTTATTATATTGATATTATTCTGTAAACAGATGCTGTGAGATTTAGAAAATAATTTGATTAAAAAGATTCCAGCTGTTGATCATGTGTTGAGATGAATGTAAACACGGCTGTGTGTTTCTGCAGATTCAGCTTTTAGAAGTTTTTCTGATTGGCTCTTAACTTTGTATCTCAGGTGCTTTAACATATCAAATTGCATGACACACTAGTTTCGAGTGCTGCTGACATCATCAGGCTGCCGTGCTTCGTTCGATTAATAGTAGTCGGTATGGTGTAAAATCTCAAACATGATTCTTCTTCTTCTTCTTTTACTTTCGGCTGCTCCCTTCGTCACAGCAAATCATCCGCCTCCATCTCACCCTGTCTTCTGCATCTTCTTTTCTGACTCCAACGACCTTCATGTCTTCCTTCACCACATCCATAAATCTCTTCTTTGGTCTTCCTCGAGGCCTTCTGCCTGGTAGTGCCAACCTCAGCATCCTACTGCCAATATACTCACTATCCCTCCTCTGTACATGTCCAAACCATCTCAATCTAGCCTCTCTGACTTTGTCTGACTTTGTCATCCTCGTTACTCCCAAAGAGAACCTCAACATTTTCATCTCCGCTACCTCCAGCTCTGCCTCCTGCCTTTTCCTCAGCGCCACTGTTTCTAATCCATACAACATTGCTGGCCTCGCCACCGTCATGTACACTTTTCCCTTCATTCTTGCTGACACTCTCCTATCGCACATCACACCGGAAACTTTTCTCCAACCATTCCAACCTGCCTGCACACGCTTCTTCACCTCTTTTCCACACTCTCCATTGCTCTGGATTGTTGAGCCCAAGTACTTAAAATCCTCCACCTTCGTTATCTCTGCTCCCTGTAACATCACCGTTCCTCCTGGGTCCTTCTCATTCACACTCATGTATTCTGATTTTCTGAGGCGAACCTTCATTCCTCTCCTTTCCAGGGCATACCTCCACCTCTCTAGATTTTCCTGCACTTGTTCTCTGCTCTCACTGCAGATCACGATGTCATCTGCAAACATCATAGTCCATGGAGATTCTTGTCTCACCTCGTCTGTCGGCCTGTCCATCACCATAGCAAACAAGAAGGGGCTCAGAGCTGACCCTTGATGCAGTCCCACCTCCACCTTGAATTCGTCGGTCACACCGACAGCACACCTCACCACTGTCTTACATCTCTCATACATGTCCTGCACCACTCTAACATACTTCTCTGCCACTCCAGACTTCCTCATACAATACCACAGTTCTTCTCTCGGCACCCTGTCATATGCTTTCTCCAGATCCACAAAGGCACAATGTAGTTCCCTGTGACCTTCTCTGTACTTCTCTATTAACATCCTCAAAGCAAACATTGCATCTGTGGTGCTCTTTCTTGGCATGAAACCAAACTGTTGTTCACAAATGCTGACCTCTGCCCTTAGTCTAGCTTCCACTATTCTTTCCCATAACTTCATCGTATGGCTCATCAACTTTATCCCTCTGTAGTTGCCGCAACTCTGCACGTCTCCCTTGTTCTTAAAAATGGGCACCAGCACACTTCTCCTCCATTCCTCTGGCATCTGCTCACTCTCTAGGACCTTGTTGAATGTTCTTGTCAGAAAATCTACTGCTACCTCTCCTAGACACTTCCATACCTCCACAGATATATCATTAGGACCAACTGCCTTTCCATTCTTCATCCTCTTCGATGCCCTTCTCACTTCACCTTCCGGTATGGGGGTAATACTTCTGATTTGCATTATAAAAGTTTGGCATTGGTTTTACGTCGGATGCCCTTCCTGACACAACCCTCTGCATTTCTCCGGGCTTGGGACCGGCATGAGGGGGAGAGACACTGGTTAGTGCCACCCCCACCCCCCCCCCCAACCGCCTCATGGTTGCATTCTCAAACATGATTCTAAGAACTGATATTTTTGCACAGCCTCTGATAGGTGGGTCAGTGGGTTTGTAATCAATTTGCTGGCCTGAGCCTTCAGATGCGGGCCACTTGGGACGTAAGCGTTAGATAGTAATGTAAATTTTGAATGTGACTCACTGTAGAAGGTCAGAAAAAAATTGCTCAACGTGCTATGAGAATCTATTATTTAACAGGAAAACCGTGCTGCTGTGAGTCAGAATGGATGTCAGGAATGGATTCTTTGAATGATTTCTTAATATATTATTTGAATTAATGATAAATTCATTTAATTAAACTCAATTTCTGAAATATTTGTAAAATTAATTACATGATTTATTGCTCGTACCGCTTCCCACACTATTCATCTCAGAACTTGTCAAATTTTCTATTCAAAAAGATTCTTCGAATTTTTTTGGATCTGTGTTTGTGTAGAATTTGCCTGTAGTGCAGAAGAACTGTAACGTCATCATGATTTATATCTGTGTTTACAGCCATAGTAAAAGCCATAAAACTGCTGTATAAATACAGTCCTCATCTATATTAAGAAATTATCTTTCACACGGTTGTCATAATATGCCAACCACAAGTTCTCGAGGAACCAAGTTCAGTTGTGCTCGGCCTTGTCTCATCTCATGAATTGTTCTGTTCGTTTGTGGAACCATCATCTGTCCCAGAGTACACTTACTCTGCTGAGCTGTTCGATCAGACTGTGGTTTTGTTCTGAGAGCTCAGTGATGGTGCGAGACTTGTCACGATCAACCTCACGCAGATGTATGTTATGTTTCTCTAGTTCACTTTTGAGCTGCTGCACATCAGTCTCCAGCTCGGCCACACGACCCTCCCACTCGCCTTCTCGTCTCTCCATGCGTTGACGCAGTTCATGCTTTTCCTGCTCCAGATTCTGCAAACAAGAGAGAAGAATGCAAAAAAAAGGTCATATATCTGTCACAGCTTCCATGTTCCTGGCTGATGTTGTGCTCAGCTTACTATCTCTGTGGTGATTTGTATTTTCTGCTCATGACCAGATGCACTTCCTTATTAACTTATTTTTTTCCTTTCGGCTGTTCCCTTCAGGGGTCGCCACAGCAAATCATCTGCCTCCATCTCACCCTGTCCTCTGCATCATCTTCTCTTACGCCAATGACCTTCATGTCCTCCTTCACCACATCCATAAATCTTCTCTTTGGTCTTCCTCTAGGCCTTCTGCCTTGTAGTTCCAACCTTAGCATCCTACTACCAATATATTCACAATCCCTTCTTTGTACATGTCCAAAACATCTCAATCTAGCCTCTCTGACTGTCTCCAAAACCTCTTACATGTGCTGTCCCTCTGATGTCCTCATTCCTGATCCTATCAAGCCTCGTTGCTCCCAAAGAGAACCTCAACATTTTCATCTCTGCTACCTCCAGCTCTGCCTCCTGTCTTTTCCTCAGGGCCACTGTTTCTAAACCAGACAACATCGCTGGCCTCATCACCGTCTTGTACAGGTTTTCTTTCATTCTTGCCGATACCCTCCTATCACACATCACACCCGGACACTTTTCTCCAACCATTCCAACCTGCCTGCACACACTTCTTCACCTCTTTTCCACACTCTCCATTGCTTTGGATTGTTGAGCCTAGGTACTTAAAATCCTGTCTTACTGAGGCTAACCCTCATTCCTCTCCTTTCCAGGGCATACCTCCACCTCTCTAGATTTTCCTGCACATTCTTGTCTAACCTCATCTGTCAGCCTGTCCATCACCATAGCAAACAAGAAGGGGCTCAGAGCTGACCCTTGATGCAGTCCCACCTCCACCTTGAACTCTTCTGTCACACCGACAGCACACCTCACCACTGTCTTACATCTCTCATACATGTCCTGCACCACTCTAGCATACTTCTCTGCCACTCCAGACTTCCTCATGCAATACCACAGTTCCTCTCTCGGCACCCTGTCATATGCTTTCTCCAGATCCACAAAGACACAATACAGCTCCCTCTGACCTTCTCTGTCCTTCTCTATTAACATCCTCAAAGCAAACACTGCATCTGTGGTGCTCTTTCTTGGCATGAAACCAAACTATTGTTCACAAATGCTCACCTCTGCCCTTAGTCTAGCTTCCACTATTCTTTGGCATAACTTCATTGGATGACTCATCAACTTTATCCCTCTGTAGTTGCCACAACTCTGCATGTCTCCCTTGTTCTTAAAAATGGACACCAGCACACTTCTCCATTCCTCTGGCATCTGTTCACTCTCTAAGACTTTGTTGAATGTTCTTGTCAGAAAATCTACTGCTACCTCTCCTAGACACTTCCATACCTCCACCGGTATGTCATCAGGGCCAACTGCCTTTCCATTCTTCATCCTCTTGAATGCCCTCCTCACTTCACCCTTACTAATCTTTGTTACTTCCTGGTCCTCAACGGGCACCTCTTCTACTCTTTTTTTCTCTCTCTCATTTTCCTCATTCATCAGCTCTTCAAAGTACTCTTTCCATCTTCCCAGCACACTTCTGTCATCAGTCAATACATTTCCCACTCTGTCCTTAATCACTCTAACTTGCTGCATGTCCTTCCCATCTCTATTTTTCTGCTGTGCCACCCTGTATAAATCATTTTCTCCCTCCTTACTGATGTCCAACCTAGCATACAAGTCATCATACGCCCTCTGTTTTGCCTTTGACACTGCTACCTTCACCTTACGCTGTGTCTCCCTGTACTCCTGTGTACTCTCTTCGGTCCTCTCAATGTCTTACCTCATCCTTTGTACACACTCCTGCACTTCCTCATTCCACCAGCAAGTCTCCTTATCTACTTTCCTTCCAGATGACACACCAAGTACTCTCCTACCTGTCTCCCTGTTCACATTTGCTGTGGTTGACCAGTCATCTGGAAGCACTTCCTGACCACCCAAAGCCTGTTTCAACTCCTCTGTTAAGACATGACACTCTCTTCCTTTTTCAGCTTCCACCACTTTGTCTTCTGCTCTGCATTTGCCTGCTTCACCTTCCTCACCATCAGCGTCATCCTGCACACCACCATCCTATGCTGTTTTGGTAACACTCTCACCCGCTACTACTTTGTACTTCTATATTAACTGTAGCTTTAAAAACAATAAGCCGGTTGCTGAAGAACATTAAAATAATAAATTACAAAAATTACCAAATTACTGCACTGAAAATACAAAGGCTGCTATCAGACTGTCTCGCATGAGTTCAAGTAATGTAAAGTTATGGCACATTGAGGCACCTGTACTTTACCGCTGTCAGGGGAAGCGAAGCCTTCTCTGGTGTCCTAAACACCATCAGAAGCTCTGACCTAAATTTACAACTTAAATTCTACTATTTGTTCCATTAAATTAATCAAATGTGTCTCTTGGCTGCACTGCTTATACTACATGAATGTCTCATTTCTCAGTACAATGAATTTCTAATTTCTCTTTAATACGGTAAATAAAGTCTTAAATCTTAATCAATCAAACTAAAAAACAAATATTTTTCATCTGGTCATACAGAAAAATACAAGTTGTATAGAAATAAAATAACAAATCTTACATAGATCAGCAAAATAAATTATTTGCACAAGTTTTTATTGCAAAATCTGAATAATAAAAAGAAGACCAGGAAAGGGGTTAACAACCTAATTCAAGATAGCAAGAGGAGTAAAAAAAAAATCTCATTTCTGTTATTAAGAAACCACAAGATAGCTATGTTACGAACAATCCCAAAGAAATTTCTGATGTTCTCAATGAGCACTTTGCAACTGTGGGGCCTACACTAGCGTCTAGAATGCTGCAAGGGTCAAGCAACTTTAAAGATTATCTCATATCTCCTCTCCTTTCTTTGTTTTTTCTGATTCGGTTACATCTCAAGAAATAGAAAGTGAAATAATGCTCTTGCCCCTAACAAAGTCTCCTCCCAGTATGTATTTCGTGAGAATTTCACCACAGAGCATGCGCTTTTAGACATTGTTAACAAAATTCATTCCAACATGGATTAAAATCTATACCCTTGCGGCATCTTCATAGATCTCCAGAAGACATTCAATACGGTGAATCATGAAATACTTTTATACAACACTATGGCATATGAGGTATGTTAAATGACTGGTTTTGTTCATATCTTACAGAGACATCTCAAACAATTAAAATCGGAAGTTACATTTCTAGGAAAGAGCCAGTTGAGTGTGGGGTACCTCAAGGGTCCGTCCTTGGTTCATTAATGTTCCTTATTTATGTCGATGAGTTTGTCACTTCCTCGAGAAAGCTTGAATTTTTCCTATTTGCTGATGACACTAACCTTCTTTATACAGCGATACCTCGATTAGTTTTCCTATTTGCTGGATGGGTTTAGCTGTACCCATTTGATTTACAATAAATAGAATTGAAATTGAATTGAACTGAATGTTAGACTTTTTTGTCCAATTAGACTTCAGCTTCCATGTGCTGCCATGTCAATGTTATCGGCCCAAACCCTTCAGAGTCAGCAGTGCTGAACGATGTCGATTAAACTATATTAGTGATGTGCTGTTTCTTTAACCAATCAGATTTCAGCTCTGCCTCACTGTCTCAACTAACAGACCTACAATAGGGTCAGCATTTTTTCGATCTCTGATTGGTTGGCCAAAGCAAAGCTCGCTGAATATTCTCTACTGATCTGCAGACGATACATTTGGATTTAATTTTTTTTTATGCACACAATGGCTGACAGAGGAGGAGGAATTAACTTGGTGTTGGACTTAATTCTTAAAATTCCATTTTCAAGGTGGACTTTTCCAGAAAAGTGAGACATTGTAAGGAGAGGTTGAGGAAGTACTCGTAAGGTTTAAACCAGGGGTGTCAAACATGTGCCACAAAGGGCCGTGTGGCTGCAGGTTGTGGTTTCAACCAAGCAGCGGCCCACCTGACTCGCTCATTTAAACAAACGATTTGAATCCTCAGGCAGTTGATCGGACAATCTGTGTGCTCTGTACAGAGCCTGACCAATCAATTGCCTGAAGACTCGGATCAGTTTTTTAAATGAGCGAGTCAGGGGGGGCCGCTGCTTGCTTGAAACAAAAACCTGCAGCCACACGGCCCTTTGTGGCATGAGTTTGACCCCCTGGTTTACACGGTTTACATTTGTCTCAACACCATTTTACAGGCAGATTCCACCAGTAAACGCAGGTGAAAGTTCTGTAATGCTCAGCGATACGAGCAGAACTGTGTGAAATGCCACACCCGGTTATATTGTGTTTTTGTGTAGTATTGATGGTTTAGTGCATCGTGATAGTGGTAGTATAAAGACGTGGATTCAGTCAGTTAAGTCCCACGCAGTGTTCCCTGTAAGCTGCGCGCGTGAGCGATTGCGCAGGTGCTCGCACACCTCGGCGCACAAGAAAATCGATGCAGCGCATAAAATAAAATTCAACATAAACGTATTAATTGCGTTGTAACTCGGCGAATGACAGGTGACAGATGCTACGTTCAATAGAGAAAGTAATCCAGTATTTTGAGACACGGTGTATCGAGGACTCGTGGGATGGAACTAAACTGCTGTGTAGCATGAGATGCCATGTGTCCATGATGACGTTTACAATAAATGAGATCAGTGCAGTACAGAGCAGGGATGGCGGGAACCTGTTAGCTCTGCAGTTTTATCTCATTTACTGTAAACATCATCATGGACACATGGCATCTCATGCCACACCGCAGTTTTAGTTTAACTGCAGAGCTAACATCTTCCCGCCATCACTGCTCTGTACACTGCTTTAGTTGAGATGAATAGAAAGTGGGGCAACTGTTAAAACCATACCGTTTTTTTTTCAGATCCAAGATGTTCCATAATCTAATCTAATTATTATTAATATTATTGGGAAGCGGTGGCCTTGGGGGTAAGCTGCTGGATTATTGCTCCCAAGGTCGGGGGTTCAAGCACACAATCACAGGGTTGTCACCGCTGTCCGCTAGTACATCTTACCGGGTGATCGAAGGCCCACCGTGTCTCTCACTGAGATGAGAGGTTCATGTAACGGAACCATTGCTGACTTTCATCAAGAGGAGCTGCCTAGCTGTCAGTGTTTCTGCCCCGTGAGGGCTCTGCGAGCCGTGCAGGGTGTACTCTGCCCTTACCGAAAGCTGGTTGAGATGCGCATCAGCCTCCCCATGACTGTATAATAATAACAATAATAATAATAATAATAATGATTATTATAAGACTTGATGACTGGGGTGTAGCTGAAGAGCACTTCATCTGTGAAGGTAAAGGGTCCAGCACCCCTGAACACTATACATTTTTTTTCTGCTGATCCGGGAATCACACCAGTGACGTTTCGGTCCCAAACCCGCTTCTATAGCTATCAGGCCACAACTGCCTGCAATGGTTAGAGATGCGAGTTTGGAAGCTAAATGTCACTGGAAATTTAATCAGGGCATCTCAAAATAAAATCCATAGAAGCACAAACAGAAAATGTCTTTGTGTAGATTTGAACCCAGAACCTTTCACTGTAAGGGAAGCGTGCTAACCACTTAGCAACTGTGCTACCCCAGTGACCGAGAGAGGAAACCTGAAAACCCCCCCAGAAATACATGGCGAGAACACGCACAGAGAAACACCAAAGCCTGGGACTCGAATCCAGGACCTTGTCGCCGTGAGGTAGGAGTGCGAATGATTGTGCCACTGTCGCGCGGCCTCTCTATTGTTTTTGTTGAAGGAGAAGCTCTGGCTATGAATCTCAATGTTTTTCTGAGGTCTACTACCTAATCACATTTTGTCAAATCTTAAAAAGAACCTGTGGGAACATCTGGCACCCATTTGATATGTGAATGTGTTTGTCTTGGACACCACGATTGGTTTATATTCGCTCGTGTAAGAGCTGATGGTGAATGATGTGGACACCAAGGCTAACTGGGGCTTTATATTAATGTGAAAAGTTCTGGATCATTTCTTTTTGCAGTTCGAGTTACTTGCCTCGAGTTTCTCGTTCAAGTCTTTGGTCATTTTGTCGTATTGTTCGGTGAGGTCCTGGTTTCTCTCGAGCAGTGCTTTCCCGAGCTTTGCAGCCAGGACCAGATCCTTCTCTTTCTGCTGGAAGAGCGCCAGAACATCCACTTCCTGCTCGTTGATGCCCAGTTCTTCCTCCCGCTGTAATGTCAGCATGACCAGGTCTTCCTCCAGGACCGTGCCTAGGCCTCCGGGCCCGGGGTGAAGGAGGGACTGGTGGAGATGAGTGATTGGAAACGAATGAGTGAAGGATCCTCGTGATGCTGGAGGCGTTGGAAAGTCGCAGTCCGCGCAGGCGCTGTCCAGGTCAGCTGGTGCTGAAATATCGGGCGTAACGGACGAACTGTTGCGTAGATCGAGGCCGAAAGCCGACATCGTAAAATAGCCCGAATGCTCGAGTCCCTCGGGAAGCTTTGCGTTTATCTCCTTTCCAGCGACTTCGTGAGGTCTGGTCCGTTAAGCATCATGGAGGACGACGCCGGGAGAGATGATGGAATACATTCCTCTCCTCATTGCTCTTCATAGTCTCCGTGTGGCCACCTGAAAGCGACGGGGTCTTGTGCCATCATAACGGGGTTCCCCTTACAGAGCAGACATTTCCACAGCCCTCCCTCCGATCGACAACACAAAAACGGATTTCGATGTTTGTGCGGCGCGAGCTCTGCGTAAGCCCACCTTCTCCGTCAGCGTGCCCGCGCCAGTGACGTCAGTCCTACACCGTTAACCGATTGGCGGATGGCTGTAATAATAATAATAATAATGTTGGTGTGAATCTTTGCTCGTATTAATGACGGGAAGATCGGACGCGTCCAAAATGGACCATAACTCATCAACTATTCCCAGAAATCGAAATCAATTTGTATCCATTCAAAAAAAAAAAAAAAAAAAAAAAAGCGGCTCACATCACATCATATCTCCAGGACCGCGGTGAAGCAACTCACTGTCGGACCAGAGGTCGCACAAAAACCACCGTCTACAGCTTGAATTACATCTCACCAACTTTAGATCTTGCTCCAAACAGTTTCCCGAGCTGTGCAAACTCTCCCGTTATCTCCAGAGCCACGTGGTAGATCTCTTCATGAAGACATGCTCCATCAATTCTTGGAAAGAAGCTCGCAGGGATGTAAACTAATGACCTTCAGAAGATTATATTCATATTGGAGGCGATTTGTGATTCAAGCAAACGTATGATCACACGAGCAATGAATGGATTACAAAAGCTGGTTTCCCTTGAACATTCGAGACGCACATCATCGGCCTGGTCTCTTCTGGTTCTCAGAAAATAAACTCACAATTCCAGAGTGTGTGCTGGTACCGTGGAATGAACTGAACATAAAGTCCAACTGGGAATACTGCACTACTAGTACTACATTCACATTGCCTTCCTTTAAACCCACTCAACTGGAACACCACAGTCAGGGACAGGATAAAAAGTGCAGGACACAGGACATGGTGGACAAGTTTCCCCAGACCATTAGTCCATCTGTCTTCTTCAAAGGGTCTCGAACGTAGTCAGGACAATATCACGTGGATACAGTATTTGTTTGTAAAGTATTTATTTATTAACTACAGTAAATACATATCTGAGAATCTTATTTTATTTGGATTATTATTTTTTTGAATCGGTTGCCTTTTCAATTGGATTCGCTGCACCCATCGCGGTTAAGATTGAGGTTCACTGTATTGACATCAACAACTGTAAAGCAGACGGTGAGATGAAACGGTTCCTTTGTGATCACAGTGCACATGTGACATCACACACTGAGATGGACTGAAGTGCAGACGTTGCACAGAGAAACAGAGCAGTGCAAAAAAAAAAAAAAACCATATGCAGAGCAAGTTCAACCTCGAGGAGCTCCACACATGAAATCAAACGCACCTCGACGGGAATCAACAAAATATATATATATATATATATAAAAAAAATAATAATAAAAAAAAAAGGCTATAAAATATTAGGTTTTTGTTTTTGGCCTCCCTGTGTTCCCATGAGTGTTTTTAATGGAGATGTGTTTTCCTGTCTGAATTCGAAGTTTGTGTGTTTATTCTGTGCGAGTCTGAGCAGTGGGGTCTGAATCTGTGCTTTTGGGGTTCACTTTGGGAATAATTTGCTTCTTTACTGCTGCCTGTCACGCAAGTCAACAATTCATAACAACCAATCAGCATCAACCGAGTGATGCGACAACCTTATTGGGTCTCAGGCACAGGAAGCCTCAGGAGCTTTAAAATAATAATTCTACCTTTTTGACGGGAACCGGATGCATCATGATGAACTTTAGTTTTACTGCTACGTAGAAAAATTAATTTCCCCAAATCTTTTTAATTTATATTGTTTTAATAATAAAAATAATTAGCACTGTAGTGCCATTTTTGCTTCACGATTTCTGTTTTATCTGGTTTGACCCAAATGAGGATGAGCTTCAGTCTGAGTCTGGTTCCTCTCAGGGTTTCCTCAACTCGAGCGAGTTTTTCCTTTCCAGCGTCGCTGCTGACTTGTTCATGAGGGACGTTGTTGGGTTTATAGAACTTTACATTAGCTATCAAATTTGTGTTAATTACGTAAAGCCGCTCTGCAGCAATGTTCGTTATAAAACTCACGATACAAATAGAACTGAACTGAATTGAATGGAATTAAATTGACTTGAGTTAGAGTGACAGGGTGTAGTAGTTTGCATGTCCATTTCCCAGCAGGACACTGTCTAAGTCTCGAGCTCGCGCGGGGCATTCTTACATGGAGTCTGCATGTGCTCCTCGTGCTTGTGTGGGTTTCATCCAGGGACTCGGTTTCCTCCAGCAGTCCAAAGACATGAACAGAATGACTGCAAATCACTGCTCCGATTTACTCCAGGCTGTGAATGTGAATGGTCGTGTGTGCTGTCCTGCAATGCACTGACAATCTGTTCAGGGTGTACCCTGCCTTTGTCCAATGTTGGTTGAGATAGGCTTTAGCCTTCCTTCAAATAATTCTTGAAATTCTTTGTGTGACTGTTAGCGGGAATAGAGCGGATCGCAGTTCGTGTAGTTTTATCTGTGTAGCGACCGCACTGACAAAAGTTAAGATTGTATTCCCTTCATTTATTCATTGATTTGCTGAAGGGAACACCGTAGTACTAAGTTTTGTAACTGCGGCCGCTACGCAGATATAAAACTACATGAACTGCGATCCGCTTTATTCCCGCCAACAGTCGCACAAAGAATTTCAAGAATTCTGTTCAATTTTCTTTTAAAAAATAAATGCTAATGAATTATTGTTTGACTGCAGGCGCTGCACAAATTAAACCAAACGCTTTCATTTTCTCAACTGCTTAATCCTAACCAGGGTCGTGGGGAGGCTGGTGCCCATTCCAGCCGACTCTGGGCGAGGGCAGAGTACACCTCTGTGCAGCTCCTCTTAATGAAAGTCAGCACTGGTTCTTTTACATGAACCTCCAGCACAGACGGTGAGACACGACCGGCCTTTGATAACCCAGTTAGCGCACTGGAGTGACAGCAGTGACAACCTTGTGATAGTGGGGCTTGAACCCACAACCTTGGGGTCAGTAATCCAGCACCTTACCACCGGGTCACCACTGCCCCACAAAATGCACTAAAGCATTTCATTACAGCTACCAATTCGATTTTAAAATCTAAATCAATGGCGTTTCTATAGCAACATCAAGGACTTTGTCCCTTCCCCCCCTGCTACTAGGGACAACAAACAGATTCTCAGATGCCTGGAGCTGATTGGTGGTTGAGTTCTTGCCATTTTGGCGCTTCTTCCATTCGAATGTTTTTCTTTCACGTCTTTCAGGGTTTAGTTGCCATTTTAAAGCATTTTGGATGATTTTAGCTGAACAGCTGAACATTTTCTCTACTTTTTGTGTTTCCCTCGAGAATCATCTTTTTAATCAAGGTCTGCTGTTCTTCTGAACAATGTCTGGAACGACTCCTTTTCCTCAGAATTTCAGAGAGAAATGTTAATAACCTGCAGGTACAACATGCACTGCTTCCTTCCTTAAATAAGGACAATGATATATATATATATATAAAATGTATAGAAGTGCTACCTTGACTTACAAGTGTATTTTGTAATGGATTTTCTACGATACGAATTTCGTATCCACCAAAAATCTGCCCCATCCAACCAGAAAATTTTTTGATTTACGAGCTCTGCTGGGGAAATGGCTTTTCTGGGCCGATTAGTTGGGATGTCATTGACAATCGGAATATCGCCGATATAATTATGTCGATCGATAATCGATAGCTATAAAAGGGATATCGATACTTCTAACGTTATCGCTTCCTGTGTTCATGACAGCGTCTGTAGTAAATGCCATTTCAATGGCACGCTGAGTAAATGGTACGTCCCGTCTCTCTGTATGGTAAATGGTACGTCCTAGCTTCTAGTGTGCCGTCAGAGCGCGTGTTCTCAACAGCGCGGAACATTTTGAACAAGAAGAGACACTTCTCGATGGATAATGCAGATATGTGCATCTTCTGAATCTATACATCTAGTTTCAATTTCCACGTCACTGTGATACGCAGCGGAGAGCCAATCCTTTCTGTACTCCACTGTGTGGGCGGGTCCGATAGCTTCAAACTCCAATTTTATTGGATTATAACAACAGCCAGAGACTGAGCGTGTCGTTTTTGATTAAAGAGAGAAATTTCCCTCGTTTTTGATCGGCTCATTTCCACGAAGCCAAGCACAGCTGGCAAACAAACACAAACGGACAGACATGGAAAAACTTCAACCCGCAGAGCAGCCGATTGCCAAAACTTGGGACGCGCTTCCTGTCACATAAACACTGCAGCGTGTGAGTCCAATCAAATTAGAGCTTCAAGGTATCGGACCCGCCCACACAGAAAGGATTGGCTCTCAGCTTCGCGCCACAGTGACGTGGCATTGAAAGGAGATGAATAGATTTGCTCTGAGCAGTTAGAAAGTGACGCCGCATCGTCTCCTGCTTGGCCTTTTAAAATGCTGCCGCTGCCGGCAGCACAAGCAACCGTCGTACGCAACACTCGTACTACACTGCCATCAATCATGCGTCACCACTTTTGCGGTCGTAAAGTCGATCAGACGAAACTCGCAAGTTGACGAGTCACTGTATTCAATGCATTATACAAACTACTGTAATGGATCTTATTCTGTTCTGTTCAATGCGTTTATGGAACAGTACAACAATATTCCAGTATATTGATGCATCGGAAATTTTTTTTTTATCAATATATCGATAGCAGTAATAGGTTTTCAATGACACCCCCCTACTGATTAGCCTTGTATTTTTCTATTCCGCGCTCCAAGAAAGCCTTGTGCAGTGCTTCTCAATTATTTTCTGTGATGCCCCATATAGGAAGAAGAAGACGAAGCAAAAACATTTTACGCCCCCCCAGTGCCCTGCGCGCTACTATAAATACTGTATACTGCACTTCATTTCATTTGCTCGGTGATTTTTTTTCTCTACACCATAGGGAACACAGTGAGAGCCACTGCCACCTACTGTAGAGGATGCACAATTACACTTGGTACAGTATGTCAAAAGAGCATGTTCCCCAGGTATCACACTCCTCCTCCTCCACACTATTTGAGAAGCACTGGCCTTGTTCAAGCTCAGCACGAGCCTTTCCTTGCTGGCATTCGTAGCATGCACATGCACAGAACTCTGTTACACGCCACCGCATGCCTGCCCCCGTCGATGACCGGAAGGGTTAGTTGACTTATTGTTTATTCTTGTTTTATTATCAAACGTGAAAATCAGATGATTCGCTGTGGCGACTCCCGAGTAAAAGGGAAAAAGCCGAAAGGAAGCCAGACTTGTTTTATTATTATTTAAGTATTATTAATGTTAGTGCACATGCATTATTATGAAATATTTATTGTTTTTACACATTTATCTTTAATATATTAGGTGAAATATACGTGTTTGTGTCAGGTTATAAGTTTTGGAGGGGGTTGGAATGGATTAATTGGTTTTCTGTTATTTCCGATGGGGAGTTTTGTTTTATCGAACCAACATTTTGACTTCCAAGCTCGACCTCGGAACCAATTAATTTTGTAAGTCAAGGTACCGCTGTACATGTATCAGGGCACTGATAGCCTGGTGATTAAAGGGTGCTGGATCACTGATCCTAAGGCTGAGGGTTTGAGTTGGACATCGTGTTCATTTCAATAAAGTTGGAGCAGCTGCTTTTCCTCATCTGCTATTCGACACCTTCCTGTCCTCACGTTCTACATCTCCACTGCCCACTATTCACAAACCCCAAGACCCCCCCCCCCCCCACACACACCCGACTCCTTGGCTCTCTGATGTGCTGTGAAGTCATCAGACGACTCGGTTCAGCAGCGGAAATCAACTCAAAGCAACTCTGGACTTTTCCCATGATCTCCTCGCCACATTCTCAGCCGACACGACTTCTGCTCGCTCAGTTTTCTACAAGAAACCCAGACAAACTCCCCATCTTTACTCAACCCGCCTGCTCCATCCTCCATGAGTGCTGAAGACTTTGCCCACTTCTTTGATGAGATAATTAAAGGCCACTCACTCTGTTCACAAATCCCAAACTAAACGGCTTCCAGTTCACTTCCCTGGTTTTCCAATCTCACAGGAGATCCAGCAAGTCATCATCATACAGTCCTACCACCTGCCACTGGCTCCTTAGTGACGTCATATCTGCACATGGGTTCTTGTACCACTCGCTGCCCTGCACATGACTCAACTTGTCCTCCCTTTTCTCCCACAGACACTTGATGTTGCTGCCCTGATCTCTGCATGTCGGGCAGGTTCTTCATCATGGAGGGCAACTGATGAGCTGGAGTTTAATCTCAACAAGACTGAACTTCTCATCTCCACACCAGGATCTTGGAATCTCGCTGGAGAACACTGTGATCGCTCCTTCAGTCCCCACACAAAGTCTCGAGGTTTCCAGACCATCGCTTCTCCTTCTCCCCAGTTATGTTGGATTTTCCCCTTTAACATCCAAAGCTTTTCCTAATTTCTTTCCGCGGAGATATTCGTTTATTATCTGATCATTTCAGGGCGAGACTGTAACTCCTGGCTGTGCAACGCGACCTCTGACCCTGCTTCAGATTGTAGCTGCATGGCCCGTTTTTGAACCTTCCTGCCACATTCAGAATCTGCTCCGTCTGAATAGAGACACAAAGTCTGACACGATGAACAAACTTTTTTTAAACCACAAAGTGCATTTGTACAAAAACTACTAATCAGCCTGTGGATGGTCGGTACCGTAACAGCAGCAGAACAGACACGCCCGACAGACTCGAGACTGAACCGATCAAACCAGAGCGGCACAGAGTGCAGTGCTTACCGTTCCTGCCTCATAGGAAAAACGTCCCGGGTCTGAGCACCGGCCATGGTGAGGCCGTCCTCGTGTGGGTTTCCTCCAGGGACTCTGGTTTCGTTTCCTCCTACATGCACATTATTCTAACTGGCTGTTCCGAACTTGGGCATGACGGTGAATGGTTCTGTGTGTGTTGGCCCTGTGATGGACTTTCTGTTCAGGATGTACCCTATCTTCAGAGTCAGCAAGACAGGCTCCAGCAATCCTCACTGGATTCGCCAGTGTGGCAAATTAATTACATACGGAATATTGAACATTTCTGTTCTGCAGGATGTTTTCCATGTCTGTCATCAGAACATTTTTTTCTTGGTCGTACCGTTCGAAGTACAGTAAATTACTGCGATCGTACAATGATTATACGTAAACTGGACTTTGTCACCCACATTCACGTCAGTCTTCGGATGAAAAGTTTCTCACTATCAGAATTGCGAAAATCACGGAGTACAATCAAGTCGCATTTTCAACAGCTGCTCACAGGGCAGCCACCTTCTGCCTCCTTGAGTGAAAAATGGACACAGCGGGTGATGTAGCACTGCTGTGATTGACAGGTGAGCGGTCACACCTCTGGCCAATTTGGATTGGTTCCCAGTCATGAGCATCTGTAGTTCTGTCCGAATGGTCCACAGTGATCACGGAACGCCTCTGCCCTGCCAGTCAGGCGACTGGAACAAGATACGATGAACCAAATGCATTACATCACAGCAGTTTTCTCTTCTTTTATTTATATAATGAATTGAGATCAGAGCGTAACGGTGCTGGGTCTCATCTTTTAGCTGACCCTACATTCAACATACAAGCTCAGAGAATAACACCACAACACTGAAACTAGAGCATCGAACGTACAGTGGTGGGCTTCTGAGAGAGAGAAAAAAAAAAAATTCATGAGAAATTTAATTCATGAGAATCAAATGTTTACTTTGTTTTTGTAGAAGGAAAAATATTCAGAAAAAAAGTGATATTTTCTCATTTTGTGTTTGACAGAACAGTGACGCCATCGAATCCTTGATTAAATCAGAATACACCGACGAGCCATTGCGGAGAGTCGACGTGAGTGGATCAGGTGAGGATGGTGTCATCGATTTCTTCATTGGAGTCCGGCTGCCCCGAGATTCTCTTCAGCGACCGCCGGTAACACTCGGACAACAGATCATTACTGGCAGAGTCCAATATGGCACTGATATTCTGAAATAAGTACACACACACACACACACACACACACACACAGGTTTTATTGACACAAAGCATAAACAATATTTTATGTTTATGAAATCTTGACGCTATTAATGAGGGGACTGTTAGAAATGGTGATTATGAACCACTGCAGCCACCGCCTGCTCATTAACAATACAAAAATCACCATGCATCCAGCAGTGCATTCTGGGAAGAAATAGACAGGAGCTGATTGGTTAAAAGAAGGCAGAGAATGCTCAGGAGTCACTGCTTTTGATGTAAATGGGCTGTTATTTGTGGTACCAATTAGAAACGCTGAATCTTTTGCAGCCTTGGAGACGCTGAAATGAGAGACGAGGTTGGATTAAAACCGCGACGCGAGGGTTATGTTTTTCAGGAATTTTTACCTGCATGCCAGTTTCTCCTTGGCGAAGTTGCAGCAGGTTCACGATGGTGTGCTCGCTCTGAGCACGGACACTGGTGTTCTTGTCTTTGGTGTTGTCCAGCAGGGCCTTGATGATCGGTTTAATCTGAATGGGCTCCAGCGCTGGAGTGTCCGCTTCCTTCCACACCCACCAGAGCACTCGTTCCGTCACCAGACGAATATCACTCGACTGATTCTGCAGATTCTGGAGAACAGAGTTTGGGTCGAACAGTCATTTATAGCTAGCTAGGTTTTTAACACCTTTATAAAGGCTACAGCGAACCAGATGTTTGTACACAAACATTTTACTTTACATGGAAAACGCGTCTTGTGTGTGATAATTCTGTGCGCAGACATTTGGCTCACGAACTAAAACGGTAAAAGCAGCCTGACACTAGTACGCATTCATGGTACTCTACGGTACGCCAAAGTGAGTACGTTCGCGAGAATTGTGAGCGCCATCACGGGAACAATGCGGAAACTATGAGCGATATGAGTGCCATTGAGGGACATTGCCGACCCAAAAAATGAAACATGGTCATTCATTTTGTCACGCAAGCTCTTGCGTACCTTTCTGCGAACTCTCAGGAAACTGTGAGGGCACGTGTAAATGCCCACCACGTCACGGGTAACACCTGTATCCTCAATGGTGCTCTTGTGTCCTCCATGGTGTTCACTGACTGCTCAATGTTTCCTCTTGTACACAACGCATTGTCCAACATTAAGTGTTGGCAGACCAGGGAGTGAGTTATGGACAGAACTGTGTTTCTCACCGTTTCCTCGAAGCTAATCATGGTCTACTCTGAGCAGCTGGCCAAACTGCTGCCTCCTGGTCAACCATTCCCTCACCCACACTGGTCTGGCTTTTCTCTTTGATCTAGTTGATTTGCTGGTAGTATCAGGTGTGGATTCGAGCTGCCTACATATGTCAATGTCATAGTCTTCGATTAGTACTAATGCAGCGGCACCTGCAAGAAAGACACTTTGTTGATTTAATGCCATTTTATCGACATCTCTAGAGTTCATCATCTTGACGACTACAAAAATATATATATATATATATAATATATATATATACATACATACACACACTTGTGAGGCGTGACAAGGTGTGGTCACCTTTTTAGCATGATGTGGAGCAAACTTGTCTGGCCATCGAGTGACGTTGAGGAACTTGGAGCACCCCAGCACAAACAATTCGCAAAAATACCGCAATGGTGAGGAATCGAGTAGAACGTCATGGAACATCCTCAAATGGTACGAATGAGCAAGCTATGAGCAAAGCTTATTCCTGTCTGGTACAAACTGTTTGACTGACAGGTGAAATAAACACAAAATCATTCCGTCATGGTACGCATGAATGAGTGCCATTGAGGATTTAAAATGTGTACTAGTGTCAGGCTGGCTTTAGAAGTAGTGCATTTTTCAGGTCACCGCCACTCCTTGTCTTCAGCGACCGCATCATCATTTCCCGCTTAATCCGGGGTCAGGTTGCGGGGGCAGCAGCCTAAGCAATGAGGTCCAGACGTCGCTTTTCCGGGGGCCTCTGAGGCGACCCAGACCAGCTGTGAGACAGTTAACCTCCGGGTCTCTTCCCGGTCTGACATATCCGAAACACCACCCCAGGGAGGCTTTCATGAGGGCATTCTAACCAGATGCTCGAGCTGCCTCAACTGGATCCTCTCAATGTGGAGGAGCAGTGGTTATACTCCGAGCTCTTCCCATCACCCTGCGAAGGTGTGCAATTCCACAATAATTGGAACACAACCCTCTGGTCCATTTTTAAAAAGGACTACCATCAGCCCAATTTGCCAATCCAGAGGCACGGCCCCCGATGACATGATGTTGCAAAGACGTGTCAGTCAAAACAGTCCTACAACATCCAGAACCCTGAGATATTCAGGATGGATATCGTCCACCCCGGAGCCAAACCGCTGAGGAGCTTTGTATTCACCTCGGCAACAGAAATGGGCGGACCCCCAGTCAAAGCCCCAGGGTTGTCCTCCTCCACAGAGGGCGTGTTGGTGGGATTGAGAAGGTCCTAGAAGTCTTCTGTCCACCTCCCAACAACAATCCCGTCGACGTAAGCAGCTCCCCATTTCCACGGAGAACTGCTTCCCCTCCTGAGGCATCGGCGGGTGTCGTTTTCCAGGCCCTCACCAAACTCCTTCCACACTTGGGATTTTGCATCGGTGGATTAAATAACTACTCATCCACAAATGATACATGTGCACCCGTAGGTGGGGCCTTCATCAAGATAAATACATCTTGTAGTTTATTTCCACATGTATTAAAAGGTTCCAGAACACTCCACAGTGTCAGGACTCGGATCCTGTTGGTTGTAGTTTCTTCATGTTGGAAAACCAATGCTGTAATACGTTTCCCACATTACTTCCTCCGTTGAATATACTTTTTCGAGATTTTGGAGCACTTCATGCTTCCATCTGCTGAAAAGCTTTATGGAGATGAAGATTTCATTTTTCAGCACGACCTGGCACCTGCTCACAGTGCCAACACCACTGCTAAATGGTTTACTGACCATGGTATTACTGGGCTCAATTGGCCTGCCAACTCTCCTGACCTGAAGCCCATAGAGAATCTGTGGGATATTGTGAAGAGAAAGTTGAGAGACACCAGACCCAACACTGTGGATGAGCTTAAGGCCGCTATCGAAGCATCCTGGGCCTCCGTAACACCTCAGCAGTGCCACAGGCTGATTGGCTCCATGCCACGCCGCATTGAAGCAGTCATTTCTGCAAAAGGATTCCCGACCAAGTATTGAGTGCAGAACTGAACATAATTATTTGAAGGTTGACTTTTTTTGTATTAAAAACACTTTTTGTTTTCTTGATCGGATGAAATATGCTAATTTTTTGAGATAGGGATTTTGGGTTTTCATGAGCTGTATGCCAAAATCATCATCAGTATTAAAACAATAAAATACCTGAAATATTTCAGTTCTGTGTAATGAATCTAAAATATATGAAAGTTTAATTTTTATCAGTACATTACAGAAAATAATGAACTTTCACACTATGCTAATTTTTTGAGAAGGACTAGTACACACAGAAGAAGTGATGTATATCAGAAGAAGTGATGTATATCAGAGCGATGTTGGAGTTTTTGTTCATCGTGTAAATATGAACATTTCGGGTCAGTTTATGCTGCAGAACCTTCCAGCAGGACTCGCGTTACCATAACACTTTCACCTTCTGAGCGCGCTGCCCTGCCCACACAAGCATCGCATCCATACACATCAGGCTTCATGTAGCACAACATGTGTGTTTATAATCAAAGATTCTCCTGTAACTGTACTGTGTTGGTATGAAATTCTTCAAAGATCGTTTCATTTATTAACGTTGGACAGGTCGTGCACTTCATCGGCTTACAGTTAGTATTCATTACTTTCTCTCTCAACCATCAGCTCAATCAATGCACAGACTATAAAGAGCTTTTAATATCAGAGCAGCACCTACCTTCACCATCTGCGTGATAATGCGAGGTGAGACAGCATCATCTTCAGCTGATCTGAGTTGGTGTCTCATGAGATAGCCCATCGCCCTGATACCACTGCAAGCGATGGGAATCTGTAGCATCACCAGCACATAGGAGCAGAGGGAGAAACAAGAAGGAACCAGTCAGAAAAATGGGCCACGTCATGTTGAATAAAATCAGATGTCAGATGACATTATTTATTTATAACATCAATTACGAGCAACTAATACTACTGTCTTAATTACACTGATCAGCCATAACATTAAAACCACCTGCCTAGTTTTATGTAGACCCTGCTTGTGCAGACTAACCACTTCTGACCTACTGACGTATGAACTCCATTCCTCTAAAAGTATGTAGTGATATCTGAAGCTGGCAGCAGATCTTTTCATCCTGAAAATCCTTCATGAGGTCTCGAACGAGGCTCGTCTCCTTCACAACTCAAAGAGCTGTCGGTGCTCTTCACTGGATTTGCTATGTAGTAAGTGCACCATCAATACCATTATAATCATCATCATTATTATAAAGGTATCTTACGGCTTGTTCTTTTGTCTAATAGGTCTGTACTTCTGAGGGTGAACTAAACCTTTCAGCCTGGAGAGATTTTCGGAGGATACGTGCAGTTCTAAGCAGGACCTTCTGTAGCGAGACGCCAATCATGCTTCAGTATTTCTCCAGGTTATTTCAGATTGTGCCCAGGTTTCCCATCACTATTACAACAACAGTTGTCTTGAAATCCCATAATCTAACCACCTCTCTTCCATATCCTGATATTTATCAACTTTTTCCTTCCCTATTCACAACCCCTGTATGTGTAGATAAGGCAATGCTAATTATAAAGCGTTGTTGCTCCTGTCTGCTCTGCAGCACCAGACCTGGTGAGGGATTTGGATCTCCTCGTCTGTATTGAGATCCCAGAGGGCATCACGTCTACAAATTTCAAAATGTTGGGACGTTCCTTAAATTTGAAAAAATGAAAACTACAATACTGTACATTCATAGGACCCAATATTTTCTTCACAACAGAACATTTAATGCACAAACTGATCTCATATCAAATTTGAAGCTGGTTACACATCACAGAACAGTTGGGCTTGTTGAACATGTAGCACGTCGTCGTCTTTACAAAACAGTTTGAAGACGTCGGAGCTTCTGTAGTTCTGGAATTCGGTCCCATTCTTGCCTGATCCAGGTTTCCAATTGCTGAAGAGTTAGTGGTCATCTTTTATGCATTTTTTTTTTTTTTAAATTAACGATGTGCTAAAAGTTCTGTATAGGTGAAAGATCCGGACCGCAGGCAGGTCAGTTCAGCATTTGGACGAATAAATGAAGCCATGCTGGTGCCGTAGCTGCCTTGTCTGGTGTTGCATTGTCCCACTGAAATACAAAAGGCCCTCGATGAAATACACGTCATCCAGACAGGAGCACATACTGCACTAAAACCTGGATAAACGAGCATGCATTTTCCTTCCGAAACAGGAAAGCTGCCCATACGATGTGTACCGAGTCGCTCCAGCAGAGCGCAAGTACCAACAGTCTTTTACTTTCCATTTTATTAAAATTTAAAGCGCGCTGTAACTTCTCTGAGATCCTGGCTGTATTTTGAGGAGTGATGCGCCGATCTGTGGCATGTCGTTGTTTGTATTTGACTTGCGCGACTTCACTGTATTTGCGTGCAGGATGTTTTCCGGTTCCACCCGTTGCCCCGCACATGGGGGACCAGTTCTCTTTCTGGATCTTCACCCTCATTGAGTTGGTACTTAACACCTGATCTCATGCGGCAGTGATAAAGTCCTTCAGTTTCTTTGAGATCCTCCATGACCACACAATCCCATGATGCCCTACGTGTTACAGCTTCTGTTTGACCAAGAATTGTCCTTGCATAGGCTTCCACCCCTCTAGGTGCTTCAGCTTATTCTGTTCTTTAACAATCATTAAATCTTCAACCACCTCTGAGTGAAATCCTTCCTTCGTGACCTCACTTAGTAGCTCCCAATGGTCGAGCTCTCACGAGATGATGCTCAATTGCTCAATTACCTGTCACTCACCATGATCGCCAACCAATCATGGGTGTCTATGAGCTGATTCGTACAAGGGGTGGATCCCTCAGAGTGTGTTAGATCACAACCAAATACACAAGCACTGGCTAGCATTGCATGTCATGAAGGGCGTGTGTATGTCCCCCCCCCCCCGGTCAGTTGCAGTCATGTCATACGGAAGGGGATATACTTAATGGGTTGGAAATGGACAGGACTAAATTACTTAGAAAATGGGGGGAAAAAACCAAATGGGGAATGTTATGGGGACTCTGTTCAGCACCATCTGTCAAGCAACAATAACTTTAAGCTGTGATTGGTAATCGCACGATAATTAACTGCATGTTCACGCCCCTTGTGAACACGGTTTATCAACTGAGCCAGCCCCTGCTTTTATATGGACTGATTGCTTGACAGGCACCACTGTTACATAATCACAAGTTTCCTCTTCACCTGCAATGTTATGGCTGTATACCTTTCCCAAACAAAATCGAACCCTTCAAGTAAAAATGGATAACAAACAGGAAATTAAGAAACAGGACACCCTGAACAATAAAGCATCTGGCAGTGTTCGAATAAAACAGATTATTTTAAACAAAGCAAGTGTCATGTACAAATGATCCTCTGATCGATTTCAGGGAGGAAAGGTTCATTACATTTTAGAATAATCCTCTTCCACTCAACTTGCTATCAATTTTTGTAAAAATAACACAAATTAAATCATTAGTGAATAATTATTTAACCATTCGAATTAGCATCAAGATTTGTCTCGGTCATTTTACTTTGTAAATACAGACGCTCCCCGACTTACGCTTTTAATTGGTTCCGGACGGCCGAATGTAAGCTGAAACTGAACGCAAGTGGTTACAGTGACGTATGACATGTGACACTTATACTGTACTATACATCCATAAATACCATTACCGTATCTCATAAAACACCCCTCAATCAATTTTATAAACATAACACTGTAAAATAATAACAAATAAGTCACTTATTTATACCGAGTCACTTTACATGAAGCTTAAAACAGCTAATCAACGCTTACAATATGTGAGGCGCTCTTGCGATCACAGAGACGACATCTTAACACAAGGGTAACGCGCTATATAACGGATATATATAATATATATATATATATCTGAACTGGGAAGAAGGAGGGGCACGTTCAATCTGTCGTTTGTAAACAATGGACGTACTACGTAGGTACATCTAAACTCAAAATTTGACTTTTTAAAAAAAGCAAAAACAAAACAAACAAACAAAAAAAAAAACATAAAATACGTAAAACGGATGAACGCAAGTCGGGGAGCGTCTGTACAGTATGTGGGACTGAATTCTTATCAAGTGATCATTACTCTGTCTGCAGTGCTGTTGGATAAAATGACATCAAGTAAAGTGGCGCTGAATTCTGGAGCACAGAGCTGCTCAGGTGCGCACTTCACCGCGATAGCAAGAGCCATGCTGCGACCATGGCGCACCATCCAGTCCACGCCCGACACATCCGCTGCGGAGAAATCACAATCAATCAGTACAAAAGTAGAACATGCAGACATCAGTAAAACGCACAAGATCGGTTTTCTTTGAGAATCAAATTACTTTTTTCTGATGTGCACAGGGAGTAATCTTCCATTGAGCAAAATCTAATTTGTACATCGGATCCTGTGGCTCAGTAAAAGGTACATCAAGGCCGTGTAACAAGGGGGCAGCGAACCGTTCTCACAATTGGTTGTGCTGAGTGGATATTATGGATGTTGACTGTAGTCCTAAAACTAATTGGAGAGTAATGCAGCATACAGGGTGATTCCATAATTTTCATCATGTATTGTATATCCCTCCGTCCACCAGGGGACAAGGGAATAATGCATCTAAACTCTGCTCTGTTCTGATTCCAAGGTGGTGGAATGAACTTCCTCTGGACATCCGGACCACTGAAAACTTACCTTTCTCAGCAGCACTTTGATTAACACCGTGCTGTATACAAACACACAACAACAAAAACCACACCCACCACACAACACCTACCATCCGAGTTTAACTGACGGTATATTGGTCTGTGTTCGAACGAACCAGTAGAAGAATATATTCACTGACAGAGACTTTAAAGCTTCTGTAAGTCGCTATGGATCAGAGCTTCTGATAAATGCTGTAAACGTATCAGAAATTTCATTCGTTATAATTACTGATTGCAAGACCGACCATCATCATGTGGCCATTCAAGGATCTGGTGGTGTGTGAACTTACCAAGGAGATGCTGCTGTAGAACGGTCCTCAGTTCTTCTTCGGACAGGAAGGCACACAACACACCGACACACCCGGCAGAAGCCATTCGGGTCGCGTCCTTCACACACACACAGACACACAAAGCCTTCAAAACTGAGAGGATACAACCGAGATGAACCAGAACCTGGGTGACTGGCCATCACACAAAACGGCAGTGAAACACAGCTTCTCCTCCTCGTGTGCCTGAATATTTGCCTTTGCACACCATGGGAACAAAGGTGGTGCGGAGCGTTGAGCAGCACAAGGAATACAAGCTGCTTTGTAACCATCATAAGCCTTCATCACAAACCTTTCTCCAAACGGACGAGCAGCAGCAAACGACCCTTCAGGTCCTCAAACGTGTTTTATAACATGACCTCATCCCACTCTACGATGAGTTTGGTCTTGTATACCGTTACATGTTTCGTCCTTCAGATTTAATCTTAACATCAAAGTTCAGTGTCTACCAGCTAAATATGCAACACGCCGGTGTAGTGGATCGCACGTCCGCCTCACAGCAAGAAGGTTCCGGGTGAGATTCCCAGCTCGGGCGTTTCGGTGTCGCGTTTGCATGTTCTCCCCGAACTTACATGGGTTTCCTCCCACAGTACTCAAACATGCACAGTAGGGTAATTGGCTGTTCCAAAACGACCCGAGCCATGAGTGTGAGTACAAATGATTGTGTGAGTGTTGGCCCTGTGATGGCCTGGCAAGCTGTCCAGGGTGTACCCCACCCTCGCTCAGAGTTCAGAAATACCTCATTTCATCTCCATTAACTTTATTACCACCAACTCCACCACCAACTGAATAACAAAGTTCTCCAAGTCTGAGAAGATAAACTGCTCCCTAATTCCAGTTTACGCATGAAAAAAAAAACCCACCCAAAACAAAAAAGACGCAGAGATGAGTCCACACGTGCATGAAGCCGCCGCCCTGTGCGTGCTGTGCATGTACTGTATAAAACTGAATGCACAGGCCTGAAGGTTAAGTATAAATCTCTGGGTTATTATTCCGTGATTGTTTGAGACATGTTGTTCATATTTCGTGAATGTTTATGTTTCCCATGCACTTGGAAAAATAAACACCCGTGGATGCTTTTTTTTTTTTGGGGGGGGGGGGGGGGTCTTTCTCTCTGTATGCTCGAAAAAATTATGAACCGCCTCTCAATAAACAGGTGAAATTTTGTCCTGGAGATGGACATTAAGAATACTGATGAAATCCATCGACTTGGTTTTGTTCTCATTTCTACAAGAACAAACTTAAGTTCGAAACCTGTCCAATCAGAGCAAGGACTCACCGAACCCTTTGTGCAGTTGGACACCATGAAACTCACAACAACTTGAAAACACACTAAAGTCTGTGAATTTTAATGTAGACAGAGACAGGAAATAAAACCTGTACATCATTCTGAGGGATCGTTTCAACTCTAACGGCACAACTTAGATCCTGTTTTATTTAACCTGAACATTTTAAACAAGTCTCGCAACCTGTGGTTCCGTTAGCACAGCCATAAACATTAGTTCGTAATCATTTGTTTATATTCATTCAAAGTGCCCAAAGTCAGCAGTAACTGTAACCGTGTCATCTACGCACTTCTCTCTCCAGAACGGCATTAAAAGGGTTAAACCCTGAAGACATTCTCGCAGTCTTGAGGATGGAGGAAGTGAGGGAGAAGTTTTAGGTGTTTGGGTTGAGATCTGGAAACATGACTAGTCCATTCAAGTTACTTTCATACGGATCAAAGCACCGAGTGAAACGCCGCCGCCGTGGAAAGTGCGAGGTCATTTTCAGAAAAGACCCATCGTGCCTTTCAAGAAATTCCATCATTTCAACTAAAGAAAGAAAGAAAAAAAAAAGGCTGTCGATGCCAAACGAAGAGAACAAATTACTGAAAACTCAGTTTTCACCTTGTTGGAAAACACGTGTGTAAAATGTTATAGCTGCGTATCAGCAGCTGCTTATTCGTGTGTTTCCAGTGAGAACACGAGAGAACCTCCAGAAAACCCAGCAGCCCCCATCGTACCTCATCGTGTCCCAACATGCCGAGCAACATGGTCGTGATGTTCTTCTTGATGCTCTGGTCCACTTTAGCTCCAGCACCTTGAATGACGAACCTGAGGGCCTGCAGCATCGTCTCCCTGCATCACGAGGAAAACATTGAAAAGATCTACTCAAACAAACCCAACTGTGAACAATCATTCAAGAAATCTTTACAAGTGCTTTTAATAATCAACCAAAACAGTTAGAATTTATTTCAAGATTTATGTATAAATGTAAAATACACTCAGACTTATTCTACTGCAGACAGAGATACGATATTTTAATTTTAATGATGAGAGAACGCTAGCCATCAAGTAACAGCAACAATAAAAAAATAATAATAATGATGACAATAATATTGAATTCATGATAAAAATTAATATTTTAACAGTAAGAATAATAACAATAACATTAATTATTTATATAAGTAATAATTAAAATATTCTTGATTATGATATTAAAAACAATGATAACTAACATTAATAATAATGATAATCATAATCTAATAAAAATTATACACGAGTAATAATAATAATAATTTTAAATTACTCATTGTACAATCAAGTAAAACGATGCACTGTTTCCAATAAAGTGATAAACATAAATAAATAAATAAATCCAACCTGAGCTGTGAAGTGTCAGCAGCGGGAAGATTTTAGGAAAATAAATACAAAGTTCATTTGAAATGTTTGCAGCTGGCGCGGTGGTTCGTTTGGTAAAAACAGTCCCTCTCTCAAGTCCCACACTGATAACAGATCTGAGCTTCACACGACCGACAAGAAGAAACTGAGCTGCTGGAGCCTCAGGCTGTCCGAGACGTTACAGGGTCGGAACACTGAGAATGAACTCTGGGTATGTGTAACTACGCCTGAGGGCAGTGTCCATCAGAACACGAATAAAACTTCAACGTCTATTTTCTACAACAGTCTATTATTATTATTATGACTACTATTATTATTTTATTGTAGGGAAAATGTGCGACGAGCCCCGATATTTACATGTTTCAGCAGCCATGAGAAATAACATTCAGATAAAAGAACAAATTGTGGATTGCTTTGAAGTGCGGATGTGGCCGTATCCCTCGTCTGTGGACCGGATGTGAAACATGATGTTTTCACGTCACACCACAACTGGAATTTCACGTTTAACCTTCAAATGATTCCAAACTTTGGATCCCTGATTACCCCCCCACCCCCCACCACCACCACCACCACCGCCACCACCACCACCCAGGTCGCTCTGCACTCAGGTTATGAAATCTCAGCTCACTGTGAAGTGGATAGCGTGGCATGCACAGCGTGGCGTGCACAGCGTAACAGGAATGACTTTTATGTTGACGGAGCAGATTACAGAGATACAGATTTTCAAATGTTGAATATTCGGAATTCGTATTTAATATTTTTATCGATTTACTCGAGGAATCGTCTCAGCCTTATTGATCGATTCCGTATATTTTTGTATATTTTGAGAACACGCTGCCTCGATCTTCTCTGTACTGGTAAAACTCCTTATAAAGAAGGTTAATAGGAGGCCACAGTCACCTGATGCCCGATTCCTCAGCGTTACGAATGGCGGAGACCTGCTCTGTAAATAACGGGTCCACCTTCGTGTGTATAGAAACAAGCTGTCCCAGAGCTTCGGCTGCTCTGAGCCTCACGGGTCTACTAGTGTCCTGCAGAGCCTTCAAGAACGTGGTCTGGAGCTGCGGAAGGAATGGCTTCAGCACGATGCCCACCTACAGATGGCAAAACAGGAGGAAACCGCCGTTATCCCAGCGGGAAATTTCTGCAACTGTCTTTGATTTACCTTTATCCAACTGTCTGTAAACGGACTGCTTCTGTTTGGAGGAAAACACCTCACTGCATTCATCTATTTATTGAGGCTCCAGCCGCCCAGTGACACTCGTAGGATCAGGTAGGTCCATGAGTAAGAATAATCACATTACAGTGGTACCTCACCTTACGAAAGTCTCACCAAACGAAAAATGCAGGTTACGAAAAGCATTTTCCTAAAATTTTTGTCTGAGGATACGAAACATGTTCAAACATCCCGCCCCGCTGGCCTCCCGTTGGCTAACAACTGAGCTGTCGTTCATGTCGCCTTCACTCAAGGTCCACCTGATGCCATCTTGGACAGGGATCCCATTGCCTAGGAGGAATGGACGCATCGACCTCTCATTGCCTATTATATATAGCTGAATCCCCCATGATGCTTTTCGTGTTAAGCACAGAGTTACTATTGTTTTATGCTTTATTTCTTGACTCAGCTTTTAATTATTATTCCAGTACATGACCTAAGGTAATGTTTGTGTGTTATATTTTATTTACTGTGGTGTAGAATGTTTCTCGTTGTGTTTTGTTTATCCAATTTATTACAATTCTTGTTCTTTTATGTCCTTTTTGTTGTGGTCTGTGTTTTGGGGGACTTTGATTTTTGCGCTGTGCCTCTCACTAACTGTTTACTACCTGAGGGGCGTGGCTGGGCTGCTCACACACACACACCTGGATTCACTATTCTCATTTACTCCCAATAAACAAAAGCAGGCTCAGCTCTGCGCCAGAGGATTAACTCACATCGACATCACCGCTTTGGTTTGTAACGCCTCTTACTCTATCAGTCTAAAACTCCGTTTTGCATTTCCGCTCCGGTTTGGGGGGGGGGCGTGGCCGAACTGCTCGAGCTGCAGTTAATAGCTGAATTCAGTCTTGTCATGCCTAATGCAATACAGTACGTTCCTCTAGTGGGCATTTTTGAAAACTGCAGTGCTGTATGATTATAAACAGAATGCACTGAAAGCTGTTTTATGCGTATGCTGTATAATGTTTATATTTTAGCATCAATAAATATAACAGTAAACATTTAAATTTTTTTCTTAATCATGACTACATTTTACTACATTAATACTGTATAAATGAGTAAGACTGTCTATAGAATGTGTTTAATAAGCATATTTTAGCGCATGTAATAGATGCATAGTATTTTACTCACAGCTGCTCATTCGCGCATGTGACATCATACATGGGGTTTTACTTCCGGGTACTGAACTCGCGGATTATCTCGATTCGTCGGAAGGCCTGGAACCGAACCCCCGCGACTGTCAAGGGCCTACTGTACGCGTTTTACATGTAAAATGAGGTTCAACTTACAAAAAATGCAGGTTACAAAAAAACCTCTGGAACGGATTAATTTCGTAAGGTGAGGTACCACTGTACTACATTCTAGAAATAAAACATGAACATTAAATACATTCAGCAGAATAAATCAAAACAAATCAACCATTGAGGAAAGTGACATTTTTCAAAGGAGAATGAAAGAGGAAGACGAGTCTCAGTAAGGTCACGCTGCTCTTTGTCCTGAGGGGAATACATGGAGATATCAGTCGTGACGCAAGCGCTTAAAATTTACTGATGACGGACATTTCACACTTGAGCACAAAGCCACTGAACTGCGACATGTAAAGCAATCGAACCTTGTGAAGCAGGAGCGACAGGGTCTCGAGCAGCGCCGTCTTCACGGTCCACACAAACCGATCCCCAAGAATCCGGATGAGTGGCCCGGTGATGTTGACCACGGAAGGCCGCAGAGCTTCGGCGGAGGTCAACTTGATGACGGCACCTAATGCGCGTGCTGCTTCCTCCTTCTGCTCTGGACTTCCTGTCAGCACTCCCTCTCTCAGAACAGGTAGAATACACGTCACTCCCTGACAAAAGAAAGAAAAACACAGAATGAAAAAGTTGATCTTGATGAGACGTGCAAGAACACCGGGGAATATTTCTCTTACCTTTTTGGGCAGACACAGTCCAGGCAGATGTTCACCCTTCACTTCAGCTGCTGCGGAACGAATGTCTCTGTGCAGATCATCGATCAGCGACAACTGGCTTCCTGCATCTAACTTCTGCATACAACAAACAACAGTGTGTGTGTGTGTGTGTGTGTGTATACATCAGGTCAGCGCAGCATCTGGTTATTATAAACAAACAAAAAACCCGATGAAGGAAACCCTGGCTGTATCGTCTTCTCACCTTCGTGATCGAGTTGATGGTATCCCAGCTCTGATGGAGAACCACAGGGTTTGGGTCGTTGAGCAGTCGTATGAGGCCGGAAAGCAGCGTGCGTGTGTGAATACTGTAGTCAAGCCGTGTCCGAGAGAAATAGGCGTTTAAGATGGTAACAGAGGCCTCCCTCAGCCCGGCATCTGCACCGCGCGTCGCCTCCAGCAGGTCCTCGATGATGATCCGCTGACCCACTTCATCCTCAACTGACAAAATCACAGTCTGGCAGTTGCTCAACTCCTGCACAGGAGGGGCTGCGTTAATAATTCTGTTCCAGGACAAGTTTCGATCGCACGTTTGGAGCGAGGAATTCGATACCGAAACATTAAAGCACAACATCAGGAACAACAGTGGACTGGGACTTTCAATTCCATCCAACTTTTCTTTTAAAGATTCAACATTCTTTATAGCCATTTGTGCTTTTACACACATAGCAATTTCATGTGCGGTCGTGCAAAGAGTCAGTTGTGGAAAAGAAAGAAAAACAGAGAGGCTCAGAACGGCACAAACCACATACAGTACTTCTATAGAATAGGTACCCAAGTCCGATGTATAGAAAGGACCTTACACAGACCCAGTAGACAGTACTTAATTAAGTAAAATATTATATTATAGTAATAATAATAATAATAATAAAAGCCTTTTAAAGCTCTCGTTTAGCACGGTGGCTTTTCTTTAACCTTGAGACAGTCATGAATTACTGCTGAAGGCGAGGTGTATGTCGCTGAACAGTCCCGGAGACGAGTGACGTGTTTCAGCTTTTGCTTTACTGGAAGATGAAATCTGAAGATTTAGTTGTATATATTTAAAGCAAGACAGAGGGCTGAGATGAGCAGAGCATGAGCTCACTGGGCGATGGACTGCTTTTAATGCACCACACAAACTTAATTTTCCCATTTTTAAACCATGATGATGATCGCGAGGTCTGTTCCATCGCAGGAGCCACACTGCACACATCTCTATTATTGTGGGACAGCAATTTGTTGAATTTCAGGATTTTCAGAACATGCTCATGCTCATTTCTATTCATATATATATACCTTGTGGGAAGAGCACAATCTGATTGATCTTCTATTTTGAAAGTAAAAGCATTATTCTGAGTAGATAACACGAGCACAAAAACGACAGACACTCACAACTTGAAGCAGATGATGCCACCATTATGAAATACTGAACCAAACTTATTACTATAAAAACCATTAAAATATCAAACCTTGAAATGCTTCACATTTCTCCACCGGCTCTGTTTATATTACTAAACTACAGCCATGTGTACTGCAGGAAGGATGTTGTACTTGTAGTAGGCCTCCATCAGTCTCAAGGGACTATGGTGCTGTGCTCTTGCTGGTATCCCGGCAGGTGATACTCTCCAGTGTGCAGAGCATGGGTAGGAAGTATGGAGAACAGACTGTTACCCAAGCAGGAAATCCCCCCTCTCGGCACTACCGGAAGGATCCAATGGAGGGGCAGAAGCCGATACGACCGGGTTCCGGTGCCGCTGCAGGAATCGCCAGAACGTTGCTGTGACCGAATCGCCTCAGGGGACTCCGACTCCCGATTAGAAACATGTTGACAGCTTTGCAGCTCCTCTTGACGAAAGTCAGCAATGGTTCTTTTACATGCATCTCACACCATGGACAGTGAGAGACATGGCCAGCCTTTGATAACCCAGTTAGCTGCACTGGGGGGACAGTGGCAACCTTGTGGAGAGTGGGGCTTGAACCCCCAACTCTAGGATCAGTGATCCAGCGCAATTTACCACCAGGCTACCGCTGCCCCAAGGAAGAACGTTGACTTGACACACTTCCTCACTATACGTATTTTAAACTTTTCTATATTATAAATAAATCTCTTCATGTAAACCGCAAATCTTCAAATTTAGTTGTTTTTGTTGTGGAATGAAATTAAATTCTAACTCCTTTATGTTTAACACAGAATTAATTCCACTCCTTAATATATAGAATATAAAGGGGGGCAGTGGTGGTCTAGTGGTATAGGGCGCTGGATCGCTGATCCAAAGGTTGGGGGTTCGAGTCCCACTCTCCACAGGGTTGTCACTGTCCCCCCAGTGCAGCTAAATGGGTTATCAAAGGCGGGCCATGTCTCTCACTGTCTATGGTGAGAGGTTCATGTAAAAGAACCATTTCTGACTTTCGACAAGAGTAGGCTGCAAAGTCGTCAGCGTGTTTCTGTCCCTTGCTAAAAAGGGTTGTGACAGGAAGGGCATTCGACGTAAAAAAACCTCTGCCAAATCAAACGTGCGAATCAGATGATTCGCTGTGGCGACTCCCGAGTAAAAGGGGAAAAGCCGAAAGGAAGACAGACAGAATATATAGAATATAAAACTAAGTCCATGGGCCATGATAAAATTGATGCAGTAAACAGGCTGAAGAGTCTGACACGCCTCCGTAATGGTTAAAATCGGTAAAAATTAAAAGTCTTGTTTTAATTTGCTTTCCCTGATGGTACCAAGCAGCAGATAGTTTTCTTGTACACAGCTCTTGTACCTGCGTGCACTTAGAGCTCATGTGTTTGGCATTACTTAACATTCTTGTGCTGTGTATATGAATAATATCACCAGTAAAAAGCTCCAGGGATATTAATAGGTTTTAAATCTTAGGAATATTGCAGTAGGGCAACAGTAACGCTGAGGTGTAAGCATGCAGATCTTCTGCTGGTTTGAGTGCACTTGTGGTGCGACTACCTGAGGTCCGTCCTCAGTGCCCAGTTTTTCTTTGAGGGAAGAGAGCAAAGCGGGAAGGATCACACCTAAGTGACGTGTCAGCGCATCACCGGTCACCGCAGAGAGGAAGGCCAGGACACGTGTACTCACCGGGGGAGCAGTCAGCTGCAAAAAAAAGCAGAGAGTGAGACAAAACATCTGGAGTCAATAGACAAGTCGAAGCCTGCATGATACACCACATTAACGCACACGTTAAAAATTAATTTCAAAACTTCACAATAAAACCTGTCAGTATGTAAAATCTGAGAGCAATGAATCCTATTCAAATGATTTTATGGGGCCGTGTTTTTAAATAGAATCTCAGAATGATGTCACCAACACCCAAGTAAACATGAAGGACGTTGGCTTTGAACGTCACGTCTCAAGTTCTCCAGGACTTAAATACATAAAATACATGCAGTAAGCCTTTGACTATTCGCGGTTTTGCACCCACGGTTTGAGTATTCCCTGACTGCCCAGCAACCGGCACACGATTCAAATTGGCTGCCCTCCTTTCTCCTGATTGGTTGAGCTGATGTCCCGCCCCTTTTTCCTCATTCGCGCACAAGTTGTCAATGAGCCTCTTTTTTGGGTGTGTTTTAATTACCAGTTAAACTCCATGATACCACTCAAATGCTATGCGTCTTCTTTGGCTAAGCGATAGAAAACGTTGGATGTCTCTTCTGAATAAATAACATTTTCTCCTGAGAAACGATAGTTTTCTCTGAACTGTTGTATTAAAATCTTTTTCAATTATTATTCCAGTACAGTACCTAAGTTCATGTTTATGCATGAGATTTTATGTTCTGTAGTATGTTTAACAAACGATACCAAAAGGATAAATTTTATTACAGTACTCATGTCCTTTTACATTGAAGTTGGAGTGATGTCTCCAAGATGGCGCTGCCCAGAGGGCGACATCGCGGAGTTCTCAGAGTCAAATGGTTTCTTTGTTCGTTTTATTTGTTCATGTTTTGCACTATGCTCGTCTACGACCGGTCGACTGTGCTACAGCGATAAGATCGGAGTATCTTCGGGCGTGTATAACTAAGCAGAGCCAACATGCTATTAGTGGAGCTAACATGCCATTAGCAGAGCTGGCATGCTATACATTGTTTTAATTTGTTTTATTTGTTGTTTTGTTTGTTCATCTTATCAGATGTACTCTCCTCAAGCCATGTTTCAAAAAAACACAGTCCTGTAGATCCCTCTGCGCTGCAAACTGAGCATGAAGCTCGTCCATCTTGTTTCGCAAGGACTGAACATTTTAAAGCAGTATGGCCAGAAATGCTAACCAAGCGCCGGAGAATCTGAGAACGCCGCCTGGGCTTAATGATAGCATAGCATAGCAGCGCAGAGGGAACTACAGGACTGTGTTTCTGTGAAACATGGCTCGAGGAGAGTACACAGTCCTGTGGATCCCTCTACGCTGCAATCTGAGCATGAAGCTCATCCATCTTGTTCGCAGGGACTGAACATTTTAAAGCAGTATGGCCAGAATCAGAGAACTCCACCTGGGCTTATTGTTAGCATTGAGCTCCCATAGCATAGCATGGCATAGCAGCTCACAATGGAAGTTGTTGCGTGCTTAGTTGCCCAAAGCTGAAGCTGCTCATAGCTGTAGTAGGGTCGACCGGTCATAGACGAGCATAGTGCAAAACATGAACAAACAAATAAAACAAATTAAAACGAACAAAAACAATTTGACTCAGAACTCCGCGACGTTGCCCTCTAGGCAGCACCATCTTGGACACGTCACTCCAAGTTCAATTTAAAAGGACATGAAGCATAATAAAGTTTATCCTTTTGGTATAATTTGTTAAACATGCTACAGAACATAAAATCTCACGTACAAACATTCTCAGAATTAACTTAGGGACTGTACTGGAATAATAAATGCAGCCATGAGGCAGGGGGGCACTAACCAGTGTCTTCCACCCCCTCATGCCGGTCCCAAGCCTGGAGAAATGCAGAGGGTTGTGACAGGAAGGGCAATCCAGCGTAAAACTTTTACCAAACAACAAAATGCAAACTGTAAATACAACTCTCATACCGGATTGGTCGAAGCCCGGGTTAACAACGACTACCATCAGTGCTGTTAGCCAACAGGGTGCTGGTGGAAATTGGACTACTGTTGGTCGAAGACGTCGAAGAAGGAGAGGCGGGAGGCGTGTCCGTAGGCAGAGAGAGAAGAGGAAAAGCACGAGTCTAGGACTGAGAGTAGGGACTTTGAATGTTGGAACTATGCAAGGAAAAGATAGAGAGCTGGCTGACATGATGCAGAGGAGGAAGGTGGACATACTGTGTGTTCAAGAGACCAGGTGGAAAGGTGGCAAAGCTAAAAGCTTAGGAGCAGGGTTTAAGCTGTTTTATCATGGTGTGGATGGGAAGAGAAATGGAGTAGGAGTCATCTTGAAGGAGGAGTTTGTCAGGAATGTTCTAGAAGTGAAAAGAGTGTCAGACAGAGTGATCAGTCTCAGGTTAGAAATTGAAGGTGTGATGGTCAATGTTGTTAGTGCTTATGCCCCACAGACAGGATGTGAGCTAAAAGAGAAGGAGAGATTCTGGAGTGACTTAGATGAAGTGATGCAGAGTACCCCCAGAGGTGAGAGTGGTCATTGGTGCAGACTTCAGTGGACATGTTGGTGCAGGGAACAGAGGGAACGAGGATGTGATGGGCAGGTTTGGTATCCAGGACAGGAACACAGAAGGACAGATGTTGGTAGATTTTGCAAAAAGGATGGAAATGGCTGTGGTAAATACTTTCTTCAAGAAGAAACAGGAGTATAGGGTGACTTATAGAAGTGGAGGTAGGAGCACACAGGTAGACTACATCTTGTGCAGGCGATGTAATTTAAAGGAAGTCAGTGACTGCAAAGTAGTAGTCGGTGAGAGTGTTGCCAAACAGCATAGGATGGTGGTATGCAGGATGACGCTGATGGTGAGGAAGGTGAAGAAGGCAAAGGCAGAGCAGAAGACAAAGTGGTGGAAGCTGAAAAAGGAAGAGGGTTGTGTTGTCTTCAAGGAGGAGTTGAAACAGGCTTTGGTTAGTCAGGAAGTGCTTCCAGACGAATGGACAACCACAGCAAATGTGATCAGGGAGACAGGTAAGAGAGTTCTTGGTGTGTCCTCTGGAAGAACAGTAGATAAGGAGACTTGGTGGTGAAATGAGGAAGTGCAGGAGTGTGTACAAAGGAAGAGGTTAGCTAAGAAGAAGTGGGACATCAAGAGGACCAAAGAGAGTAAACAGGAGTACAGGGAGACACAGTGTAAGGTGAAAGAAGCAGTGGCTAAGGCCAAACAGACGGCGTATGATGACTTGTATGCTCGGTTGGACAGTAAAGAGGGAGAAAATGATTTATACAGGTTGGCACAGCAGAGAAATAGAGATGGGAAGGACGTGCAGCAAGTTAGAGAGATTAAGGACAGAGTGGGAAATGTATTGGCTGATGACAGAAGTGTGTTGGGAAGATGGAAAGAGTACTTTGAAGAGCTGATGAATGAGGAAAATGAAAGAGAAAAAAAGAGTAGAACAGGTGACCATTGAGGAGCAGGAAGTAGCAAAGATTAGTCAGGGTGAAGTGAGGAGGGCACTAAAGAGGATGAAGAATGGAAAGGCGGTTGGTCCTGATGACATACCGGTGGAGGTATGGAAGTGTCTAGGAGCGGTAGCAGTAGATTTTCTGACAAGAACATTCAACAGAGTGAGCAGATGCCGGAGGAATGGAGGAGAAGTGTGCTGGCTGCCCATTTTTAAGAACAAGGGAGACGTGCAGAGTTGCGGCAACTACAGAGGGATAAAGTTGATGAGCCATACGATGAAGTTATGGGAAAGAATAGTGGAAGCTAGGATTGCTTTGAGGATGTTAATAGAGAAGTACAGAGGTCAGAGGGAACTGCATTGTGCCTTTGTGGATCTGGAAAAAGCATATGACAGGATGCCAAGAGAAGAACTGTGGTATTGCATGAGGAAGTCTGGGGTGGCAGAGAAGTATGTTAGAGTGGTGCAGAACATGTATGAGAGATGTAAGACAGTGGTGAGGTGTGCTGTCGGCGTGACCGACGAATTCAAGGTGGAGGTTGGACTGCATCATGGATCAGCTCTGAGCCCCTTCTTGTTTGCGATGGTGATGGACAAGCTGGCAGACGAGGTTAGGCAAGAATCTCCATGGACTACGATGTTTGCAGATGACATTGTCATCTGTAGTGAGAGCAGAGAACAAGTGCAGGAAAATCTAGAGAGGTGGAGGTATGCCCTGGAAAGGAGAGGAATGAAGGTTAGCCTCAGAAAATCAGAATACATGTGTGTGCATGAGAAAGACCCAGGAGGAACGGTGATGTTACAGGGAGCAGAGATAACGAAGGCAGAGGATTTTAAGTACTTAGGCTCAACCATCCAGAGCAATGGAAAGTGTGGAAAAGAGGTGAAGAAACGTGTGCAGGCAGGCTGGAATGGTTGGAGAAAAGTGTCCGGAGTGATGTGCGATAGGAGAGTGTCAGCAAGAATGAAAGGAAAAGTGTACAAGATGGTGGTAAGGCCAGCGATGTTGTATGGCTTAAAAACAGTAGCGCTGAGGAAAAGGCAGGAGGCAGAGCTGGAGGTAGCAGAGATGAAAATGTTGAGGTTCTCTCTGGGAGTAACGAGGATGGATAGGATTAGAAATGAGTACATCAGAGGGACAGCCCATGTAAGATGTTTTGGAGACAAAGTCAGAGAGGCTAGATTGAGATGGTTTGGACATGTACAGAGGAGGGATAGTGAGTATATTGGCAGTAGGATGCTGAGGTTGGAACTACCAGGCAGAAGGCCTAGAGGAAGACCAAAGAACAGATTTATGGATGTGGTGAAGGAGGACATGAAGGTCATTGGAGTAAGATAAGAGGATGCAGAGGACATGGTGAGATGGAGGCGGATGGTTTGCTGTGGCGACCCCTGAAGGGAACAGCCGAAAGGAAAAGAAGAAGACTGTACTGGAATAATAATTGAAAAAGACTTTAAAACGAGTGCTTTACAACAGTATATGCTGTATAATGTTTATATATTTTATTACTAAATCTCACAGTACAAAATTGAAAAGTTTTTCTTAATCACGACTATATTTTACTACATTAATACTGTATTAATGAGTAAGACTGTCTGTAGAATGTGTTTAAGAAGCATATTGCATGTAATAGATACATAGTATTTTACTGCCGGCTGCTCATTCACGCATATGACGTCATAGACGGGGTTTTACTTCCGCGTACAGAACTCGCGAATTATCTTGATTTGCGGGGAGGCCCAGAACCGTACCCCCGCGAATGTCAAGGGCCTACTGTATACAACTCCTGGTGATTCCCACTGCACAGGGAATTTTTTAATATTCTGAATCTTTTAATACTTCGATACAAATCTCTCGATAAATGGCATGAACAGATCAAAATCCGTTACAAATTTCATCTCGAGATTTGAATGAGACTCATTTCTAACAGGTGCTACCTTCACTTAAGATTTTTGTGAC
>CM045749.1:30276728-30309228 GCA_024760905.1 Plotosus lineatus | reverse complement strand
AAAAAATTCACGAGCGCATGTATTATTGTTGATCGACATTTTTATATTAAAAAGCGTACACAGACATCTTACCCCCTCCCACCTCGAGTACATTTTGTACGCTTAGGAAAATGTTGAAAATGTTGAATGACCCCTTACAGTACCAGTTTGAAAGAGCAGAGGTTCTCATTCAATATTAACTTGCTTCCATGCGAGATCGGAGGTCTTCTCCCACGGCGCACTTTGTTTTAGTATTGTGCCGAAATAATTGCCTCCATCACTGTATTTCCGCTTTAAGGTCTCCTTCTGGTTCAATATCGTCCCAATTGTAGAGGGGTTTCGGCGATAACGAAATATAACGCTGCATGATCAATCTCAAAACAAGCCAACAGTCAACTCTTCTTCACGTGTGTGACAAACAGGAAGTTTGTGTAATGTTCAGCTGCGTCATCCCTCCTCGCCAATGGGAGGCCAGTGGGGCAGGATGTTGGGAGACAGCCAATTAGAGAGCAACTCGCGCATCGTGTGAAATTTTGATTGGCGTGTTTGAATTTTGAATGCCGCATATGGTGCGTTTCGTAAGAGGAGGTTGTTTTCGTATCCCGGGGATAAAAACTTAGGAAAATGTTTTTCGTAACCCGGAATTTTCGTACCCACGGGGTCTTGTAAGTAGGGGGCAGACTGCGAGTCTGTGTGTGTGTGTGTGTGTATGTGTGTGTGTGTGTGTGTGTGTATGTATATATTTACACACACACACATACACATACACAAACGCACACACAGACAGGCCCTTCTAAAAAAATTAGCATATTGTGATAAAGTTCATTATTTTCTGTAATGTACTGACAAACATTAGACTGTCATATATTTTAGATTCATTACACACAACTGAAGTAGTTCAAGCATTTTATTGTTTTAATATTGATCATTTTGGCAAAAAAGTAAATAAAAAAAAAAATCCCTATCTCAAAAAATTAGCATATTTCATCTGACCAATAAAAAAGTGTTTTTAATACAAAAAGGTCAACCTTCAAATAATTATGTTCCGTTCTGCACTCAATACTTGGTCAGGAATCCTTTTGCAGAAATGACTGCTTTAATGCGGCGTGGCATGGAGCCAATCAGCTTGTGGCACTGCTGAGGTGTTACGGAGGCCCAGGATGCTTCGATAGTGGCCTTAAGCTCATCCACAGTGTTGGGTCTGGTGTCTCTCAACTTTCTCTTCACAATATCCCACAGATTCTCTATGGGCTTCAGGTCAGGAGAGTTGGCAGGCCAATTGAGCCCAGTAATACTATGGTCAGTAAACCATTTAGCAGTGGTTTTGGCACTGTGAGCAGGTGCCAGGTCGTGCTGAAAAATGAAAATCTTCATCTCCATAAAGCTTTTCAGCAGATGGAAGCATGAAGTGCTCCAAGATCTCCTGATAGCTAGCTGCATTGACCCTGCCCTTGATAAAACACAGTGGACCAACACCAGCAGCTGATATGGCACCCCAGACCATCACTGACTGTGGGTACGTCACACTGGACTTCAGGCATTTTGGCATTTCCTTCTCCCCAGTCTTCCTCCAGACTCTGGCACCTTGATTTCCGAATGACATGCAAAATTTGCTTTCATCCGCAAAAAGTAGTTTGGACCACTGAGCAACAGTCCAGTGCCGCTTCTCTGTAGCCCAGGTCAGCCGCTTCTGCCGCTGTTTCTGGTTCAAAAGTGGCTTGACCTGGGGAATGCGGCACCTGTAGCCATTTCCTGCACACGCCTGTGCACGGTGGCTCTGGATGTTTCTACTCCAGACTCAGTCCACTGCTTCCACAGGTCTGCAATCGGCCCTTCTTTCTGGCAAAAAAAACGCTGCACAACCAGAAGAGGTGACCGGACCCTGAGGAAGATGGCGGATAATGTAGACCAGACCTGTCCGCGATATTCGAAAAACCGCGAAGTAGGAACGCCCCTCTCATTTCCACCATATTGTCTCATTTCTATATGTTTTCGCGTCATACAATACAAGAAGTGTATATTAAACGGTACACAGTTATATGCATATGTAAATACCGTAATGTATTAATATTTAAATAGAATTTACATATAATACTTTAAGTACTGTACTCACCTCTGACAATAACTCTTCTCTGCGGTGCAGGACGTTCACAAACACTAAGATCACAAAATCACAAAAAATCCTGCGGGAATGTGCGAGGCAACAGCGTCACGCGTTTAAGCAAATCAGCTTGCGAGATTGAGTTGAGTGGGCGGGAGGCAACAGCGTCATGCCTCTAAGCCTATCAGCTTGCGAGATTGAGTTGAGTGGGCGGTCCCTGCCTGAACTGGGGAGGAGGGGCACTTCAGTCTGTCGTTTGGACAAAATGGACACAGCCTGCCTTGGGTCCCTGCCTTCTGCTTGCTTACATGTGAGTTTCAGTGCAAATTTTGAATTTATGAATTTTTTATTATTATTCAAATGCCACGATGTACCAAGACTGCGATGCTCAAATTGCAAAGTGGCAAGGGATGACTGTATATATATTTGTGAGCGTGATGTACGAGTGTGTTTTTACCGTTCTCTTATCAGGGCAGGTGGAAGCCAGAAAGCCCAGCAGCAAGGAGAAGAGCGTCGGTAAGATTTCTCGGAGTGTACGGGGGGTGTTGGCCACCACAATCTTCCAGACGTGCAGGGAGGCCTGCCTCACCACAAGCTGCGTATCTGAGCGGCCCATGTACAGGCCAGACAGCACACGGTTCCTTCGCTCCACTCCAAGGGCACCAATAATAGCCTAAGGAACAGAATAAGTTATTTTGAAGACGTATAAGATTCAAAAAAATCTTTATTTAGCATTTAATCAAGTTTTATTAGGATCAATCAATGTTTAAAATTTAACGAGATAATGCTGTTGATTTGCACTTTGATTTGTTTTTCTTGTCCTTGAAATGGTAGATGTTGCATTTTGTCAGTGATGCCCTGAGCAATGCTCTTCATACCATTAATTATAAAAGAGATAAAGAGAACCTGGAGAGGGAAGGAATTATTACGCAACTAGTTTCAAGGACGAAGCGCAATATCAACTCAACACTTCAGGGTGGATTGTAATGGGCAGTAAACATAGCTCGGTCTCAGACAACAAGTCAGTTGGTCAGATCATCTCAGATCGTCAATTCCTTTAAATTCCAGAAGGTGTTGGATGATAAAGAAAAGCCTGGGATCAGTGGATATACCTTGTTGGACTGTGCTGTACCAAAGTTATCATCCTCAGAAGCCGTTTCTGTTGTCATTTTCCCCGAAACCCCTGAGATGTGGAACAGCAGGTCTCCCAGCAGCTGCACTGAACTAAACCTGAGGGCACAGAACATTTACACATCTCAATATCTAGCACGGCATCAAGTTTAATTTTATAACCAAAGTTTCATTCCCACAATAGTTTTAAACTGCTTTTAAAGCAAAAGCTGGGCTTCTCCATTCTAACGGCAGTGAGACGGATCTGAACTACAGAGCTTCGTACTCTGACCTGAGCTTACTGTGCGCGAGGTAAACATGGTATAAAATAAGAAATATTTCTTCCCAGCACCTCCTACAACAACCTCTGAATCCCCAGCAGTACTGCAGACGAACCTTCACCCCGTTGCATGGAGAGTCTTCAGTGTCCTACATGGTGTGAAGCTACAGGAGCATGTCTGCTACCACCAGCAACCTTGAACAGTTTACCTGCGGCAGTCAGATTAACCAACGCCAACCTTGTCTAGTAAATGACTTTACACAGTCTGATGACACCACTTTACAAAACTACACCGCTGACTTCAAGCAGCGGAAACCTACCACTGGTTCCCTCCCAGTCTTGTACAGTTCACTATCGCTGGATTTATTGTGCTTTATACTATTCTGCTCGGTGCTTGTAATGTATTCGTCACACACACTACTGAGTATTTGTAATTTGTGTAGAACTGCATCCTGTTGCATGAAGGCTTGGGTTTCACTCTCATGTGTGAACTACAGTTTTCCTTGATGAACACTTATAAAATGGGAACAGTCAGTATATAAATTGTATTCACTGTATATGATGGCTGGTCCAAAAACAAAAAACCCAAACAAAACTTCGTACTGTCAATGGGAAAAATTAACCCCCGAACCCCCCCCCCCAAACATCCCATCCAAGCCAAGCAATCCCAGATCACAACAGTTCCACGTGTTGAACCTGACACGCCAATCATCCTGGAACAGGTCAGTCTGGACCCATCACACCACAGGACCAGTTTCAATGGCTCCTTAATTCCTTTACTCTCTCAGAAATTTGAGCCGTTCCTTCCGATTCCATTCACTATTCACTAATACATCACAGCTGTGTGTTACACATCTGGAGGGTCTTCCTGTACCACACACTTAGTTTCACTTTTTAAACACACGAGTTCTGCTGTTTAAACAACAGTCAATATATGAAATAAACATCTCATATGGATTTAATTATTGAAATATGAAAAGTAACATTTTAAAATCAGGAAGTATAGCGTCATTTATTTCATATATTTGTTTTTCCCCCCATTCACAGTGTTATAAGGTGGAGTCCCAGTTGAGCATAAGACTCAATCTCAGGGTCATGGGTTCTTGCCCTATGTTGGGCATGAATGCTTTAGGGAAGCTGTAGCCTAATGGTAAGAGAGGTGGCTTTTTTTTTTGGGTGGGGGTCCTCTGGGCGCCCCAATGTGTGTGTGGCAGCCCACCGCTCTGAGCATGTGTGTGCGACTGTGTGTGTGTGTGGGCGTGAGAGAATGTGTGTGTGAGTGAGAGTGTGTGTGTGTGTGTGTGTGTGCTCACTTTGGATGGTTAAATGCAGAGACGATAATTCCCATGGTGGGATTAATACAGTTTCCCAAAATCAGGAAGTAACCGTGACATGGTTCGACTTCTCACCTGATTCTCCAGAGATCATCAAACAAGCCTTGTTCCAACTCGGGCAACAAAAGAGCGATGGCGGTCTCTGCGTACATACTGATGATGCGTTGACCTGCTCTCAGTGCCGTGTCTCTTACATACTCGTTCTCATCTGCCAAAGCCTGAAGAAACAGAAACGGAGAGAATCATCATTCTGCTTTAACGTCTCCACATTACTGTGTGTACATTCTCCGTTTTACACGCGGACCACATTTAAAAATAAATAAATAAAAACACAAGTGAACAGGATATCATTCCTAAAGAGCCCCAAAGATCACATCCCGTCTGCTCCAAATCAGAACGCAGACAACACGTGCACGGCACTCTCACATCTTATACAGTGGTATGAATAAGTATCTGAACCTTTCTGCATAAAATCACCATCAAATGTGATCCGATCTTTGTCAAACTCGCACAGATGAAAAAACAGTGTCTGCTTTAACTAAAACCACCCAAACATTTATAGGTTTTCATATTTTAATGAGGATAGCATGCAAACAATGACAGAAGTGGGAGGAACAAGTAACTGAACCCTCTGCCTAAGGAGAATTAAAGAGCAATTTAAACCAATTTTTACCAAACAATTGAAGTCCGGTGTGTGCCCAATCACTGATGAGTGGATTAAAGCTGCCCTGCCCACTATAAAACACACACCTGGTAAGAATTGTCTTGATGAGAAGCATTGTCTGATGTGCACCATGGCTCGCTCAAAAGAGCTGTCTGACGACCTGCGATCAAGAATTGTTGATTTGTTTCAAGCTGGGAAAGGATACAAAACCATCTCTAAGAGTCTGGATGTTCATCAATCGACAGTCAGACAAGTTGTCTACAAATGGAGAGAGTTTGGCACTGTTGCTTCTCTCCCAAGGAGTGGCCGTCCACCAAAGATGACGCCAAGAGTTCAGCGCAGAATACTCAGAGAGGTAAAAAAAAAAAAGAAAACCTAGAGTGTCTGCTAAAGACTTACAGAAATTACTGGCACAGTCAAATATCTCTGTGTGCACACCAACTATATGTAAAACAATGGCCAAGAATGGTGTTCATGGGAGGAATCCAAAGAGGAAGCCACTGCTGTCTAAAAAAAAAAAAACATTGTTGCTCGTTTAATGTTCGCAAAAAGGCACTTGGACACTCCACAGAAGTTTTGGCAAAATATTTTGTGGACTGATGAAACCAAAGTTGAATTGTTTGGGAGGAACACACAACGTCATGTGTGGAGGAAAAATGGAACAGCTCACCAACATCAACACCTCATCCCCACCGTGAAGCATGGTGGAGGGTGCATCATGGTTTGGGGCTGTTTTGCTGCCTCGTGGCCTGGACAACTTGCAATCATTAATGGAAAAATTAATTCAAAAGTTTATCAGGATGTTTTGCAGGAAAACCTGAGGCCGTCTGTCAGACAGTTGAAGCTAAAAAGAGGATGGATGCTGCAACAAGACAACGATCCAAAACACAGAAGTAAATCAACTTCAGAATGGTTTCAGAAGAACAAAATACACGTTCTGGAGTGGCCAAGTCAAAGTCCAGACTTGAACCCCATTGAGATGCTGTGGCATGACCTCAAGACAGCGAGTCATGCCAGACATCGCAGGAATCTGACTGAACTACAGCAGTTTTGTAAAGAAGAATCAGCCAAGATTAGTCCTGATCGATGTGCCAGACTGATCTGCAGCTACAGGAAGCGTCTGGTTGAAGTTATTGCTGCCGGGGGGTCCACAAAATATTAAATGTGATGGTTCAGTTACTTATTCCTCCCCCTTCTGTCATTGTTTGCATGCTATCCTCATTAAAATATGAAAACCTATAAATGTTTGGGTGGCTTTAGTTAAAGCAGACACTGTTTTTTCATCTGTGTGATTTTGACAAAGATCAGATCACATTTGATGGTGATTTTATGCAGAAATGTGAGAAATTCCAAATGGTTCAGATACTTTTTCATACCACTGTATTAATGCAATTTGCATGGCAGACTTTGAGAGGAAATGCAACATTAAAATAAAAAAAGAAGAAACTGTGTGGTATTTAATGATTATATATATATATATATATATATATATATATATATATATATATATATACACACACATACACACACATACTCTCCTACGGAAGGATCTACTCAGAAAATTCTCTCTCTCTCTCTCTATATATATATACATATATATATACACACACACACACACACACTGGTCACGCTCAAAAAATTAGCATATTGTGATAAAGTTCATTATTTTCTGTAATGTACTGATAAAAATTAAACTTTCATATATTTTAGATTCATTACACACCAACTCAAATATTTCGGGTCTTTTATTGTTTTAATACTGATGATTTTGGCATACAGCTCATGAAAACCCAAAATTCCTATCTCAAAAAATGAGCATATGATGTTCAGGTAGTGTAAACGAGCTATTAACCTAATCATCTGAATCAACCAATTAACTCTAAACACCTGCAAAAGATTCCTGAGGCTTTTAAAAACTCCCAGCCTGGTTCATTACTCAAAACCACAATCATGGGTAAGACTGCCGACCTGACTGCTGTCCAGAAGGACATCATTGACGCCCTCAAGCAAGAGGGTAAGACACAGAAAGAAATCTCTGAGCGAATCGGCTGTTCCCAGAGTGCTCGATCAAGCCACCTCAGTGGGACGTCTGTGGGAAGGAAAAAGTGTGCAGAAAACGCTGCACAACCAGAAGAGGTGACCGGACCCTGAGGAAGATTGTGGAGAAGGGCCGATTCCAGACCTTGGGATTCCTGTGGAAGCAGTGGACTGGGCTACAGGTGCCGCATTCCCCAGGTCAAGCCACTTTTGAAGCAGAAACAGCGGCAGAAGCGGCTGACCTGGGCTACAGAGAAGCAGCACTGGACTGTTGCTCAGTGGTCCAAAGTACTTTTTTCGGATGAAAGCAAATTTTGCATGTCATTCGAAAATCAAGGTGCCAGAGTCTGGAGGAAGACTGGGGAGGAGGAAATGCCAAAATGCCTGAAGTCCAGTGTCAAGTACCCACAGTCAGTGATGGTCTGGGGTGCCATGTCAGCTGCTGGTGTTGGTCCACTGTGTTTTATCAAGGGCGGGTCAATGCAGCTAGCTATCAGGAGATTTTGGAGCACTTCATGAAATAGGCTACTTTTTTGAGATAGGGATTTTTTGTTTTTCTTTACTTTTTTGCCAAAATTATCAATATTAAAACAATAAAAGGCTTGAACTACTTCAGTTGGGTGTGTTTTTTTAATTTATTTAAAATTATTAGTTTTTTTTTTAACCAAACTTGACTTTTGGAAACCAGAACTGCTGGTAAACCAGTTTACACAGTGAAGGGAATAAAGCCGAATACCTTGAGGATACAGGGGATAATCGGCCCAACATATGGAGTAAACCTTTCACCGAAGGTGAGCGGGAGGTAAATGAACATCATGATGTAGCCGTCTCGCACGTGAGACGCAATGTCCAGCTTGCTGGCTGTCTGGACAACATCGGGCATCAGTTTGTCCAGCTTCTCAACCCCTAACCCAGCCATGACCTCTGCTAAACCTACAGGGGAAACAAGAACCATCAGTTTCCTTCAGGATGCTCAAAATTATTTTACAAAACCATTACAAACAGCCCCAGGAACAGTGCAACAGATTCTAAACTACGAAGATTACAGGAGTGAAAAAATACTACTGCTGATCAATAAACTCAAAAAACCTTCCACATTTCAAATATAAATTCAGTAAAAAATACTTTATGACTGAATGAAGTTTCATGTGAAAATTATTTCTTTAGTTTTTATTCATCATGATTTAAAAATGATGCTCCACATGTTGGTGTCAATCTATACCCTCACGAAAGTGATTTCTGAAGGTTGTGATGGCTCTAAGGTTCAGGTCGGGTGGAACAGTGGCAACCTTCTGCTGAACAGTAACCTGAAGAGCATCAAGAGTTTGGGAAGGATGAAGATACACTTGTGATTTAAGGTAGGAGCATAGAGGAAGAGGGGGAAAAATCCTAAGGGGTGGGGTCAGGGTAACGGTCTGGCACCCGACATCAGCACGCCACACGACCAGCAGATCAGGAAACATTTCCCTTGGCACTTCCGATGATCTTCCAGCTGTGTGTGCCGTAGCTAGATCTTACTGAAGCCCACGTCCAGGCTCAGGGTGGGGCCTTAAAAAGTTTTCGAGGTGATCAATGCTGAGGTGAGCTGTTACAGTAACAGTTACACCTTCTCTCTAAAAATATAAAAATTACTACAGAAACATTTTTTTACCGTTAAAATGTAGGAGGTTCTGTGGGTTCAACCCGTATATATCAGGATGGTCCAGGGATTCCTCACTACTTCGTGCTTCAATTCATGCGGCTTCAGTGCATCGTGTGTTTTTTTTTTTTTTTTTTTTTTTTTTTTTATATTCATCGAATTAATATAAATTTGGGGGGGGGGCCCAAAAAACCCCCCCAAAAAACCCAAGGCCAAAGATGCAACAAAAAAAAAAAAAAACCCTAAACAAACACAAAACAACCCAAAGCCTCCAATCAAAACGAGTTACTTTTTTGTGAGTTGCACATCTGAGTGTGTGCGCGTGCACGTCTCTCTCTCTCTCTGTGTGTGTGTGTGTGTGTGGATTTATATTTTATTTCCAGCTTATGGATTATTTTTTTCATGTTTGACTGTTATTATAAGCATTTATAGCATTGAATAAGTCTTCTTTCTTCTTTTCTTTTCGGCTTTTTCCCGTTCTCAAGAGTTGCCACAGCGAATCATTTGATTCGCACATTTGATTTGGCATGGGTTTTTACGTCGGATGCCCTTCCTGTCTCAACCCTTTTTCACAAGGGACTACTACTTTCCTATGTCGCGGAAATCTGTTATCGCAGGGGGATCTCGGTCCCAATTAATCGCGGAAAGTGAGGGATCCCTGTATATGCACCGTTTTCCATCGTTGGTGGGTCACTTTAAGCTATACCACTGCATCCATCTTTACCTTGGTCATGCACACGTGGTTGGTTGTCTGTGATGCCAATCAAATAAAAATGGGCGTTTTTTCCTGCAGTGGCTGATCTCATCCCCATAAACATTACTTTTACATTCAACAGGGTCAACATAGTTTTCATTTTGAGTCCCTGCTGATACTCTAAAGTTTCTCACCCTGTGCGGCTCCAGAACGATCCACAGAACTCTGCTCAGAGGCCAGAGTCTCCATTAACCACGGCAGCAGATCATCGAAGCAAGACTCACCCATACCTTTAACCATTGCACCAAGAGCTTTTGCTGACACTGTCCGCACCTGCCGGGGCAAAGAATGTAAACTCAGTCAGGGTCGGGGACACAGACACTAAATTGGTCTGTAGTGCAGCCTAATGATTTACAAACTAATTTTTCAGAAGCAAAACTGAATCTGGACATAAACCACGCAAACAAAGTCCAGATTAATGGATGAAACGTGAACAAACCTCTGGTACAGGATCCAGCAGAGATGTTTTGAGTCCTGGAATCACACTGGGCAGGTATGGAGAAAGATCCTGCTCCAAACACAACACATCTCATGGAGTTAGTGGTGTTGTGATAACACAGCGTTGAGTGATTTTTTTTCCCAGTAAGATAATATAATGTGATGTCATGCACACACCTTCTGGTCAGTGAGGGAATACATGTTGCCGATGATCTGTGCAGCCATTTTGCGCGTATCCGTGGACCGGTCCTGGAAGGCCCTCTGGACGATCGGCATGATAAGAGCCAGTGAGGGCGCGTCGATAAAGTGCACAAATTTGGTCTGGAGCAGAGTGTGCAGACAGTGCTGCGTCTTGTGTGACGGGTCCGTAAGAGCATCCAGCAGAATGGGCGTGATGGCTAAGAACCGAAGGAAACAAATAACATGAGAAAACAGACAAACAAACACCACGAAGCCAAGTGTTAAATTTAGTCGTCAACCTGATCGAACTAACTCCGAAATAATAATAATAATAAAATGCAATATGGAATCAACAATAAAACCAAAATAACACATGCAATTATAATTAATTTAATAAAATACATATATTATACATGATATAATTACATATTCTATAAAATATACTATTATTTCCATTGTCACACTCCTGTACAGGAATAAACACCATCAATAAGAGAGTGTGTGAGAGAGAGTCTGACTGCATGTGTGTGAGTGTGTATCATGCTAAACAGTTGTGGTGGAACACACAGTGGAAGATTTCACAACATTATTCACTGAGTGAAAATCAGAGGCTTCTTTAATTTTCTCTTTTCTTTATTATCTAAAGTCAATAAATGCCGATTCATCAGTGATTGGTGAGAACACAAGATCCAGCGTGTAATACAGACAGGAAAAGTGACGGATATCATCGATCCCGTTTTAAGTCTGCTGCTTATTTACCAATTTTGCTGCAGACATGCAGATTCCGTGGCTCACTGTGTGGCGCCTGTGCTCCGATTCATGTTATTAAGCTTGGGGAGACCTTAGCAGAGGCTCAGCAGGACGTGAAAATAATAGTCTTCCTCTCGTCAAACAATTGAGTGTGAAAAAGGTGTAAACTAGGAACTATTTGAATTATTTCAAAAACTGTTCACCAGATATACATATTTGGATATGATATCATCTCCCCCAGGCATGAACTACAGATTTTGAGGCATTGATTCATGAATAAACTTGGACATGGAAATATTTATTGAATTTTGAATTGAAGTAGGGTAATTGGAAAATGTACCAGTTTCATGGTCAGACTTAATCACAATTTTCATAATCAATATTTTTTAGCAACAAACAAAAAAATGAACTTTCGAAAAAATGGAGGGGGACAGAAGATAAAACAAAGACACTGTTTGGACAGTGACAAGGATTTACAATTAATCAATTCTAGCTTGTTTCTCACTCTTACCCTGAATCTCTGGGTTACGGATTACTGAGCCAATCTGGCGCAGTGCCTGTTGCCCTGCTTTCTGTACTTTGACATGCGAGTCAGTGAGCACCTCGGTCAGTTTGGGTACAATGCTGGGCAGACATGACGACAGCTGTTTTGGGGCACAAAATGCCATGGCACCGAGCAACTCCACTGAACCTGCGGAAAACAGAAACACACTCCTATATATAAATAAATTTAGTGGTACCTCGACTTACGTAATTAATCCGTTCCGAGGGCAAGCTCGTAAGTGGAAATGTTCGTTAAATGAAATAAAAATTACAATCGGAAACAAAGAAAACCAATTCATCCGTTCCAACCCCCTCCCAAACTCATAACCTGACACAAACACGTATATTTAACGTAATATATTACAGATAAACATGTAAAAACAATAAATATTTCACAATAATAACAGTAACATTAATACTGTAATTAACAATAAATAATAAAACAAGAATAAACAATACGTCGAACAATACAGTAAGTGCTTCTGAACTTAAGAATAGCACTTAACATTAACGTACACTACTTTTTTGAAACTTTTTATTTATTTATTTTTTTTTTTTCCCTGGTTTTATTTCCCTTCACTAATTTTGATCACTTTTCTTCTGCTGCGTGGCCGCACTCCAATCGCCGTTGATCTCTTTTGACTTGATCCACAATAGGAGAAGCTTCTCCGTCTCATCACCGAGTCCTGATCCTTCCTCAGATAAAACACTAACCCCCTTTGCTGGTTTAACACTCTTCAACATGGCCTCCTGTTTGAGAATTGTACGGATGGTCGATGTATTCTTCCCAAACTCCTTACACAGATCGGCCATGCGGACTCCTTTTACATTTTTAACGATGATTTCAAGCTTCGTTTCAAGACAAATCGATTTTCTCCTCTTGAATACATCAGCCACCTTCTTATGACCCATCTTAGAAACACTGGGAGAGGCACAATAAGAAATAAGACTAAGTCACAAAATTCAAACAACAGAAAAGAAAAACTTCTGTGCACGTGCACGCTACTATCTACTCTGTCTACTGTCTACACGCTATCCCATCTACTCTGCACTCAGACACATTACACTTTAATATAGGCCAGTCTATAAAGTCGTTCCCTTCTTTTCTTTTATTGTTTATTAATTTATACTATTTATGTATCTATTTATTTATTTACTTATATAATATATATGTATGTGTGTATGTATGTATATGTATCTATTTTTGCACCCCTACTGATGGTACCTCAAGAGCCTGTAACAGTGAATTTCTCCATTGTGAGATTAATAAAGCTGTATCTCATCTTATCTTATCTTACTAGCCGGCGCGGAACGGGGAATGGAGGAATACACGTGGAACAATACGACACTAATTGGTACGTATGACCCTGCGGAACAGGCTTTTTTAACATACTGGTGGACCAGCTTTATAAGTGTGACTCCGCATCCTCTACACTAGGTGGCAGTGGTGTTCTCACTGTGTTCCCAATGGTGTAGGGAAAAAGCACCAAACAAACGATATGAAGTGCAGTAAACGCTTTAGATGCACGTGAGATAGGGTAAAATGTTTTTTTTTTTTTTCTTCCTACAAGGGGCATAACAAGGCAATTGAGATGCACTGCACAAGGCATTCTCGGAGCACAGAAGAATACACGCGGAAGAATACAAGGCTAATCAACCTGGAATAGCCATTTCCCCAGCAGAGCTCATAAGTCGAAAATTTGCGGGTTGAATGGGGCAGATTTTTGGTGGGATCGAAACTCGTATCATGGAAAATTCATTATTAGGGACACTCGTAAGTCGAGGTAACACTGTATTTCACGATTAAATCTGGGCTTGTGTGGACAAAGAAAGTGAGATCATTGTCAATTGTTGCATGAACAATGAAAATCCATTCAGTGGATATTAACACCCCCCCAAAAAAAAAAAAAAAAAAAAAAAAAAAACCTGAACTACAGTAAGATATACATGTACATACACAAATACACACTCATCCTCATCCCTACATGTACACACATTTTATACACACCTTTATATCTATCCACATACTCACTCACATCACAGAAGGGTGCCTGATATACACTGGGGAAGGGGTCGAGCGTTTTAATCACAGGGTACCTGGTGCTAAAATGTTACGATGTTCAAGATTGCACTAAACATGAGAACTGCACTCAGTTGGTAAGTGTGATGGTGGTGCCGGTTAAACCTTTAACAGCTTTAAACGCTGTTCTTGAATCTATTTGTTTCTTGAGGGAGAAAGGGGCATGTCTAGGGTATGTGGGGTCTGTGATAATTCCTAGGACAGACAGTGACTGAGGAGGGTAAATAAAAATAAACAGTTCATCACTTGAATGAAGATGAGGAAATAAACATAATTATATAAGAATACATATTCTGTGGTAGTGATGTAAATATATCACACATGTTCAGACAGATGTTTATTTGGTCTGCATCAACCGAATTAAAAAACTCTCTTTCCTGAAACGGGTGAAATGTTCAATACATGAAAAACTGAAGGAAAACTGGAAAGGCAACCATGCATTAACGTTTCAGTCAGAGTTGAGCGAACGCTGACCTGCTTTGGTCCTCCAGGACTCTTCTTCCAGGGCCACAAGGAGGGACGGCAGAACTAACTTCACCCCGTGAGCACTTAAATTGCGCATCACAGCTTTGGCACAGTCGTCTGCCGCCTGAAAGAAAGAGGAGTAAGAAAAGGACAATAACAGACGGAAACTGTTTAGGAAAAAAATGAAGGTTGGGCAGATACCTCTCTGACATACTGGTTCCCATCTCCGAAGCAGAGGAGAAGGTGAGGGAGCACATGCACCACATACGGCTCAAAGAGTTTACCAAGCATGCTGCACAGCATCTCAAAAGCAAACAGGGCACCTGGCATGGAAAGAGAAAGTCACAGGTGGTGGAACTCGCTGACTCTTATTAATCATATTCACCATCATGTTTGGGAGGAGGGGGCAGAGGGAGCGGCGGGGGAGGAGGGGTGAGGGCAGGTATACACCATCTGCGTTTATACAAAACTGCCTACAGGGCATTGGTGAGTGAATCCCCCAAAAAATGATCTATATACGACGACATGTCTACAAATATCTAATAAAGATCCCATATATACAGCAGCACTCTCAGCCTTTATAGAATATTCAAGATAGGGCTTAGTCACATATACACAGCCACTGTGCTTTGGTGGTGATGGTGGGGAAAAAACATTCTGAAAAATTTAACACAACACAGGCACACAAACATGCACGCACACTCCTACACCGGCATACCCACACAGGCACACGTTTTATTGTAGCCATGTTGTCTGGAATGCTGATACTTTAACAAAGCCGTTGGTCTGTCAATGTGGCAAAATCATGGAAATTGTTACAGGTCTGTACAGACCGGTCCAATAATGATTTGTCCATGAATCGCTACAGAGCCATAGAAATTACAACTGGTCTGTAAAAGGACATGCAGTGGCAAAAATGTATCATTTGGCACCACTGGTAGCCACAATAGACAAAACGATAAAATGTGAAATACTGAAATATGGACACGACTTCAAAGTTGCTTTAAGAAAGCAGGATACGAACCATGCTGCAGAAACCTGAAACCATTCAGACCGACTTCATCGTACTAAAGCAACCTTCATAAATTTTAGGTTTTCTGTTCGTCCTTGTTGCAGCCTCTGAACATTGCGGTATTACTACTGACACCTGAACACTTCTCTTTGGTCTCCCTCAAAATCTCTCTATAAACTTCAACTGGTCCAGAATTCCACTGCTCAAATCACCAGTAGAACCTCCTCCATCCACCTCTTCACTCCTGTTCTGCAACAGCTCCACTAGCTTCCAGTTCATTTTCGTATTCAGTTTAAAATCCTTCTGTGAACCTTTAAAGCCGTTCATAAGCTCGCATCTCCACATGTCTGAACGCCATGCTTCCACCAAGTCTTGCTCCCTCAGATCTTCCTCCTGTCTGTCCCCTCTGCCCGGCTCACTAATACAGGGAGCAGAGCATTCAGCCGTTCTGCTGTCCAGTTTTAAACGCATTACCACCTGACCTGAGGAACAGCACACCTTTCCCCCAGTTTAAATCTGGACTCAAAATCCACCTGTTTCAAATTGCTGGTTCTACCCGATTTATAATCCCCATTGGTTTTAGTTTTTGTTTATTTTACCTACTTTTTGTATATTTTCCATGCTTCTCCTGTTTATATATCTGTACGGAGACCTTGAGTGCCAAGAAAAATGCCTTTAAATAAAGCTATTCTCATAAAGATCATCAGAAATCCATTAAACAGGCGCTCACCCTCTCTGCGTCTGGCATTCTTTTTGTCCTGAATGGCATCAGTCAGCGTGGTCATGATGTCCTGCTGCTTGAGTGAGAGGATGCCCAGACCCTTAACCAGACCAGCTAAGCCATATGCGGCGCCTTTCCTCTCTGCGTACTTGTCACTCTCCAGCAGCAGCTGCAGCAGCTTGCGCACCATATCACCAGCATCTTCCTTTATCGCAGGTACCAGAGGAGGCAGGCAACCAGCCACAGACTCCTGGACCTGTAGAGTAGAATAAACGCTCCTGGGACATCCTGATCTCGGAAATCACGACTACACAGGGACCGAATACTGTCCCAACACATCCCAATCATTTAACATAATTAACAATTAATTTCACACTAAGCCCATCATCCACCGGAGATTCCAATCGGAGTGATAAAAAAAACAAACAAAAAAAAGTTAAAGCCTGCCAAGAAATTAATAATACTAAATATGGTTTGTAATAAAATCAACAAATATACATTTCCAGATGTATTTATCATATCTTATGGAATAATAAGAGGAAAAGATTCTGATTCTCAGAAGATGAGAATTAGCCTCCCCCTCCTTGCATCGCCACCTTGCCGTGGTGGACGGGTAGGCGTGTCCTAATCACCCTGGGAACTACAGCATGTTGTCATGGGCATTATGGTCTAGGTGAAGGTAAAGACTTAGCACGGTTCAGAAGACCACCATGGGTAGTAAAAATACAAGGACAGAGTTCCCCCATGCCCAGACACAAGTCAGTGGGGACCCCAACGGAGCCAGGTCCAAGAGAGAGGCTCGAAGGCCTCCCACAGTGGGTGCTATAGTGTTTAATTGCACCGAGTTGGGCAGCAGCCAAAAGGCATGGGTTCAGTCAGACCGGTCCTTGGCTACTGACCGTTCTGACCCTCACCTCTGGTCACGAGCTTGAACTAGACCACAGATGCAAACGGATGAAATGAGCTTCCTTCGCAGGATAGCAAGGCTTTCCCTGAGAGATAAGGTGGGAAGTTCAGCTTTCTGGGAGGAGCCAAGAGTAGAAAAGCTGCTCGTCTGCATTGAGAGGAGCCAGTTGAGGTGGCACGGGCATTTGATTAGAATGTCTCCCGAACGCCTACCTGGTGTGGTGTTTTGGCCATGTCTACCTGGGAAAAGACCCCGGGGTCGACCTAGAACTCGGTCGAGGGAGTGGCTGATGAGAGCGATGCCTGGACATCACTGTTTAAGCTGCTGCCCGAGCGACAGGAATCTGGATTAGGCGGAAGATTGATATCGGCATGTGCAGACTTATTTTACTCAAATCTGAATTCTTCAGTTAATCTCAAGGTATCAGATTCTCAAGTTGAGTTGATTGATGTTTCTTGGGCTGTAGGAAGGAAAAAAGAGCATGTGTTTACCTGCTGAGAGGGAGTGGAAAGCGCCGTGATGAGCTTGGCAACAATGGGCTTGACTTTCGGGTCACTCTTCTCCAGATGCTTGGCAAGTGAGCCCATGAGGATGACCACACTCTGACGCACTGAATCATAGTTGGCATCCTGAGGAGCATTCCTCAGAAACTCCTCAAACACGGGCAGCAGAGAGTTCACATTGTCCTGTAATTAATCCAAATCCAATTCTTCTTTACATCTTTTACTTTTTTGACTTGAGTTTAATAGGAACATAAGATACAGTTCAGTAAGTAAACCATTCCCATACTTAAAATGCATATTCATCTCACCTTTCACATCAAGAAATGCATTAGATATCAGCTTTACATGATTACAATACTGATTTCATTAAGAACTCAATCACCTGAAGGCAGAGTTTGCTGCAGGAAATCAAATTCAGATGGAGAGAGAGAGAGAGAGAGAGAGACAGAGACAGAGAGAGAGAGAGTTAAGGTGGAGAGATACCTTGCCATGTGTGTTGAGGATAGACAGTGCGGCATCCAGCATGCAGCGCCGCACCTCGCTGTGCCGGTCATTCAGAGCATCAGGTACGAAAAATTGAAAGATGGGAGTCACCTGATCCTCTTGAAGCCACTGAGAGAGCTTATTAAGAGCCAGTGCTATTCCACACCTGTCATCAAGAAACATCACTGCAGAAACTAGATGTGCAGACATTAAACATTTTATTCAACAAACAGGGGTTTTTACCTTGCTGTCCACTGATCAGGTGGTGATTCGGAGATTACACGCCCCAAAGCGTCCAGGACTGGCGGTGGTCTCTGCGATTTATAAGGTGAACAGTGTGCGAAGTCAAAGCAGCACAATACCGTATATACTAGTCATTCAGATATACAGCGATCAAGTATAAGCTTAAAACCACCAATTTTTCAATAAAATCATTGCATTGGCAGATGGACGGTAGAAAAATGGGAAAGAATAAGGATCTCAACAAATTGTGGTAATGAGATGTTCAGTCCATAGCATTTCTGACGAGTCACATCTTGCTGGCTGCCTGATATGGTGCCATTAGTGTTGCAAGCATAGTGGTGCAAGGCAGGCTCATGTGTGCCCAAGTCTCAGTGATGTGCATGGGCTGATCACACAGAAGAACATGTGATTAAAAAAAATATATTGCTAAACATGTTGACGGTAAACGGTGGCTACAAATGAAATATGTCAAAACCATACACCTGATGTGATGCCTTCACTTACAGGAAATACGGCCGACATTTTGGAAGTATGATCATGGCAGCGGTCATGGAGACGAAAGACGACATGGAGTACCAGGGAAAGGAGTGGTTTTCCATGGACTGTTCTAACCGTAGAATTGAATGACGTGTGTTAGTATACCTGCTTTGTTTCACATCTTGGACATGAACACCACCACCATCGTCTGAGGATCTACTTGATCTGTACGTGAATGAAATGGTCACGTGTAGCAGGCAGTGAAGGCGTGTGCATATATATATATATATATATATATATATATATATACATACATGTGTGTGTGTGTGTGTGTGTGTGTGTGTGTGTGTGTGTGTGTGTGTGGTTAGAAAGGCAAGGCAGATTTGGGGACCAAAATCTCACTGGTTCGATTCTCAAACCAGCAGGAAAAATGTGGCGCAGTTGGAGTGTGAGCAGCACCCTCCCTTCCTCAACATAAATGGCAACTAACTCCCAACCGCTCTCCGGGTCTAACAGTCAGTGGAGCTGATCCAGCAAGTCTACATACATTTGTAGACTTGGAGAAGGTTGTGCTTCCGGGGGTAATTCTGTGGAACGTGCTGAGGAAGTCTGGAGGATTGAAGTCATTGTTTCGAGCCATGAGATCCCTGTACAACCAACTGAGCACTGTGTCCATCTGCTTGACACAAAGTCAAAAGCATCTCTGGTGCATACAAGACTCCACCATGGTTGTCCCTCATTACTGATCCAATTTCTGGTTTCATATCTGCTTTTTGTGTATGATGACCACTCTTTGACCTTCCTGAATACATGAACTGAAACTGGACAAACACTCAGTTTGCTCCATTCACAGAGCCAGGCTGATGCATACAGCTGTGGATAGGCGGGAAATGATTAGTTGAACTTCCAGGGGAGGACAGGGTTACAGACACTCCCCTCCCTCTCACTTAAAGTATCACTCATGGGCGTCTGTGAGCTCAGGAGTACAAAAAAAATTTTGGAAAGTCAAAGTGTGGCATTAAGCTGTCCATGAACATGCAGGAGTGAACTCACATGCCAACACATCATCCTTAAGCGATGGAATAAAGTCAAGTTGAAATTTACTTTGATTTTTTTATGCATCTGTGCTGTATATACAAAAACAATAATATAGAAATAATTATCCGTTAAGTTAATTATCTGGTTATAGCGGGACCTGTCAATGAGTGAGCCGCTTTAACCAGAAAGTGGACAGTCAGTTCTTGAGGTTGCTGAAGCAGGAAACTTAAATCAGCAGAAGGATCCAAGTGACTTTGACAAGGTTTCAGAACACGTCCTGTACATGGAGCAGTCTGGCCACAGACGAGTCAGGTGGTGTTAATACGGTTAATATGATTGATCTGTGTATATTTTTAAAGGAAGTACTGAATGACGGCCATAACAAGCACATTTCTGTAATTACTTGACAATAACACTATAAATCCTAAATATTCTCCAAAACACTTAGGATGGAGGCAGACAACATATTGTGATTGTCCTGGAATAAATCCTGAGACAGGAAAAGGTTCAAAAGGAGTGAGAAGGACAGAAACTCACATAAAGTTTCTGCTGATAGAGTTCAGTGAGCTGAGCTAGAACTGACGCCGATTCCTCCTGGTATTGACTCATAGCACTGGATAGAGCTTCAGCTGCTGCTGTCCTCACTGTTTCCTCATGGTGCGTCACATCTTTGATCAGCAGTGAACACAGCTGAGGAACTAACTCCAGATGCAGAGTCTGCCACAGCCTAGGGAAGTCGAAGCAGACATGATACAACAGAGAGAGAACAATCACCACAAGCCATAAACAGACACTTATGAGTTACTGACTGACCACTTGGGACACTGCTGCTCTCATTTCTTGCAGCATCGGACATAGTCGAAGAATAGGATGAGTCAGTCAGTGACTATCCAGAGCCAAAGCTAGACAGCAGACAAACAGGCTAATCCGAGTGTCAACTAGCTGCGCAGAGTCGTCATTCAAGATCAAGTGCAATGCGATAGAAACTGTGTCATTTCAAAACCTATAAAAACTCATGAGTTTGTATGAATAATCTTAAACATTTAAATCATACTGAATCTACAGTCTACAGCTTTAATCTAAAAGATCGGTTTGTTAAATGTAAGATCTCTTGCATCTAATTGCTAAAAAATGTTTATTGTGAATGAAATCATTACTGATCAGGAGTTTAGTGAAACATGGATTAAACCCAATAATATGTAGCATTAAATGAAGCTCCACCTCCTGGATACAGTTATATACACAAACCTCGTCTAACTGGCAGAGAAGGAGCATCGCAGTTATTTACCGGCAAACTGATAATCTCGGCCTGATACAAAACTCCAGATATGAATTTAACGTGTTTGAAATTCTATGCACAAACATCACGTATGTTCCTGGAATAAATATCCACAAGCATCCTTTAATTATTACTTACAGACCCCCAGGGCATCTGATTCCTTTAATTATTATTTACAGAACCCCAGGGCCAGACTCCAAACTCCTCTGTGAATTTACAGATTTTGTTTCAAACCTGGTTGTTTCTTTAGATGAAGCTTTAATTATTGGCGACTTTAATATTCATGTCGATAACCCAGAGGATCCTTTAAGAGTGGCGTTCTTATCTCGCCTAGATTCAGTCGGTGGGTAAATCAGAATTTAATAGGATCCGCTCATAAAGCTGCTCACACTCTTGATTTAATACTAGCTTTAGGATGAAATACTGAAGATACAGTTGCAGTTCCACAGGAATAAACTGTTTCAGATATTATCTTAACTCACTTAAATGTTCTTAGTACTAATATGTACACCTCACCATGTTATCGCATTTAGCGACACTTTTACATCAACGACTGCACAGTGTTTCATTAATAATCTTCCAAAATTATCAACTATGATCGGATCACCATCAGACCCCGTAGAACTTTATAAAGCCACTGAGTGCTTAGAGTCAAATTTACACCGTATGCTAAATAATGTAGTACCTCTTAAAAGAAAACCAATCAGAGAGAAGAATCATCCCCCTGGTATAATGATGAAACACGCCCACAAAAACAGAACAAATGCAAACTAAAACAAAAATGGCACCAAACTAAATTACTGGTTTTCCAATTAGAATGGAAGGAGAGTCTCACTAATTAGAGAATAGCTCTTAGTGGTGCTGGAGCAAAATATTGCTGAAATCAAATAAAAAATAAAAATATTGTAATCCAAAATACTTATTTAATATTGTTGCAGAATTCACCAGCAATAAGATTATGAAAAAAAAACGTGTAAACCATCAGCTTATAGCAGTGACAACAATATGAACTTTTTAAATGTTAAAATTGAAAATATCAACAAAAAATGTATTCCCTAAACATAGACAGAGATGTCAGTAACTCAAACAATAAATAATAATAAACCGCAATCAGATCCACAACTAGAGTGTTTTATCACCATTAAAAAGACAGAACTAATCTCATTAATATCTCCTCAATCATCCACCTGTGTGTTTGATCCAGTCCCTCCATGTTTCTTTAATAAATATTATCAGAAGTGATCAGCCCTTTATTAAATGTAATAAATTCTTCCCTCAGCACTGGTTATGTACCGAAATGCTTTAAACTAGCAGTTATCAAATCTCTTGATTAAAAAATCTGTCCATCCAACTCTAGACCGACATCAATCCTCCCTTTTATCTCTAAGATCTTAGAAAAAGCTGTAGCGCTGCAGTTATGTTCAGATCTTTGTAGGAAGAACATTCACGAAATGTATTGGTCAGAATTTAGAACTCATCATAGCACAGACACAACACTCGTTTTGGTGGCAAATGACCTACTGGTGGCTTCTGACCACGGCTGTGTTTGTGCTACTTGACCTTAGTGCCATCTTTGACACTATTGATCACATGGTTAACATGTCAAAAAGACAGGCTCTCTCCTGGTTTAAATTTTATTTAACTGACCGTTATCAGTCTGTAGATGCAAATGGTGATTTCTCTGCACATTCTAATGTTAAGCTTGGTATTCCGCAAGGTTCTGTCCTCGGCCCGTTGCTTTTCTCTCTATACATGCTCTCTTTAGTTAATATCATTCGTGATCATGGTATTCGCTTTCATTGTTTTGCTGATGACACCGTTATATATTTCAGCAAAATGAAAATACAGTCGGCCTCCTTCTTACGAAAACCCCTGAATACGAAAAAGCCAGTATATGAAAAACATTTTCCTAAATTTTAGTCCGCTGTATACGAAACAACTTCTTTCAAAAAGCGCCAAACTCGCCATTCAAACAATGCACGAGCTGCTCTCTCATTGGCTGTCTCCCAACATCCCACCCCGCTGGCCTCCCATTGGCTAGGAGTGATGAGCTCCCTCCCATTGACTAGCTCTCAACATCCCGCCCCGCTGGCCTCCCATTGGCTAGGAGGGATGACGCTGTCATTCCAACTTAGTTCAAGTTTGTGTGGAACGTGTTCATGTTTGTGTGTCATTCCAATTGTACTTTATGGCTCAGAAATAAAAGTTTCTATTTACATTACACTGTAATGAGTATACCTAACAACCCCCCACACACCACGTTTTTTTGCAGTACACATTCTTCCTCTGGGATGCCGGTGATCCTGATCCTTCTGCTTTCTGAGTACTGTGGTCAGCCATAGTGTGCTGGCTGGAGTTCTCATCTCGGAAGCCCCTCCCTCCTGCTGCAGAAGATCTAAATGGACCCAGATGTGCACTAACAGACTGTGAACATGACTTTTCACTGTTGGTGATAACTCTTTTCCCCTCAATTATTTCGGACTAACAGTTGTAGAACCAACTGGAAGACATTTTGGACTGTAATGAATGTCTTGTTTATAGTTTTGTATCTTTAAAGGAAAAGAAGAAGATGGTTCCACCCAAATGAGGATAGGTTTCTCTTTGGGTTCTGGTACTTCTCAAGGTTTCTTCCTCACATCTACTAAGGAAGTTTTTCCTTGCCACTCTCGCCATAGGCAACGCTCATTAGGGATGTGTAGGGGTAATTGGAAATGTTTAAATTCTTTAATACTTTGTAAACTCCTCTTTTTACTAGGTAAAGCTGCTTTGGGACAATTTCAACTGTAAAAGCGCCAAAAAAATTAAACTAAACTGAATCTGGACACGAGCACAATCTCCATAACTTACAAACAGACATAAAACAGCTGATCAGAAAATAAGTCTTGTTTCACCTATCAGCCAGCAGTCTCCCTTCCTCCTCCACATCAAACTTGGCCACCCACAATCTCCTGAGCACATTGAGCCCACTGGGCTCAACACTATCTGTGGGCAAAGCCAGCTCCATCTCCAGAAGACCCTGCAGATAACACACAGCAAACCAACACTATTTAAAATAACTTAGAGTCAATATAAATATAACTACAACTATATACCATGATGAGTGCAGCAGTCATTGAGGCCCCAAATCTGTCTGAAGTACATAAACACTAAAAAAGCAGCATGTAAACATTCAAAGACCCTTCATGAACTAAACACTCTCTCCTGTCTGCCTGGTCATGTGCTTGAAAGTTAAAGTGGGAAGTAAAGGTGAAGAATTAAACTGACCTTTGTGGACAAGCATTTTTCTATTAAGGGAGGTCAAAGGTCATAGTTACAGTGACCTAATGTTGGTTATGAAACTTTCTCTTCTTAATATGTACAATTATGATGAATTTATGGAGCTAAGCATACAGAAAATACGGTCCAGGAAAGCCTTTTCCTTTAGTATGCCCAAAGACACATCAAAAAAAAAAAAAAATTTGCGATTCTCAAACTGACCTGTCATGAACCCCATGGAGATGAATGTATATTTCTTACCGCAGTGAATGCAGAGTCTAAAGCATACATGTGTGCCCGGGGTATTAATGAGATAGAAGTCTGTTGTTGGGCTTTTACACCCGAGCCTCGTGGCTCATCAGGCCGGTGCTTATCCACGGTTTTCATAGCGTGACGCGACCAGGAGTTCAACTCCCCCTGGATGGGACGCTAGTCCATCGCAGGTTACCTTCCCAGTATATTTTTACTGGTACCCATTTATACTGCGGGGTGAACAGAGGCTCACTTGTGGTTGAGACCATGCTCAGGGGTCTTAGCACAGTGAGGATCTCAGTGGGATTCGAACTCACAACCTCCTGATCATGAGCGCAGCACCCTAACCACTACGCCACCAGCCCCACATTAATGAGATAGAGCTTGCCTTAATTTCTCAATTAAATATGAAAATCCTGTAGTATTCTTTATATTACGGAGTTGAAATGCATGTTATTAAACTTACCCTGAGGGCTGCATCTCGAACGGAAAAACAAGGAGAGAGTAGAGCTTCTAGAAGAACATCAACCTCAGCTTGTTCAGCGAGCGTACAGCCCTTCTTCCCTCCAGCACTCGCACAGAGAGCTGTGAGACATCCTGCTGCCAACACCTATAAAACACATTCACACAGAACACATTAACACACTCGAGCGGCAGAGTCTCGCTACTACTTCCAACAGCACTGTATACCTGCAGTCGCGGTGTGGCAGTACCAATCACTCTGCTGAGCAACAGCAGCATGTTCACACGGGGAAGTAGTTCTGGCCCGTTCTGAAAAATCAGAAGCCACTGAGAATGAGGGGGATATTCAACATCAACAGTGAGACAGTGAAAATGCAGCTGTGAGCTCACATTTCAGGTTAAAATAAATTATATTAATTAGTTCATGATACACCGATATGAAAGGTAATTGTGGTGAAACCAGCAAGAGCATATGACCGCTGAAAATACTCAACTAAATAAATACAGTCAGCCCCCTACTTATGAAATTAATCCGTTCCAGCGGTTTTTTCGTAATACGGAGATTTCGTAAGTAGAGGCGCATTTGACATGTAAAACGTCTGATTCGTTCCAAGGCTCCCAAGACTACCCCATAAACCCTTTAAAATGATAAAAGTACACCAATTTTGTATGAAATATGCATAAAATGTGTTAAAAGAAAAGGAAAATTATTAATTAAACCATTTAAACATTTTATTATCATAAACCATTTTATTAACATATTTATTAATTAAACCATTACTAAATTTTTTTTATTAACGCACACACAACACTGTCCCTCTCTCTCTCTCTCTCACACACACACACACAGAATACACATACACAATAGAGGTTTTGCAGTCACGTGACCGCCGAGTAGCAACTCCGTTTATGCCACCATACTGGAGTGAAAACAAACGTGTACTTCGCAATAGAGGTGCCTGTTTTTAGCGTGGTAGATTATATAAATATGAATGTTGACAGCCGTAATACAATCCCAGTGCTTTCCGAGCTCCCTGGTAATTATGGTAACGATCATAAACAACAGTATATTCAAAAACTACGGTTATCAGGGCTAACAAATGACCCATACGTTTTGCCCAATGGCTTGTTTGTTAACTGCATGGATGAAGCAACGGACAGGATACCTGGTTTAACATACCCAGATATCTATAATTATTTGTTTAATCGCACATCTGTTATACTCACGAAAAACTGAAAAGTTTCAAAGGGTTTAGAGTGTAGCAATCATTGTTAATGATTACTCCCCCCGGAACTTGGTATATTCCGGTTCTGTAATGCATTGTGGGATTAAACAAGAAGTGGAAACCAAAGAACGGCATGTTTGTTGTGTGTGTTAGAACACATATTAAAGACTGTTAAAGTTCAATCTGGGAAGCGTATGAGTATGTTTTATCCGGATGGGTTTCGGCACTTCGCGAGCATATTATACCCAGGAAAGCCTCTAATATCGCCCATGGCAAGCTGTGTGAGGACACCAAAGTATTAATTATGGCAAAGGTAATTATGACTGACATTTTTTTTTTATAATTTTGCCTACATTATATATTAAGCACAAACATGTGGATCTAAATCTATGAATTATTATAATAGTTATACTACTAGTATATATACACTGTACATGTTATAATAAAGACTAAATAGCATTTTAGCTGTCTTCAGCTTATAAATGGACACCTGATATACAGTTAAATAGAATCAAACTGTGGTTAAGACAATAAATAATAATATATCTACTGATAAAAATTACTTGCCTCCAACAAAATGTTCGCTACATATACGACTGGTAGGTGTTGGTCGCCAATCTTTCCTTTTATTGTCGGTATCAGCTCTTTTCAAAGCAGAAATCCATTTCTCTCGTCGGGCCTTATTAGCAGAGAATCTGTGATATTTCTTTCCTCTATAATTTGTACAACCGACAGCAATACAGTTACGTGCCATTTTGCACTTGTTTAATAAATAAATGCAGTATTAAACCCTTACACATGCTTGTGCTATTGTGTTGGGGCCGGAGTGAATGGTTTGTTTTCACACCAATAACAAAACCCACATTGGGATAATGTATGCATGACGTCAGCTTGAAAACCTCTATACACATGGCGCGTTCTGCTGAATGCGGGCTCCGCCCACACGCAGGACGTCGGAGCATTTTAAGATGAGCAATTCAAATCGCATTTCCTGCTTGACAGATCGGAGGTCCAAACTCAACTATAACTATAAAGGATCGGTGGTCTGGATGAGCCGCATTTTGCTCACATTTGGCAGAGCGCGCCACATTTATTAAACATTTACTGTACTGAATTAAACAACTTAAACGAAAAAGCTGCAATGTGCTCTCTTAAAAGAGAATTAAGCCTCCTTTCATCTCTGACTGACTCTGTAGGCAGTCTCTCTCTCTCTCTCTCTCACACACACACACACACACACTCTGTCTCTCTCTCTCTCACACACACACACACACACACACAAAACGGTCTCTATCGTGTTTTGCCGAATGCGGGCTCCGCCCACACACAATGCGCAGCTGACGGAACAATAGACACAATTCGCATTACAACTGCCCATGTGCGGGGAAAGTGACCCAACAGCTGATCCAAGGGTCACTGCTACCAAACTTTATTGCAGCCACTTGATGTTGTATGAAAACACATCTAAACAAATGCCGCTTAAAGTCTGCCTTAAGCCTTAAATTATCGACATGCCAGGAGCGCATTGTGCCGCAGTGAACTGTGGGAACGGCATGTATCATCTCAAGCATTAGAAAAAGCTAGTTTGCAGTATACATGCCTGCAAATTTTGGACTAACACGTGTACATGTTTGCCGCCGTTCACGCTATTTACCTTCCCCGCCAAGCTGAAGGATCCGGAGGGAAGCAAACGTTGGATTAAAGCAGTAAGTTTATAATTAAAGTGTTCTTTATTCAAATTCCTAGACCCTATAGACTACTATATTACCTTTTATTTAACTGTTAATTTACCATAAAAATTGGCGATGCCAAATTATATATGTAAATTATCATTACACATCATAGACTGAGATCTTGAAAATTACTGTTATGTTAATGTGTAAAATAGACTAACAAGAGCTGTCAGATCACTCAGTGACCGCTGTAAAACTTGTATTTACCTTTGTAGTCATTACGAAGTCATGTTAGTAGGGGTGCCTGGTCCTTCATTAATCCACTATGTCAGCATACATACACAGCGGCCACTTGGATAAGGCGTCATTTTCTGTCTCCCAGCCGTCTTCAAGTCCCAAGGGGTCGGAAATTGTCACGATTTCCTCATCCACTTCAAATGTCAACAAGCTGGCATAGTCACGTTGGACTTGTTTAGATTCCTCAGCCTTTGACAAAACTATCGGCAGTTTTTGTAACGTCGCCGCAAATGCAAGCGCAACAAGTTCATCTTTACGCTTGCGGGAACAACCGGGAACACCCCTACGTATACAATACGCCCGAAGGTCGGGAAATTTCCATAAATTAAACGCATCGATAGTGCAGTTCTCATCCACATTAAGGTTTACTTCCACCACGTTTGGCAGTCGAGATCCCATGATGCCATGCGTGAGCCGAGATGCGAATTGTGTCTATTCTATTTGAATGTTTAAATGGATGGCATATTGTATTTAAGCAGAATTACAGTACCTGTTTGAAAGATCAGAGGTCCTCATTCAATATTAATTTGCTTCCCTGCGAGATCGGAGGTCTTGTTCCATGGAGCACTCTGCTCATGCTCCTTCTGCTTTAATGTTGACAGCCAATGAAAAAGCAACTCGCGCATTGTGTGAAATTTTGATTGGCGCCTTTGAATTTTGAATGGCGCGTTTGGTGCTTTTCGTAAGAGGGGGTTGTTTTCGTATACAGAGGACGAAAACTTAGGAAAATGTTTTTCGTAACCTGGAGTTTTCGCACCCAGGGGGTTTCATAAGTAGGGAGCCGACTGTAATGCAGTACTCAGAGCTGTCAAGTAGCATCGTAGCTTTAGCACAAGTACGTGTGGGGTAGTACGTCTCCCAGAGTAGTAAACAGAACACAGGAACAAGGTGCGCAGAGAGATGAACAGGTAGAGGATTCACTCTGACTGGGGTTTTTCAGCCCTCCCACTGCCACAGATCATCGATGTGCTTTCTACTGTCTGAATATTGCAATTATTGATGTTCGCGGTAGGTGGTTTGGTAAAAATAATTTGTCGTGGTTGTTGTATTTATTTATATAGTGTAATAATTCCACAAGGCAAGTTGGGGTTAAATGTCTTGCTCATGGGTGGGATCACACATCTGGAGCTGAGGATGCTGATTAACTGACTGTAAGGACATGGTACTGTTTGGATATTGAATCAGGACCATGTCCTTACATAAGTGTTGTTGTTCTGTAGGATTATATATAATTTCCTTAAATCGTTGAGATTTCCGTCCGTGTGGATCAAGTCTGGCAAAATTGTTGATGGTATTTAACTGTTCTCCAAACTGTACCAAGACACACCACATGCACTCACTCGCTGTCACGGTGGTATAACCACGCTGATACAGGGATTAATATTTAATATTTGCTGCGGTAAATCTCTCAGTGAACAATTTACACTGTCAAGACAGTATATACGCCATCATACAGAGAATTTAAATAAATACAACAAGAAAATAAAAAAGTCTGACTTCACCTTTAAAAAGCACCACGCAACATTCTTCATAAAAACTACGACTGAACCAACATCAACATCACCCGCCTATTCTCGCCATGGTTTATACCTCATCAATGAGTCCATCAGGGGCAACGTCATTGGAGCGCAACTGTGAATGTGCATGAATAATCTGGATGACGTGCATCAGCATGAGCTCCTCCTCCTCAGATGTATTTCTACTGAAGCGGAGAATGGCATCCAGCAGTGGGAAACAGAACGAGAAAGCCGGTGCAGATAGAGGGAACGCATCTGGGGAAAAAAAAAGAGCATGAACATCTGTTTTATTTACAAATTCTGCAAGTTGATCTGTGTTTCCAAGAATAACTATTTCTCTCAGATATTCAAACTACATGGCTACAAGGATATGCACAAATCAGAAGACTCCTCAAACAACACCCTACCGGACACCCTGAACCGGTTCTGCACTCACTTCGACCAATACAATGGACAGGCGAGTACCTGCCCTGCTCTTCCAGAGAGGGGCGACGACCCCACCCACCTGCTGCACCAGATCAGCCATCCCGTGGAGAGTCGATGTGAGAAAAGCTACTGGTTCAGATGGAGTAACGGGAAGGGAATTTAAAGTATGTGCAGATCAACTGATGGAGGTTTTCACCACCATCTATAACCTTCGTTACTGCAGTGTATGGTTTCCACCTGCCGCAAAACAGCAACCATCATTCCAGTGCCTAAGAAGAGCACAGAAAGCTGACAAAACGACTTTCGCTCAGTTGCCCCAACCCCCATCATCACCTCATGTTTCAAGAGACTTGTCTCATCACATATTAAGCCCGTCCCTGCTGATCTCAATCCACATCAGTTTGCACGCAGAGCAAACAGGTTAATGGCGGATGGCATCAATACGGCCCTCCACACAGCCCTCACACCCCTGGACAGCAGCAACTCCTTTGTGAGGATGCTGTTCGTAGGCTTCAGCTCCACTTTTATTACAGTATAGCAAAAAAACTAGTTCAGAAATTGGGCAATCTGGGCCTAGGGAGCATTTCCTCCACTCTCATCCTGAACATCGGAAGACACGTGCTTTTCTCCCCCACCGGTCCAGAAAAAGTTACAGAACACGAAAAACAAAAACTAACAGATTCAAGAACAGCCTTTACCCACAAGCTGTTAAACAGGTAACCACCACCACCACCACCGTCACCAACCACCTCCACCACCACCATGACACACTGACTAAATAAACATCATTCAGAACCTCTTCCTGCACAGTGCAATACTAATGTTTAAGTGCAATATTCATGCTTAGAGCAGATCTCATACATCACAACGTTTTAGCATCAGGCACTTTAGAATTAAAAGCTCCACCTCTTACCCGGTGTATATCAGGCACCATCTTTTCATGATTCACCTTCGTATAATGTGTGTGTGTGTGTGTGTGTGTGTGTGTGGCGCTCCCCCGAAAGTAGGCGCTTGTCGCACAGACCACTTTTGAGATAAACGCCAAGAAAGTAAAAATCCACTGAATTCCACGAAGTAGGATGTGGGATCAACCCCCCTGACCGACGTATACATACATGTATGTGGGTGGGGGTCCACTCATCACTGGAGTGGAGGTCGCTGAGGTTGTCAAAAAACTCCTCGGTGGTCGAGCTCCGGGGTTGGACGAGATCTGCCCGGAATATCTCAGGGCTCTGGATGACTGACTTGGTTGACACGTCTCTGCAGCATCGCGTGGTTATCGGGGGCTGTACCTCTGGATTAGCAAATCTGGGGTGGTGGTCCAGATTTTTAAGAAGGGGGACCAGAGGGTGTGTTCCAATTATCAGGGAATCACACTACTCAGCCTACCTGGGAAAATCTATGCAGGGGTGCTAAAGAGGAGGATCCGACTGATAGTCGAACCTCGGATTCAGAAGGAACAATGTGGTTTTCATCCTGGCCGTAGCACTCGACCAACTCTATATGCTCCACAGGATTCTGGAGGGGCCATGAGAGTTTGCCCAATCAGTCCACATGTGCTTTGTGGATTTGGAGAAGGCTTTCGACTGTGTTCCTCGAACAATCTTGTGGGGCGTGCTCCGAGAGTACGGCGTTCCGAACCCGTTGCTACGGGCCATTCGGTTGCAGTATCACCGGAGCCAGAGTTTGGTCCGTATTGGCAATAACAGGTCGAATTCGTTTCCGGTGGGAGTTGGAGTCCGCCAAGGCCTTCCTTGTCACCGATTCTGTTCATAATTTTTATGGACAGAATTTCTAGGTGCAGTCGAGGCGATGAGGGGTTCTGGTTTGGTGGCCATCAGATCTCGTCTCTGCTTTTTGCGGATGATGTCCTTTTGGCTTCATCAAGTCAGGACCTCCAGCTCTCATTGGAGTGATTCGCAATCGAGTGCGAAGCAGCCGGGATGAGGATCAGTACCTCCAAGTCCGAGGCCATGGTTCTCAGTCAGACATGTGGAATGCACCCTCCAGGTCGGGAATGAGGTCCTGCCCCAAGTGGAGGAGTTTAAGTATCTTGAGGTCTTGTTCACGAGTGAGGGAAGGATGGAGCGGGAGATCGACAGACGGATCGCTGCAGCCTCTGCTGTTAAGCGGAGCCTGTACCGGTCCGTCGTGCTGAAGAAGGAGCTGAGCCGCAAGGCAAAGCTTTCAATTTATCAGTCGATCTACGTTCCAACCCTCACCTATGATCACGAGCTTTGGGTAGTAACCGAAAGAACAAGATCGCGGATACAAGCGGCTGAAATGAGCTTCCTTCGTCGGGTGGCGGGGTTCTTCCTTAGTGATAAGGTAAGAAGCTTGTTTAGAACACAGCCTGCACTGATGTTAGGACACTG
>CM045749.1:30111728-30271728 GCA_024760905.1 Plotosus lineatus | reverse complement strand
CTGGTGTCCGGCCTAACCTATGAACTATGCCTCGACGCCACTGTCCAGTTGCTCCTCTTACTGGAAAAAAGGGTTTCAAGGTCTCCAAGCCCAAGTTACAGTTCTGCCTCCCCACTGTGATATATCTGGGCTATGAACTCTCTCACGGGATAAAACGCCTTACTCAGGATCGCGTCAAGATCATAGTGGACACTCAGAAGCCTGCCACTAAACAAGCGCTCCTGGCTTTCCTGGGGCTCATTAACTACTGTCGCCAATGGATCCCGGACTGTTCCTTTTATGACAAACGTTTACGCTCTGCCGTGGCTCACACTGACCCTCTCCATCAACCCTTGGTCTGGACTGAGGACATGCTGGACGCATTCAAAGCCCTGAAGTCGGCCCTATGCTCCGCGCCGGCTCTCGGGCTCCCGGATTACAACAAACCCTTTCATCTCTACGTCGCTCACCAGGCCGGCACGGCTTCTGGAGTCTTGGCGCAGGACCACGGGGGGGGACTTAGGCCTTGTGCTTTCCTCTCCAAAACTCTAGATACTGTGGCTCAGGGTTTACCTGCCTGTCTCCGCGCTGTCGCTGCCAGTGCGGTGTTAGTTCTCGAAGCAGGGAAATAGTGCTCTCTCATCCACTCGTTTTACACACCAGCCATCAGGTTAGGCATATCCTTAATACTCTGTCTACACAACACATGTCTTCTCAACGTCGTTCAGGTTACGAGGCCATCCTTTGTGCTACTGATAACCTAACTATATCCTGTTCCTCTTCCCTAGATAACGTGGCGCAGGCTCTACAGCGCCTGCTTAATGCTCATGACGACTGCGAACCATTGGAACATGACTGCATGGACACCATTGTTCATGACACCAGCATTAGATCCGACTTAATGTCTACTCCTCTCTCCACAGGTCTCTCCCTGTTTGTAGGCGGGTCATGCTCGAAACCCTCCGACGGAGTGTTCCTCTGCGGCTACGCGGTATGTTCCTTACCGGACCAAGTTTTGGAAGCACACCCGCTCCCCTTTAATTCCGCTCAAGCAGCGGAGTTATATGCGCTCACTCGGGCATGCACTCTCGCTTCCGACCAGGACGTTACTATATACACTGACTCTCCTTACGCTTTCGGGGTGGCGCACGATTTCGGCCGTATCTCGCAATCTCGTGGTTTCACTGCTGCTGACGGTAAACCCATTTCACATTCCACCTTGGTCCAGGACCTTATTGTGTCCTGCAATCTCCCACTCCGTTTAGCGATCGTAAAGACCTGCGGTCATTCCTCTGACCACACTGATGAGGCACGGGGTAACTCTTTGGCTGACGTGCGGCTAAACAGGCTGCCTTGCTCGGCTCCATGCCGCCGTTCCTGCAGCCCGCGCTGGTGTCAACCTCACACATGCTTAGCGCCCTCCTCCCTGACTTGGATCTGAAATCCCTTCAGTCCTCGGCGTCCACAGAAGACACTGATTTTTGGTCCTCGCAGGGCTCTCAGCCCTCGGGTGACGGCATTCTGCTCGATTCGACCGGTCGCTTATGTCTGCCCACGCACTGCCTTCCTTTCCTCGTCCGCGAGTTTCACGGGCCTACACATCGCGGTCGAAGAGGGGTGGTGACAGATATGGAAAAAGATTTTTGTATACGACAACTAGCCTCTACGGTGCACAGCATTTTGGACAAATGCCTGATTTGTGCACAGAACAATGTGTCCAAACCACATGCATCACATCAGCATCTGCCGAAACCAGATACTCCCTTCCAGGAGTGGCAGATAGACTTTACCCACATGCCCCGGCAGGGCCCCTTTAAATATCTATTGGTTATCGTGGATAAATTCTCTCGATGGGTTGAAGCTTTCCCGTGTGGGAACGAAAACGCCCGAGTAGTGGTTCAAAAGTTATCACAGGAAATTATTCCCAGATAAGATAAGATAAGATCCAGCTTTATTAATCTCACAATGGAGAAATTCACTGTTACAGGCTCTTGAGGTACTATCAGTAGGGGGTGCAAAAATAGATACAAGTACGAACATACACACATACATATATATTATATAAGTAAATAAATAAATAGATACATAAATAGTATAAATTACTAAACAATAAAAGAAAAGAATGGAGCAACTTTATAGATTGGCCTATATTAAAGTGTAATGTATCTGAGTGCAGAGTAGATGGGTTGATATGGTTCACAGTCAGTGGGGTAGATGTGGTTGATTAAAGTGGGCGGGGTTTTTATTGCACATAACCGGTATTTTCACAGACAGTTACAAAGTGGCGTTGTACAGTCTGACAGCGGTGGGAATGAACGACCTGCGGTAGCGCTCCTTCCTGCACTGAGGATGTCTCAGTCGTCCACTGAAGGAGCTACTCAGCTCCTCGACAGTCTGGTGCAGTGGGTGAGAGCTGTTGAACAGGATGGATGTGAGCTTTGCTACCATCCTCCTCTCACTCACCTCCTCCACAGAGTCCAGTGGGCAGCCGAGGACAGAGCTGGCCCTCCTGACCAGCTTGTTCAGTCTCTTTCTGTCCCGCTCTGTGCTGCCCGGGGCCCAGCAGATGGCAGCGTAGAGGATTGCAGAGGCTACCACAGAGTCATAAAATGAAAGATATGGCCTCCCGTTGGGTATTGATTCGGACAAAGGCACACCATTCACCTCAAAAGTCACTCAACTGTTGGCACAAGAGCTAAAGATCAATTGGCGTTTCCATGTCCCATATCACCCTCAGTCCTCCGGAATCGTGGAACGAACAAACAGAACCATTAAAGGAAAATTACGAAAAGCAATGCACGCCACCGGATCCAGGAATTGGGTTTCGGTGCTGCCTGTGGTCCTAGCGGATCTGCGGATGACCTCGCAGATGGCCTTAGGGAATCTATCCCCTTATGAAGTGGTAATGGGGAGACCCTTTCCTGCTCCTTGGAGGAAGGGAAAGCAGGCTTTGGGGACGGAAGATCTAGACATACACATGAGCGAGTATGCCGTGGGCCTTGTTAAGGTCCTAAGCGACTATTGGGAGCACTAATCAGAATACTTCGGTCCCGGCCGATGCAAGCACTCATGCCTTCAAGGTAGGAGACAAGGTGCTGGTCAAGAAATTTGCAAAACTAAATTCCTCTTTGGGAGACTCTCCTTACAGTGAGCCCACGGAGATACTCGCTGTAACCCGTACCGCCGTACTAACTGATCTCTTTCCACAGTGGCTCCATGCTACCAGACTGAAGAAAAGCCCGCAATGAAGTATTGTATTGTTTGTTTTTGTGTGACCATGATGTTGTTTATCTTTATTACCTCTGTTCCAGGTCTTAAGACACATATATCACCTAAGAGGGGAGAAGTGTTTTCTAACGGATTCGGCTCAACATAAGCTTACGAGTACCACCTTTACTGGGAACGGATAACCAAAAATATCCTGTGTTATGTATTTAGAAGAATGATTCACTCCATATTTAACCATGTTTGTGCCTGTATGCATTTGTCTGCTGTTGGTGTGTGTGTTCGGACCTTGCATCCTTAGGTGTCTGCTGAATCGTGTGTGGGCCCTGATGGACGCTTTCAGTGGACCAACGTATGCGCAACTGGATGCGCAGTCCGACGGCACGTCTTACCCTTCGTCCCGGGTGTAGTGAGGGGTCGGGATCTTGAGGGGACCCGAGTATCTCGAGGCAGTGGGCGAAGGGCGTCGTAGCTCAAGCTGCCCTTCAAGCACAGGCCCCGATCAACCGCGGTCCCTGGTCTCCTGAAAGATCCCGACCTTCGACACCCACTGAACCTTTGTGTATTCTGCAACGATTTATTAACGAATGATTTATACTTCATGAACATTAAAGTATAAAAGAGGGGAACTGTTAGAATATATCTCTGACCTAATACGTACATGTTTATTGAACCATGAAGCAAGTAGTTCTCCTTATCCTGTTGTACCCGATGTCCTAAGTTTTGTGTAAAACATCAGCCAGACCTAACTGGATGTTCAAGGCTGTCCCCTTCTATCTTGACCTACTTACGCATTGAATGCACACAGTGACGCAAGTAACATGATATGGTGCTGTCCACACACACATACATCCACACACACACATACACACACACATACATCCACACACACACATACACACACACATACATCCACACACACACATACACATACACACACACACATACACATACACACACACACATATACACACACACATACACATACACATACACACACACACACACATACACATACACACACACACATACACATACACACACATACACACACACATACACACACACACATATACACACACACACATACACATACACACACACACACACATACACATACACACACACATACACACACACACACCCCCACCCTATGCTATGACGAATGTACTTTGACCAAGGACATATGACTCTGTTACTATCTGCTTGCAAACACAAAGAAACTGCATAAAAAGCTTGTGCTCAGAAACATACTCTGAGCAGTTGATGAATAAACCAGATTGATTTTACTCGTATGGTTTAGTGTCTTCTGTTCCCGGAGTACTCTAAGACGTTGAGATACAGGAATCCAGACCGTGCAGGTTTACATAAGAGCTTCTACACAGAGAGAGTTCTTACACTTTGAAATGCAGAATCCTTCAGACAGGCTACAGTGAGATATTGTGTCAAAAAAACGAGTGTGAATAGTGTAATGATGCACCTTGTTCTTTCCTGCTGGGTTTCGTAACCAGTTACTCTGTGACAATGAACAGCGACTACACTAGAAAGGAACATCTTACCCAGGAAATGCAGTTGCTTTTTCAGGACACATGAGCCAATACGAAGGAAAGTTTGGTGCACATGGGGGGCAGCTAGTGGTGACTGCAGTAGAGGAAGTAGCACATGAAGGACTCCAGGAATGTAGTGAGAAATCTGAGGAGGGTGATGAGCTATAACGGCCTCTAAAAGCCCCATGGTGCACTGCAGTTCCATATCCAACTGAAAAAGAGAGAGATGAACTCAAACCCTAGTAAAGAAAGCATACCCTGGCTCCAACCTGTTCCTGGAGACCTTCCGTCTTGCGGGTTCGCCAAACAAAATCAAACACACATCTTGTCGCTGATCAAGAACTTCCAAAGTTCATAATCAGATAATCAGGTGCGGATCATGACGGTTGTATTCAAAGCCTTCAGATCGGTCTCCAAGAACAGGAACGGTATACACCTGGTATTCACTCATCATTCACACACTGAAGTCAGCAGCACAATGTTCGTATGGGACCGACATGGGTCCTGATCAAGTTTGCAATAAAAAAAAAAAAAAAAAAAGTGACATCTTTGTTGAAAATAAAAACTGAAGATCCTGTGGAATTATTTTTTAGCTCACAACAGTCTACAGAGCACAGCGTCAAGCTCAAGGCCCATAAGCCAAACCTGAGAGCCTTAAAGATTATGAGTGTAGGACATGTTTTACATCAACCATGATCATGAAACGTAATTCATCATCCATCCACTGGGTGGCAGGAACCTATTTCAAAGTAAACTCCTGGACCATGGGGTTCAAACTCATTCCACAAAGGGCCGACTGCAAGTTTTGTTTCAACCAAGCACCAGCACACCTGTCTGTCCTCCTTTCGGCATTTTCCCTTTTTACTCGGGAGTCGCCACAGCGAATCTTCTGATTTGCACGTTTGATTTGGCAGAGGGTTTTTTTTTTTTTACGTCGGATGCCCTTCCTGTCACAACCCTTTTTAGCAAGGGACAGAAACACGCTGACGACTTTGCAGCTACTATTTACGAAAGTTAGCATTGGTTCTTTTACATGCCTCTCACCATAGACAGTGACAGACATGGCCTGCCTTTGATAACCCAGTTAGCTGCACTGGGGGGACAGTGACAACCTTGTGGAGAGTGGGACTCGAACCCCCAACCTTTGGATCAGCGATCCAGTGCCCTATACCACTAGACCACCACTGCCCCAAGCACCAGCACACCTGACTTTATTTAATCGACTGATCAGAGTCTTCAGGCAGTTGATTGGTCAGCCTCTGTACAGAGAACACAGATTGACCAATCAAAAGCCTGAAGACTCAAACTAGTTGATTAAATGAGCCCAATCAGGTGTGCTGCTGCTTGGTTGCAACAAAACCTACAGGCACATGTTGGCCCTTTGTTGCACAAGTTTGATGCCCCTGTATTAGATATTCAGGACTCATTAAATATTGAAACCTCGCTTGTTGCTGTCAAACATCATCAGAAAAGCAAAGTGAATAAAGGAAAAGTGGAAAAAATTAAAAGAAGTCATTTCCCCAAAGAGATTTTATGGGTGTGATTTCTGAAGACATGTTCAGTGGCCTGAGAAAGGTTGTGATGTGGCCCTCAGTGAAAATGAGTCCAACAGCCCTGTTGCTGGACTCGAAGGTTTCATAAAAAAAATAAATAAATAAAAATCAATAAACTTTTATTGTTCCATTTATTGACTGAATAAATTGTTTAAATGATGAATGAGCTGGTGGTAAAGACAACATGTAAGCAGAATCAGAGAAATGGACTATAAATCAATCTTTACAACGGTTTTGAGCAGGAAAGCAACTCAGCCCGCACAAAGCAGTGTTGGACAACGAGGCCGAGGGGGAGCAGGGCGGCCGGGCTGAGGGAAAGCAGCTTGATCAGCAGATTATAAATACATGCAATGTCTTATTCCTTCATAAATTATGTGTGTTGTTTAAAATACTCTTCAGATGTTCAACTTTATTTCTCTGTATAAAAACTAAATATGTTCATTTGAGTTTATACTAGTCCTTCTCAAAAAATTTGCATATTGTGATAAAGTTCAGTATTTCCTGTAATGTACTGATAAAAATTAAACTTTCATATATTTTAGATTCACTGCACACCAACTGAAATATTTCAGGTCTTTTATTGTTATTTGATGAAAGCAACTCTTGCATATCATTCGGAAATCAAGGTGCCAGAGTCTGGAGGAAGACTGGGGACAAGGAAATGCCAAAATGCCTGAAGTCCAGTGTCAAGTCCCCACAGTCAGTGATGGTCTGGGGTGCCATGTCAGCTGCTGGTGTTGGTCCACTGTGTTTTATCAAGGGCAGGGTCAATGCAGCTAGCTATCAGGAGATTTTGGAGCACTTCATGCTTCCATCTGCTGAAAAGCTTTATGGAGATGAAGATTTCATTTTTCAGCACGACCTGGCACCTGCTCACAGTGCCAAAACCACTGCTAAATGGTTTACTGACCATGCTATTACTGTGCTCAATTGACCTGCCAACTCTCCTGACCTGAAGCCCATAGAGAATCTGTGGGATATTGTGAAGAGAAAGTTGAGAGACACCAGACCCAACACTGTGGATGAGCTTAAGGCCGCTATCGAAGCATCCTGGGCCTCCGTAACACCTCAGCAGTGCCGCAGGCTGATTGGCTCCATGTCACGCCCCATTGAAGCAGTCATTTCTGCAAAAGGATTCCCGACCAAGTATTGCGTGCATAACTCAACATAATTATTTGAAGGTTGACTTTTTTTGTATTAAAAACACTTTTTTATTGGTCAGATGAAATATGCTAATTTTTTGAGATAAGGATTTTTGGTTTTTCTTTACTTTTTTGCCAAAATGATCAATATTAAAACAATAAAAGGCTTGAACTACTTCAGTTGTGTGTAATGAATCTAAAATATATGAAAGTATAATATTTATCACTACATTACAGAAAATAATGAACTTTATCACAATATGCTAATTTTTTGAGAAGGACCGGTAGTCCATTGATCTTGAAGGTGAGAGTGTCACTGAGCAGCTCTCAGAATTCCAGGTGGAAACCAATTTAGAAATTTTTTTGTTGGAATTTTTTTCTAATATCACTGCAGAAATCGGAAATTTGTTTTGTTTCAGCTGCTCCTTCGTGAAAACGATTAATGAGTTCAATGTTTCAGCTTGCAGACCCGGTGCCTGCAGGCTGGTCCCTTTTGTGAGTGAAAATCTCAAGAGATCAGTAATTTATATAATACAGTAGGCCCTTGAACATTCACGGTTCAGTGGTCGCAGCCCCGCGGATTAGCGGCAAACCAGGAAGTAACTGGCACATGATTCAAATTTAGCCAATGGCTGAGACGTTTTGTTTCTCCCTCCTGCTGATTGGTTGCAGATGATGTGTGTACACCTTTTTCCTCTTTTGTGCACATGTCATCAACATGATTGCTTGAATTGCGAAGTAAATTTTTTTTTCGTGTGTTTTTTAATGATATTTAAGCGCTATGATGCCACTCAAACCACCTGCATCTTCTCTACCTTCTGATAAGGAGCCAAAGCACTTTATTTATTCATAAATATCATCACAGTACAAAATTACAAAGTTTTTATTAATCATTACTACATTTTACTGCATCATTACTGTATTAATGAGAAAGATTGGCTATAGAATGTGTTTAACAAGCAGATTTTAGTGGATCATACATGGGGTTTTAAAACTGCATCAATAATCCGTGGATTTTCAAGGTCAGCGGGAAGGGCCGGAACCGAACCATCACAAAAAAGTGTGGCCTAATGTATTCACACCAGCCAATCCGCAGTCACACAACTTTTTCTCCATTCTGATGTTTAAAGTGAATTGCAGTGAGGCTTGTGACTTGTATCTGTATGATTCTGTGCTGCTGACTGATTAAACGGGAATTGTTTCTAATAAAGTGAAAATTGGATACTCAGCAGTGGGAGAACATTAAGAGGCCACTTTAAATCAAGATCATCTTTCCTCACCATTTTCTGAAACATGCACAGACATTCTGCCTTTAGAAACTACTTCTAAAATTTTTTGCTGAGATTAACGCAAATAACGGGATCTTCGTCATAATGATTGGTCCTAACAACTGAGTCACAATAAAGACTGTGTTCCTGAAATTGTTTCTTTCACATCACTGGAACACTAATGAATCAATGAGATTTACAGGAGCCTTTAATGTTTAAATATAGAATTTAAGATGTTTGTTGCGTCCACCTCGAATATAATCAGGATTACCAAAGCAAATACATCTAAAGCATCATTAATAGAAGAATTAAAAAAAAAAAAAAAAAAAAAAAAAAAAAAAAAAAAAAAGTACTACGAGGTCCAGATGCTCCCGACAAAACAAGCACAGCAAGTTTGATCGCCCCAGCTTTAAGGACCGGAAAGTAAATGTCTAGAAACCTAACCCATAGCTTTGTCTGTGCGACATTAACATAGATTCACGTCACCCACACAAACTCATCCTAGCACTCACAGTAGTGAGCCAACATACCAAGTTAGAAAGCTTCAGCTTCAGGCGGGAAACTAAAGCATGATGGACAGACAGATGGACAAACAGGCCCCATTCCAATAGCTCCCGAGGTAGTTTGGGTGCGAGTGATGAGAACCTGACTGTAGGATTTAGAGAAAGCTATCCACACCATGCTACACTATGTTATTATATTTCAACTAAGATTTACTGCAGCCAATAACAGTGAAGAAAATGATAAAAATGGAAATGACGTGTCATTCTGCTGTTAGTTATCAAAGTAGTCATATTTTCAAGGAAATTTCACAAGAGTTTTCAGGATCTGATGGTGCTCAGTCCTGTTCCCACCTTTTGTAGGTTCTTCCGGATAGCGGACTCCTTCTCCAGCTGGTTCTGTATCATCTCCCTTTGCTTGCTGGTAAGCTGCACCTCATCTTTTATTCCCTTTTTCTTTTTGATTTCCTTCAACACAGGGAAAGTAAAAAAAAAAAAAGTCAAATTTGGCAAAGAAAAACAAAAAAAAAAACCAAGACTGTTAAAAGCTTAAGTCCAGAATATTCTACCTCCTGCAGCTCAAGTTCAATGATCTGTTCTTTAAAGGAGTAGGCCTTATTTTCTCTTTTCATATTACCCTTTTTCGTGATCTCCTGCTGGGCACTGAATGATCATGATGGGAAGTACAAGGTTAACATAGGAAGAAGTAAAGATGATACATAAGACACATTTTATGAGACATTAAAAGAAAAAGGCATAAATCGTATTAATAATAAACAGAAAAAGATAGCTCGTTCTGCGCCGAAGAGCTTCTCATGGTACCTCAGGATGATGCCTTTATCATACAGCTCTCCCTCCGGTGTCTTCATGATGGCATATTCCTGACGAGTCACCTGCATCAGTGCTGGAGCTGACAACCTCTGGATCACATGGTCCATTACACAAGGGAGCACCTTGCCAGGAGATAGAACTGACAGCTCGCCAGTGGCATTTCTTACAGCCTAGAAATTACCACATATATTTTTATATATGCACATATACTCTATCTCTCTCTCATTTATACATCTTAAGTTTTTCCCCTTTAAACCACTCAAGTGTTGCTTTAGTGATGGGCTTCAGGTCATTGTTCTGCTGGAAGGTGAACCGCTGTCCCAGTCTCAAATCACAGGCAAGTATTTGGCACCATCCATCTCTCCCTTGACTCAGATCAGTTTCCCAGTACCTGCAGCTGAAAAACATGCCCACACCACCACGGTTTACCATGGGGATGGCATTCTAGCCACTCTCTGATAAAGCCCAGCTCTATGGAGTGTACAGCTCATAGTGGTTGCATGCTCAGATACACTAATCTCAGCTGTGGAACTCTGCAGCTTCTTCATGGTTACCGTTGGTCTCTGTGCTGCTTCTCTCATTAATGCCCTCCTTGCCGGGTCTGAGAGTTTTCTCTCTTGGAAATTTTTTGTGATATCATGTTCTTTCCATTTGAAGATGATCGATTTGATGGTGCTATTTTTGTCGCTGAGTTGTTTGGAGAGCACCTTAGTCTTCATGTTGTGCTGAATCTAACTTAGTGGTGTCGCAGCCTCCTTCATTTCATGAAGTCCACTTGTGTGCAATCTAATTATGTGACTTCTGAAGATAACTGTTTCCACCAGAACTTTTGAGTGGTTTCACAGCAAAGGGAGTGAAATACATACGTATCTGCCAATTTTCAGATTTTAATTTTTAAAAATTCCTTTTAATATATATTTTTCATTTCCCATCACCAACTTATTTTTGTGCAAATAACATAAAATTCAGATTAAAAAAATTAAATGACAGGTTGTAATGTAACAAAATAGGCAAAAACCCAGGGATGGGAATACTTTCACACAAGGCATTGTGTGAGGTAATAAAACGGAAGTCGCACCTGGGTCTCAGTACCGCCCTCCAGCAGCATGGGGAGGATTGTCTGCAAATGTTGATCAATAAACACAGCAACATTGATATTCATGCTGGACAACAGCACAGGCCACAATTCTGATTTTGCAGCCACTGTGGAGAGAAAAAGAGAAAGAAGAAGAGAAAGAAAGCGATTGTATCATCACAAATTGATCTCAGTATTAATAACATAAACATGAGTCATAAACAACAAATGAACAAATAGAAAATACAGTGAAATTATTTGGGGTGTACATCACACGCCTTCGATTTTTTAAATACAGTCGGCCGTCTACTTACGAAACCCTCTGGGTACGAAAACTCCAGGTTACGAAAAACATTTTCCTAAGTTTTCGGCCTCTGTGTACGAAACAACCTCCTCTTACGAAAAGTGCCAAACGCGCCATTAAAAAATTCAAACACACCAATCAAAATTTCACACAATGCACGAGTTGCTCTCTCATTGGCTGTCTCCCAACATCCCGCCCCGCTGGCCTCCCATTGGCCAGGAGGGAGCTGACCTGTACCCATACTTCCTGTTTGTCACATGCGGAGAGTTGAACATGACTGTTGGCTTTCTTTTGAAATCATTGCAGTGTTATATTTCGTTATCGCCGAAACCCCTCTACAATCGGGACGATAATGAAGCAGAAAGAGACGTTAAAGCAGAAATACAGTGACGGAGGCAATTATTTCAGAACAATATTGAAGCAGATGGAGGCATGAAAGTGCTCCGTGGGACAAGACTTCCGATCTCGCAAGGAAGCAAGTTAATATTGAATCAGGACCTCTGATCTTTCAAACAGGTACTGTAATTCCGCTTTAAATACAACATTCCATCCATTTAAACATTTAAATAGAATTGGTCCGTCAGCTGCACGTTGTGTGTGGGCAGTGCCCGCATTCGGCAAAACACACCAGAGAGACAGAGTTTTGCGTGTGTGTCTGTGTGTGTGTGTGTGTGTGTGAGAGAGAGAGAGAGAGAGAGAGAGAGTGTGTGTGTATGTTCGTGTACCCTTGTGTGCGTGTGTGTGTGTGTGTGTGTGTATGAGAGAGATAGAGACTTCGTAAAAAAGAGTCAGTCAGAGATGAAAGGAGGCGTTCTTTACTCTCTTTCGAGAAAGCACATTGCAGCTTATTTTTATTTTTTATGTTGTTTAATTCAGTAAACGTTTAATAAATTATGATATCCCCATCTTAAAATGCTCCGGCATCCTGCGTGTGGGCACACATTCAGTGAAGTGCGCCACAAATGAGTGTGTGTGTGTGTGTGTGTGTGTGTGAGAGAGACAGTGTTGTGTGTGTGTGTGTGTTGTGTGTTAATAAAAAATGTTTAATAATAGTTTAATTATTAATATGTTAATAAAATGGTTTAATATGTTAACAAAATGTTTAAATGGTTTAATAAATAATTCTATTACTTTTAACACATATTTCGTACATATTTCATACAAAATTGGTGTAGTTTTATCATTTTTAAAGGGTTTATGGGGTATTCTAGGGAGCTTTGAGGGGGGGGGCTCGAAGCTCCTAGGTTTTAAGCATTTCAGAAGGGGAAAAGGGCTATTTCACTGAAAGAGCTCGAGAAAGTTTAATTTCTAATCTCCATATACATACTGTACCTCAACTTGTGGGTTTATCATGTGGGATTCCAACACGAATCACAGTGTCACAGTCACAAATCAAATAGTCATTCTTATAGATATGCCTGCCTCACTATCAACACTACAACAGTCATTGCATTTAAACACAATCTGGAAACAAACGATACACATGACATTCTATACATGACATAAGTTTTTTGAATTAATGTTTCTTTGTCTTTAGTGCTTTAGCATGGCACTTTCTTGCTTCCTTTTGTGCAGCCTGAAATGTCCTTCTGGAGGCTTCCTTAGAAAGTTTGTTGTCCTTCTGGATGCTGTGGCGTTTCAGCTGAGGCTCAGATTCATAGTTTTAGATTTCCAATATTAATGAACTAATTACACGAGCACACACTCCCGCTGCTGTTTAGAAACACTGAATAACGATGCCTATTTACATAAGTTAACTAAAAAAAACTGGTGAGTTAATGCGGCAATAATTTATTTATTCTAAACAGCAGAAAAATGGTTCAGTGACCATAGAGTTGGCTCATTTGATTCAGTTCACGGAATAAACACATGAACGTCCTACGCATAAAACATGCATGTATTCACAATAATTTGAAAAATATAATCGGAAACTAGACAAGAAAATTCTCAAACATACCTCAAAATTAACTACTCGATCGGCCACAGGAACTGGTCGTTTCACTGGGTCTTTTCTTTGCACGGAAGTTTCTGGTCGAACAGCAAACATGTCCGACTGAGAACAATGATCTCGGATTTTGAGGGGCTGATTTTTATCCTGGCCGCCTCGCACTCGACTGAGAATCGCTCGAATGAGAGCTGGAGGTCCTGGCCTGGTGAAGCCAAAAGGATATCATCTGCAAAAAGTAGAGACGAGATCCGATGGCCACCATACCAGAACCCCTCAATGCCTTGGCTGCGCCTAGAAATTCTGTCCATAAAAAATATGAACAGAATCGGTGACAAAGGACAGCCTTGGCGGACACCAATACCCTCAGCGGAAACGAATTTGACCCATTGTTACCAATACGGACCAAAATCTGGCTCAGATGATACAGTGATAGAATGGCCCATAGCAACGGGTCAGGAACGCCATACTCCCGGAGCATTCCCCACAAGATAGCCCGAGGACACGCTCGAAAGCCTTTTCCAAATCCACAAAACACATGTGGACAGATTGGGCAAACTCCCATGCCCTTTCCAAGATCCTGAGGAGCGTATAGAGTTGGTCAAGAGTACTACGGCCAGGACGAAAACCACATTGTTCCTCCTGAATCCGAGGGTCGACTATTGGTCGGATCCTCCTCTCCAGTACCCCTGCATAGACTTTCCCAGGTAGGCTGAGGAGTGTGATTCTCCGATAATTGGAACACACCCTCCAGTCCCCCTTTCTAAAAAGGGGACTACCACCCCGGGTTTGCCAATTCAGAGGTACAGCCCCAGATGTATTCAACAAGGTCCTAGAGACTGAGCAGATGCCAGAGGAATGGAGGAGAAGTGTGCTTGTGCCCATTTTTAAGAACAAGGGATATGTACAGAGTTGTGGCAACTACAGAGGGATAAAGTTGATGAGCCATACAATGAAGTTATGGGAAAAGGGCAGAGGTCAGCATTTGTGAACAACAGTTTGGTTTCATGCCAAGAAAGAGCACCACAGATGCAGTGTTTGCTTTGAGGATGTTAATAGAGAAGTACAGAGAAGGTCAGAGAGAGCTACATTGTGCCTTTGTGGATCTGGAAAAAGAATATGACAGGGTGCCGAGAGAAGAACTGTGGTATTGTATGAGGAAGTCTGGAGTGGCAGAGAAGTATGTTAGAGTGGTGCAGGACATGTATGAGAGATGTAAGACAGTGGTGAGGTGTGCTGTCGGCTCAACAATCCAGAGCAATGGAGATTGTGGAAAAGAGGTGAAGAAGCGCGTGCAGGCAGGTTAGAATGGATGGAGAAAAGTGTCTGGTGTGATGTGTGATAGGAGAGTGTCAGCAAGAATGAAGGGAAAAGTGTACAAGACGGTGTTGAGGCCTGCGATGTTGTATGGTTTAGAAACAGTGGCCCTGGGGAAAAGACAGGAATCAGAGTTGGAGGGAGCAGAGATGAAAATGTTGAGGTTCTCTTTGGGAGTAACGAGGATGGATAGGATCAGAAATGAGTACATCAGAGGGACAGCAGATGGTAGATGTTTTGAAGACAAAGTCAGAGAGGCTATATTGAGATGGTTTGGACATGTACAGAGGAGGGATAGTGAGTATATTGGTAGTAGGATGCTGAGGTTGGAACTACCAGGCAGAAAGCCCAGAGGAAGACCAAAGAAAGGATTTATGGATGTGGTGAAGGCGGACATGAAGGTCGTTGGAGTAAGAGTAGAAGATGCAGCGGATAGGGAGAGATGGAGACAGATCATTTGCTGTGGCGACCCCTGAAGGGAACAGCCGAAAGGAAAAGAAGAAGAAAGAAGAACAGCAGCTTTGGCTGTAGCACGTTTGGCCTGCAGGTACCTTTTTCAACTGGACAGCCCCCATCACCGAGCTGTCCACCACCGACGACCTTCCGACCACAGCTATGGGCTGCCGCCTCAGCAATGGAGGCACAAAACATGGCCCATTCGGATTCCATGTCACCCGCCTCCTCCGGGACGTGGTTGTAGCTCTGCCGGAGGTGGGAGTGAAAAGCCTCTTGGACAGGAGATTCTGCCAAATATTCCAAGCAGACCCTAATTACACGCTTGGGCCTGCCAGGTCTGGAAGGCAGCCTCTTCCGCCATCAAAGCCAGCTCACCACCAGGTGGTGATCAGTTGGCAGCTCAGCTCCCCTCTTCACCCAAGTGTCCAGAACATACGGCCACAAATCCATTGACACAACTACAAAGTCAATCATCGATCTGCAACCTAGGGTGTCCTGGTGCCAAGTGCACTTAGGGGCACCCTTATGTTCGAACATGGTGGCCGTGATAGACAAACTGTGACGAGCATAGAAGTCCAACAACGAAACACCATTTGGGTTCAGACTGGAGAGGCCGTACCTACCAATCACACCCTTCCAGGGACCACTATCATTGTCCACATAGGCGTTGAAGTCTCCCAAGACAACGAGTGAGTCTCCCAAGGAAACGTTCACCAACAGACCCCCTAAAGACTCCAAGAAGGGCAAGTACTCTGAACTGTCATTTGGTGCATAAGCACAAATAACAGTTAGGGCCCATCGCCCCACCCGAAGGCGGAGGGAAGCTACCCTTTCATTGACTGGGGAGAACCTCAACGTTTGGGCACCGAGATGGGGGGCAAAAATGATGCTCACACTGGCTCTCCGCCTCTCCCCATGAGCAACTCCAGAATGGAATAAGGTCCAGCCTCTCTCTCGAGATGGGTGGCTCCACAGCCCAAGCTATGCATTGAGGTGAGCCCGACTATATCTAGTCAGTATCTCTCCACCTCACACACTAGCTCAGGCTCCTTCCCTGCCAGAGAGGTGACATTCCATGTCCCAAGAGTCAGAGTCAGTAACAGAGGATCTCTTAAAAGCAACGGACTGGTACAGGCAGGCTAAACCTGCGTAGCCCCGGCTGTCACCAGTGCGAAATCTTGGGTATGGGAGGAGTTTTCTGAGATCCTGGAAAGTGACCATCAGCTGGATTTGAAAAGGTTTTGGGTCACCAGAATGGGGTAAAAATACTCCACAAACACTGGTTACAGTAGAAGTGGAAAGATGCTCACCTTGACTAGAGAAGTTGTTAGAAGGAGATGGAGGGAATACCTTGAGGACCTTCGAATAACATGCTCTGAATGGAGGAGGAAGACTCTGGGATTCATTGGAGGGTCTGCCCATGAATGAGGAAGAGGTTGCCAAGGTAGTTAAAAAGCTTCTTGGTGGCCTGGCTCCAGCTATGAAGGAGATTGTCCCTGAAGACTTCAAGGCTCTGGATGTGATCGGACTGTCTTGGTAGACACAGCTCTGAAACATCACACGGTCATTGGTAGGTGTACCTCTGGATTGGTAAACCAGGGTGGGCGTTTCCCTTGATAAAAAGAGACTTTTAAAGATGTTCTAACTTTCATATAATCACATTCCAAATCCTACCCAGGAAAGTCAATTCAGGAGTATGGGAGTGAAGACTCAATCAGACGGTTGAAGTTTAGATTTAGGAGAAACAATGTGGTTTTCATCCAGACTGCAGCACCCTCGAACAGCTCTACATGATCCTGGAGGGGGAGTTTACTTAATCCATCCACATGTGCTTTGTTGACTTAGAGAAGTCTTTTGACTGTGTCCCATGATCTTGTGGGGGTGCACTCCGGAAATATGGTGTACTGAACCTGTTGCCAAGGGCCATTTGTAACCCGCCAAAGTAGCTGGGGAGGTAGACGCCGTACCTCACTGCTTTAACAGCTACCCCTGCGAACCAACCCTGGACCAAGCAGAAGACAATGATAAAAAAACGCTTTAAGAAGGATAAATGGAAGTCGATTGAACCAAAACAACATCTGGTGTACAACAGGCTTTAATTGCATATTTTCCCAGGCTTACATGCATTTTCAAGTGCATCATCTTGTAGGACTTTCTTATGGGGTTGAGGCTGCTTCAAAAAAAGTACCTGGCGCTAGTTTCTGAGTAGACAGGAATTCCACTGGCTGCTGGCTCTTAATGAAACCTATTATACATCAAAGACTATTGAATGATTAATGTAAAAACAACCAACAAACCGATGGAGGGATGATGTGCCGTGATGAGAATATCTAGCGCCAGTTTCTCAGCCTCACTGGAGTCATTCCATTGGCCTGCTACTGCACAAAGAACCCTCAGAGCCTCCGAGAGGATCCAAGGAGGAATATATAAGCGGCCAAGCTCAGTCCACTCTCCTGTCTCAGTCTGAAGTGCCTCTGAGGGCAAAACCTAAGAAACACAGATTACCAATAACAAAATAAATAAATAAACAAACAAAAATATCGAAGGAAAAAGTACATTAGAAAATATGATTTTACAAGTTTTGGTGAATACAAAACTCTTACCTTATGTTTCTTGATGATAGCACAAAGTTCCCCAAGAAGGCCCTGAGCAAGGCTTGAGCTACCCAAGGACGAAAGTAGTTTTTTAATGCTCTGATGGGCACACTTCCGTACCTGATACTCTCGACACAGGAGTACAGCCAACATGGCCCGACAGTACATCCTAGAGAGTGTGGCACAGTATGGGTAAATGTGAGTATATGCACGCAGACATACAACATCATGCTCCTGAGAGAAATATAGCCACATGGTTTAGGAATATCACAGAAAATCATTGGAATTTCAAGACCACCACCGGATGATCATAAACTTCTCCACCTAATCCAGAGTCGGGTCGCGGGGCAGCAGCCTAAGCAATGAGGTCGAGACATCCCTCACCCCAGCCATTTCCTCAAGCTCTTCTGAGGGGGGACACCAAGGTGTTTCAAGACCAGGCAAGAGACATAATCCCTCTAGCATGTTCTGGGTCAACCCCAGGGTCTCTTCCCGGTTCAACATTACCGAAACACCACACCAGAGAGTCCTTCGGGAGGCTTTCTAACTTGATGCTCGAACCACCTCAACTGGGTCAATGTGGAGGAGCAGCGAGTCTCCTCAGAGCTCATCCTGGATTGCTGAACTTCTCACCCGAGCTCTAAGGGAGAGCCCCTCCACCCTGCGAAGTAAGGTTATTTCAGCCACTTTTATCCGCGATCTTGTTCTTTCGGTCACTACCCAAAGCTAGTGACCATAGGTGAGGGGTGGAATGTAGATCGACTGGTAAATTGAAAGCTTTGCCTTGCTTTGTTTCTTTTCACCACAACGTACCAGTAGAAGCTCTGCTTTACAGCATAGGCTGCAGCGATCCATCTGTCTTTCCCTAACTCGTGAAAAATACCCCGATATATTTAAACTCCTCCACTTGGGTCAGGACCTCTTTCCAGACCAGAAGGGTGCATTCCATCCTTTCCCACCTGAAAACCATGGCCTCAGACTTGGAGGTGCTGATTCTCATTGCGCTTTGCACTCAGCCGGAAATCATTCCAATGAGAGCTAGTGGTCCTGGATTGATGTAACCAAAAGAACATCAGAAAAAGCAGAGACGAGATCCTATGGCCACAAACCAGAACCCCTCAGTTCCGTGGCTGTGGCTAGAAATTCTGTCCATAAAAATTATGAAAAGAATTGGTGACAAAGGACAGCCTTGGCGGACTCCGACCCTGTTCTCTAAATCAACAAAACACATGGACAGATTCAACAAACTCCCATCGCTACTACAGGATCCTGTGGAGCAGATAGAGTTGGTCGGGAGTGTTGCAGCCAGGAGGAAAACTACATTGTTCCTCCTGAATCTGAAGTTCAACCATGAGTCGGATCCTCCTCTCCAGTTCCCCTGCATAGACCTTTCCAGGTAAGCTGAGGAGTGTGATTCCAAAGTAATTGGAATACACACCTCCAGTCCCATTTTTTAAAAAGGGGGTCTTCCACCCCCGTTTGCCAATCCAAAAGTACAGCAATCTGATGACCACACGATGTTGCAGAGATGTGTCAACCAAGACAGTCCTACAATATCCATAGCCCTGAGATATTCAGAGCGGATCTCATCCACCCCTGGAACCCGACCACCAAGAAGCTTTTTGACTACCTCTGCGACCGCAGCCCCAGTGATGGATGGACCCCAACCCAGACCACCAGGGTCTTCCTCCACCTCCACAGAGTGTGTGTTGGAGGGATTGAGGAGGTCCTCGAAGTATTCCGAGGTAAGCAGCGCCCCACTTCCCCCCCCTCCTGAGGCGTCAGGTGGTCTAGAACCTTTTCTTAGGCCAGCCTACAGTCGCTTTCCAGGCCCTCACCGAACTTCTCCCACACCCAAGATTTGTCATAAGCAGCAGCTCGATTATTTCCATCATACCATGGAGCGTGATTTTGGATGTGATGGAATGGAACTTACCGAGATTTGCTTTGGTTGAGCCTCTGTGGTTGGTCCAGGAACAGTCGCTCACACAGCTGCAGTACAGTGCACAGTGCTGAATAAAAAAATAAATTAATTAATTTAAAAAAATGAAGGAATTAGTTTAACTACATCAGTGTGCCAGTCCAAATCAGGGTCAGTAGTGTGTGACAAACCAACCTTCCTCACTGGCCTGTGCAAGAAATTTCTCAGTGGTAAAAAGAGGCTTCTTCTCATCCAAAGTCAGGTTCCAAAATGAAGTCAATTTCGATTCTATAGAAAAATTCATCAATATAAATATTCAAATCCAACCAAATCAAGAGAAAATGAAACTTTACACTATTTATTTTGGATTTCTAACACTTCACAAGGGAAGTGAGATTATAGCCAAATCACTCCACACCAATTTGGGTGACTGTGTTGTTCGAGAAACCCAAAAAAAGAAAATTGAAATTTACCAAATTTTTCATTCAAGCCATTTTCCCTAAGAGACAAAAGATAAATCAGGGACGATACATCAGTGGGTAGATCAGTACAAGGCATCATCAGGTTGAACTGCCAGCTGTCCAGAACATCTATAACTGTAGAAAAAAGGCCCAGGAGATCCTCTCTGATACCAGCCACGAACTCCTGTCATCGGGCAGAAGGTACAGGAATGTTCGGACTCACACCAGCTAATTCGGGGACAGTATCTACCTGCAAGTCACTACCCCACCTGCTGAAACACTGCACAATCTGCACACTGACTGTACTCTCTGTACACGTGCACACATCCTTACCTGTGCACATCTCAGCATTTCTTTGACTATCCTGTATTCATCCTACTGTGTCTGTATGTATGTATGTATGTACAGTGGTACCTCGGTACTCGAACGCTTTAGAGGTCGAACAAATCGGAATTCGACCAAAAAAATCCAGGTTTTTTTTGTCCCAGAAGTCGACCAAAATCCAGAAGTGGAACGCTAAAATAGCATGAGAAAAAACGAGACCGAGGGGGAGGGGAAATGCACGCTTTCCGGAAGTTATTAATAATATGTATCACCCTGATAAAGCTAGCGCTGTTCTGGGGAAGTTCGGAAGTTGTTGATACTATGTATCACCCTGATAAAGCTAGCACTGTTCCAGGGAAATTCGGAAGGTGTTGATCCTATATGTCTCAGCCTCATAAAGCTAGCGTTGTTCTGGGGAAGTCTGGAAGTTGTTGATACTATGTATCGCTGTGAACACCTTTAATGATGAGGTCATCAGCCACTTACGTAAGGTTTTGAAACGAAGGCAGAAACAAGCCACGTTAGAAATGTTCATCAAGAAAAGAAAGGGACATCTTGAAGTAGAGTCATCCATGCCAAAGCGAGTAGTAAGAGAGAAAAAAAAAACACCTTTGGCTGATTCACCTGAAGCTGCTATGGAAGGGGACCTACTTCCTCTCTCCCTCTGGAAGGGGATCCTCCTCCTCCTCTTCCTCTCTCCCTGTCTGTCATGGAAAGAGATCCACTTCCTCTTTCCCTTTCCAACATTTACGTATGCAAACTGCTCACCACCCCAAAGGTAAAAATTCTTATCTTTATTGTTCTTATGCTTTAACTGTACTGTGGTTTTAATGTGTTATGGTCTCTTGTGATAGACTCTGGTTTTGGGGGCTCTAACTCTCTCTCTCTCTCTCTCTCAGACACACGAGTGGAGTGCCAAGTACGCACATCTGATTCCCCTTGCAATCACTAGGCTTCTCGAAGAGTGACTACGATTTCCCTGTGCTCCAGTGCCTTCCCTGTCAACAACAAAGCTCATCTGTTTTCATCACACACTGTCTCCTGCATTTTTGGGTCCGGCTGAATGTTCCTGGTGTGACAGAATCTTCTAGCGCTTCTGTGACGTGTCTGTGCAAGTCTCATACTCAGTGCAGGCTGTGTTCTAAACGAGTTCAACGGCACCCTTGCACACTTGAAAGGCCGAAAGTCCGGATAACCCACAGCAAGTACACTACTTTCGGTTTTGAGCACCTCACATATTGTAAGCGTTGATTGGCTGTTTTAAGCTTCATGTAAAGTGACTCGATATAAATAAGTGACTTATTTGAAATTAATATTCATATTATTTGATATTACTTTACAATGTTATGTTTATAATGATTGATTTAGGGGTGTTTTATGAAATACAGTAATGGTATTTATGGATGTATAGTACAGTATGACATACGTCACACATCACTGTAACAACTTACGTTCACTTTCAACTTATGTTCTGCCGTCCAGAACCAATTAAAAACGTAAATCGGGGAGCGTCTGGCTTCCGTCAGTCCCAAAGGACTGTGGCTGCGACTCTGGCTGGTATCCCGGCTGGTGATACTCTCCAGTGCATAGAGCCAGGGTAGGGAGTAATGGAGGACAAGCAACAAGTCCCCCCTCTCTGCACCACTGGAAGGATTCAATGGAAGGGCAAGTGCCGATACGACTGGGTTCCAGTGCTGCTGCAGGAGTTACCAGAACATTACTGTGAATAAACTGCCGCAGGGGACTCCGTCTCCTGATTAGATACACGCTGACAGCTTTGCAGCCTACTCTTGTCAAAAGTCAGCAATGGTTCTTTTACATGCCTCACACCATAGACAGTAAAAGACATGGCCGGCCTTTGATAACCCAGTTAGCTGCACTGGGGGGACAGTGGCAACTTTGTTGAAAGTGGGACTCGAACCCCTAACCTTAGGATCAGCGATCCTGCGCCCTATACCACCACTGACCCATATATATATATATATATATATATATATATAAGTAAAAATAAAAGGACAGGACAAAGACTTTTCGAAAGTCTTTGTCCAGTCCTTTCATTTTTACTTATATTTGCTCTACGAAAAAGTATTGAGCAATCTCTTACGGAAGGATCTACTCAGAAAATTATATATATATATATATATATATATATATATATATATATATACATACATACATACATACACACACACACACTATTCCTTATGATTCCTATTCTGTAATGTACTGATAAAAATTAAACTTTCATATATTTTAGATTCATTGCACACCAACTGAAATATTTCAGGTCTTTTATTGTTTTAATACTGATGATTTTGGCATACAGCTCATGAAAACCCAAAATTCCTATATCAAAAAAATTAGCATATCATGAAAAGGTACTCTAAACGAGCTATTAATCTAATCCTCTGAATCAACCAATTAACTATAAACACCTGCAAAAGATTCCAGAGGCTTTTAAAAACTCCCAGCCTGGTTCATTACTCAAAACCGCAATCATGGGTAAGACTGCCGACCTGACTTCTGTCCAGAAGGCCATCAATGACACCCTCAAGCAAGAGGGTAAGACACAGAAAGAAATAACGACCGCAATAAAGTTCTTGTGTGTACTTTGGGGAAGAACTCCAGGAAAATGATTAAAGGCTCCAGGTTATAGAACGTTAAGGCTTTCTCCAAAAGTTTGCATAGGAAGAATTATATTAATCAAATCTGATCGTGTTAGGGATGCAAACTGGTGTGCAAAGTCTTGTGGTGTCCAGTGTGAATTACACAACCCTTTTGGTGTAGAGAGACCCACTACAAAGTCAGCAATAACAACCAGAAATGAAAATGTTTCACCAGGAATCGTGTCCAGCACGGAAAGACGACATAGGAGCACGGAAGCTGCCAGGGCCTCAGAAAGAAGGGCATGCTGGGAGGACTGTGCAGCCGCTTTCTCTACCATCTGGATGAGAAGAGGAACGAGATCCACAGCCTGGTCCAACGTATCTCCTGTAACACATGAACACAGAGAGGACAAGGTATGAAAACAATAATAAAAGAATGTGAAATAACTCCGATTCAAAGGACGAGAACTGGGTCAAGAAGTGTCCGATATATAAAACAAGGAAACATTGTGGTGAACTGCAAACTTGATAGCACAAAGCTGGTGAAAATAAATACAGTCGGCCCCCGACTTATGAAATTAATCAGTTCCAGCGCCTTTTTCGTAACGCGGGAGTTTCGTCAGTAGGGGTCGCATTTTACGTGTTAAACCATTTTTTAACATATTAAACCATTTTATGAACATAATTATTAATTAAACCATTATTAAACATTTTTTATTAACACACACACACACACACCTGTCCCTCTCTCTCTCTCTCACAAACACACAATACAGTACGCATTAAATGTGCATTGTATACACATTAAATGTTTATTGTGGTGCTGCGGGAATTCAAAGCGCAATTCCTGCTTGACAGATCGGAGGTCCAAACTCAACTTTAACTTGATTCCTTGAGGGATCAAAATCCCAGATGAGCTCAAATGCGCCACATTTATTAAATATTTACTGAATTAAACAACTTAAAAAACTAAAGAAATAAGCTTCCCTCTCTCTCTATCACACACACACGGGATGTTTTATTCAAAGCGGAATTACAGTACCTGTTTTAAAGATCAGAGGTCCTCACTGTATTTCCGCTTTAAGGTCTCCTGGTTTTGCGTCATCCCTCCTAGCCAATGGGAGGCCAGTGAGGCGGGATGTTGAGAGACAGCCAATAAGAGAGCAACTCGCGCATTGTCTGAAATTTTGATTGGCGCGTTTGAATTTTGACTTTCTTTTCATAACAGGGGGTTGTTTTCATATCCCAGGGATGAAAACATAGGAAAATGTTTTTCATCACCCAGGATTTTCGTACCCAGGGGGTTTCGTAAGTCGGGAGCTGACTGTACTCTCCTCTTACAGTTTGGGAAATGTGTTGATTATTTAAAATGCAGAAATATTAATTTCTGAAAGAAAACTAGCATATTGTACAGATTCATGAGAGTCATTCTGATAACACCTGATTCTCATTTTGTAAAGTATGAAGATTAAAAGTATAATCATTTTATTAGTTTTCTAAAAAGCTCTTCAGATTACAGAGCTAGTTGGATTAGTTTTATTTAACAAATATCACCTGATGACATCATTGGTCTGGCATGACATGAACGGTGAGGTTACAGAGAGCAGAGATAAAGAAGGTGGAGGATTTTAAGTACTTAGGCTCAACAATCCAGAGCAGTGGAGAGTATGGAAAAGAGGTGAAGAAGCATGTGCAGGCAGGTTGGAATGGTTGGAGAAAAGTGTCCGGTGTGATAGGAAGGTATTGGCAAGAATGAAAGGGAAAAGTGTACAAGACGGTGTTGAGGCCAGTGATGTTGTATGGTTTAGAAACAGTGGCCCTGGGGAAAAGACAGGAGGCAGAGCTGGAGGTAGCAGAGATGAAAATGTTGAGGTTCTGTTTGGGAGTAACGAGGATGGATAGGATCAGGAATGAGTCCATCAGAGGGACAGCACATGTTCGAGGTTTTGGAGACAAAGTCAGAGAGGCTAGATTGAGATGGTTTGGACATGTACAGAGGAGGGATAGTGAGTATATTGGTAGTAGGATGCTGAGGTTGGAACTACCAGGCAGAAGGCCTAGAGGAAGACCAAAGAGAAGATTTATGGACGTGGTGAAGGAGGACATGAAGGTCGTTGGAGTAAGAGTAGAAGATGCAGAGGATAGGGTGGGATGGAGGCAGATCATTTGCTGTGGCGACCCCTGAAGGGAACAGCCGAAAGGAAAAAAAAAAAAAAAAAAAAAAAAATATATATATATATATATATATATATATATATATATATATATATACATACACTGTACATAAATGTTAAAATTTACATTGGAGCATTTAGTTCACCGGGTTTTATTATGTAAAGGAGCAGATCTGGGGTTCTCAGGCACAGAACGTTCTGGTAAACTGTGGTGTTGGGATGCTGTCTTTCCCCCACTCTACATGCTCACCCAGGTCCATTTGACAGTGGAGTTGCTGACTGCCCCAATGTCACAGTGTCTGTCATGTCTGTCTTCATTCTGGTTCTCTCTTTTAGTTCTGCTGCCATAACCAGCCATGCCGGTGTTACTCCAAACAGCCTTAACCAGTCAATTTAAAAATAAATAAAATACGTGCTCTTGCACCAAGTTCCATGTAACTACAGAGGTAGGAAGGTATGGGATGGAGTAGTGGAATTAAGGCTAAGAGAAGATGTGGAGATATGTGAACAGCAGTCTGGTTTCATGCCATGGAAGAGAACCACTGACGCAGTATTTTACTTTGAGGTGTATGTAAGCAGTCAGACAGAGAAGGGCGTCACTGTGAAGGGAAAGGTTTATCAGACAGCAGTGAACCGAGCTGTGCTCTGTAGATTAAAGGACAGGATGCAGGGCTAGACGTGTCAGAGGTGAAGATTCTGTGACTTTTGTCTGGGAGTGATAGGAATAATCAGAATTATTATAAATGAATATGTTTAGAGAGACAGAACAGGTAGGAGTGTTTGTGGGTAAAGACAGAATAGATGGAGATGGTTTGGACTTGTGTAGAAGAGAGAAAAGCGGAAGGATAAAGAGGAGAATTATACATGTGACGAGGGAGGACAGGCAGGCGATTGGTGCGAAGGAGAAGGATGCAGAGAGCAGAGAGGTGGAGAAACATGATTTGTTTTCATCAGACCAAAGAAAAAAAAGTATAAACATACTTCAGTCTCAGGGGATATTTTTCAACATTCACCTCACCTTCAGTGCATATCTGTCCAAAATCCAGAGATGGCAAACTACTTATACATCAATTACACACACTAAATCACAATAAGAAAAAAAAAAAAAAAAAATGTTGACCTTTGAAGGCTTTGAGCATGGCCTGCAGGTAGGCGTGGCGGACAGAGGAGGTAGAGGACTTCAGTGTGAAGGCCTTCTTAAGCCAGTCTCTCAGAACAGTGGGAACATCCACAGTCAGAGGAGCCATCCATCGAGACAACACAGACACGGTGTGCACCAGTATCCCCTCATGTACTACCACACACACAGACCAAGGTCAGGACAATGTCAAACCATGTGATTACTCAAGCCCAGGACAACCTGAGGCTCACCTTCCTGTTGCAGAAAAGGGATGAACTGAAGCACCACACTTGAGCTGAGTGACTGGCAGGAGGAACCGGAGACCGTGTGATGGCTACAGCTTTTTATCCCTGAATATGGAATACAGAAACACGAACATCAACAAGGCTAGAAACTTAAAAACCCAGAACAGCAAAGTAAAACTCACATGCAGTTAATTTTGTGCAAAAACTTCCAATGCCTGGTGGAGCACACCGACGTTCACCGGCCTTCCGCGTGTTATGCGTCGGCGGAGACATGCATGTTGTGTGTAATATAAAAACGAAATTGAACCTTTAATCGTTTAGTTTGGTTCCGGCATCTGAGCAATCGGAAAGCTCCTTATTTAAATTTAATGATTATTGCAATACTACTTTAGCACAACTTAAGAACAAGCTCTCAAACGCCTAGTAATAAAAACAACAACAACAACAACAACATATAATAACTTACTCGGATCAAACACACACTTGTGAAGTACACACAAACACACTACATTATTCAGGGATGTGATTTGGGGAATCTGAAATTATCTGAAAATTTGGCCAGGGGTCTGGGTGACCCCCAGCTAGGTCCAAGGCAGCGCCTTGGTGGGGAGACAAGGGGGGTAAAGCCCTCCCCAAAGCTAATGGGTTTTCCCACTTTTTTTAGTACCTTGAAAGCACTCAGATGAAAATAAAATCAAGAAAACAAAGAAAAATTACAATGCATTTTTAAAGATCCATTTATCGTTGCAATACAGTCATCTATCTCAATTCCAAAAGTACTCGACATAAACTGCCTTTGCACTAAAATATGCAAATAAAAATGTCAAAATATTTTACTGGAGAGATAATCTAATCAAAAAGAACTGTTGAAGAGTTCCAGTTTCATGAACTAATAATTGTTATATCAAGGGGAAACAGAAAAAAATATAAAATACCTTAAATAATAACAGCATACCATTAATGTCCTTTTAATCCTCCTCATAGTATCAGGAACTGACGGAGTTTTGTGCATACACAATAAACTTCTAAACTACTGTCCAGGAAAAACATGTTCTTCATTCAAGGCTCTTAAATGTCCACTAAGCAGATCAGTCATCTATATGCTGTCACATTCAAGATGAATTACAAGTCTTCACTTGTTTGCCAAAGAACTAAATTATTGTTTCCTATATTCTACTCATCCATGAACAGTCAACTTATTTACAGGAATATATTCTTGAGCACAATCCAAACACATGAGACAGCACTGTACAGTTCTGAGTAGTAGACAGTTCAGACTCCTTTCTTCTCGCCTTCATTGCTTTGCATTGTCTGAATCAGTGAGTCGCTGTATTTAAACATGCCTTAATCCTGCTCTCCGCTTCCTCTCTGCCAGTCTCTTCCGCATCGAGTTAGTCATTTCAGATCATAGCCTCCGACCAAACACACATCTGTTGAAATTACTTTCTCTAGCCAGTCCCATCGAAACTTGTTTTTGACGATCTTGTTAATTTCCTTAATTCGCAGAGCATCTTTCCACCCAATCACAGACATCTTTCAAACGTCAGTCGACATTGGCATACAAATGGTTGCGGAAGAAATGAAAATATGCTGTGCCATCACGAGACTAACGTTCGCGTTCATCGGTTACTGTGGAAAGATCAACCAATCGCGTGCTCCTTTTCATGGATGCTTAGCGCTTTGTAAATATCAGAGTATTAAAAATACAAAACTGGATTTCTTCTACCAAAAAAATCAGACTTTTGATTTTTTTTTTTCATCTAACATTTCTAAAAAAGCAAAATTCCGCGAATTAGCGGAGAAATCACAGTCTTGATCTTATGTTTCTGCAGAATGAAAATCAGGGCATCACAGCACCTTCGGTGTAGCTCACATGAGAGATAATTAAACTTTATCATACATTATAAAATGTAAAGCAATCGATATCAAAGTGATGCGAACAAAGCAAAACCTTTCCAGAAAGATAAACTGCTCTGCTGCAGTTAAACTCTAAACTCACTGGGTTATCGATTTAGAAAATTCTACAGACTAAACCTTCTAAAAAGATCTATTTCCAATTAGGTGAACTATGTATTGCAGTATGAGCTGCTCAAACAAAAATTTCAGCCTGCACTTGTGGGACAGGCGGGCGTGTCTTCCTCTGTCTGTTGTGAAAAGCAGCTTGAGCACCAAGAACGAGGACACTGGAACCACCATTTATGTTTACAAATATGATATTTTTAATATGTTTGAGAGATGGCAGGAGGTGGGAAATGTTGGCACAGGACTCCCACCTCTTTATAAAAGGGGCAGAGTTGTGTGACGTGCCATCATTTCATGGGTTTTCTTTGTCACAGGGGCTGATTCACATGACATGCAAAAATCAGCCCCTTGAGCCATTTGAAAACAATTCCAGCTGCTCTGAATTCATACCAAATTTTCAGCAGGACCAAAACTTTTTCCAAAACAGTGTATACGGACCATTTACCTCAAACTCGACCCACGACCTCCAAAAATATTCAATTACCCCAACTAAAATTCACTCGTGATTCCTTACATGCGAGCTCAGCTTAACAAAAAAAAAAAAAAATATATATATATATATATATATATCTTCTTCTTTTCCTTTCTGCTGTTCCCTTCAGGGGTCGCCACAGCAAATGATCTGCCTCCATCTCTCCCTATCCTCTGCATCTTCTACTCTTACTCCAACGACCTTCATGTCCGCCTTCACCACATCCATAAATCTTCTCTTTGGTCTTCCTCTGGGCCTTTTGCCTGGTAGTTCCAACCTCAGCATCCTACGACCAATATACTCACTATCCCTCCTCTGTACATGTCCAAACCATCTCAATCTCGCCTCTCTGACTTTGTCTCCAAAACATCTAACATGTGCTGTCCCTCTGATGTACTCATTTCTGATCCTATCCATCCTCGTTACTCCCAAAGAGAACCTCAACATTTTCATCTCTGCTACCTCCAACTCTGACTCCTGTCTTTTCCCCAGGGCCACTGTCTCTAAACCATACAACATTGCTGGCCTCATCACCGTCTTGTACACTTTTCCCTTCATTCTTGCCGATACTCTCCTATCACACATCACAATCGGACACTTTTCTCCATCCATTCCAACCTGCCTGCACACGCTTCTTCACCTCTTTTCCACACTCTCCATTGCTCTGGATTGTTGAGCCTAAGTACTTTAAATCCTCCACCTTCTTTATCTCTGCCCCCTGTAACCTCAAAGTTCCTCTTGGGTCCTTGTCGTTCACACACATGTATTCTGTCTTACTGAGACTAACCTTCATCCCCCTCCTTTCCAGGGCATACCTCCACCTCTCTAGATTTTCCTCCACTTGGTCTCTGCTCTCACTACAGATCACTATGTCATCTGCAAACATCATAGTCCATGGAGATTCCTGTCTAACCTCATCTGTTAGCCTGTCCATCACCATAGCAAACAAGAAGGGGCTGAGTGCTGACCCTTGATGCAGTCCCACCTCCACCTTGAACTCTTGTGTCACACCGACAGCACACCTCACCACTGTCTTACATCTATCATACATGTCCTGCACCACTCTAACATACTTCTCTGTCACTCCAGACTTCCTCATACAATACCACAGTTCTTCTCTCGGCACCCTGTCATATGCTTTTTCCAGATCCACAAAGGCACAATGCAGCTCCTTCTGACCTTCTCTGTACTTCTCTATTAACATCCTCAAAGCAAACACTGCATCTGTGGTGCTCTTTCTTGGCATGAAACCAAACTGTTGTTCACAAATGCGGACCTCTGCCCTTAGTCTTCCTTCCACTATTCTTTCCCATAGCTTCATTGTATGGCTCATCAACTTTATCCCTCTGTAGTTGCCACAACTCTGTACATCTCCCTTGTTCTTAAAAATGGGCACAAGCACACTTCTCCTCCATTCCTCTGGCATCTGCTCACTTTCTAAGACCTTGTTGAATATTCTTGTCAGAAAATCTACTGCTACCTCCCCTAGACACTTCCATACCTCAACTGGTATGTCATCAGGGCCAACTGCCTTTCCACTCTTCATCCTCTTCAATGCCCTCCTCACTTCTCCCTTACTAATCTTTGCTACTTCCTGCTCCTCAACTGTCACCCCTTCTACTCTTTTTTCTCTCTCATTTTCCTCATTCATCAGCTCTTCAAAGTACTCTTTCCATCTTCCCAGCACACTTCTGTCATCAGTCAATACATTTCCCTCTCTGTCCTTTATCACTCTAACTTGCTGCACGTCTTTCCCATCTCTATTTCTCTGCTGTGCTAACCTGTATAGATCATTTTCTCCCTCCTTACTGTTCAACCTATCATACAAGTCATCATACGCCCTCTGTTTGGCCTTTGACACTGCTACCTTCGCCTTACGCTGTGTCTCCCTGTACTCCTGTTTCCTCTCTTCGGTCCTCTCAATGTCCCACTTCTTCTTGGCTAACCTCTTCTTTTGTACACACTCCTGCACTTCCTCATTCCACCACCAAGTTTCCTTATCTACTTTCCTTCCAGAGGACACACCAAGTACTCTCCTACCGGTCTCCTTGATCACATTGGCTGTGGTTGTCCAGTCCTCTGGAAGCACTTCCTGACTACCCAAAGCCTGTTTCAACTCCTCCTTGAAGACAACACGACACTCTTCCTTTTTCAGCTTCCACCACTTTGTCTTTTGCTCTGCCTTTGCCTTTTTCACCTTTCTCACCATCAGTGTCATCCTGCACACCACCATCCTATGCTGTTTGGCAACACTCTCACCCACTACTACTTTGCAGTCACTGACTTCCTTCAAATTACATCGCCTACACAAGATGTAGTCTACCTGTGTGCTCTTACCTCCGCTTTCATAAGTCACCCTATGCTTCTGTTTCTTCTGACGAAAGTATTCACCACAGCCATTTCCATCCTTTTGCAAAATCGATCAACATCTGTCCTTCTGTGTTCCTGTCCTGGATACCAAACCTGCCCATCACTTCCTCGTCCCTCTCTGTTGCCTGCACCAACATGTCCATTGAAGTCTGCTCCAATGACCACTCTTTCACCTCTGGGGTACTCTGCATCACTTCATCTAACTCACTCCAAAATCTCTCCTTCTCTTCTAGCTTACATCCTGCCTGTGGGGCATAAGCACTAACATTGACCATCACGCCTTCAATTTCTAACTTGAGACTCATCACTCTGTCTGACACTCTTTTCACTTCTAGAACATTCCTGACAAACCCCTCCTTCAAGATGACTCCTACTCCATTTCTCTTCCCATCCACACCATTATAAAACAGTTTAAACCCTGCTCCTAAGCTTTTAGCCTTTCTACCTTTCCACCTTGTCTCCTGAACACACAGTATGTCCACCTTCCTCCTCTGCATCATGTCAGCCAGCTCTCTACCTTTTCCTGCCATAGTTCCAACATTCAAAGTCCCTACTCTCAGTCCAAGGCTCACGCATTTCCTCTTCTCTCTCTGCCTACGGACACGCCTCCCGCCTCTCCTTCTTCGACGTCTTCGACCAACAGTAGTCCAATTTCCATCAGCACCCTGTTGGTTGACAGCACTGATGGCGGTCGTTGTTAACCCGGGCCTCGAACGATCCGGTATGAATTCTGTATTGATCGTTTGCATTTTTTTTTGGCAGAAGTTTTACGCCGGATGCCCTTCCTGTCGCAACCCTCTGCATTTATCCGGGCTTGGGACCGGCATAAGGGGGAGAGACACTGGTTAGTGCCCCATATTACGAAAAAGATATCACCCAGAATCCATCCCCAAGAAAGAAAACAATCATAAAATGAAACCTATCATTAATTCTTACCTGAAAGCACATTCATTTTTTGGGCAACTGTGGTTAGTTTTCCATCTGAACCTACAGAGAAAACAGAAAACAAATCCTACTGGGTATTTAATTCACAGGTACAGTGTAAATCTATATTTCATCGATCTCTCTATAACCATGACTGCACTGTGTGCTCTGACATGTTTCTATCAGAGCGTGATGCTGGAATGAATCATTTGTTTTAGAATTCTGCACATACGTGAAAGAAAAGGAAATTAAACCTGACGCCAAGCGCAAGAATAAGTTGAGCTGGTCATGGCCAACACTTACCACTCTGAGTGATGTGTCTAAAATTTCTTACCTCCAAGAACGCCAAAGAGGTGTGATATCAGGTCCTGGAGAGCGGCTGGGTCGCTACACTGCTGGGCTAAATTCTGCATGGCCTGAACCGCATGTTCCATTAATTCCACGTTACTCGCCTTCAGTTGGCCTAAAACAGAGAGAGAAACAGAAAAAGACAGAGAGACAGACAGATTAAATATTAAGGAAAACATTTCCAGTTAAAACTGTGGTATTTTACTTACTGGCGAGGCTTTTCCCAATGTCCAAAGCATACTGGCTGAGATCGAGGGTAAGTGAAGCCAGCAGAAAGGAGATGGCTAAATGAGAGGGAGAGAGAGAGAGAGAACAAAAGTGATCGAAATCAGTGTATATTGAAGCACATTACAGCAAGAGTATTGCGTTCTACAGTAGAATATGGAGGTCTTACTCTGCATGGAATTCTCAGGGCTACGCAGTAAAGCTTTCTGTAAGGTTGGTAAAAGTTGCTCCTTGAATTCAGAGTGAGACACATGACGAAGGAGAGGACCATTTTTAGCCTGCAAACAAACAAGGTTTTATTTTTTCTCAAGCTAATGCAAGATTCATCAAATAATGTGCCCTTGTCCAAAACCCATGAGTGCCACTCACCAGAATGTGCGGCAGTGGTCTGGTTTTGCTCATCAGCACAGTCTTCAAGTACAGATCTAAAAAAGCTGCCTAGAAGAACACATGTCAGAGATCAGTTGGGGGGAATGTCAGAACTACAAGTCCGTGATGGACGACAGCACCAGCTGCTACCTGTTCGTCTCATTAATTGGTGACCATTTTCTTGAGCTTTAGTGACCTTTTCATAAGCTCATTTCAGCATTTCCCAGAGATATGTAAAGCTATTTTTGAGGTGTTGGGGGGGGGGGGGGGGGGCACACAGAAGTGGAGAGGGGGAAAAGTACTCACTACCCCACCATGGTAAACATGAAGTGCGCAGCCACACTGAAACCCGGTGGTGTCACCTTGTGCTTGCTGATGCTGCCCATGTCTTTCTGAGAGGTGCAGAAGTCCACACATGCAGCCAGCAGAGGCAGAGAGGCAGAATTCTGTTCCAAGCTCAACAGGGTGCTCATGTACTCATCAACCAAGCCAGGTATCTAAATTTAAACAAAATATAATGAATATAAAAGAGAAATGAAATACTGTAAATAAAAAAGTGTGGCTGTAAAGCAGTCAAGGTTGTCGGATGTTCCGTTCATCTGACACCCCACGACTCCCGTTTACGCCCGGGGACTCCCATTTAAACTCAGGATTCCCAGTGAAAATAACAGAGATGCCTACCTCAGATATAGATTTTCAGTATTCTTCACACATTTTTTTCAGTAGTTTTAACAATTTTTCAATAACACTTCTTCCACACACATGAATTAGAAACAAATGTATTTATAAGCAATACTATAGACATACTGTGTGGGGCCGGTGGCGTAGTGGTTAGGGTGCTGGGCTCATGATCGGGAGGTTGTGAGTTCAAATCCAAGTGAGACCCCCACTGTGCTAAAACCCCTAAGCAAGGTCTTAACCACAAGTGTGCCTCTGTTCACCCAGCAGTATAAAAGAGGACCAGGAGGAGTTGTACTCCTTGTCGCATCACGCTACAGAATCCGGGGATAAGCAGCGGTCCGATGAGCCACTCGGCTCGGGTGTAAAAAGCCCAATGGACTTTACCTATTATTGACATATTTATTTTATAGCATACTTAAAATCTAGAGGTCGGATGGCAACACCATCATATGACTCGCATGCAAAAACAGGAACTCAATAGGAAAGGTGCGAGTCTGGATCAACAGTCCTCACAACACGGGAAAACAGCTTTCCGTTATCGCTGCTGCCGTCCGTCGATATGGTAAATGGTGACCTTCACATAAGTTTAACTAATTTTTCACTCGTTTTTGCAGCCACGTCCATTATCATGGCCGTCGCTTTCGAACGCGAGCACCGAAACTCTTTTAACAATGTGGGAATCTTTGAAAGCTTTTTTTTTTAACAATCGATGTAATTCTGTCCATGGCGCTTATCGGCAGGTTCGAATCTAAACACAAATCCACCATCACTGTTTCTGCACGAGTGATGTTCAATGCCTTTTTGTCCAGTGATTTTTTTTTAAAGAAGTGTTTGATTCCACTGGTTTCTGACTGACTGGCCATCGCCACATATTCAGAATGTTTTTTCGAGTTGACGTACCGCCAACAATCGTCCCGACCTCCATGGGTGATATTCGGGTCAGTTACACAAAGTTTGCAATGTGCACATTCATTTCTTATCTTGCTGGCTGCGAAGGTCGGTCATTCGAATGAATATCGTGGAAGAAATACTTGCGGCCTCTTCTTATCTTGTCCCGTCACTGATCTCTTCATTGTTCTCTTTTTTACTTTTCCGTACAAAATAGCACCCTGTAACCTAACACCGTATTTACATCAACTTTCCGTACTGGTAGGCATCTCTGTAATAATTATTTTACATGAGATTATGGGGTATGGATGCCATTGCAGATTCATTCGATGATTCAGGTCTTACTGAGGTTCTCTCATTAATGCTACAAATATCTACCAGCTCTGTAGTCATTCAATCACACAGTCCAGGTCCACCTGTGTAGATGTATACAGGCTCCACCCCATTAATCTGAACCTGCTGTGCTACAACAGCATTTTATCCCTGGTGGTATACTCTGTGATGTAGACATGTAGTAGCATGCGGCACATCCAACCAAATTTCATATTGCTTTATATCCGAGTTTGGACCGGGTTCGTGTACAGTGAGATGATGTCCCTAAAAAGCTTTAATTACGAGAATAATGTCTGATGAGAGCAAAGCCAGTTCTGGGTTTGGTACTGCTGTCCATAGACTGATGAGATTTCAGAACTCTTGACCTGCTTACCTAAGAGTACATTTAAATCATGGTATATTTTGAATAGGTCACTGACGTAACTGAGCTAATAAGCAGGTTTTATTGTATAAAAATCCCAGTACTGCGTGTCTATCATTTAGAAATGAGACCCCAAGGTTTTTGAAGATATGAATAAAATTTGCAGATGTTCTCACATCTTTCCACAACTTGTTGAACCGCTTGGAGACAGACTTGACAGCGTTTTTGGAGGCTCCACCCATGACCTCAGCAAACAGCAGACTCTGCACCTCCACCTGTTGTCGAACACAGATCGATTCAGATTTTAGAGAACACTTATAGATCACCTTCGAGCACTTCTGCGGAGTAAATTCTTGATTAAAACACATGTCCATGTATTACTTCTCTCTGGCTGAAGACACTGACAAGGTTCACCAAAAAAAAAAAAAAAAAAAAAAAAAAAAAAAAGCACTGTCACAGTGTGTGAAGTCAGCGGTTTATTTCTATGAAATATATCTCTGCGACACAGCAGCACCCAAACTGCCATATGATTTGTTTCCTAAAATGAAGCAGAGATGACAACCCCAACTTCTTGAAAAGTTCTGAGGTATTTAATAAGAAGCGTTGACACACAGAAATAAAGGGGGGAAAAAATAAACATTCAAAGTGTTGAATGTGTTGAACACAAAAACATGTGATGTGCTTCATCTCTGATTGACTTCATACCCACCTCTGACCAGGAAGTAGAAAAAATAAAATATAAACAAACAAACAACAAAACTGGCAATCACTACACTGGCGAGCGGAGCGGAGGGCCATGCGTTTGGTACCTGAGCCTTCAGCAGGACTTAATCCACCTCTTAATACCACCACCATCACTCCATCAATCCTCTACAAAAACACGATATAACCGGGCGTGGCACTGCAGAGAGACTGCCTTATTACTTTTAAATCATATGTTTGGTGCAGTATGGTCCACGTATCTATGCTCAATGCCACTTCAGCCTCTTCCTGTCATTTAATATCGGACTTGGTGATGTAGAATATCATTCTCTTTTAGAACGGTACAGCATTTCTTAGAAGGATGAGATAAACTCACAATTTTTTTCCACTGTGGTGCCTCTCTGTTTTCTGGCTTGGGAAACACTACATACACTATTAGGCATGTCCACGGCAGAGCGCCATAGGAAGCTGATGCTGTGCTCTTCCTGTATCAACAAACAAAAACCACTCCATCAACAATAAAATCAAACACAACACAGCAGTGAGTCTGATTTTAAGAGAAATTCCACACCCAAACACTCCAAACTGAAATTACTACAGGATGGATGGGTGAGCTGGGGTTTCCCCCTCAATATTAAAAAAAATAAAGTTATAAAGCATGAATAGAAACTTTACAGCCATACCCTGGCATGATGCCCTTACTGACAATTCCACAGGCGAGCAGGGCAGAAGGCAGATGGGCAACAATGGCATCAGGCTGTGATTGGGCCAGCAGGTTAATCACAGCAAGCACAGCACAGCGAGACTCTGCATCCCTGAAGGAAAAAAACAACAACAACAGAAAACCCCATTCAGCTTTGATATTTAACATTGCAATGTGTCATCACCAAGACTGGCCTCCCAACCACAGGGTGAACACACTGATCTGCCAACTGGGAGTCTTTTCATCTTCATGATTTAACAAGTCGTCGTTGAATTGCTCCTCACCTGTAACGATGCAGGGTGAGACAGAAGAGCTTGCAAAGACCTTTGATGGCTGGTTCAGGCAGATCTGAAGGAAGATGATAAAGAACTGGTAAATTAATGTTGGGGATGTGAACACGACTTGCTGGAAAACGCCTATGCTCAATTTCCAACTCACTCTTTCCATTTATGCAATTCTTCAGTTCTGCAAAAATTTCTTTCCGCTCTTTCACACTGGATGTGGTCACTTTCACAGCAAACTTCTTCAGGGTGTCTGATATCTGCCATGACAGAAAAACAGTGATGCATTTACAGTAAACAGAAAGGATATCGATCCTTATAAAGAACACTTTCGCTTGTAAATAAGCCAAAATCATTGTGTTCGAGAGGGGAAAGATCCAAGTACCCACTCCAGAGGGGGAGGGGTCAGGGAGAGCTAGCAGGTAACCTGATGAATTTCACCTGTGTGCAATTCCTAGTTGTGTGTGAAACAGAGAGGGGAACCACAACTGGCTGTGTGAGCACACATGTTCTTCCGGGTGTTTACAGGAAGATAAGCTCAAAATGAAGCTGCTGGAAAAAACACAATGTGCACCTGCCTCGAATGTCTTCATCAAGAATAAACTGCTACAGGAATCTTTTGATGTCCTGTACATAAATAATCAGTTTGTCTTGGAATATTTTTGTGTTTTAATAAGATTTAAATCTTCATAAAAAGGCTCTTTCGATAGAGTAAAGTTATTTTTGCAACCTTTGTGGTACTGTTAATTCAATTTGAGTTAAAATGCGGCCTTTAAACATGAGTAATGAAAACATTTTATTTTATTTAAAAGGAAAAAGCACAGCTGATGTACGTTTAGAACTGAATCTGGCACAATCGATAAAACACCCCGCACTCAGCTCCTGATATTTACATCTACACCTGTTCAACACGGCTGAACTTGGTACCAAGACCCAGAATTCCGGAAGAACATTACAATAAACCCAAAGTAAGCAGGACCTGGTGACATAAACCAGCTGTTAATATTTTGTTGTGATGCTTTTGTCATCCTGCAGTTTATTCTGAACTGTTTTACGATTCCTTCTTTTCATTCACAGACAAAAATGCATGTTCAACTGGGTCGAGGTCCTGGGAATGATTGGTAGACCTCATTCTCGCCCGAAGGCATGCTGGCAGAATGCTTTGTGTTGTTGCCACATAATGAAGTTCTGTTGAATAAAAATATTCTCTCCGTTTTTCTCTGTGTATTTATCAGATATGATATTTTTCTCGACACCTGAATGCAGTGATCTGCTGCCATCACGACTTTCATCATCAGTAAACATTAATAAACTCTTTCCAAATGTGTTGACAGTGTGATGACTATTTCTAGGCTCTGTCAGCCCCATCTACAGCGTTTATCACTGATTGGGGTTACAATGGAACTAATGTCATTGATGTATTCGTGCCGCTTGTCAAAGATCAATTAATAAGCATGATGGTGTTTGGTCGTGGCAGTCTCCAAGTTGGTTAACACCGTAATACAGCTCATGGACATGATCAGAGCTTGTACATCACAACAGTGAGTAAGTGTACAATAGTAGGATGACAACACACACACACACACACACACACACACACACACTCCAGGGTTGATACCATCGTTACCAAGACACAAATAAAAGACGAACTGTATTCACTGGTGTTCAGTTCAAAAGTGAAGCTTCAGTCAACTACTTACATTTCATTCAACACATCCCACTTTCAGTAAGTGAGTGAGTGAGTGAGAGAGAGAGAGAGAGAGAGTGTGTGTGTGTGTGAGAGATAGAGTGAGTGAGTGAGAGATAGAGTGAGTGAGTGAGAGAGATAGAGTGTGTGAGTGAGTGAGAGAGAGAGATCGAGTGTGTGTGTGTGTGAACGAGAGAGAGAGAGAGAGAGAGAGACTGAAGTCCTACTGCGCGTCTCTGAGTGATCCAATCTAACGGTTGGAACCGGATCACACGGACGCAGAGTACGTTCACATTCACCGCTTCACTAACTTTAGTTTTTATCAGCCGTCACGTGATCAGCCCTCAGATCTCTATCAGCATTTTAAACACTCCCGTTTAAAAGTGTTCGGGTTAAAACTTGACGATTGTGTAAAACATGCCACGAATCAAACACAGACCTGCATGTCCGTCGCCATCTTGCCGGTGTCGAAAAGAAATTTGTCCTCACTTCCGTCATGACGTCATTCTCAAAGGTCACTGATTCTGTATACCGCCCCTATAGGACACATGTGGTATAAACAATAACAGGACTCGGGTATCAATACATCACAAATACTGTATATTGTACAAGGCCTCAGTTCACCCTACTGTCTAATTCCACGCGGGATAACCCGGAAGTCATACGATTCCTGTCACTACTTCACCTTATGAGAGATTTCCTTTCAGCTTTTCCCTTTTTTTAAGGAGTCGCCACAGCGAATGATTCGCATGTCTGATTTGGTTGATAGGTTTTTACGTCGGATGCCCTTCCTGACAACCCTTTAGCGAGGGACAGAAACACGCTGACGGCTTTGCAGCTCCTCTTTTTGAAAGTCAGCAATGGTTCTTTTACATGAACCTCTCACCACAGACAGTGAGAAACATGGCCCGCCTTTGATATCCCAGTTAGCTGCACTGGTAGGGGTGGGAGTGGGGGGCAGTGACAACCTTGTGGAGAGTGGGACGCGACCTCCCAACCTTAGAATCAGTGATCCAGCAACTTTTACTACCAGGCCACCACTGCCCTATCTTATAAAGATATAATATCTATATAAAGATCTTCTTTTCCTTTTGGCTTTTCCCTTCAGGGGTCGCCACAAGGAATCATCTGCCTCCATCTCACCCTATCCATTGCATCTTCTTCTCTTACACCAACGACCTTCATGTCCTCCTTCACCACATCCATGAATCGTCTCTTTGGTCTTCCTCTAGGCCTTTTGCCTGGTAGTTCCAGCCTCAGCATCCTATTACCAATATACTCACTATCCCTCCTCTGTACATGTCCAAACCATCTCAATCTAGCCTCTCTGACTTTGTCTCCAAAACGTCTTGCATGTGCGGTCCCTCTGATGTGCTCATTCCTAATCCTATCCATTCATTCCTAATCCTATATATCTATATAAAGATATAATATAATATTATATCATATAAAATATAATTTAAAAATGCTGCCATGAGGGAGGGGCAAATGCAGCCATGAGGGAGGGGCACAAGCCAGTGTCTCTCCCTCACGCCGGTCCCAAGCCCAGATAAATGCAGAGGGTTGCGTCAGGAAGGGCATCCGACGTAAAACAAATGCCAAATAAGACATGCGAGTCATATCAAGAAAATTCATACCGGATCGGTCGAGGCCCGGGTTAACAACGACCGCCAACAGGGTGCTGGTGGAAATTGGACTACTGTTGGTCGAAGACGTCGAAGAAGGAGAGACGGAAGGCGTGTCCATAGGCAGAGAGAGAAGAGGAAAGGCCATGAGTCTAGGACTGAGAGTGGGGACTTTGAATATTGGAGCTATGACAGGAAAAGGTAGAGAGCTGGCTGACATGATGCAGAGGAGGAAGTTGGACATACTGTGTGTTCAGGAGACCAGGTGGAAAGGTAGCAAGGCAAAAAGCTTAGGAGCAGGGTTTAAGCTGTTTTTTCATAGTGTGGATGGGAAGAGAAATGGAGTAGGAGTCATCTTGAAGGAGGAGTTTGTCAGGAATGTTCTAGAAGTGAAAAGAGTGTCAGACAGAGTGATGAGTCTCAAGTTAGAAATTGAAGGCATGATGTTCGATGTTGTTAGTGCTTATGCCCCACAGGCAGGATGTGAGCTAGAAAAGAAGGAGAGATTCTGGAGTGAGTTAGATGAAGTGATGCAGAATACCCCCAAAGATGAAAGAGTGGTCATTGGGGCAGATTTCAATGGACATGTTGGTGCAGGAAACAGAGGGGACGAGGAAGTGATGGGCAGGTTTGGTATCCAGGACAGGAACACAGAAGGACAGATGTTGGTAGATTTTGCAAAAAGGATGGAAATGGCTGTGGTAAATACTTTCTTCCAGAAGAGAGAGGAGCATAGGGTGACTGAAAAAAGCGGAGGCAGGAGCACACAGGTAGACTACATCTTGTGCAGGTGATGTAATTTGAAGGACGTCAGTGACTGCAAAGTAGTAGCGGGTGAGAGTGTTGCCAAACAGCATAGGATGGTGGTGTGCAGGATGATGCTGATGGTGAGGAAGGTGAAGAAGACAAAGGCAGAGCAGAAGACAAAGTGGTGGAAGCTGAAAAAGGAGGAGTGTTGTGTTGTCTTCAAGGAGGAGTGGTCAGGAAGTGCTTCCAGATGACTGGACAACTACAGCTAATGTGATCAGGGTGACAGATAGGAGAATACTTGGTGTGTCATCTGGAAGGAGAGGAGATAAGGAGACTTGGTGGTGGAATGAGGAAGTGCAGGAGTGTGTACAAAAGAAGAGGTTAGCGAAGAAGAAGTGGGATATAGAGAGGACCGAAGAGAGTAAACAGGAGTACAGGGAGACACAGCGTCAGGCGAAGGTAGCGGTGTCAAAGGCCAAACAGAGGGCGTATGATGACTTGCATGCTCGGTTGGAAAGTAAAGAGGGAGAAAATGATTTATACAAGTTGGCACAACAGAGAAATAGAGATGGGAAGGATGTGCAGCAAGTTAAAGTGATAAAGGACACAGAGGGAAATGTATTGACTGATGACAGAAGTGTGCTGAGAAGATGGAAAGAGTACTTTGAAGAGCTGATGAATGAGGAAAATATGAGAGAAAAAAAAAAAAAAAGAGTAGAAGAGGTGACTGTTGAGGACCAGGAAGTAGCAAAGATTAGTAAGGGTGAAGTGAGGAGGGCATTGAAGAGGATGAAGAATGGAAAGGCAGTTGGCCCTAATGACATACCAGTTGAGGTATGGAAGTGTCTAGGAGAGGTAGCAGTAGATTTCCTGACAAGAACATTCAACAAGGTCTTAGAGAGTGAGAGGATGCCAGAGGAGTGGAGGAGAAGTGTGCTGGTGCCCACTTTTTTAGAACAAGGGAGATGTGCAGAGTTGTGGCAACTACAGAGGGATAAAGTTGATGAGCCATACAATGAAGTTATGGGAAAGAATAGTGGAAGCAAGACTAAGGGCAGAGGTCAGAATTTGTGAACAACAGTTAGGTTTCATGCCAAGAAAGCGCACCACAGATGCAGTGTTTGCCTTGAGGATGTTAATAGAAAAGTACAGAGAAGTTCAGAAGGAGCTGCATTGTGCCTTTGTGGACCTGGAGAAAGCATATGACAGGGTGCCGAGAGAGGAACTGTGGTATTGCGTGAGAAAGTCTGGAGTGGCAGAGAAGTATGTTAGAATGGTGCAGGACATGTATGAGAGATGTAAGACAGTAGTGAGGTGTGCTGTCGGTGTGACACAAGAGTTCAAGGTGGAGGTAGGACTGCATCAAGGGTCAGCTTGAGCCCCTTCTTGTTTGCTATGGTGATGGACAGGCTGACAGACGAGGTTAGGCAAGAATCTCCATGGACTATGATGTTTGCAGATGACATTGTGATCTGCAGTGAGAGCAGAGAACAAGTGCAGGAAAACCTAGAGAGGTGGAGGTATGCCCTGGAAAGGAGGGGAATGAAGGTTAGCTTCAGTAAGACAGAATACATGTGTATGAATGCCAAGGACCCAACAGGAACGATGATGTTACAAGGAACAGAGATAAGGAAGGTGGAGGATTTTAAGTACAAATTTTTCAGAACAGCTGCTGGTGAAACTCGCCCTCTCTGATTTATGAGTCGTCATCACTTCCCTTCTCTGGTTCACCAGCTGTTTGGAGGCTGCTAGAATCCTGCTAGCTCTGTCGTCAAGAGTGGACATTTCGGATCCAGACTTTGGCTTCCCAGAGCTGGACCGAGTTAAGGTGGAGGAGGATACCGGTGTAACAGGCATTCCTGCGAGGGGGGTGATGGGTCTTGGCTCTTCTGATGCTGCCAGCTGGAGGTCAAGAGGTGCAATGTCTTCTGTCCCTTCTGATGTTGATGGCAGGGGAGCTTCTCCAGTGGTCGTGGATTTGAAACCACCGGAGCCAGCTGCAGCAGCAATCTTGGCTTTTAGAGAAACAACGTTCCTCCTCTGTACCTCAACAATGTGTGGACAGAGGAAGCTAAAGTTTTCATGAATCCACTGGTCCCTCTGAGACACGTTCATGTCAGCTTGTTCTGACTTCCAATGTCTCAGTTTTCGCAGTCTCGTCCGCACACTCTGGAACCATTGCTTCAGTTCATCATCAGTATTCTCCATACGTGACGCCTGATCAGCCCAGAGCTTGGCCTTCAAATGTTTGTCTGTCTAGGATCTGAGCTTCTTGTTGTACAGGCACTCATACGCCTGGATGAACTCCACCATGAGCTGTTCTTCAACGTCATTTAGTTCTAGATACACTCTGGCCTTCTTGCTTGGGGCAGCGGCGATATCGGCGTCAACATCAGACTTAACGTTGACATCAGCTTCTTGAACATGAGGCTCTTCTAATGGGATTTCTGGTGCTGGAGACCATGGTCACGTGGTCGTAGTCTTCCTCTTGGCTTTTGGCATTGTGGCGTCGCTGGAAATGAATGGTGCTTTGTGTTCCGCGCCTGTATTTATAGTAGAAGCAAGTTCCGTGAGTGTTCCATATCTCCTCCGTGCTGTCTGTAACTATTCCGTAAACTTTCCATATTCATTCCGTGACCGTTCCGTTTTGTTCTGTGCAATGGTTACAGATGTTTCAATGTGTTTACTTGGTTATTCCTTATCTATTCTGTACCTTCTGTCCTGGAGTGTGAGTATTCTGTGGTCATCTGTGCATGAACGCGACTGTTCCGTAGCCGCTTTTGACTACACAATAGAGGAGGGAAGACTTGCGGAAAAGTTACGGAACACTTGCGGTATAAAAGGAAAGACTATGGACCATTTACGGAAATGACGGAATGTTTACGGAAGGAATACCGAACATAATTTCACCCAATGGAACACTTATGGAATTTTTTTTACACGAATGTTCTTTTGAACATGTTCAAAAGCATATTCACTGAATATTTTGGCCTGCTGGAAGCATACGGAAGTGGAGGAAGACTTCACAAATAACTACGAAATCATACGGAATGATATGGAAGATAAGGGAATAATAGTGGAACCTTAGCGGATGACAACATTTTTGCTTCCGTAAGTCTGCCGTGCTCCAGTGAAATGGGGGTATTAGCTGTATACCCCCATTTCACTGGACTACGGCATGCAAGGATTGTGTAGGGGAAAGACGCAGAACGCAGTCTCCTGAAGAGCTTCGGCATTTTTACATGGAAAAATGGATGAAAATCTTACGGAAAAGTGGAAATTTTACACTCTCAGAACGTTCACAGCATGTGCGGCAGAGTACGCCAAAGTGACCCCATGGAACCCTCACGGATTTTTTTTTCGTGAACGTGTTCATATGTGTTTATGGGGTGTGTGTGTGTGTGTGTGTGTGTGTGTGATTTGGAAAGGTGTTCACCAGCAGGGTGAAATTACAGTAGTTCCTGTCGTTCGCACTCCAGGTCAGTAGATGGCGGTAATGCGGCTTCAACACAGGCTGTTACCCGTCATAAAACAAAAAGAAGAAAAAAGCCCTAGAACAACAACAACAACAACAAAGATGATAAAGAACAGACAATAAATCTCCGCTGTGATCTGAATGATTTTGGTTACAAAACAGATTTTCGGGAAAACACTTGTTTTTTTTTTTCGTTTTTAAATTAATTTCGTTGATCGAATTCATCAGGCAGTTGAAAGCGCTTAATGATTATTAACGGCGGGTGAAGGTCGCGCGAGGCGGATCGAATCCCGGGCTTGTTCCTCGGTGTAACAGCAGGTGGGTTCAACTGTTCAGTCGCGGTTCCCGAAGTGGAAAGCGATGAGGCGTTTGCTTTGATCTTGGTGGGAGGAAGTCACGCTTTCATTCCGTTTCTCTCGGGGCTCCTCGGTGGGCTCAGGGTGTCGTTCCCGGTCCCAAACGAATTAAATTAACTCGACCTGTGGAGTGTGTTGTTCAGGTGGAGATGTCGGTCGGCAGGTCCCTCCACTACACAGACATGGTTCTGTTAAACGTTCCGGTTATCCGCCAGCAGTACCACTGGGACTGCGGACTGGCCTGCGCCAGAATGGTTCTGAAGTAAGTGCCGTTTGTTCCGGTGTCGTCCGGACTGGATGTTCTGCGATGCATCACCGTCCTGTTTTGACTCTCGCAGGTACACGCACCCTGTGAGCGAGGAGGAGCTGCAGAGAGCCTGCTGTGAGCTCGGGTTCACGCAGAGCGTGTGGACGGTGGACCTCGCCTACCTCATGGGCCATCTCGGGGTGAAACACTGCTTCTGCACGCAGACCTTGGGGGTCGACAAGGGCTTCAAGAATCAGGTAGAACATCCAGATCACTGATAATGTGGCTAAAAGGTAATGACTGACTGGGTCACCGCAGAGTTTCCACGTGGTAACCCAGTCAGACCTCCCACATTTCAAAATTGAATTTAAATTAAAGTTAAATGATTATTTTCACATGAACCTTCATTCAGTAGCGTTTTTCTTAATCACGATTTAAAGATGCTCCTCCTCATGGTGGTCATGATCGCTGAAGGCTGCCGTGACCCGGAGGGTCATGTCGGGTGGAACTGGGGCGACCTCCTGCTGAACGGTAACCTTCAAGGCTTCCCTTCAGGGCTTGGGGAGTCTGGGGTGGATGAGGATACACTCGTGATTTAAAGTTGCACCACAGGACAAAATCAAGGGCGGGGTCAAGGGAATGGGCAGCCACCTGACCTTAGCACTGCACGAGATCACCTGATCCGGAAAGGTTTCCCACGACCTTCCAGATGTGTGTGCGTGCGATATCTCCGTCTTACTGAAACCACACGTCCGCTTCTACAACATCAAGGGGTTCAGGTTGTGGTTGGGCCACTACCAGACCTTAGCAACACCTGTCCTGCATCATTTGGGTTCATGTGTGGTGATAGTAATTTGATATTGTTCAACTTAAAAAAAAAAATTACCCTTGAAATGTGGATAATTTTTCTGGGGGGGGGGGGGGGTCACTCTGTGTTGGTTAACATGCCTATATGCTGCACGAGGTCTGGGATAAAATCATGGCCTCCTTGTAGTCTTCATGATCGTGGTGTAATAGTGGTGTAGTGGTTAAGGTGATGGGTTTCTGATACGTAGGTCAGCGGTTCAATCTTCACTGTAAGCACTGTTGGGCCCTTATGCAAGACCCTGAGCGATTGTAGATTAAGGGCCTTTCTCAAGGGTCCAACAGTGCTGACACATACCACCTTACTTTGTGCAAGCACCTTTTGCTTTGATTATGAGGTTGAGATTCTTTCTGTTCTGAGAGTTTTTTGTAGAATTCTCTCATACAGGAAAGATTTGTGGATCATCTGTGTGATTACTGTGACACAAACACAGTCCTCTGAGCACTTACCCGTGGAGCCTCCACCCAGTGTTCTGGGACGGCCTGATTCGGGAACCTTCCAAGTACTGTAGTACCAGATACTTTCCATTTCTTGGATTTTACTGGATTCAATACATTCAGTGGATGTTACAGTGTTCATAGGGAATGGGTTTTATTTTATTTTTATTTTTATTTTTTTTTGTATCTGTCTTGTGTCTTGTGCTGGTCCACATCTTTATTCCTGATATTTTTTGGGAGTGCAATTACGCTTACAAACATTACAAACATTCATTCATTTTCTGAACTGCTGAATCCTAATTTGGGTCGCGGGAAGGCTGGTGCCCATCTCAGCTGACTCTGGGCGAGGGCAGAGTGCACCCTGGACGGCTCGCCAGGCCATCGTGGGGCAGAAACACGCTGATGGCTCTGCAGCTCCTCTTTACGAAAGTCAGCAATGGTTCTTCTACACAAACCTCCACCACAGGCAGCGAGAGACACTGCCGGCCTTTAATGACCCAGTTATGCACTGGGGGGACAGCAGTGACAACCGTTGATAGTGGGGCTTGAACCCCATACCTTGGGCTTTTACCATCAGGCCACCGCTGCTCACCACTTCTATCTTATTCTATTCAAGGGAATAAAATAAGATTTTTGACGTTGAACTAATGAGACTGATGACAGTAGGTGGAGCCTATCGCTTAGATCGGAGTGCAGTATGGTGGAAGACACACAGAGGAGCAAGAGGTTTACTCGTCAGTTGATTTTTAAAGGAGATGCAGTCTGGTTGAATGAAATCACATTTTTTAGCTTGAGTTTTTAGTCTTTTTAAGTTTTATTCTGTTATTTAAAAATCATAATTTTTATCATGAGCCTTGTTGTAAGGAGCAGCTTCTGCCAAGCCAAAGGCTGGATCCCTACGGCGGGCAACAGGAAGGAAATTTTAACATTTCGATGCCTTACCGGTAGATCCAGTAAAATACAAAGCTTGAAATGTGTCAGAATCATAAAAAAACTCTGTTTTCTCTCTGATTATGTTTGATGTGAACACGAGGATCTGGAAGTCGTGGTTTTACCCTGCATGTGCCAGGCAGACTCTTCACAACAGGACAGATATTTTATTTTTTAATAATAAAATGATCACTATTTATCCATCCAAAGCTCATCAGGTGCATCAGTCAGATAAACACAATGTATAGGCCAGGAGTTTAAGGTTTACACTCTGATTTCAGAAATAAAATCAGGATTATAACGTGATATTTTTTTTTATCTCACTACAAAAGTAATGCGTGTTTTTCTTTATGAAGAATTTGATATAAGTTTTAAGAATGTTAAAAATTATGCCTTTTGTTCCTTTCAAAGTTCAGTAATAAATCCAAGGAAATACTTCCTGTCATGAATTCTGCGACTGCAAAACTCCACAAGTGTACCAAATGATAACGAATCTGTTTCATGGCTTTTTTATCACAGCATTACGAATAACGCAGCAAAAGGAACAAAATACAGATGCTCCCTGACTTACGTTCATTCGTTTTACGTTTTTTCGATTTTACATTAAAAAAAAAAAAAAAGTAAAATTTTGAGTTTAGACGTACCTACGTAGTACGCTGATGTAATGACGCAATGACGCTGCGTCCATTGTTTACAAACGATAGACGGAACGTGCCCCTCCTTCTTCCCAGTTCAGTTATACAGACCGTCGTTGACTTATGACTGCTTTTGGTTCCAACAGACCGATCGTAAAGCGATCTGGTCGTATGTCGACTTTCCATCCAAATACACTCATGTGAAACAAAAACACATGAATAAATCTTGCACATTTAAATCTATACATCTAGCTTCAATTCCACGTCACTGTGGCGTGCAGCGGAAAGCCAATCCTTTCTGTACTCCAGTGTGTGGGCGGGTCCGATACCATCAAACTCTAATTTTATCGGATTATAGCAACAGCCACGGACTGCGCGTGTTGTTTTGAGTAAAACATGACATGGCATTGAAAGTAGATGAATATATTTGCTCTGAGCTGTTAGAAAGTGAAGCTGCATCATGTCCTGCTTGGCTTTTTAAGATGGTGGCGCTGCCGGCAGCGCAAACAATTGACATACGCAACACTCGCACTGCTCTGCCATGACTCATGCTTCACCACGGTTGCGGTCGTAAAGTCGATCAGACATAACTCGCATAGGTCGCAAGTCAACGACTGTCTGTGTATATATACATATATATACAACCAAGTACCTACAGCGAGTAAGGCAAGTCCTAAGAAGCCAGCTCAATGGTAAGAACAAGTCCCGGGCAATAAACAGCTACGCCCTACCAGTGATCAGATACCCTACCGGAATAATAAGTTGGCCCAAGGACGAGATACAGACCACAGATGTTAAGACACGAAAGCTACTAACCATGCATGGAGGGTTCCATCCCAAATCCAGCACCCTGAGACTATACACAAGCCGCAAGGAAGGAGGCCGAGGACTAGTGAGTGTGAAAGCCACTATCCAGGATGAAACATCTAAGATCCACAAGTATATCAAGGATAAAGCCCCAACCGACGACGTGCTAAGTGAATGTCTCAGACAATGGGGGACAGAGAATGAGGTGCAGGAGGAACCATCATGGCAGGTTAAGCCCCTACATGGGATGTACCACCTGAACATAACTGAAGTGGATGATCTCAAGAAGTCCTACCAATGGTTGGAAAGAGCTGGATTGAAGGACAGCACAAAGGCACTCATAATGGCAGCACAGGAACAAGCCTTGAATACTAGAGTGATAGAGGCTCAGATCTACCACACCAGACAAGACCCAAGGTGTAGGTTGTGCAAAGAGGCCCCTGAGACAGTCCAGCACATAACTGCAGGATGTAAGATGCTGGCAGGAAAATCATACATGGAACATCACAACCAGGTGGCTGGTATCATGTACAGGAACATATGTGTCGAGTATGGGCTGGAGACCCCAAGATCAAAGTGGGAAACACCCCCAAAGGTGATGGAGAATGACCGAGCGAAGATCCTGTGGGACTTCCAGATACAGACTGACAGAATGGTGATGGCGAACCAACCAGACATTGCGGTGATTGAGAAAGAGCAGAGGAAAGCCGTAGTGGTTGTCATAGCAATACCAAGTGATAGCAATATTCGCAAGAAGGAACATGAGAAAGTGAAGAAACATCAGGGGCTCAAAGAGGAACTGGAGAGAATCTGGAAAGTGAAGGCATCGGTGGTACTCGTGGTTATCGGAGCACTCGGGGCAGTAACCCCCAAACTGGAAGAGTGGCTACAGCAGATCCCAGGAAAAACATCCGACATCTCAATCCAGAAAAGCGCAGTCCTAGGAACAGCAAAGATCCTGCGCAGAACCCTGAAGCTCCCTGGCCTCTGGTAGAGGACCCGAGCTTGAAGGGAGAAAAAAGACAGAGACCACCCGCGGAGGGTGAGGAAATTATATATATATATATATATATAAAATCAGTTATGTAGCGTGTTACTCTTGTGTTGAGATGTCGTCTCTGTGATCTTTGTGTTTACACTGTTTTGTGGACTTTTGTAACCCTAAGCAAATATGGTTTGTCAGAAGTGTAAGCCTACTAGCATGGGTGCAAGTCTCATACACAGAGATGAATTAACTGCCTGCTCGGATTGGCATCATCTACCATGCATACTAAGATAAGTAAAGAGAGTTGTAAAATGAATGAAAACCCAAATCCAGAACAGAAAGAGAACGCTCCGCTCTGCTGGTGATTCACATCAGTGCAGGCTGAGTACTAAACGGGTATTCAACGGCGCCCTTGCTCACTTGAAAGACCGGAAGTCCGTATAACCCGCGGTTTGTGTCAAGCACAAGCAAGTAAACTACTTTTGGTGTTCTGCGCCTCACATACCCGTAAGCGTTGATTGGCAGTTTTAAGCTTCATGTAAAGTGACTCAGCTCAGCTTCATGTAAAGTGACCATCCGTCGACCATCGGAACTATTTACAGGCAGAAAGATCCCATCATAGAGAATGTTAAAGGTTATATTTGATGAGTGAATTTGATAAAAATTTATCTATTTGAAATTATTTTGCTTGAATTTAATTTATTTGAAATTAATGTTGATATTATTTGATATATTTGATATTACTTTACAATTTTATGTTTATAATAATTGATTTAGGGGTGTTTTTCTGAGATACAGTAATGGTATTTATGGATGTATAGTACAGTATGAACGTCATACGTCACTGGAGCATACAGTAACAACTTATAAAGCCCAATAAAACCGGCTGTGCCTGCTTCGATTTCTGGTGCTTCTGGTTTTTTCTTCTTTTTGCTGTGTAACCTGGAATTAAAACTGAGATTTCTAAGTTTAGATCAGTCGATTTACACAACATTCCACCAGCCACGAAAATGCTAAATTACTTTGTTATTCTTATAAGGATCTTTATTGTGATGAAAATAAATCATTTTAAAAACAGAATAAAAATGTCACTTTTTTGTACATGAAGTTTTTATCTTTGTAATGAAGTTGTTTATTTATGGAATGGCTGTTAGAAAAGCTGTTGAATATGGAGGTATAACTGACCTTTATGGTATCAGCCCAAGATTTCTGAATACTGCTTTGAATGGTTCAGTATGACTGATGTGTTTTTCTTTTTTCTCCTTGTAGTCTTTCTACAAGAAGCATTTTGATACTGAAGAAGATAGAGTGAATGACCTGTTTTTGAAAGCAGAGAGCAGAGGCGTGATGATAAAGAAATGGTAATGAACTTCACTACATCCACTAAAAATAAATAAACATGTCTATGTTTGTAGCAGTCCGAGGACAGACATGAGATCCACACGGAGTCCGGGAAGTGAAAGATTGAATATGTTGACAGTGCAATAGGAGTTGTGACGTTCAAAATGAATGACACGTGTAGCCCACATCAGTTTGGACTGGAGCAGGAAGGACCATCAGCTGTCCGGTTAGAACAACCTCGCCAGTCAGTTCTCTACCTTACAGGGAGACCCCACAGATATTAGTTTTTGTTGATTCATGTATGATTGACAGATGGTCCACAATTCTGATTCATGCAACAGTGTTTGGAGCAACAGCCCTACAAACACTAATCTGGAGAGGGTTCTGATTCTGAGGAGCTCAGGTCATGTAGGAATGCGTCCAGTTCACAACACAAAAGATCCAGACTAATTTTTCATGTGTTTAGTCTTTTGGAAAAGAAGAGCATACAATCAATCACACAAAACAAGTTGTTCTGAGAGAATAGTCTCGGCCCTGCAGGTCTGGAGCGGCGTACCTAGTTCCACTCTGATTGGTCTACAGTGACATCATACGACAGCTTGACCTTGTTCTGATTGGTCCCTTATGATATCATACGTCACGCCATAAACTGACATGTCTCGATGTTCCTCGAGTTGGCCTTGGAGGGTCTCTGAAGCTTAGGGCAGCCATTTTGTTTTCTTATCAAGGTCAGAGACGAGCGAGACCCATACAGCGTGAATAAAACAATCTTACACTTACTTGTAAACCATCCAGTACAATTGAATCTTGCAACAAATCATCCACTCGCCGGAACGGTGGCATAGTCACAGCAAGAAGGTCCTAGGTTCGATTCTCAGTTTGGGCGTTAGGGTTCTTCGGTTTCCTTCCACAGTCCAAAAACACGCACAGTGAGTTAACTGGCCGTTCCAAATCTCCTGTAGGTGTGAAGGTTGTGTGAGTGTTGGCCCTACGATGGCCTTGTGAACTGTCCAGGGTGTATGCTGCTCTCGCTCGGAGTCGGCTGAGATGGGTGCCAGTCTCACTGCAACCCTCATTAGGATTAAGCGGTTCAGAAAACAGATGAACGAATGAATTTATTTTATGAGAGATGACATCATTGGACAGTTTTCTATTCCAGGATTCATGTTTATATTCATAATGATACCGTTGATGATCAGTAATTAATTCGAGGATGTGATCGCTGATTCAAACCGTTTACATCAGATTTGGAGGAACAAATAAAGTATATTATAACATTTCAGATTTTTAAGGGCCGTAAGATTCCTTCAGTTCATGGTCTCAAAACCCATAGCGACCCCAGTGGCGCCTGACACCCCGATCTTCCTCCAGTTCACCTGATGTCCCAGGTCGATACATTTTTTTCTGCTGACGAATCTAAACGTAACGTTGGCCTGTGCACTGGGCTCCCTGAAATTATCCTCCAAATCAAATCCAAGCCGTCCCTTTTATCCGTGGCGTGTGTGCTCCGAGTCATTCAAATAAACGCGATCGCGGGACAGGTTTATAATCGGGATGAATCGACCGGCGTGGGGTTTGTTTTGAGCCACACAGAAATTTAAGAGGGAGATTTTCTCCGGTGGGTTTTCTCTACGCCTCTGGGTTGTTTACACTGACTTTACTTCTCTTCTTCTTTTGACTTTGGAAAACACTTTTGGTGCAGCGCTACTATTCCGGTAATGGAGTGGGGTTTTTACTTTTTGTTATTTTTGCTCAATAATAAGAATTTTCTTTGGCTCTGAAGATGAGTGTGTGTGTGTGTGTGTGTGTGTGTGTGTGTGTGTGTGTGTGTGTGCATGATGAGGAGGAGTAATGTTTACATGGAATAAAGTTAGTAGTATTGTTATTTATTTATTTATTTATTTATTTTTTTTAGGTGGGAAAAAAAAATTTTGATTTGTTGATTTTTGTCTATGCCGAAATTTCAAGATTAAGATTAAAAAAAAAAATTAAATCGGATTTATTATTTTTTTTTCCTGACCAAAATTTGGAGACTGCCAAAAGGGCTACTGGGGATGTTAGAGTTTCGAAAGTCACTTTTCGGACAGGTTTATCAGGACATTTCAGTAATGAAGTGGTTTGATTGGTTCATGCAGTGAAGCTGGAAGCTGACGCATGAAGCTTCTGTAATCGTCCTCTTGAATACACACATCTTTCGTTATATAATACTGTTTGTAAGTGTGTGTGTATGTATGTGTGTGTGTGTGTGTGTGTGTGTGTATGTATATATATATATATATATATATATATATATATACACAGTATATGTATGTGGGTGTATATACACAGTATATGTATGTGGGTGTATATATACACACACACACACACACATATATACGTACAGGGATCAATGGAACCTCACTACCCGTAATGAAATTTCTGCACACGGAGCCCCCTCGACATTACACATAGAAACAAGTATTGCGCTTAAAGAAAGTTTTGGAGACAGTATAAATAAAAAATAAACACATTCAGATAAATACAGAATACTAAAAATAAACACTAACATGGCTGTAGTTTGGTGGTAGTGGCATAGTGCAGAGGTAGTTGTGTCGTGGTGTAGTGTGGCGGTAGTGGTATAGTGCAGGGGTAGTGGTGTAGTGGTGTAGCACGAGGGCAGTGCTGTAGTGCGGGGGGTAGTGGTGTAGTGCGGGGGTAGTGGTGTAGTGCGGGGGTAGTGGTGTAGTGCGGGGGTAGTGGTGTAGTGCGGGGGTAGTGGTGTAGTGCGGGGGTAGTGGTGTAGTGCGGGGGTAGTGGTGTAGTGCGGGGGGTAGTGGTGTAGCATGCGGGCAGTGCTGTAGTGCGGAGGTAGTGGTGTAGTGCCGGAGGTAGTGGTGTAGCGCGGGAGTAGTGGTGTAGCGCGGGGGTAATGGTGTAGTGCGGAGGTAGTGGTGTCCAGTATTGCGGGGGTAGTGGTGTAGTGCTGTGTACACTGAGTGTGCATAATGTTTTCTGGTATTTCAGCAGTTCCTGATGGCTTGTGGGTAAAAACTGTCTCTGAATCTGCTGGTGTGAGTCTTGATGCGTTTGTACCGTCTGTCCGACGAGTACCAGAAGAGTGCGTGGCTGGGATCAGTGAAGATCCGCTGGGCCACCCTCCTACAGCATTGTGTGTTTAGTTCCTGGATGGTTGGCAGGTCAGTTGATGTGTTGTGCTATTCTGACCTCCATCTGTAGAACTTTATGGTTCAGAGCATTACAGCTGCCGTACCATGGAGTCATACGGTCAGACAGAGTACTTGCTATAATGCAAAAATTTGGGGGGTATTTTGGAGTCCATGCTGAACCTCCTCAGCAGCCAAGGAAGGAAAGATTGTTGACTTGCTGCTTTTGTGTTCACACCCACATGATGTGACCAGCTCAGATTCTTGATGATGCCGATCTCCCGGAACCTGAAGCAGCTGACTTTCTCCAACTCATTGGGGATGGGGTGTGACCTCCACCCTGCAGTCTCCTGTAGTGTAAGTTGAGCAGAAGGTTGTTGTCCCTACAATATGATCTCGGTGCTCTCACCGCTGATCTGTAAACGGACTCGACTCCATCTGAAATGCATCCAATGATGGTGGTGTTGTCTGCAAATTTAATGATGGGGTTGGAGCTGTGTGTGGCCATACAGTCATAGGTGAACATGGTACAGGTATACAGCAGTGGGCTGAGCACACATCCTTGGGGGACACCAGTGCTAAGGGTCAGAGTGGAGTAAAAAAGCAAACTTGAGGAGGACACTGAGCAAGAGTGACTATTCTCAATGGCGCCATGTCGGAAATGTACATGAGAGCATGTTGTTTAATTGTGATTTTCAAAAAAACTTTCTTTTGAACTTCACTTATTTGGGAAAGAATTAATTTTTGAATGATCATTTTTTCCTGTTAACCAATTTTCTGTGCCCCCCCCCCCCCCCCCCAGAAATACATTTCTTTTGCTGATTACAGGTCACATGACCACTTTACATCATCTTAAGAGGAATCTTGATACTGTATGTGTTGGACCCGGATATTTATTGAAAGCTATTTTCTGTTTACAGTAGGCCCTTGACTATTTGCAGTTTTGCACCCACGGTTTGAGTATTTGCTGACTGCCGAGCAACCGGCACATGATTCAAATTCAGCCAATGGCTGTCCTCCTTTCTCCTGATTGGTTGAGCTCATGTCCGCCCCTTTTTCCTCATTCACGCACAAGTTGTCAATGGGCCTCTTTTTTTGTGTGTGTTTTAATTACCAGTTAAGCTCTATGATGCCACCCAAATGCTATGTGGCTTCTCTGGCTAAGCGATAGAAAACGCTGGATGTCTCTTCTGAAGAAATAAGACTTTCTCCTGAGAAATGACGGTTTTCTCTGAACTGTTGTATTAAAATCATTTTCAATTATTATTCCAGTACAGTACCTAAGTTCATGTTTATGCGCGAGATTTTATGTTCTGTAGTATGTTTAACAAACGATACCAAAAGGATAAATTTTATTACGATTCATGTCCTTTTACATTGAACTTGGAGTGACGTCTTGGAGCTGCGCAGAGGGCGACGTCGCGGAGTTGTCGGAGTCAAATTGTTTGTATGTTCATTTTAATTTGTTTTATTTGTTGTTTTGTTTGTTCATGTTTGGAACTATGCTCGTCTATGACCGGTCGACTCTACTACAGCTACAAGATTTGGAGTATCTTTGGGTGTGTATAACTAAGCAGAGCTAATATGCTATGGTAGGCAGCTCAATGTGAGCCGCACCCCACCTAGCAATAAGCCCAGGCGGGAAGGGGCCGAACGATGCCTCTGGCTCTTGGGATTGCAGGAGATGAAGGCCGTGTAGCCGGCTGGTGCAATCGCCTTGAGCCATGTTTCACAGAAACACAGTCCTGTAGATCCCTCTGCGCTGCAATCTGAGCATGAAGCTCGTCCATCTTGTTTCGCAGGAACTGAACATTTTCAAGCAGTATGGCTGGAAGTGCTTACCAAGCCTCTGAGAACTCCGCCTGGGCTTATTGCAAGCCGGGGAGAGGTTAGCATTGAGCTCCCATAGCAGCTCACGATAGAAGTTGTTGCGTACTTAATTGCCCGAAGCTGAAGCTGCTCATAGCTGTAGTAGGGTCGACCGATCATAGATGATCATAGTGCAAAACATGAACAAACAAATTAAAAAGAACAAAGAACCAATTTGACTGAGAACTCCGCGACGTTGCCCTCTAGGCAGCGCCATCTTGGAGATATCACTCCAAGTTCAATGTAAAAGGACATGAAGCGTAATAAAGTTTATCTTTTTGGTATCATTTGTTAAACATGCTACAGAACATAAAATCTCACGCACAAACATTCTCAGAATTTAACTGAGGTACTGTACTGGAATAATAATTGAAAAAGACTTTAAAACGAGTGCTTTACAACAGTATATGCTGTATAATGTTTATATTTTATCAAAAATAAAAATAAGAGTAAAAATTGAAAAGTTTTTCTTAATCATGACTATATTTTACTACATTAATACTGTATTAATGAGTAAGACTGTCTATAGAATGTGTTTAAGATGTAATACATACATAGTATTTTACTTCCGGCTGCTCATTCGCGCATGTGATGTGATACATGGGGTTTTACTTCCTCGTGGATTATCTCGATTTGTGGAAGGGCTCGGAACCGAACCCCGCGAATGTCGAGGACCCACTGTATCTGAATCTGAAGCTCCATCTGTAGAGGGCAGCATTACCCTACCTGGTGTTCCGCCTGCCAAGTTGATCATCATGAGCAGCAGCTTGGGACAATAGTGCACATTTATGGCTGAAAAAGTGAACGACTGTTGTTTGTGCTGCGCTTTGTTCAGATAGTTTAAAAGTTTGTTGAAAATGCCTGTGAAACGCATTGTACAGGTTCCAGCGACAGCGTGGTGGAAGATTTTACAGAATTCAAGTTTATCAGAGACACTTGGGGTGACCTGAGTGACTGTGTGGGATCTGGTGCACATTTCTCCAAAGAGAATTTCTGTGAGAGTCTGTATTCGAAGTTTAAATTTGAAACGTCCAAGGATTGAAGCACAGTGCCATTTAAAATATTCAAGGCTGACCAGCCCACAGTCATCAGGGGAAATCTGTGGGGTCGGCTGTGGATAAGAGACAGAAGGTCAGGGTTAGGGATGCTGGGCTGGTGCTGATGACACCCACTCCAGGAATCTTATTATTATTATTATTATTATTATTATTATTATTATGATGCCATTGGGCTCAGGGCTGACCCTTAGTTACATGGTATGGATTTTAATGAGGTTGTGGCTTTGCTAATTGTGTACAGTCACTATATAAATATCACAGGCCCCTGGACACCAGAATTATTTCACATAAGCCAAACCCAAACATTATCGGAGATCAACTTTGATATTCTGAGTTGTGTCTGAATCTGAAATTGCTGAATCTTCTCTTTTAACCAACATTGCTCTTCTTCTTTTCCTTCAATGAGTCGTAATTAATTTTGTGTCTCAGTAGAGCAATTACTGCGCATCGTGAACACAGGAAACATTTCAAATTGTCTTCTCACGCTGATGATGTGTCAGTTATACTTTTCAGCGTTTTTCTCATTTATGAGCAACATTTAATTTAATCCTAACATTGCACAGATTTGTTCTCACAACCGCAAACTAAACTTACAGTGAAGGTGAGGGAAGCTGATCCCCAGGTTCACTTTGTGTTGTAATACTGCTGTCGGCCTGTTGGAGTCGCCCTGCTCCACTCTTCACGAGTTTTATTGGGGTCCCCCCCCCACACATTGTGCTGTATTTTCTCCACTGTTGAAGACCGTGTTGTTTCTTTCCTGGTACTGTATATGTAATGGCTTGGATTTTTCTTACCTGCTCCTGATTGACGCGTTTGAATAGATCAGTCTCCAGGGTGAATTTCTGCACCGCCACTGGGTCACCAGACTGGCAGTGAGGAGTTCAATGATTATTGCATGATTGGCACCACAAACATTACTGTACTGTAGACTTAAAAAAAGTGAAGAAGTAATACAACAAGTACAGACTTTTTGTTTGCATGTGATGTAGAAAATGATTCAGTTTCAGCTGCCTTTGGGCTCGACAAATAAAAAAGGAAAGAATTTTTATATTTTACTTCCAGTCGTTTGATAATCGCTTCTTATTCCAGTGGATCATGCTTCAATCAGAACCTGGTTGTGCACAGTTGGATCAGACGTCAGTGGTCTCCTGTAAATAGACCAATCAGAAGTGGGGAGGCTGGAAGGCAGTCGTGGTCGCGAGCTGCACTTCCCACGTGTTGTTTTCTGGGCTCGAGGCAGTTTTGATTTCCATCACATGGGAAATAGCAGCAGGAGGACGAGGCAGCTTCGATTCTCAGGAAGGTCCGTTTCATTCTGATAATCACACAAATAGCAACGGCCACTCAAGTCCGCGATTGTAGTCGATTGAAGCAGTGACTCACAATCTTCTTCTTCTTCTTCTTTTCCTTTCGGCTTTTCCCTTCAGGGGTCGCCACAGCGAATCATCTGCCTCCACCTCACCCTATCCTTTGCATCTTCTTCTCTTACACCAACGACCTTCATGTCCTCCTTCACCACATCCATAAATCGTCTCTTTGGTCTTCCTCTGGGCCTTTTGCCTGGTAGTTCCAGCCTCAGCATCCTATTACCAATATACTCACTATCCCTCCTCTGTACATGTCCAAACCATCTCAATCTAGCCTCTCTGACTTTGTCTCCAAAACGTCTTACATGTGCTGTCCCTCTGATGTGCTCATTCCTAATCCTATCCATCCTCATTACTCCCAAAGAGAACCTCAACATTTCCATCTCTGTAATAAACACGCAAAACGTTCTCCAGGTGGTTCTGGGAACGCAGAGTCCTTCACCTCCGAACTGAATGTGGTGACAGGTTCCCGTGGAGACTTTCTCATGTTAGAAGCGTCTTTCTTCTCCTTTTACTCGGCCAAAGTCAGCCTTGAACTCGAAAAGAAATTCGATCAAAGCTGGATCTTTAAAGTTCCACGTGGTCACGTCAATGACTTTTTTTCAGATTCGCCACAATTCGCCAACATTGTGTCCATCCGTCCGCCCATCCAATCCATGCACGCCCGCGCCGGAACCCTGCTGTGGAACTTCCTGTAGAACCTCCAATGGGAATCAGTTCGTGATGGGAACTACAGTACAGGACTTCAACCGTCCGAAACAAAATAAATGCACTTCATAAAATAAAACTTACGCTTCAAATAAAATTCACACACAAACACACGTGTGTGTGTGTGTGTGTGTATATATATATATATATATATATATATATGTATATATATATATATATATATATATATATATATATATATGAGTTTTATTATAAAAGTGTGTTTAATATTAGTATATTTCATTTTAAAATAAAATACTCTCACAATGACAAAATTCATTTTTAATGAAAAAAATACACTTTTACAATAAAGTACAATACATTTTTCTAAAAAAAATCTATTTATTTATTTATTTATTTGCAGCACCTTTTTCTTCTTTTCATTTTGGCTTTTCCTCTATTTCAGGGTGGTCACAGCGCATCATCTGATTGGCATGTTTGATTTGGAAGAGTCACTCTGTGTTTTTCCTGTGATGTTTATATTAATTATTGATATCCACTGATATGAAATGCTGTGATTTTCCCTGCACAGTTACATGTATCATTTCAGGCTGTATTCTGTTTATTAATATGTTTTTTTTGTTCAGGTGATCAAGATAAGCCGGCGATGATGATACAAAATTCTGGTTCTTTTTTTTTTTTTTTTTTTTTTTCCTGACTCATGCTTCTTGTGTTCACAGCTCTGTGACTCTTCAGGAGATCCAGGCTCATCTGAACCTTGGACATGTGGCCATTGTTCTGGTCAATGCTGTAGTGTTAGTGTGTGAACTCTGCTCTGCATCAGTCAAGTACTGCTGCTTCCTACCTGGGAATCAGAAGTGTTTCTGCAGTACACCCGAGTACCAAGGTCACTTCGTGGTGGTGTGTGGGTTTAATCATACTGCTGGCTGCATCTTCTATAACAATCCCACATATTCTGACCGTAAGTACTGCACATGCATTTCAGGTTGGTTTATCACTAATGGCTGGTTGTTTCTTCACATTTAAAATGTGCACATGCAAAGACACCCGTAGACCCTGCACTCACTGGTCACTTTAATAGAGATATGTGTACTGTGTGCATTCATGGCATTACCCGGTCAGCCAATCATGTATCGCAGCGGGTTAAGGCATAAACTGATGCCAATACGGGTCAGTAATCTGTGTTGCTGCCATGATTTGCAGTCTCAGGATCCAGATGCTGTTGCGTTTCAAAGAGGTTCCTGCAGTATTCTGCACCACTTTATGAACACAAGTACTTCTCATTTTAATTTTTTTTACATTTTCAAGCTCTTGGGTGCCGCTGTATTGTTTATTGTTCACCTAATCTTTCATTTAACTCATAAGTCCTATATCAGATTGACAGGACTGTTTTCCTGACAGAACCTGAAGCTGCGATGGGACCCAAACTCATCCCATCGTCAAAATCACTGAAAGCATATTTTCCACATTCTGATTTTTTTTCAATGTTATCAGCAACTAAAATGATATGTCTGCCTGATTATATGCAGTGAGTTGCTCCCATATACATGGCATATTGGAAAAATGCTTACATGTGCTGGTATAACTGTACATGCACACAGGTACACACACACACACACACACACACACACACACACACACACATGATAGTGATTACTCCATCTCAGCAGATGATAGCTGTCCCACTGCCTCAGCTTACTGTTGTGCCTTTGTGTGTAGCACCATGTGGTGCTTGAGTCTAGACGTTGATTTGCCACAAGTAGCACAGTGATTAGATTCATTTGGAAGGATGCCTGTAGAGTATTGCATTCTGGTGTAAATCATTAGATGATTGACAGATCCCGCCTTCAACAGGAATACATGTCCAGGTTTGCCTGTTAGCTGGTAAGTCTACATGATGACCTTTCCATAGGCATTTCTCGGTGTGAGCATGTAGGATCTGCTCCAATTCAAATACACTTCACCAGTTCTGAATGGAAGATCTGCAAGCCAAGCAGTTCCAAGCCTGAGATTCCCATTCCTGTACCTTCAGATTATCGTTGAAACTCTTGCACGGCTCGTGATTGGCTCTCTTTGCTATCTTTAGCTCTCGGTACAGAAAATATTTTGGTAACCTGTCGTCCCCCAAATCTTATGACATGTCCAGTTCAATGCATCTAGTTGTGAATGGACTGGATGGATTGGATTGATTTGAGAACAACGGTGTCGGAGGTTCAGAATTCTCCTGAAGCAGTTTTGATGGAAACGCTCTAGCCACATGATGTGCCTACGATAGACTGCTCACGTCTCTGGGGAGTATAGCAGTGAGGAGCCTTTGTCTGGTTGGAAGGCAACACATACTTCTGAACACGTGAGAAGATCGGTGTCCAGTGAGCTATTGCTTGAAATAGTGCTGCAAAGGCAACGAAATGCGTCGACAGCTTGAAGACTTGTGAACAGAACAGGATCTCTGTAAGGCTCACCTGGAGGAGGGGGGACACATCAATTTCACGTTTTTAGGCTAATTACAAGGCCGAAAGCATCACAAGCTTAAGAGACCATTTGATTCATAATCAGCTGAAGATGCTCTCGTGTGCAACAAAGTCTTCATCATCTGTATGTAGCAGCTCCCTGATCAGACAACCAAAGTTCTTTGATTTTGTGTTGAACCTTCTTCGGGCGAAAAGCTTGTCTGTTGTTCTGAATCTTAGAAATGCACCTCCTTCAGTCTTGGAAAGCATAAGATAGGAGCACCGTAAAGAAGACTGAAAAAAAAATGTCGGGCCAAGAATATCACCCTGTTTTACTCAGTCAACTATAATCCCTTCAAAAAGTAAGGGATTAAAGGCAAGGTGCGCATTCGTGTCATGAAGTAGTTGTTTGATTAGATTTTCAAATTTGGGACGTCCACCCTTTCCCAGGATTTCTATCGTGATTCACGGTTTACTCTCTGAAGCCTTTTTAAGGTCGACAAATACTTGGCATAGTGGCACTCATCGCTCGACACATTTTTCTTGTGGCTGTGTGACTGAGATCTAAAACCAATCTTTGGTTCTGGTTTGACTTTGGGACAGATATGATCCAGAATTTTATTCAACAATAACCTTGCAAGAACTTTGCCAACTACTCCAAAGAACGTGGATTCAGGATTCAGGATTTTTAATCGCCATTTGTGCTTTTACACACACACAGGAATTCTTGTGCGGTTGTTCAAGGAGTCAAGTTACAAACAGGAAAGGCTCAAATCAACAACACACAAACCGCTATAAAATAAATACATAAAAATTCTATATTTAAAAGGACCTCACACATACCCATCAAACAATACAATAATAATAATAAAAGTGATAATAATACAATAAATGAATAAATCAGTCGATAACAGCAATAAATGAAATTGCACTATATTATATAATTATAATTATATTTATATTTATATTGCACGATGCCCATTGTTTTTTTTGGGGAAAAAAATGAACAGCTCTCCGGGTAAACAAAATGGCCGCAACTTGAAAGTTCGATGGTGTCCATTCTCAGAGCAAGGTTTGGAGAGAATCTACAGTCAGTACACCAGGTTTATTTAACGAGAATCCGCCGTTCTTCCGCCGCGGTTCTTGTTGCTATTGTCGTCTCTGAAGGTTGTGTAGCCGGCTGGTGTAGTCGCCTCGTCGGGTGTACTCTCCTCGAGCCGTGATTCACGGAAACACAGCATGGAGCAGTCCTGCAGATCCCTCTGCGCCGCAATCCGAGCATGACGCTCGTCCATCTTGTTTCACAGAGACTGAACATTTTCAAGCCTAAGTGGTTGGACCCAGATTGATAGATTTGAGTTTTAAAATCCTCCCAAGTACCAAGAAATGGCAAGGCTGTTGGTTAACGTGGAGCGGTCGTCCTGATGTCCTAACTTTGACACATCAAGGTGCTTCGGAACCAGCATTCTATTCATACTTGTCTTCTTGCGAGTTCGTAACTAGATTACACCAAAAGTTTGTGATCTGTTTCACATTCAGCACTGTGAAGACCAAGAAGCTTGCCAACATCTGCAAGGTCCTATTTCCTAGCAATGATCCACTTCCACTTTGCTATAATACCGCTGACAGTTGAGGGTCAGTTGCGGAATGTTAGTAGTGAGGAAATTTCATGACTGTACTTGTTGCTCAGGTTGCACCTGGCTGTTTGTACTCAGTGTGACACCGTTTCCACAAATTCAGTACAATGCAGGTTTTATTTTTCTCTTGTGTATGTCGGTTATGCACAGATTTGTTAATCACCTCTGCAACACAGACATTGGCTAATGACTATTACAGTACTAAAAAATCTACAACATTTCTTGGTACAGGAAATTGGTGTCTGTTACTAACTCACATTTTCTTGATCAGGTGTGTGCTGTACCAGCATTAGCAATTTTGAAGAGGCAAGAATGAGCTACGGAACAGACGAGGACATTCTTTTCATCTTCAAGGACAGTTAATCACAGGATGCACCTTTTTCTTTTAAGTCACGGTGAGGAGTTTGTGTTGGATTTTAATACACAGTGATCAGCCATAACTTTAAAACCACTGACATGTGGCGTCAATAATTCTCATTCTGATTGTCATTATGATGTCACTTGTAAGGGGTTGGGCTATATGAAGCAGCAAGATGACGAACATTCTGTTTTGCATAGTGCTCCTGGTATGTCATTGGTTTGTGCCTACCAAAGAGCTCCAAAGAAGTGAGTACGAGTCTGTGTTACGACAACCCAATCAGTATGTCCATATTTTGGGCGCATCTACCCTCCAAAAGCTTATAAAATGCACTTGTGAGCACTGTAACTGGACGACGGAGTGCAGCGAGTCGTCGACGTACGACCGCATTCGGTTACGGCAGACAGGTCGTAAATCGATCTGGTCGTATGTCGATCCATGTTGTGGATACTGTACTGTATAATAAAGTTTTACATACTGTATTGTCTTAGAGCTATGTTGTTTCTTTTTTAATCTTTTTATTAATTAATTTTTCGCACAGTATACTGTATTTTTTCTTATTTTTAGGTATACGTCAAAACATTGCATATTTTCATTGATTTATTTACCAAACGTACAGTACATATGAAAAATACTGTTCTGTACATTGAAATAGAAAAAAAAGGAACATTTTACATTTTCAAAACATAGATACAGTAAAAAAATTATTTGCCGCTTGTGCTTGGCTGTGGGTTGTCTGGATCATCATCATCATAGCTGGTGCCGGGTTGTTGATCATCATCAACGTGGGCACTGGAGGTAGCCAGAGGAGTTTTTTTTTTTTTTTTTTTTTTTTTTTAATAAACATGCTTAGAGTTTGTGTGAATGGTCCGTTTCTTCTTCTCATCATAGATTTCACGATATGGCCGAAAAGCATCGAGTACCATTCGTTCAATTCTTGCCAATCGCTCTAAGTTTGGGTCTATTCCTTCAAAATGGGTAAGAAGTTTATTTAGCTGTGATAAACCTTCAGATAAACCTTTAGTCGTGAACGTTCATTGTGCCTCCTCTTCTTCTTGCTGCGCTGTAATCCTCCTTTTTTCTTCTGTGACTTTTTCTTCTTCCAAAGCAATAAGCTCTTCATTTGTCAGCTCTTCAGATTCTTGGTCCAGCAACTCCTCAATGTCTTCCATTCCAAAGAAAGATCTTTAGCCAGTTTGATGATTTTCTCACGAATCATCTCAATATCACGTTCATTGTCAAAGTCAGCAAAAGTATTTACATAGCGTTTTACACACTTCTTCCAGACACCATTCATACATTTCTTTGTTACGGCTTCCCATCCTGTAGAGATATTCTTGATAGCATGAAGAAGGTTATAACTTCTCCAAAAATCTCGCAGTGATAAGTCTGGGTCGGCATCTGAAGCAGCTACAGCTTGGACAAATGTGGTCTTGAGGTAATTCGCTTTGAAAACAGCAATTGAACCTTGATCCGTAGGCTGGGTGAGTGGCGTGGTGTTTGGAGGCAAAAATACCACTTTTACATCTGGATGCAGATCAGCTAAATGCGGTGGATGGCCTGGTGCATTATCCAAAATCAATAAAATCTTGAAAGGAATGTTCTGTTCCAGTCAATATTCCTGAACTTGAGGGATGAAACAGTTCATGAACCAGTCTTCAAAGAGTGCTTGTGTCATCCATGCCTTCCCGTTTGAACGAAAATGTACTGGTCATGTGTGCCTATTAATATTCTTGAAGGCTCGTGGGTTTTCTGAATGATAAATTAAAAATGGTTTCAGTTTAAATCCAGCGATGTTCCCACCAAGCAACAAAGTTAGCCTATCCTTAAAGGCTTTACATCCAGGCATGGTTTTTGCTTCCTTATGAATATAACTTTGTTCTGGCATTTGGTTTCCAAAAAAGTCCTGTCTCATTGACGTTAAAAATGTGCTCTGCTTGGTATCCTTCTTCTGTAATAATTTTATCCAAACTTTCAGTGAATTTCTTCGCTCCTTCCTCATCCGCACTAGCTGCTTCACCAGTGACTCGAACACCATGAAATTGGAATCTCTTCTTAAATCTCCAACCAGTACTAGCTGTAAATTCTTGATTGTAGTCGTCTCCGGCGCGCTGTTTCAAAAATACCTAAAGCCTTCGACTGCACTGTAAAAAGCCTTAAGGGTGTGCGTTTTTGTATTTGCTTTGTTATTACCGTAGATCTCATAGGTGCTGATCCTTTCACAGCTTCACGGATCCGTTCTTTACCCTTTAAAATCGTTGACACGGAAGAGTGTGATAATTGAAGTTCACGTGCAATCATATTTACTTTCTTTCCTCCTTCGGACATCTTGATCATCTTCATCTTCATTTCTCGCTCTCTCTTGGCAGGCTTCGGAACAGAAACATCGGCTTTTCTTTTGGTCGCCATCTTGATGTGAATCATGCTTCACGACTTTTGCGGTCGTAAAGTCGAACAGACGTAACTCGCATAGGTCGTAAGTCGACGACTCACTGTAGTGGATGAATGTGACCTGATATGAGGAATCACGGTTTTTAATTACATCATGTAGCGGCTGGGCGTGTGTGCTCTGTTTACCTGGAGAAGAGATCACACCAGGATGCACTATGGACAGAAGACAAGCTGGCAGACATGGTGTGATACTGTTGGCGGTGGTCTGCTGGGAAAGCTTGGTGTTGGCGTTATTATGGGTGTTATTTTAAGATAAGTAATCCACCTAAACACTCGCAAACCAAGTTACAGCCCTTCATGGAATATGTATTCCTGAAAGGCAGTGACCACTTTCAGCAGGATACTACCCCTGCTACACTGCACATGTTGTTCAGGAGTGGCATGAGCAACAAGGCAGAGAGTTCAGCATGTGTAGTATGTGTTGGATAAACACGTCTGAACCATGGAGGACCCACCTCAAAATGAACGGGGCTTAAAGGCTCGATTGCTAACAGATTGGAGCCAGATACCACAGCACACTTTCATCGGTCTTGTGGGGACCATGTCTATAAATATTGGTGTGCTTCTGGTGGTACAAGTAGGATCCAAACAATAATAGACTGGTGGTTTTAATGTTATGGCTGAAAAGTCTATATTATTATCTGTTTACTCAGGAACAAATTTACATAGCCACTCATAAGTGTACATCATGACTTATGAACAAACATAAAAGGCCTGACGCCTCTCAGTAATGAGATAAACCAGGTGAACACGTTCGGATGTTCAAATGCACCTACAGTCAGGGAGGAAACTCAGAATATCATGTTCGCTCATTCTAAATTGCGTCCAGGTATTAAAAATAACGCTTAAATGTGTTATTCTGTCCAATTACTTTTAAGTCTGTGAAATGGACTGTGATGGAAAAAAACCATAAATAAACAGATAGTACAATAACATTTGTTAAACACGTGAATTAAAGATGAAGTTTTACACGTGAATCCCATCTTGATGGTGTCATTTCAAATCCAGTGTGGTGGTATCCAGATGTAACGTTATAAAACTGGTTGGTGTTCAAGTTCAAATGTCTGGACAGATTCAAGAAAGAGAAGCTTGTGACTTTTAACTGAAAGGAAGACTTTGGAAAGATGAATTTTATAGCTGAAGTAAGAAGAAATGCGCCTCAGACTACAACCTGCTGAAACCTGATACACATCGACTACAACGACAGAAAGCCACGTTCGCTGCTGCTGTTCCAGAATAATCAGCCCAATGGTGTGAATATAACCTGAAGCACAATATCTTTGATTTTATGCCACTGTATAATTGTCTGTTTGGATGATTGTAAGTTTTTTTTTTTTTTTTTATTGAGGGGAAAGAAAACTCATGATTTAGTGCATACTGCAGAAAATATAACCATTTCAGCTTCCCCAACCAGAAAAGCACAAAAAGTTACGACTTCTGAGGGGTAGTAGCAATGGCTGTGCATTTCCTTCATTTCTACACACTCTGTCTTACTGTGGATTGATCAAATCCAAACTATTCAGGGATGGTTTTGTAAAAAAATTCCAGCTTGATGAGCAACAGTCCTATTCCTGAGGTCATCAGAAATCCTTTTTGTTCGTGCCATGATACACCTCCAAAACCGTGTGCCGATACTTTGATGGACCCATGTTGTTCAAATTGGGGAGCCCACTCCCACCTGATTATCATCCCACTGATTAAAAACACCTGTTCGTTCCGGCGCATCACAGAGTAGCCACTCACAGATGTGCAATATTGGATAATTTTCTCAGTAAATAAATGTGTGAAATATTTTTGTCTCATTTATTTAACTGGGTCCTTCCCCAGTTACAGAGTTTTGTTTTCCAATAATTTCAGTAAATCCATTCATTGTTTTAGGAGGCCAATAATTCGACTCTTCTAAAACACAGGAGCATCCTCCCCCTGGCCACGGATTTTATCTTCAAAGAAACCAGAAGCTACTGACAGCATCAGTTTAGTTCAAATAAATTATTGCTGACTGAAACAATTACTGCAAATTACTGCCATTCATTCAATCAAAGGCGCATAGTATTTAATACTTTTTGGAAAAAAGTTGCCTAGTTTAAATTTTATTGGGACTTTTAATATTTGAGCAGAAAGTATATTCTGTTTCTAATGTATAGACAAACTAATGACTGCATATCAATAATGTAAAATTCTAATGAAGGACAGATATTTATCTGCTTGTCTTCTTATCATTTTGATAATAGAATAATTAGTGAAAGGGCCAAGAATGTATTGTTCTGCCTAAAATAAACTGAACTTCCACTGGAGCCACACAATGAGAAGAAGGAAGATGGATTTTACTCTTTGACGATTTTGGGCTTGAACGTGTCCTGAACGGCCTCTCTGAGCTCCTCGGCGTACATGTCGTATCTGCCTGTCATCTGTAGAAAAACAAGAAGGTCACACATTCAAAGAAAACCTGCACACAGTGCTCACGTCCTTATGGAATAGTTTTAATCCAACAATGATTGTGTTCTGTGGGGAAGAGCAGCCTGAAGCCACAGTTACTGGAAACGTTTACTGAGCTACGAAAAAGTAACAGTGCGTGCACAGACTCTTGCAACTATTAGGTACGCAGTACTGGACCATTTCCCTCAATAAATAAATAATAAAGTATAATATAGTTGTCTTATTTGTATAATCGGGTTCGCTTAGTTTACTGTAAGGACTTGTCTGAAAACCCAGTGATACTTTTGGAAATGTTTCTGAAGAAATCAAAGAAAGTTCTGAAGGCCTCTTAAACTTTCAACCTCTGTAAATACTAAATACAAATAGAACAATATATAGAATGTATTTGTTTACACTTAAAGGCTCCGGGACATTTGTTTACTCGCCTTAAAATTCCACTTGTCTGCGATTTGTTGGTTCAAGTTTAAGTCCAGTTCTGTTACCAGTAATCCGTCTTGTGTTCTGGATAAACCTGGGGACCGACTGCCATCGGGTGCAGCCACATAACTGGAGCCATAAAAGTGACCGAAGTCATGGTGGGCTGTTTTTGAGAAAGAATAAACAACATGCGATATTTGTAATAAATTTTGGTTTTCATTCACCTTTTAAACAATCATATTCACAGCTCAGTCGGGCAGTTGCAGCACTTAAAGCACAACTTTTTTTTTTTTTCCACCCAAACTGATGGTGGAATCTTCACATTTCTAAAACAACAAAGTCAGAGTTTGTTTCTTGTGGCTGTGAACAAAATGTCTCTGATTCTGAATTACCAAATGATTGGCTTCTATCAAGCAAAGAAAACGAATTACCATGAATCTGTAATGAATCGAATTAGAATACAAATGGAGGGACACTGGGAAATGCAGCCGTGAGAGGGAGCACAAGTCAGTGTTCGTCCTCACGCTGGTCCCAAGCTTGGATAAATGCAGAGGGTTGCGACAGGAAGGATATCCGGCATAAAACTTATGCCAGAATTCAGAATGTGAATTATCAAAATGAATTTCATACCACATCGGTCGAGGCCCGGGTTAACAACGACCGCCGTCAATGCTGTTAACCTACAGGGTGCTGGTGGAAATTGGACTACTGTTGGTCGAAAAAGGATGCAGAGTAGTCCTAGAGGTGAAAGAGTGGTCATCGGTGCAGACTTCAATGGGCATGTTGGTGCAGGCAACAGAGGAGACGAGGAAGTGATGGGCAGGTTTGGTATCCAGGACAGGAACACAGAAGGACAGATGTTGATAGATTTTACAAAAAGGATGGAAAAAGCCATGGTGAATACTTTCTTCCAGAAGAGACAGGAGCATAGGGTGACATAAAAACAGAGGTAGGAGCACACAGGTAGACTACATCTTGTGTAGATGATGTAATTTGAAGGAAGTCAGTGACTACAAAGTAGTAGCGGGTGAGAGTGTTGCCAAACAGGATAGGATGGTGGTGTGCAGGATGACGCTGATGGTGAGGAAGGTGAAGAAGACAGGCAGAGCAGAATACAAAGTGGTGGAAGCTGAAAACGGAAGAGTGTTGTGTTGTCTTCAAGGAGGTGTTGAAACAGGCTTTGGGTGGTCAGGAAGTGCTTCCAGATGACTGGACAACTACAACTAATGTGATCAGGGAGACAGGTAGGAGAGTACTTGGTGTGTCCTCTGGAAGGAAAGTAGATAAGGAGACTTGGTGGTGGAATGAAGAAGTGAAGGAGTGTGTACAAAGGAAGAGGTTAGCTAAGAAGTGGGACATTGAGAGGACCGAAGAGAGTAAACAGGAGTACAAGGAGACACAGCGTAAGGCGAAGGTAGCGGTGTCAAAGGCCAAACAGAGGGCGTATGATGACTTGTATGCTAGGTTGGAAAGTAAGGAGGGAGAGAATGATTTATACAGGTTGGGACAGCAGAGAAATAGAGATGGGAAGGACGTTCAGCAAGTTAGATTGATTAAGGACAGAGTGGGAAACGTGTTGACTGATGACAGAAGTGTGCTGGGAAGATGGAAAGAGTACTTTGAAGAGCTGATGAATGAGGAAAATGAGAGAGAAAAAAGAGTACAAGAGGTGGCTGTTGACGAGCAGGAGTAGCAAAGATTAGTAAGGGTGAAGTGAGGAGGGCATCGAAGAGGATGAAGAATGGAAAGGCAGTTCGGCCTGATGACAAACCGGTAGAGGTATGGAAGTGTCTAGGAGAAGTAGCAGTAGATTTTCTGACAAAAACATTCAACAAGGTCTTAGAGAGTGAGAGGATGCCGGAGTAATGGAGGAGGAGTATGCGGGTGCCCATTTTTAAGAACAAGGGAGATGTGCAAAGTTGTGGCACCTACAGAGGGATAAAGTTGATGAGCCATATGATGAAGTTATGGGAAGGAATAGTGGAATCGAGAAGGGCAGAGGTCAACATTTGTAAACAACAGTTTGGTTTCATGCCAAGAAGGAGCACCACAGATGCAGTGTTTGCTTTGAGGATGTTAGTAGAGAAGTACAGAGAAGGTCAGAGGGACCCGCGTTGTGCCTTTGTGGCTCTGGAGAAAGCATATGATAGGGTGCCGAGAGAGGAACTGTGGTATTGCATGAGGAAGTCTGGAGTGGCAGAGAAGTATGTTAGAGTGGTGCAGGACATGTATAAGAGATGTAAGACAGTGGTGAGCTGTGCTGTTGGTGTGACCGACGAATTCAAGGTGGAGGTGGGACTGCATCAAGGGTCATCTCTGAGCCCCTTCTTGTTTGTTATGGTGTTGGACAGGCTGACAGACGAAGTTAGACAAGATTCCCCATGGACTATGATGTTTGCAGATGACATTGTGATCTGTAGTGAGAGCAGAGAACAAGTGGAGGAAAATCTAGAGAGGTGGAGGTGTGCCCTGGAAAAGAGAGGAATGAAGGTTAGCCTCAGTCAGACAGAATACATGTGTGTGTGAATGACAGGACCCAAGAGGAACGGTGAGGTTACAGGGAGCAGAGATAAAGAAGGTGGAGGATTTTAAGTACTTAGGCTCAACAATCCAGAGCAATGGAGAGTGTGGAAAAGAGGTGAAGAAGCGTGTGCAGGCAGGTTGGAATGGTTGGAGAAAAGTGTCTGGTGTGATGTGTGATAGGAAGGTATCGGCAAGAATGAAAGGAAAAGTGTAGACGACGGTGTTGAGGCCAGTGATCTTGTATGGTTTAGAAACAGTGGCGCTGGGGAAAAGACAGGCGGCAGAGCTGGAGGTAGCAGAGATGAAAATGTTGAGGTTCTCTTTGGGAGTAACGAGGATGGGTAGGATCAGGAATGAGGAAATCAGAGGGACAGCACATGCAAGAGGTTTTGGAGACAAAGTCATAGAGGCTAGATTGAGATGGTTTGGACATGTACAGAGGAGGGATAGTGAGTATATTGGTAGTAGGATGCTGAGGATGGAACTACCGAGGCAGAAGTCCTAGAGGAAGACCAAAGAGAAGATTTATGGATGTGGTGAAGGAGGACATGAAGGTAGTTGGAGTAAGAATAGAAGATGCAGAGGATAGTGTGAGATAGAGGCAGATCATTCGCTGTGGCCATCCCTGAAGGGAACAGCAGGAAGGAAAAGAAGAAGAAGATGGGGGACACTGGGAAACAGGCTGAAGATCAGGAATTCATGACTGACGATGGGTTCACATCCCTGAAAAGCATCTGATCCATGAATCGTCGCTGTATTTAATGTGGAAGGAGCTCACAGCAGTGCAATTCATCTGTGGTGGCTTCAATGTGTTTGGTATTGAACTCTGAGCTCTATAAAAATTGACATTTCTCCAGACCATTGTCAACTTGCTACCCAAGACTATGGATGTCACCTGTCGTCTTTAACCACCAATAGCAGAGTGAACCTGCCATTTTGTTGGCTCTGGATATGGACACTTTCCCGATTTGGACTGTTGAGTGAGGTTACTTCAGTTCATTTTCTGTATCCACTTAATCCTAATTAGAGTCGCGGGGAGGCTAGCATCCATCCCAACCAAGTCCGGTCGATGGCAGAGTACACCCTGGACAGCTCGCAGGCCATCGCAGGACCAAAACACGCTGACGGCTTTTCAGCTACTCTTGTTGAAAGTCAGCAATGGTTCTTTTACATGAACCTCTCACAACAGACAGTGAGAAACATGGCCGGCCTTTGATAACCCAGTTACCTGCCCGGGGGGTAGTCAGTGACAACCTTGTGGAGAGTGCAGCTTGAACCCCCAACCTTAGGATCAGAGATCCAGTGCCCTTTACCACCATGGCAACCACTGCCCTTGAACTTACTGGATCACACTCATGTACACCTGAGTAATGCTGACATTCCTTGGCTCCTCCATAATAAATTGCTAAACCAACATCTTTTTCCTGCCTTGGATCATTCCAGACATTTCTAGAATCCACGTCTGTCTGTCAGTCACACTGTGCACCATGTTGCAGAGATACCACCTGAATGTTAACATAACCAGCTGGTCCCAAGACAGGATGGACCATCCGTTTCATAAAACCTGAAGTCGCTGTGCAGCGAGACCCAGTAAGAGGCAAACACTGTGCACAAAAATAATGCTGGGTAGAAAAGAATCTAAAAGTTTCACTTTACAAAAAGATTATTGAGAGCTCAAGAGAAATTGTTCACAGAAACATCTGGAATCTCCCACCCACTTCTTTGTCTGTGGAGGAAACCCACACAAGCACAGGGAGAGCATGCAGATGTGCCCTTGCTGACTTCAGGACTCAAACTAAGGACCATGCATTTATGAAACAGATGTGAAAACCACTGGACGGTGCCAGCCTAGTTTCACAGACTCCTCTCTCAAATAGCAGACTATAAATTTGATTAATCAGTTTAATGAATCTAACAGTAAACGAAGGGATTTTCTTGTCGTGGTTCATAGATCAGTGTTGGTTTATAGGTGGTGGTTATACGGTGTAGATTCACTTAATGTAATACAAGTTGTTAATGTAATTTCATTTCATAAATCATAATATTCATTAATAATACAATGTAAATGAAACAAATCAGCAAGGCGCAGACGCCACAAACAGTGCCGAGTCCACCCTCTCTACTTTTAAATAAGTACCGCATTTGGCCGACGCCCTTATCCACAGCACCTTCCATCGTTTATCTTCTTTATACAGCAGTTCAGGGTACTGTAAATGGCTTTGATTGGTGAAGATGGGTTTATTCAGCTTCTGTGTAGTATTCAATCTTTCTGAAAACACTGGCCCACTTCTAAATCATTGGGATTAAACCACAACCTGATGCTGTTGTGGGTCGTATCCCATGTTGATGTTTAAATTTGATAGTAGTTGTTTTGGTGCATTTGGGTAATTTTGTAATTCTGTAGGAAACAGTCTGGTCAGCAGCATCGAGGGGATTGTATCATCGGGGTTTATCGCTTTGATCATCCTGTGGATTGAGACTACTGAACCGGTTCATAACCTTCAGACCTGATGGGCTCACATTTCTCTTACGTTTACAGCATTATAAGAGCAGGTGCTCTTATCCTACGTACAATTGTGATTTTATACACTCTAAGCAACTGAGGGTTAAGGGCCTTGCTTAAGGGCCCAACAGTGGGATTGAACCATTGAACTCTGGATTAGTAACACGTTGCATTATCCATTAAGCCCCCAGTGCCCTTGAGGAGTAAAGGTGCAGTTTGGTTCGGTTAATGTTGATTAAAAGTGTTTTCTCCTCCTTTCACATCCTGGTTTCCTAACGTTAATGTCTGCATTTTAAGCGTTGATTCGATGAGCTTTAGGTTTTTGTTTTTGTTTTATGGGTCAGTGACCATACTGTGGCAGCACGGTAGGGCAGTTATCATGTCCATCACACAGCGAGAAGGTCCAGGTTTGATTTCTGTGCTTGGGATGTTTCTGGGTGGAGTTTGTGTGTTCTCCGCGTGCTTGTGTTGGTTTGGTTTACTCGTGGTACTCTGGTTTCCTCCTACGGTCCAAAAACATGCACAGAAGGCTGATTGTCTGTTCCAAATCACCCCTCGGTGTAGGATTGTGAATGGTTGTGTGTTGGCCCTGCAATAGCCTGCAAAGCTCTTTAGAGTGTACCCTGCCCTCACCCAGAGTCGGCTAAGATGGGCATCGGCCTCCCCACCACCCTATTTAGGAATAAGTGGCGTAAAATAACGAACGAATGATCGTACTGGAATTCAAAATGTTTCTTATTTTGTTTTTTATTGTCCTCCAAAAATGCAAAGACATTTTATGATCTTTTTAATGATGGAAAGCTGGACGATACCTGGCCCTCAGTGTTTACTGAATATCTCCGGTGAAGCAGCTGTTTATTCTGTATACTGCGTATGACTGGCCGCTGTGTTTGTACTCTTATCCCCTAATAGATTCATGGTTCGAAATGATCCTGCTGCACAAACGCAGAAATCCCTCACTGACAAACACATTGCAATTAAAGTGGATTTGTGTTGTTCATGTCTCAGAAAAGGAGGTGGAAGTTTATATGAAAAATTCTGTTATCAGTTTCACTCAGCCACAATTAGAATTTATTGCCTTGTAGTTAGAACCTAATAAAGACCATTTTATCATCATTGCCGGTGATACAGGCCACCCTCCACATGCGCTGAGGCTTTATCATCATTGAGGAAACGGATATGTATTTTAGATTTTAATGAGCTTCTCATTCATGAAGATTTTAACCGGGGTCGGCCGTCCCGACTGTTCTGCATGTGACTTGTTTACGCACAACGAAGTACTGGTTTATCTCATCCAGATATTCAATCCCAGACACAGACTCTTCTTGATGTATTCCTAATGCCCCTCTCACACATTGATGCTTCGGGTTAGGTTAGTGGCAAAAGTAAAGAACATCACAGCTTATGTCGTGAATATTCTCGGTGCGTAACACGGTCTCCTTGTAGTCGAGCGATCCGAGCGATTTCTGGTACTCCACGTGAGAACTTTAGCTGACAATACTGGAAGAGAACGCACCATTGTTCATAGCAATAAGTGTGTGATTTAGTGACGAGCATGATTTGAGCATTATGTGTGCATGTGTGTGTTTTGTGTATAAAACACCGATGTCATGAAAGTGCAGCCGAGCTTCTGGCTGTGTTCAGGCCCACCGTGCTGAAGCTCTGATCCGGACTCATTATTTCTGAAACCTGATCTGAATCTGGTTTCCAACAGAATCACCTTTTGACTGTAACATGAGATATGAACATGTTGACTGCTCTGGAATGAGTGACGATGAAACCAGCACACTCCTTTTATTCCGACCTGTCAACACGGTAGCTATGGCAACCTCACAAATTAAGAATGAAATGGAACGCCAACAAAATGTTAATGTCGTGGCGATACACCGTGTTATTTCTGGAGTTGTCCCCTGAGGCAGTTCGTTCATAGTAATGTTCTGGCAACTCCTGCAGCGGCACTGGGACCCGGTCGTATCGGCTTCCGTCCTTCCAATGGATCCTTCCGGTGGCGCTGAGGAGGGAGACTTGCTGCTTGGGTAACAAACAGCCTGTCCTCCATACTTCCTACCCAGGCTTTGCGCACTGGAGAGTACCACCAGCCGGGATACCAGCCGGAGCGCAGCTCCATAGTCCTTCGAGACTGACGGAGGCCTACTACACCATGTTATTCTTTCACAATTTTCTATACTATAGCGAAGAAAAAGTCCACTGATGTGACATTGCTGCATAATGTTGCTCAGCCTCAACCTGAACAATTCAAAGCAACAATGCCACGGTCTCTGCCATCAATATTATTTTGAGGAAAATAGTAAAATCTCTCAGTTATCAACACCTTGATATTTTCCTCTGTTGGACTGTGAATAAATTATGGGTGCGTGGGGTTTGTTGATCAATGCTGTTTCGGTTTAGATTTTACACAGTGACCCAACCCTTTACCCTTTTGGGTTTGTAATTGAATCAAACAAAAGAAATCGATGAGTGTTTCTTTCAGTCCTTCTTTCATGATTAGGATCCCTGTACCCTGTAACAGTAATACGAGTTAAAAAAAAACGAGTACAAGGAGCATCATAATTTCATACAAAATTATCCATGAATTGAATTTTGCATAGCAACCACACAGACAAATATCAGCATTGATCTGATGCAAATGTACTGAAAAATAAAAAGTACCTTTCTTTCCATCTCCGGAGGTGAATTCATTCTTGAAATATTCCTGGATGGAAACATACATAGCACAGTCAGTAAATTCCTTTTATGTATTAATTAAATCAATATATTAAACTTCTCTTCCATACATTAAACCTTTTTTTGTGCGACTCATTAAATATTTATGAGACTAATCCATAGATGAGCTCAGGCGATGGTTTGAAACATCACCTACACTTTTAAATAATTATACAGCGATCCCTCGCTACTTCGTGCTTCAGTTTCTACGACTTCAGTGCATTGCAGGTTTTTCAGAAATATTCAGCGAAAAATGTAAACAAAAGAAAACTAGTGAAAAAGTTCAGGAAAATGCTGCAAAAAGGCCAATTATGAAAAAACAACAACCCCAAAACAAAAAACAACCCAACAAAACTACTTACATTTTTATGTGAGGCGTGCCTGTATGTGTCTGTATTTATATTTTATTTACATCATATGCCTTATTTTAAAATATTTATTTGTTATTATAAGCATTTAAAGTGTTCAATATGTATTTATTGATATTATATACACATATACTAGTACATGTACGTGTATGTCAGTCAGGGGGTCAATCCTACTTCGCGGAAATTGGCGGTCGCGGGGGTCTCGGTCCCTATTAACCGCGGAAAGTGAGGGATCCCTGTGTATACATTTAAATAATAATGGATTAAACCTCATATGCACTGTTGGACTTGAGGGAACGAGCAGCGATTTAAACTGAACCAGATATTTTTTGAAAATTGCTTGAAGGAAACTCCATCAATTATTTATGGAGGTCACTTACTTTTACTTACAGTGAGTTTTTAACATGTATTAATAATTTTGGTAATAATGTTTTGATGAATAGTACATGATGATCAAAGTATTTTAATATTGGATTGAAATTAGTGTTTATGAGAACCACTAGTATTTATTTTTATGTTTTGCAGTACAAGCTTTCGGAATACAGTATATAAACTATTACAGTGAGTACTGTAAGCTATAAACATCTGGGTGGAGATCAGAGTGACATCAATAATCAATATACCACCCAGGTCCAATTATAAAACACGTTCCAGAGTCTCTCTCTCTCTCTCTCTCTCTCTCTCTCTCTACCCCCCCCCCCCTTCTCTCACACATATACACACACACACAGTCTTAATGTCTCTCGCATGTTCATTCTGCTCTTGTAGTATCATTGTAGTTACTCATTTGCCAAACAATTATTAATTTGGGATGGGGGATAATTTTCAGTAAAATGTTATAAGTTCTGAATAAGTTATAAATATGCCAAGTGAAATGGCCTCTGACAGTCCCGTATAGAGGAAAATTCAATATGGCAGCTCGAATCCATTATTTTACATGTGGTGAGGAAACCAGTAGGATTGTAGCATGTACCGTATGTGTGCTGTTCGGCTACAAGGAGTCTGAATGTAATGATGATGATGATGATGATGATGACGATGATGATGGAGTCCAAATGTAATGTCCAAACTGTGTTACATGTATTGCTCGTTATATTATTGTACACATAGCTCTTTACAATAATTATAAACACAGGAACCAGATTGAATGATTTAAATAATACCTATGCAGTATTTCTTTTATTTTTAATGGCATCTACATACCGTGCCCACTCGGTTTATAGCACAAGTAAAGCAGTGGTTGGCAATGGCAGCATTTCTAGCTTCAATCGACCACATGGGTTCACTGAGACACAAAACCACAAAGCCCACATTAGCAATATTGAACTTCCTTGATAAAAAGTGAAAAGTATTTATCGCTTACCTGAGAGCGCCCACTGTCGCTGAAGGGTTAAAGATAATCTCGGCTCCGTTCATGCCGTACATTAACCAGTTAAGAGGATGGTGACGGCCATAACATATATTCACAGCTATCTTTCCATACTGTGTCTGAAACACTCGGTGGCCAGTGTTTCCCTCCATGTAATATGTAGACTATTTTGATCAGGCAGAAAACACATGGGATATGCAAATGAAGAAGGAGAGAAACAGTAAAATGTCAGCTTTAAGTGAAATGTATGGTGTACATGTAGAGAAACCACAGGAACGATCTGGTCTCCCCAATTTCACAGGTGTCTGTGTCACAAAGCAGCTCACTATAACTGGAACAAGGACTGAGCAACAACATGGAACCGATAGCACTAAGGCATCCTTCATGCTCATGGATGGAACAAAAACATTTTAAATTAAGAGCTAAAACAAATTAGGTTCATATTTTTTATTCATCATTTCAGGAATCTTGAACAATTGCACCCTGCTCCTCCGGGTATTTTGATGAATTCTTCCCATTCCTGCAAATCCATAAGATCCGACTGAAATTCTTCATGCAGATACTTTTTGCCGGTCACAGAGACAGAGACCCCACCTTTTTGTCTGGACCTTTATATTTAAATACAGCCTTTGACACTTTTGTCCATAAATATATGGACGCTGTTACAATTTTCCTCGATAACTTTGAAATGCAGCGATCCAGATGTGACCGAAGGGTAAACGGTTAATATATTCTTTTTAACCTTTTATGGATTTTAAACACTCAAAGGTAATTGAAACACGAACAATTATCAACTAACATTTATGAATCCATAGTCAGAATCTCATTGTGCTGAAAGACACGACGGATATTTTTCCAGCTGGATGCAGTCAGTGCAACTGGCGGTGGCTTGCAACAGGTTCCCCCCTCAGCAGGTTTCCTATTTTGTTTTGACTCACAACAAAAACTAAATTGATCAAATTATTTTTGTTATTAATTTATTTAATTTAATTTTATTTTAAACATTTAAAACATTTTCAAAAGTGTTCAATTCCAGCCTCTCTCAAGATGGGTGGTTCCAGAGCCCAAGCTATGCATTGAGGTGAGAGTGACTATATCTGGTCGGGGGGGTATCTCTCCATGTCACGCAGCAGCTCAGGCTTCTTCCCTGCCAGAAAGGTGACATTCCATGTCCTAAGAGTCAGAGTCAGTAGTTCAAGTTCGGTCCGACAGAACCCATGCCTTTGACTGCCACCCTACTCACAGTGCACCTGGCCCCCTATAGCCCCTCCCACAGATGGTGGGTCCATGGGAGAGGCGGACCCATGTCTCCTTTTTTGGGCTAGGACCTGTTTGCCTTGTGTGACCCTACCAGGGGCTTAATGCCCGCGATAACATAGCTCCTAGGATCATTAGGACACGCAAACCCCTCCGCCACGATAAGGTGGCAATTCAGGGAGGGGTCACCAATTCTGTGCATAATTCATATGGACAGAAGTTCTAGGTGCGGACGATACATTTATGGATTCTGATTTGATGGCCATCGGATTTCATCTCTACTTTTTGCAAATGATGTCGACCTTTTGGCTTCCTCAATCTGGGACCTCCAGCTCTCATTGGAGCGATGCGCAGCTGAATGCGAAGCGGCTGGGATGAAAGTCAGCACCTCCAAGTCCGAGGCCATGATTCTCAGCCCGAAAAGGGTGGGATGCACCATCTGTGTCTGGAATGAGGCCCTGCCTCAAGTCGAAGAGTTCAAGTATCTCGGGGTGATGTTCATCGGTGAGGGAAGGATGGAACGGGAGATCGACAGGCAGATTGCTCAGCCTCTGCTGTAAAGCAGAGCTTGTACTGGTCCGTTTAGGTGAAGAGGGAGCTGAACCCTGCTAGCGTCCGGCTTCAGATGACACTGCTGGGTGGTTCTACGGCTGTCCTATCCTCATCTTCCACAAGGTATGACTCCATGGATGCCCTTTCTTGCTGCCACAAAGACATCACCCAGCTTAGCAGCCTCCATTGCAGAAGCAAGGTCATGCTCTTTGATCCAGACATGAGCCTTGGGGGACCCCATTCTTAAATACTCTCCCATTATGATCATTTCATAAATTTCAAGAATTGTTTCACCTCTTGGCTGTATCGACTTTTCATAAAGCTCCTTCAGCCTGATGTACAGCTCACTGTCGCTTTCATCTGGAATCACATCTTGGAAATGGCATTTTTGGTTTGGTTGTGTTGGGGGAAACAGAATGGTTAAAAAAAAAAAGAAAAAGAAAAAGAGAAACTAATTATGTCATTCACTTGATGATCCCACTGCTGCCACCAGTTGCAGTGGATTGAACAGTGAGGCATGAGGACACAAGATGTTTGATTCAAAAGGCTGAGTTTTGTATCCCCCCCCCTCCCCCCCCCCCAAAAAAAAAAAAAAAATTAATTAAATAAAATATATAAATAAATTAATTAATTGAAAATAAAAAGAGGTCAACCAAATGTATAACTAAACTTCTGGCCAAACAAAAGTACACACAAAGGGGTAAACAAAACAAACAATCTACCCTGCCCTCAGCCATGCTCCCGCCCAAACAGGAAAGGACGGCCGTGAACACCGACTGACCAGGAACGCAGAACAAAAACATATTATTAGAAACTAACAAATTAATTCCATATCCTGACAGTGTTAAAATTATTACATTCAATTATACATGTGACTCTGCATGTAAATATGATTTAAACTGGCAATGTGCAAAAAGTAAATCAATAACGAGGACTGATGTTACCGCGAGTGACGGCGGCCATCACAGTCGTTACTTTAAAACATATCGAATAAGTGCCTGTTAAATCTGCTTCCTCAGAGAACTGTTAAAATCACAGCCGACACTGTGTGACTGATGACACGAAGAAGAGCGAGACGAACCTCATTGAAGTCACCCACGCGTGGAATGTGATTCTTCCGGGTTTTTCCCAGGACAGCGCCAGTATTCGAGATAACAACGACAGTGTTCCATAATGTTCCTCCATGAATCTCATCCCTCTCCAGGACAGGAGATACCACCACCATGTTGTATTTTTTGGCCAACTACAAGTAAAAAGGAGGACAGTATATAAAAAGTATTCGTTGTTCAATAAATTAAAAGTTTCTCATTCCACACAACTTTCTTTCACTTTCTTTAATGATGCTAGAATCCTCATCAACTCTTCTTACCCTCAATTCATCAGAGTCGCATATCTGCTGCACAAAGTCATTCGTTCATTCTTTTTCTGAACCAATTAATCCTAATTAGGGTTGCGGAGAGGCTGGTGCCCATCTCAGCCGACTCTGAGCGAGTGCAGAGTGCACCCTGGACAGCTTGCCAGGCCATTGCAGGGCAGAAACACACTGATGGTGATGCAGGTCCTCTTTACGAAAGTCAGCAACGGTTCTTTTACATGAACCTCTCACCACAGACAGTTGGTCTCGAGTGTATGTTAGTGACAGCTTATTGATAGTGAGGCTTGAACCCTGTACCTTTGGTTGGTAATCCAGCACCCTACCACTGGGCCACCGCTGCACGTGAAGCCGCTAACAGCGTAGGGTTTGTTTGTAAACTGTTTTTCTTGAATATTGGTCCAAAATCAACATTTCTTCCAAGGAAAGTAATTTTAACACGATTCGAAAGGGAGTTGATTAACAGAGGGATAATCGCATTTCACCTGAATACATTTGGAATTAATCCATTGATCGAAGAGCTGAAATTTTAACCCCTTTTAATAGTTTAAAATACTATGTACAGTATTATGTGTATCCTCCAGACATTGAAGATAGTTAGCTAATGCTAATTACAAAATCTAGGTAGACTGGAAGGTCAGTTAGTTTACAAAAATTAATGTATAATAGTAATTATCCCTGTTCGAATCACCTCCTTATGAGCGGGAGATCGACAGGCGGGTCGCTGCAGCCTCTGCCGTAAGGTGGAGCTTGTATTGACCTGTTGTGTTGAAGAAGGTCACGAGCTTTGGGTAGTGACCAAAAGAACAAGATCACAGATACAAGCGGCTGAAATGAGCTTCCTTCACAAGGTGGCGGGGCTCTTTCTCGTAGATAGTGCGAGGAGCTCAGGCATCTGGGAGGAGCTCGGAGTAGAACCGCTGCTCCTCCGTATTGAGTGGAGCCAGTTGAGGTGGAGCAGACGTCTGGTTAGAATACCTCCCGAACGCCTCCCTGGTGTGGTGTTTCAGGCATCTCCAGATGGAAAGACACCCTGGAGTCAACCCAGAACATGCTGGAGGGATTATGTCTCTCAACTGGTCTGGGAACGCCTTGGTGTCCCCCCGGAAGAGCTAGAGAAAGTGTCTGAGAGAGGGACGTCTGGACTACATTGCTCAGGCTACTGCCTCTGTGACCCGACCACGGCTTAAGTGGACGAAGATGATGATGATGATGATGATGATGATGATGATAGTAATCAGTTGGTATCTATCCGTCAGAATGAATGAAAGAAGCAGAACCCAAAATCAGCACAAAATAAAAAGTCTTGCTGGTGATGACATTGTAAACAGATTTAAAGGGATGCGAGCTCAGAGCTGATGATCTCATGTCTGTGCTCACAGTAGCCACATTTTGAGGCTTTTTTTTAAATGGAAGAGACACTCAACACACTTAACAAGTACACACAGCAGTGATCGCATTAAATAATTCTGATCATAAAATTAACTTAAAGTAACAAGAGAAAAAATTTTATTTTTATTTACTGTTCTACCAAACTGCTAACTGCGGTGCTGCTTTGTCGTATAAGGTACACCGGATTATGAGGCGCACTGCTAATTTTTGCGAAGATCAAAGGATTTAAAGTGTGCTTTATAGTCTTGTTGGGACAGTTGGGATTAATGGTAAGAAAAATATTATTATCTTCCTGAAGTCTCAAGATGAATGCGTTGAATTCTCCATGCTGCTCACAATCTCATTTTGTTTCACCCGTGAACGTGAGTTCAACTGTACACAGTTCCTAGTTCCTCTGTACTGGTCCCAGTAAGGCCCAACAGTATGGCCCCTGAACAATATCACATTTATTAAGAGAAGAGGTTGCCCTGCTAAATTTCCGACAGTTTCAACGACTTTTCTTACAGCAAGTCCGTGGAGAAAAGTTCATCATTTTCTGTAACCGCTTCATCCTAATTAGGGTCGCGGGGAGGCTGGTGCCCATCCCAGCCAACTCAGGGCGAGGGCAGAGTACACCCTGGACAGCTCGCCAGGCCATCGCAGGGCAGAAACACGCTAACGGCTTTGCAGCCGACTCTTTACGAAAGTCAGCAATGGTTCTTTTACATGCTTCACACCATAGACAGTGAGAGACATGGCCGGCCTTTGATAACCCAGTTAGCTGCACTGGGGTGGACAGTGACAGCCTTGTGGAAAGTGGGACTCGAACCCCCAACCTTTGGATCAGCGATCCGGCGCCTTATACCACTAGACCACCACTGCCCCGTGGAGAAAAGGGCTTTCTGTAACGTGTGCTCTCAGGAGCTCAGCTCAAGAAAATAGAAACGTTCCTTCATGTGCCATGTGTGTACAGATGTCTGGTCCACGGTTTTCTTCAGGTATATATATATATATATATATATATATATATATATATATACATATTCCGTTCTGGACTACAGTCGATTCACAGTTTATGACACTTGAACATTTCAGGGAGGTTTATGTTCCACAATGAGTAAACAAACCTTCATTTAATGCTAAAAGTCATTTGCTTGATCACCGGCATCTTCACACGAAGGCCTGTCTCTGAAAGCTTCTTCTTCTTCTTCTTTGCTTTTCAGCTGTTCCCTTCAGGGGTCACCATAGCAAATCATCCACCTCCATCTCACCCTATCCTCTTCATCCTCTTGTCTTACGCCAACTACCTTCATGTCTTCACCCCGTCTCTGTCTCTGAAAGCATAAAGCTTATAAATCCTCTTCTACTAAGCTTCTACCTCACACAGCAAACCCACACCATCAGATGGATCTATTTAATCTTTCTTTCCTTTATTTAGTAAAATTCATTTAGCATTATTTGGTACGCTGGCCCTTTAAGAATCACAACAACCGACATGACATCACGGTTGTGTGACATCATCCTCTGAGAAATACATTGGCTGAAGAATTTGAAGCTTCGCTTAAACAAATGCAAGAGACGAGAAGAGTCGGTGACGTCCTTCTGCCGCCTCTGGTCTCCATGTGCTGTAGGGTCGGAGCTGCGAGTGATATTTTCGTGTGAGGAATGGACAGATCTGGGTGGACATGAGGTGCCCACACTATGCATATGCATTTACATCATCCAATGGCTGTCCTGAAATCTTTGAGACAGACTGGAATCGTACTAATTATAAAGAAGTATGCTATTGTGTGGTTGAAAGCATAGTATCTGCCTTCCATTCAGATCTGTCCCCAACTGAACCAACAGCAGCTAACGTTGCCTGCCTGAGAGCCAAAAGCAGAAACCGGATCATGCAGTTCTTTTCAGAAGCTGGCTGGAGAATGGATCTACCTAATCTTTTCCTCCCAATGTCACCAGCCTGCTGACTGGGCTCACTGAAATGGGAGCACCAACACTCCCAGCTAGGATGCCCTTTCAGGCACACGGTCTGGTGGCATGTTCAGAAAAGATGGTGGGTATTGGTTTTGGTTTTTTTTTGTTTTTTGGTGGGTGTTGAGACTTAAGTAATATGGTGTGGATATGTAGCAGCGAGAAGCTGATCGAATGCTTGCGACAGAGAGAACTCAGGTACAGCCAGCAGGAAACATGAAATGAGTGTCACCCCATTGTAATTACCAACAGTTTGTGTTTATCTCGTGTGTTGTTAGAGAATACAGTGAACAGAACAAGAGCAATTAAAAGCCAGTATCCAGCACAGTGCTCTGTGTTTATATCCCACAGGAGACTGCAAGATAATAAAGTTAAAAATAAAAAGTGAATGGATGCCAGGTCAGTTATACTTGTTGTCGGGAGGTGGAAGGAATACTTCAAAGACCTCCTCACTCCCACCACCACGCCGTCTGTGGGGGAGGAAGACCCTGGGGGTTTGGGTGGGGGTCCACCCATAGCCAATATCGCCAAGCCAGTCAAAAAGCTTCTCGTTGTTCAGGATGACATCTGCCCTGAATACCTCAGGGCTCTGGATGTTGTTGGACTATCTTGGCTGACAGGTCTCTGTGACATCACATGGTCATTGTGGGCTTTACTTCTGGGTTGGCAAACCTGGGAGATAGGTCCTCTTTTTAAAACGGAGGGTGTGCTCCAATTATCATGGAATGACACTTTTCAGCCTACCCACGAAACTCTATGCAGGAGAACTGGAGAGGAGCATCTTACCAATAGTTGAACCTTAGATTCAGGAAGAACTATGTGGTTTTTGTTATAGCTGCAGCGCTCTCGACCAGCTCTATGCACTCTACAGGATCCTGGAGGGGCATGGGTGTTTGCTCAATCTCTCCACAAGTGCTTTGTGGATTTACAGAGGCCTTTCAACCACGTTTCTCAGGCTATCTTGTGGGGAGTGCTCTATGGGTACGGTATACCAGGCCTGTCGATACAGGTCATTATGTCTCTGTACCAAAAGAGCCGCAGCTTGGTCTGCATTGGTGACAACAGGTTGAATTCATCTCTGGTGAGGGTTGGAGTCCACCAAGGGCACCTTTGATACAAAACACTCTGTACGGACTATGTATCTCAGCTGGTCTGTAAATGCATTGGTGTACTCCGGAAGAGCTGGAGGAAGTGGGCGGGGAGAGGGACATCCGGGGAATGACGACACCTTGTGTAAAGACTCTCAGATAAGAGATTTTTATTGTGGACTGTTGCATAAACAAAGAAAATCAGTTTTGCAGCTCTCTGTATAACAGCAATTACAAAAGTTCGAACCATACAAGTGTAACAACACTACACATTATTTACGCCACTTTCATCAGAATTACAGTTCAGTGTACATTATGCATCATGCATAATCATTGAGAATTTCTTTACCACTTACTTTTGGTTTAGTAGTGAAATATATGGAAAGTGTTGGCTGGCTTGCAGATGTCATTTAAAAAAATTCTGTTTTGTGTTCGTGTATGAAGTGTTGATCAGTGTCACGTACACAAGACGACCATCTGTCAGACTCATCAGAAAAAATCTGATGATCACAAAACTGAAATGTCCGCTCCACCTAAAAAATCGACCATGTTCTGTGTGTGCAGTGTTCGTAATCATCCCGACTTTACGAGCTTCGGCGTCATCAACTCCCATAATTCACTGTGCATAACACACTGCATACTTTCATAACATCAGGTATGAGAGAGAGACTTTTGTAAAAAGACTGGAAGTGGCTGGGTTTCCTGTTTTGTTTTATTTTTTCATGTTAAACATGAAATGTGAACTGACTGCAGCTAGGAATCAATGATGCCTTATGGGTGGCCCCACCAAGGTCACAGTGACGGGTTTCAAAGAAAGCCAAAATGCTTTGGAAATACTTTCGTTTAAAGACTTTGAATTATTTCCCTTTACTTTCTCCTTTATGTGGGGAGCCGGTGGCCTAGTGGTTAGGGTGCTGCGCTCATGATCGGATGGCTGTGTTCGAATCCCAGAACCCCTGGGCAAGGTTTTAACCACAGGTGTGCCTGTGTTCACCCAGCAGTATAAATGGGTACGACTGGGAAGGTAACCTGCGATGGACTCGCGTCCCATCCAGGAGGAGTCGAACTCCCGGTCGCTTCACGCTACAGAAACCGGAATAAGCACCGGCCCGGTGAGCCAAGAGGCTTGGGTGTTAAAAGCCCAATGGACTTTACCTTTATACTTTCTCCCTTATCTATAATCTTATCTTAAAATAAGCACTCGGAGTATTTTCTGGTAGGATTCTGTAGCTTAAATATTTAAACAGAGCAAACAAGTAACATTCATGTACAGATAATTTTCTTTCCTGAAATCTATATATTTTAGGACATTTAATATGGGACAAGTGTCCTGGTTAGCAATGGTTTCTCAATAAGCATCCAAGCCCCTGAGCATCGTGAATGATCTCCTGGTCCCACATGCTTGTCCTGCCACATGCACTTTATATCTGTGTTTTATTTGTTCTTGTCACAACTTTACAATTTTTTTTCTGGATTTCTGAAGTAGTTCTGTTGGTCTTTCTGGTTCACATTATTCTAGTTTTCTGATGCCATTAAACAGGAGCATTTGTGAATAAAGATACAATTAAATGGCAATTAAAGAAAACACTGAACGAGAAGCCTTTCAGCCAATCAACACCTGGTGTATTGAGACAGAACTCAAGCTGCTGACATTGTTATAGACAACAACATAGTGATCACGGGAGAGACAGAAACAGCACGATGGAAAATGATCAAGAGAAGAAACTTCAAAAATATCCAGGTGAGAATGTTGCCAGCGCTTAATGAAACCTGTGGCCATTGGGCGTGCTGATACCTTTTGTAGCTTCTTACACTAGTTTCGAGGTCTGCAGACTGAACCAGCATGTGCAGAATTTGGGTTTTTGTTTTGCTCGGTGAGTTTTATAACCTGACGATAAGGTGCTTTGCAGTGCAGTGGTGACACATCCCCCTGTTTTTCACTGTTGATTGCTGAGTTTGGTAGAGAAATGGCTGTGTTGACGGCCTTTGTGGGTGCAGTCGTGGTCTGTATGGTATTTCACGGTTCTGTGTGCTGCTTGGCTCTCAGCTGACTGTCAGATTGCTTTAAAAGGTACAGTTGTTCTGATCCGTCCTGCTGTTGTGCAGTAGTTTGTTTGCATTGGGACTTGGCTGCAGAGTGCTATGTGTGAGTCCTTTAGCATTAATCAGTATTTAAATGATCTATTATTTTGTTTTATTTGCATATATATTTTTAGAAGCCTTAATTGTTATGCTGCCACTGGTCATCATTACTTGGACTTGCTGCTGTTTGGGCTCTTTTTTATTTCTTTTTTTAATTTGATTTTTCCTTTCAATTCTCAGGGGCAGTGGTGGTCCAGTGGTATAGGGCGCTGGATCGCTGATCCAAAGGTTGGGGGTTTGAGTCCCACTCTTCACAAGGTTGTCACTGTCCCCCCCCAGTGCACTAACTGGGTTATCAAAGGCCGGCCATGTCTCTCACTGTCTATGGTGAGAGGTTGATGTAAAAGAACCATTGCTGACTTTCATAAAGAGGAGCTGCAAAGCCGTCAGCGTGTTTCTGTCCCTTGCTGAAGGGTTGTGTCAGGAAGGGCATCGACCTGAAAACCTATGAACCAAGTCAAACATGCTACTCAGAAGATTTGCTGTGGCGACCTCTGAAAAAAAAAGGGGAAAAAGAAAGAAGAAGAAACTTGCTGTGACACTGAACTTCAGTCTTGACCGTCAAACAACCAATCATTTATTGTACTCGGATGGGGTAACATATTGACCATGTCGAATCCATCGGGTAGTTTTTAGGGCAAAAATGTTTATTTCCATTTGTTTTGTGAGCTGCAGAGTATCGAGGAGACATCTCTCAAACATCATGCAATACCCAGAGATGTGCCGATTCCTCTGATTAACTCACATTAAAACTGGTGACATACCATCTCGATGATCACTCTCGGGTCTATAGTGCAGTTTACAAATACTTCTGTATTTTGAAGTGACCTTCTTGAAATGAAATACAGGGTTCCCTCACTTTCCACAGTTAATTGGGACCAAGAGCCCCCGCGTCCGCCAAATTCTGTGAAGTAGGTTGACCCCCCTACTGACGTATACATGCATATATATGTGCATATAATATCCATAAAAAACCCCAATTAACTCTAAACACCTGCAAAAGATTCCTGAGGCTTTTAAAAACTCCCAGCCTGGTTCATTACTCAAAACCGCAATCATGGGTAAGACTGCCGACCTGACTGCTGTCCAGAAGGACATCATTGACACCCTCAAGCAAGAGGGTAAGACACAGAAAGAAATCTCTGAGTGAATAGGCTGTTCCCAGAGTGCTAGATCAAGCCACCTCAGTGGGACGTCTGTGGGAAGGAAAAAGTGAAAGAAGGGCCGATTCCAGACCTTGGGGGACCTGTGGAAGCAGTGGACTGAGTCTGGAGTAGAAACGTCCAGAGCCACCGTGCACAATCGTGTGCAGGAAATGGGCTACAGGTGCCGCATTCCCCAGGTCAAGCAACTTTTGAAGCAGAAACAGCGGCAGAAGCGGCTGACCTGGGCGACAGAGAAGCAGCACTGGACTGTTGCTCAGTGGTCCAAAGTACTTATTTCGGATGAAAGCAAATTTTGCATGTCGTTCGGAAATCAAGGTGCCAGAGTCTGGAGGAAGACTGGGGACAAGGAAATGCCAAAATGCCTGAAGTCCAGTGTCAAGTATCCACAGTCAGTGATGGTCTGGGGTGCCATGTCTGCTGCTGGTGTTGGTCCACTGTGTTTTATCAAGGGCGGGGTCAATGCGGCTAGCTATCAGGAGATTTTGGAGCACTTCATGCTTCCATCTGCTGAAAAGCTTTATGGAGATGAAGATTTTCATTTTTCAGCGCGACCTGGCACCTGCTCACAGTGCCAAAACCACTGCTAAATGGTTTACTGACCATGGTATTACTGGGCTCAATTGGCCTGCCAACTCTCCTGACCCGAAGCCCATAGAGAATCTGTGGGATATTGTGAAGAGAAAGTTGAGAGACACCAGACCCAACACTGTGGATGAGCTTAAGGCCGCTATCGAAGCATCCTGGGCCTCCGTAACACCTCAGCAGTGCCACAGGCTGATTGGCTCCATGCCACGCCCGCATTGAAGCAGTCATTTCTGCAAAAGGATTCCCGACCAAGTATTGAGTGCATAACTGAACATAAATATTTGAAGGTTGACTTTTTGTGTATTAAAAACACTTTTTTATTGGTCGGATGAAATATGCTAATTTTTTGAGATAGGGATTTTTGGTTTTTCTTTACTTTTTTGCCAAAATTATCAATATTAAAACAATTAAAAACTTGAAAATTTTCAGTTGGTGTGCAATGAATCTAAAATATATAAAAGTTTCATTTTTATCAGTACATTACAGAAAATAATGAACTTTATCACTTTATCACAATATGCTAATTTTTTGAGAAGGACTAGTACATATTCAATGCCATAAATGCTTATAAAAATAATTGCATAACATGTAAATAAAATATAAATACACACACACATACAGACGTGCGGACGCGCACAAACAAATACGCACCTCACATAAAAATGTAAGAAGTTTTGATGGGGGGTTTTGGGTTGTTTTTTGCTTTTGTTTGTTTGTTTGGGTTTTTTTTTGGCATAATTGGCCATGTTTTGGGGCATTTTCCTTAACTTTTCTCCCTATTCTTTCTTAATTTCCTTGAATTAAGTAATATTTGCTAAAAAACAAAACAAAAAAACCCGCGATATGCACTGAAGCCACATGAATTAAAGTGTGAAGTAGCGAGGGATCCCTGTAGATGGATGCACTGATCAGGAAGAGGAAGTAGGAAAAGATGCTGGGACACATAAATAAAAATCCCTAGAGCTGATGTCTGGGTGATAGAAAACAGGTGGGCGATCATCCCTGATGTACATTATTACATCAAGCATTTTAGCATCATGGGTAGAATATGATGCACGATGCAGAATATATCTTGATGGAATAATACATCTAATAAAAGAGGGGAAATATTCATCCCTGGATTTTACCGTAGCCATGCCTGAACGCTGAGAAAAATCATAGACACATACAGACCTCCTGGCAGAAGTGAGTGGTGGGACCATCTTCAGCAGACTCTGCAAATTCTGTCCATGGCTCTCTCTCTCTGGTGCAGAAGGCAAACGGCATCGCTGTAGACAAAACAAACCTTATCCAACAAAGTCCTATGGTGGAAGCATCCAGGTTAATCACAAAGAGAGACAGATACCATCCGTTATTAATCTCTGAGAGAAATAGGGAAGTGATGGTGGCCCCATGGGAACATTTCAATGTTACAGCATGTAAACACATACCAGACAATCATGTACATTCAACTTTGGGCCTGAAATTAGAGGAAAACCCTGCGTGTTTGTATTTTTTGTGTATATATATATATATATATATATATATATACACAAAAATAAAAGGACAGGACAAAGACTTTCTATTGAAACTCCATTTATCACTACAGATCTGTTTCGAGGGGTGGTGAAACCATCCTCTCTCTTCAGGTGATTATAGAAGAATCTTCTATAATCTTCTGAAGAGAGAGGATGGTTTCACCACCCCTCGAAACAGATCCGTAGTAATAAATGGAGTTTCAATAGAAAGTCTTTGTCCTGTCCTTTTATTTTTGTTTATTTGCTCTACCAAAAAGTATTGAGCACTCTCCTACGGAAGGATCTACTCAGAAAATCATATATATATATATATATATATATATATATATATATATATATATATATATATATAATATCAGTGATTTTAAAAAAGTGAATAAAGCTCAAAATCCTGAGAATAGTTTTTATTTCCAGACACACAAATGCATCGGGAACCCGAACTCTACAGCATAAGGCAGCACGACCTCAAGTGTTCTAATGGATTCAAACTGATCCATGATCCCTGGGATGCGATAAATAGACCCGACACCGTAGTATGAGAAATGTCCCCATATCATGAAGCCTCCGGCACCAGGCTTCACTGTTCTCACAGTGTACTGTGGCTTCAATGGATCTTATTCATCCGTTCGAATGGTAGTTTTCCTTCCAATGTCTTTCAGGTTTTGTTACATTTTAAATCATTTTGGATCATTTCATCTGAGCAGCCTCTCATTTTCTGCTCTTTTTTATGTTTCCTCCTCCAATGAACTTTTTAATCAAGGTAGGCTGAACACTGTCTGGAACGACCCTTTTTTCTCAGAATTTCAGAGAGAAATGTTTATAACCAGCAGGTACAATGTTTCCTTCCCACCTTCCTATAATAAGAACAATGATTGGCTCCTGTTTTTCACAGAATGACATCACTAATTAAATTCCACACTGATATTATTTTGAATATGAAACTTTCAGTTAGTTATTCAATTACACAGAACTGATTCTGACAGCATGTGGGTCAGGACTGTTGGTTCTGTTGGATTCTATTACTCTACTACACCTGATAGTAAACTATTTACCATTTAGAAACATTGTTTCTACCATATTCAATGCTATAAATGCTTATAATAACAATTAAACATTAAAAAAGAATGCATAATACATAAATAAAATATAAATACACACATGTAAGTAGTTTTATGGGGGGTGGGGGTTCGGTTGTTTTTTGTTTTGTGTTTGTTTAGGAGTTTTTGTGGCATTTTCCTTAACCTTTTCCGCTATTCTTCCTTAATTTCCTTATTTTTTCATTTGATGAATTTAAAAAACCTCCATGCACTCAAGTCGCATGAATTGAAGCTTGAAGTAGTGAAGGATCCTGTGTGTGTGTGTGTGTGTGTGTGTGTGTATATATATATATATATATATATATATATATATATATATATATATATATATATATATATATATAAAAAAGGCTTTTAACCTTCCATAAACATTTGTAAGAGTATAACTCTGCTAAGAAGACATGGCCAACACGCGCACACACACACACACACACACACACACACACACACACACACACACACACATGCACACACATGTGCGTTTGATTTCCGGTGCAAGTGAGGAGAGGAAACAGGCTCGAGTGATATCGCAAAGGAATATGGCCAAACCCGTCTACCATCGGTACAATATTGAAGCAAAAGATCTTAAAAGGTATGCTTTTATAATTTTTAAAGGGTTGATGGGGTAGTATTGGGAGCCTTGCAACAAATCACACATTTTACATGTAAAATGCAGTTCAACTTACGAAAAATGTATTTTACGAAAAAGGCTCTGGAATGGATTAATTTCGTAAAGTGAGGTACCACTGTATATATTAATGGGTTGGGTGGGTTCGGGTGAGTTTATTGAAAAAAAAAATTATAAGTTCAGATGGGTCATGGAGTGGGTCGAAAACCTTTGAGTCAGTAAAAATGGGTGGAATTTCTAAACGGATAATGCAATTAATTAAATCCAAAATTCTCCAGTCAAATCCCGTCAGCTTCATTTAAAGGGGTCCATTCACTTACCACTCACTCACTAGTTTCCTCAAACGTTTAATTCTACTCTTAATATCATGGGGAGGCTTGAGGCCATCTCAGTCTACACAGGGCGATGGCAGTGCATACCTTGAACAGTTTGCCAGACCAGTGTTGGACAAAGAGACACACACTTAACCATTCACGTTCACCCGGAGGAGCAATTTAGAACAAAAAAAAAAGGCCTTCGTGCTGTGGGGTGGACATGATGCAAAAGACACTAATTTTAATTTAAGAATTTGATTCAACTTTTAACATTTCAGATACTATACATTACTTTAATAAATATTTTAATCTCACTTGTAGAAGCTTATATATGTTTATGGTACTCACTCCACGCTTCCTGAAAGCAAACTATGTTCACACCACAAAGAGCAGCTACCTCCACAATCTCACCCACTCGCTTGTGCAGAGCCATAATCTACAAAAATGAGTAGAAATCGTGTGAGGAAGTGTCCCATAAATGACGATTTTGAATGCAAATCGAAGTCGCTTATTAAAACGCTCGGCCTGTCTTACCTGATGAAGTACCGGAGCATCAGTGGGAAGAACGATTTTGTTCTGGATGAGTCCCAACCGCACGACTCTGGGTGCCCTGAGCTGCTCTGGTGATGCCTCAAAAACATAACCCTGCAGATCAAAATCTCTGTCTACTGCAGCATCCAGTGCAGTCTGGGGTATGATCAGCTTCCTGGGAATAAGTAAGTCATGTAAGTGTCACATAAGTAAAATCAATTCGGAAATAACCACAAAATCTTCAAACAACCACAAAGGCAGCTCAATTTTATTACATCACTCTCAGTAAGAAATCTGAATCAGAAATGCACGCAACACCTATCCACACTACAATATTTATCACTGTTCCATTTTATCTTGGGTTAGATTTTTAAATTTTTATTTTTAATTTTAATATTAGAATTTTAACATTAAATTAAATTAATTGAGTTCTTGTGGATATTTTACAAGTTATTTACATGAATCTTCTTCTTTTTTTCCTTTCGGCTTTTCCCTTCAGGGGTCGCCACAGCGAGTCATCCGCCTCCATCTCACTCTATCCTCTGCATCTTCTACTCCTACTCCAACTATCTTCATGTCCTTCACCACATCCATAAATCTTCTCTTTGGTCTTCCTCTAGTCCTTCTGCCTGGTAGTTCTAACCTCAGCATCCTACTACCAATATACTCACTATCCCTCCTCTGTACATGTCCAAACCATCTCAATCTAGCCTCTCTGTCTTTGTCTCCAAAACCTCTTACATGTGCTGTCCCTCTGATGTGCTCATTCCTGATCCTATCCATCCTCGTTACTCCCAAAGAGAACCTCAACATTTTCATCTCTGCTACCTCCAGCTCTGCCTCCTGTCTTTTCCCCAGGGCCACTGTTTCTAAACCATACAACATCGCTGGCCTCAACACCGTCTTGTACACTATTCCTTTCATTCTTGCCGATACCCTCCTATCACACATCACACCGGATACTTTTGTCCAACCATTCCAACCTGCCTGCACACGCTTCTTCACCTCTTTTCCACACTCTCCATTGCTCTGGATTGTTGAGCCTAAGTACTTAAAATCTTCCACCTTCGTTATCTCTGCTCCCTGTAACATCACCGTTCCTCCTAGGTCCTTCTCATTCACACACATGTATTCTGATTTTCTGAGGCTAACCTTCATTCCTCTCCTTTCCAGGGCATACCTCCACCTCTCTAGATTTTCGTCCACTTGTTCTCTGCTCTCACTACAGATCACAATGTTTTCTGCAAACATCATAGTCCATGAAGATTCTTGTCTAACCTCGTCTGTCAGCCTGTCCATCACCATAGCAAACAAGAAGGGACTCAGAGCTGACCCTTGATGCAGTCCCACCTCCACCTTGAATTCGTCGGTCACACCAACAGCACAGCTCACCACTGTCTTACATCTCTTATACATGTCCTGCACCACTCTAACATACTTCTCTGCTCCAGACTTACTACTTACTTTAACATACTCCAGACTTCCTCATGCAATACCACAGTTCCTCTCTTAACACCCTATCATATGCTTTCTCCAGATCCACAAAGGCACAATGCAGCTCCCCCTGGCCTTCTCTGTACTTCTCTATTAACATCCTCAAAGCAAACACTGCATCTGTGGTGCTCTTTCTTGGCATGAAACCAAACTGTTGTTCACAAATGCTGACCTCTGCTCTTAGTCTAGCTTCCACTATTCTTTCCCATAACTTCATCGTATGGCTCATCAACTTTATCCCTCTGTAGTTGCCACAACTCTGCACATCTCCCTTGTTCTTAAAAATGGGCACCAACACAGTTCTCCTCCATTCTTCCGGCATCTGCGCACTCTCGAAGACTTTGTTGAATATTCTTGTCAGAAAATCAACTGCTACCTTGCCTAGACACTTCCATACCTCCACAGGTGTGTCATCAGGGCCAACTGCCTTTCCACTCTTCATCCTCTTCAATTCCCTCCTCACTTCACCCTTAGTAATCTTTGCTGCTCCCTGGTCCTGAACAGTCACCTCTTCTACTCTTTTTTCTCTTTCATTTTCCTCATTCATCAGCTCTTCAAAGTACTCTTTCCATCTTCCGTCTTTCCAGCACACTTCTGTCATCAGTCAATAGTTTCCCACTCTGTTCTTAATCACTGTAACTTGCTGCACGTCCTTCCCATCTCTATTTCTCTGCTGTGCCAACCTGTATAAATCATTTTCTCCCTCCTTACTGTCCAGCCTAGCATACAAGTCATCATATGCCCTCTGTTTGGCCTTTGACACTGCTACCTTCACCTTATGCTGTGTCTCCCTATACTCCTGTTTACTCTCTTTGGTCCTCTCAATGTCCCACTTCGTCTTAGCTAACCTCTTCCTTTGTACACACTCCTGCACTTCCTCATTCCACCACCAAGTCTCCTTATCTACTGTCCTTCCAAAGGACACACCAAAAATTCTCCTACCTGTCTCCCTGATCACATTAGTTGTAGTTGTCCAGTCATCTGGAAGCACTTCCTGACCACCCAAAGTCTGTTTCAACTCCTCCTTGAAGACAACATGACACTCTTCCCTTTTCAGCTTCCACCACTTTGTCTTCTACTCTGCCTTTGCCTTCATCACCTTTCTCACCATCAGCATCATCCTGCACTCCACCATCCTATGCTGTTTGGCAACACTCTCACCCACTACTACTTTACAGTCACTGACTTCCTTCAAATTACATCACCTACACAAGATGTAGTCTACCTGTGCACTCCTACCTCTGCTTTTATAAGTCACCCTATGCTCCTGTCTGTTCTGGAAGAAAGTATTCACTACGGCTATTTCCATCCTTTTGGCAAAATCTATCAACATCTGTCCTTCTGTGTTCCTGTCCTGGATACCAAACCTGCCCATCACTTCCTCGTCCCCTCTGTTGCTTGCACCAACATGTCCATTGAAGTCTGCACCAATGACCACTCTTTCACCTCTGGGGGTATTCTGCATCACTTCATCTAACTCACTCCAGAATCTCTCCTTCTCTTCTAACTCACATCCTGCCTGTGGGGCATAAGCACCAACAACATTGAACATCATACCTTCAATTTCTAACTTGAGACTCATCACGCTGTCTGACACTCTTTTCACTTCTAGAACATTCCTGACCAACCCCTCCTTCAAAATGACTCCTACTCCATTTCTCTTCCCATCCATACCATGAAAAAACAGTTTAAACCCTGCTCCTAAGCTTCTAGCCTTGCTACCGTTCCACCTGGTCTCTTGAACACACATTATGTCCACCTTCCTCCTCTGCATCATGTCAGCCAGTTCTCTATTTTCCTGCCATACTTCCAACATTCAAAGTCCCGACTCTCAGTCCTAGACTCATGCCTTTCGTCTTCTCCCTCTGCCTACGGACACGCCTCCCGCCTCTCCTTCTTCGGCCTCTCATTCTTCGACCAACAGTAGTCCAATTTGCATCAGCACCCTGTTGGTTGACAGCACTGTTGGCGGTCGTTGTTAACCCGGGCCTCGACCGATCTGGTATGAAATTAGTAGTGGCAGTTCACATAGTGTATTTTGTCAAAAGTTTTATGCCGGATGCCCTTCCTGTCGCAACCCTCTGCATTTATCCGGGCTTGGTATCGGCGTGAGGATGGACACTTGTTTGTGCCCATCCTCATGGCTACATAAATGAATATTGTTTTAAATGTGATCCTGGGTTTACTCTGGGCCACGAAGTCCACAGTCCCTCATGTGATGGGTCATGGGATTGAATTGTGATGATCTTGAAGGAACTTGATTATCAAGCTGATTATGTCAAAATATATGAATGTCTAAAATCTTAACTATTTTGATGTGTTATGACAACAACAATCATGAAAGAATTTGGGAATCATGGTGAAGCACAGTCGAGTGTAACAGAATATGATGCACCGTCGTAGCGGATCTTGATGTACTTGGAAACATGATTCCTTCAGGTTTCATCTCTTGGATGCCCCTCCCTCCTTTCTACACCCCAATGCTTCAGAAATCATGGAGCTCCACAGTTTTTTCAATCACAGACATTGTGGACATCGTGTCCCAGTGTAAACCCGGAGTAAAGATTAAAATGTGCTTATTTTTGGAGGCAATCTTCATTTCAGTAGTTCGAGAGAGTTCACTTCTAAAGTTCACTAAAGACAAATTTCAGAAAAAATATGTGATTCGATTACACAGAATCAGCAGCATGTACATCACGACTGGTATTTCTGTTGGACTCGAGCAGCACCTTCTCTTCCTCCACATAAATGACTGAAGTGCCATTGAGCAAATCACCTTACCCCCAACTGCTCTCCAGACCTCCCAATGTGTGTGTGTGCGTGTGTGTGTGTGTGTGTGTGTGTGTTCATTTTGGATGGGTTAAATGCAGAGGAAATTACTACAAGGTTACTAAAGGATGTCAAAATATCACACACACACACACACACACACACACACACACACATCGTTACATATTATATATATATATATATATATATATATATATATATATATATATATATATATGTGAGAGAGAGAGAGAGAGCAGCATATATATATATAGTAAGGTGTATATATACACATATATATATATATATATATATATACACTATAGTGTGAAACATCTATGATGAGGCATCTATAGTAAAAATTAAAAGTTTATAGAACTTGAGGCAGACATTGTAGAAAGTCTAAGAGATTAATGGGAATTGCAAATAATACTGTAACGGATGCAGATTTTGCGTCGAGTGCAGACATGAGCAAAAGTCTGGTGTAAATATTGATGTGCAGGTTAAGGTGCACAGTACGCTGTGAGAGGTGATAGTGCCATGCAGAGGCTTTTACTGACTGTGATTGGCTATGCAGTGAAAATAATTTAAAAAGTCCAGTATAAATATGTTTGTGCAGGTTAAGGTGTGTGGTGTGCGGTGTGCAGTGAGAGGTGCAGTGCAAGGCAGGTGTGTGTGTGTGTGTGTGTGTGTGTGTGTGTGTGTGTGTGTGTGTGTGTGTATGTGTGTGAGCATCTCCTCCTCATGCTAGAGTTAAAGAGTCTGATGGCCTGGAGGAGGAACGATCTCAGTGTTTTGGTGCAGCAGGGCAATGACAGCAGCCTGAAGCTGATGCTGCTTTTCTGATGACAGTGATGACAGTGTGCAGTGAATGCAGTGAATGCAGTGGATGCAGTGGATGCAGTGGATTGTCTATAATTGACAGGAGCCGACTCGGTGCCAGTCGCTCCACCACAGATGTTACACTGTCTATTTCCATCCCGACTACAGAACCCGCCTTCCTCACCAGTTTGTCCAGTTGTGAGGTGTCCTTCTTCTAAATGCCTCCAGCAGACCACCATGTGAAGAGGGCATTTGCCACCACAGACTGGTGGAAGATCTACTGCAGATTTTTTACAGAAGTTGAAGGATGCGTGCTTTCTGGTGAAGTGTAGACGGCTCTGTCCTTCCTCGCACCAGTCCAGTTTATCATCCAGCTGCACGCTCAGGTCTTTGTAGGTCTGCACAATCTCTGCTAGTCACCCGCTGATTGTCACTGGCCTTGGTCTTCTGAGATTCACCAGCATTTCCTTCGTTCTGGTGGTGTTGAGGTGCAGGTGGATGGAATCACATCATGAAACAATGTCCTTTTTCACTTTCCTGTTCTCCACTTAAACTGGTCCTTACCCTGGTCTCCTCCTAAGGCTGCTTTTCTCCTCCAAATCTCATCCTAACCCTGGTCTCCTATTCCTCTGTTCTCCTAGAAATCACACAGTTTCTTCTGGAATCAGTAAAGTATTTGTAACTTGTCAGCTAAGTCTGATGTTTGGTCAAAGTCCATGAACAATCATTTACAAATTGTTTTTAAACACATCGTGTATAAAGTGTACTAATTTAAAACTTTATTCACAGTAAAATCCTTCATGGGAATATCGGCTCATTATTCAGAATACACATCAGTTACACAGGGCTGCTGTTACGGTGCATAAAAAACACTGGGGCCGATTTTGGTCAGGAACTAAACCTAGATTGACACATGGACCTACCCCTACACTCACACGTCCATTCACAGCGACGCTCACCCCCCCACACTCACCCCCCCCCCCCCCAACTCACCTCAGTTCTTTTCCATATAAAATGCGTTTAATTTCTTTGAGCTCTGTCTCCGGAATATGAGTTTCCAGCGTCTTCTCGAGCGACTCAAAGACATATCCAGACATGATAGTAGATGTGAAAGCGACGTTGTAAAGCCTCTCAGTCACTGCACGTTTCATGCACTTCACCCTCTGACTACCGCTCCAGTTCAACAGAAATGCTGTTACGCAACTTGATCTTTGTTCTTTTCCATTAAGTCTCTTCAAACTCATGAGATAAGAATCAGTAATATTGTCATATTTATATTCTAGTTATATTTCATCTGAAGCAGATTATGTGTTTTAAGGGGGTGAGTTGTTTTCTATACCCACTGTATATGGACATCAGCCCACAGCTGTAGAAATCCTCTGGTGTGGCTGAAACAGTTCGACATGTTTATATCAGTAACACTTTGCTGGAGTTTCAGATCATCGGGTTTGACCACCACGATTGATCTAAAATACTGAAATATTCACTCTCACCGCAACGCAGATACACAGGCTTCGAGCAAACAGATAAAACACTTCTCTGTCGATTCAGTATGAAATCGCCTGTCCTCGTAATCAGCTTCTGATATTTTTATTGTAGAACGATACATCTCAGATCCTGGGCTACTTTTGCAAGCTATTAGATTTTTTGCAGAAGGAAAGTCTGTCGAGCGAATAACTCAAAAGGTGATTGGTTCATGATAGCAGGTTGTGACAGTGAGGCGGGATAAACGTGGTAAGAAACAGTTGTGATTTTTTTTTATTTAACAATATGTATTTTTTACTTTTTAAACGAATAGAGTAGCCAACTCGAAGCTCCAGTACTAAGTGTCTCGTGGACCGACCCTGGCATCTGGGCAGCCAGTCGAGCAGCTCGGCTTCACAGCGTTATAAGAAAGCAGATCAGCAGAGCATCCTGTCAACTGCTCTGTGATTTTTTTCCCCCAGGAAAATCGACACCGCTTGCCACTAACCCAACATGTCTTTATTTTCACTCATAAGGATGGTTTCCTCCAGTACCTTCAGTTCCTCGCCACTGTCCGTTTCACCGTCTTTTGCAGGAGGCGTGATGACTAGCGTTAGCAAACAAACAAACAAAAAGTCACAGACACACGCGTGTGCATAGAGAGAGCAAAATACACACAAAAAAACCCCCATCCAAACACCCAAGTACTCAACTGTACTACTGAAAGGAAACCCAAGACACACCCACACGAATGCACATGGAAAACCATTTGATCACACGCCAGTAGTGAGACACAAAGTCATATCTGGAAGCACATTTTTAGTGATAAATAAACACAGAGGGGCTTGTCTTCAGAGGGTTCCCGAAATTTTGAAACATCAGCCATAGTTTCCATCATGGGGGGCAGTGGTGGTCTAGCGGTATAGGGCGCTGGATCGCTGAACCAAAGGTTGGGGGTTCGAGTCCCACTCTCCACAAGGTTGTCAACCCCCCCCCCCCCCCCCCAGTGCAGCTAACTGGGTTATCAAAGGCGGGCCATGTCTGTCACTGTCTATGGTGAGAGGTTGATGTAAAAGAACCATTGCTGACTTTCGTAAAGAGGAGCTGCAAAGCCGTCAGCGTGTTTCTGTCCCTTGCTAAAAAGGGTTGTGACAGGAAGGGCATCCGACGTAAAAACCTCTGCCAAATCAAACGTGCGAATCAGATGATTCACTGTGGCGACTCCCGAGTAAAAGGGAAAAAGCCGAAAGGAAGACAGACAGACAGCCATAGTTTCCATCATAGATGTACAATACGTTGACGTCTCATATCTCACGGCAGCAATGGTGGATTTTCAGTCAGACTGGTTTGGTCTCTAGCAGAATTATATCAGGAACATGATTTTATAAAAATGCAACGTGGGCATTATAGTCACTACACAGTCAGGGGATGATAGTCATGATTGGTACCTATAAAGACCTGCTGCACCTTCACCTTTCTGCCAGAGGATTGTTTCAATCTCACTCGGTCACTTCCTCATATTCTCTTCTTCCTTCTGCTTCTCGCTCTGTGGGCGGCCAGCCTTCCCAGCCACAGTCTCCAGTGTTTGATGCTGTTTATTTTCTTCATCGTCTCCAGTGTTTGTCCCTGTTTATTTTTTATCTGCAGCGTGTCCTGTGAGTTAAGAAACCTGATCTGTTGAAGTGTTCATCGTCTCCTGCAATTCCTGGGTCTGGCTGAAAGTTCCACCGCTCACTCTTTCTTTCTTTTTTACATTTTATCTAAAACAACTGCAAAATATTCTTCGATTCCAGGCCAATGTGAAGCAATAAATATAAAACAGCCAAAAAACATCAGAAAAAACGAATCAAGTATTAAAATATTATAAATAGTAAAATTATTATTATTATTATTATTATTATTATTATAGATGATGATTATTTCCTTTTGGCTTTTTCCCTTTCTCAGGGGTCGTCACAGCAAATTACTCACATGTTTGATTTGGTTCATAGGTTTTTAGGTCAATGCCCATCCTGACACAACCCTTTTTAGCGAGGGACAGAAACACGCTGATGGCTTTGCAGCTCCTCTTTACCAAAGTCAGCAATGGTTCTTTTACATCAACCTCTCACCATAGACAGTGACAGACATGGCCCGCCTTTGATAACCCAGTTAGTGCACTGGGGGGACAGTGACAACCTTGTGGAGAGTGGGACTCGAACCCCTAACCTTAGGATCAGCAATCCAGCACCCTTTACCACCAGGCCACCACTGCCCCCTATTATTATTATTATTATTATTATTATTATTAATTTTGTTTGTTTGTTTGTTTTGCTTTAAATGGTGTTCTGAGTTTGAGCCCTGGGCATGCTGAGGGCATTTCTGTGTGGAGTGTTCATGGTTCCCAGTGGCTGTGTGGGACTCCTCTAGGTGCTCTGGTTTCCTCCCAAAGACACTTTAGGGTAATTGCTACGATGCACTTCAGCATTCCTGCAATCAAATAAAGAACAAAGCGGTTCAGAAACTGAGATGAGTCTTAAACTTGCACTTTTTCATTTAACTGTTCCAGTTCTTCCCAGAACAGTGATTGGACTTGATTTTCGAATGATTAAAAAGGTAGCTAACTTTTATTGGTTTGTTATTAGTTTTTGTTTTTTGTATTTTTGAGATTTATGAAATATTTAAATAAATGTTGGCTGGTGCATCTGTGGTGGTGATTAGCAAGAAAAGGCATGTAAGGACCTCTATATATGCATCTCATGAAATTGCACTGGAGATGAACTCAGGACGGCAACTTCACATCCAAATGTTTGTGCTGACAAAGGACAAACTGATTTTACGGCAAACAATAGAACATCCACCCTGAAGCTCAATAATAATGTGAGAGACTCTTGCCGAGACTCAGTCATGTACTTTGCCATTTAAGCATAATGTTAGTTATTGCTTATATGAAACAATATATACAATATAACTAGATAAGCGCATACACACACAAACATGCGTGCACCCACAGACACATACAAACAAAACCCCACATGCATACACACACAAACACACAAACACATCCATACACACACAAACACGCACAAAAGCACACACATCCATACACAAACTCATCCATACACACATCCATATACACAAACAGGCACAAACACACACACACACAAACACACCTCCATACATGAACAAAAACACACACATCCATACACAAACTCATCCATACACACATCCATACACACAAACAGGCACAAACACACACACACACACACACACACACACACACACACACACACATACACACACACACACACACACACACACACACACACACACACACACACACACACACGAACAAAAACACACACATCCATACACAAACTCATCCATACACACATCCATATACACAAACAGGCACAAACACACACACACACAAACACACCTCCATACATGAACAAAAACACACACATCCATACACAAACTCATCCATACACACATCCATACACACAAACAGGCACAAACACACACGCACACACACACACACACACACACAGACAGAGACACACACACACACCCCTCCATACACGAACAAAAACACACACATCCATACACAAACTCATCCATACACACATCCATACACACAAACACGCACAAACACACACACACACACACACACACACCTCCATACATGAACAAAAACACACACAAACAAACACGCACACAAACACACATGCATCCATGCACACATCCATACACACACAAACACGCACAAACACACACACACACACACACACACACACACACACACACACACACACACACACACACACACACACACACACACACACACACACACACCTCCATACATGAACAAAAACACACACAAACAAACACGCACACAAACACACACTTATCCATGCACACAGCCATACACACACAAACACGCACAAACACACACACACACACACACACACACACACACACACACACACACACACACACACAGACACACACACACACATATCCATACAGACAGACATGCACAAAAACACACACACACATCCATACACAAATGCACACACACATCCACACACACACACACACACACACACACACACACACACACACACACACACACACACACACACACACACATATATGGGCAGGGGCAGCCATGGGATAATGGCTAGAGAAGTGGCTCTGGGACCAAAAGGTCGCTGGTTCGATTGCTGAACCAGCAGGGAAAAATGTGCAGTGGGGAAGTGAGCTGCACCATCTCTTCCTCCACATTAATGGCTGAAGTGCACTTGAGCAAGGCACCTAACTCCCAAACTCTCTCCAGACACCCCACAGTTCGGAGTGTGTGTGTGTGTGTGTGTGTGTGTGTGTGTGTGTGTGTGTGTGTGTGTGTGTGTGTTCAAATTGGGGATTAATATACCATTTCAAAACCCCCCAAAAATAAAAAATCGAAATAAGTACGCATACGCTATTTTATATGAAATTGGATACAGTTAGAATTTGAGAAGAAAAATTGCTTGGGCTACTTCAAAATTGCTAAATAAAAATAAATTATAATTAAAAAATTTAGAGGCACATACATGGGAGTGTTGTTAAGTGGTACTAAAAACCATTAAAAGATGTTAATATAAACAAAAATTGAACACCACTGTGGCTTTTTTTTTCAGATGATTTATAATTAGGCCTCAGGGGCTTTGAAATCTCCTCCCCATGCAATGCTCTCCTTAAAACTGTTTACATAATCATAACTAATCTTCTCTATGGAACCTTCTCAACCAACATATATGGCTAGAATGGCATAATAAAGAAGGACCTATATGGGCAGGTGCAAATGTGTAAAAATGTGCTGACAGAAATCAATGTCGTCCCCTGCTGATACACGCTGTCTGATGATTCCACCTGCCATGCGTGCAGCCAGCAGAGCCAGTATTGCTCTTGAAGCTCTGGCTTACACCAACATTGTGACAGATGGCAAGAAGGAACAGAATGGGAGCAATGGGGTTTGTGAAGTCAGCCATAATCAGCCAAACCAGTGCCATCCTGACCCCTGCCACACACATCACCGTCTCGAACTACCATCATTTTGGGTCTCGACCAGCACAGAATTAATTTTGTATTCAACCCTCAGTTTGGGATTCCAGCCATGATGAACAATACTGCTAACTCTAGTGGTAAGCCTTATCACTGTTTACGGCAGTGTTGAGAGTTTTCATAGATATAGATTGCATAATATATATATATATATATATATTTTTTTTTTTTTTACGTGTGCAAATCATTGGCTATAGACAACCTACTGCCCAGATGTGCTGTAGAACAGTTATAAACATGGTGTTTGGGCTTGAACTCTCTCCTCAGAGTGTTTGTTCAACTATGGAATGATAATACAGAATTAGAACTGTGTAGGCAGTTCATAGAAGGTCTGAAACAGGTCGAAGAATGTAAGAAAGCCAACATAAGAATTTAAGGTTGTGGAAAATGCCTATGAAATGGAGACGTTATAATTGAACTAATAAATGAATGGATGTGGACTATAGATGAAAGATAATTGTTCAGTACAGTACTAGAGGCTCTGTTTACTCCCAGCCTTTTTGTGTTAACACACTGGGGAACAGAAATAGGATGATCCTGAACCAAGGTATCGCTCTCTGACAGATTAGACTCACTCATTGATTAATGTCAGCTTTTAAAATGACTTACTTCCCTCACAGTGCTCATCTATAATTGGGTCTGGTTTATACGATGACATGGTCTGTATTGTTGTCTGCTTTGCCCCCCCGACATTCATTTTCATTCTTCTTCCATTACTAATCAGTTTCGCCCTCCCCTTCTCCTTTCATTAGAGATTCAGCAGAGTTGCTAAAACTGTGGGGTGCCCCATTCTCTTCACCTCTAATTTACTGAGTCTTCTGTCCCACACAAAGACTTGGACAATCTATACTACAAATCATCCAAAATGGGTCTGTGCATGTCTCCCAAGAGCTGTTTTTGAACATGCAAGCATATGGAATGCTTTTTCAAGTGTACCAAATGCAATATCAGTATCGTAATTGGACAGAAAAACGAAAGCACAGATTCATATTTGCTGCTTTAAATGAATCCACTGAAAAGCTCTAATAGCAGACAGAGCCTGAAGTGACCGCTGAACAGGGAGCAGTTTTTGGCAGTCACTGTGGAAGATGAATAGACTAGTCGAAGCATGAATATTTTAGCTGTTATTGCACCTGCAGCCTCATTGACAGGAAAGTGTTTGTAAATTATTTCATATTTATAAGTACCTTAGTCCCAGAAAATCTAAACTAACATTTAGTTGGTCGTGTTTTTCTCTTTTCCTGAAAACGATGCTTTGAGTTGTCACATGCTGTGTATGTTGCAAAGCCAATATTAAAACATAATTTTCCATGTACTAAAAGAATCAAGGGGGCACAGTGCATGGAAAGTTAGCACTGCTGCCACACAGCCCATCGGGGTGCAGGGTGCGGGGTGGGGGTGGGGGTGAATGGTTGCATACATTGGCCTTGTAAGGTGTTGGCAAGCTGTTCAGGGTGTACCCAGCCCTTACACATTGCCAGCTGAGATAGAGTCCAACCTTCCCTTGACCCTTGTAAACGTGAGTGGTTTGATCAATGATTAAATGAACAATTCACGGTAATCTACAGTCAATTTACAGAATCTAAAGACATTGATCGCTTGTCCATTAAAAAGAAAAATCACACTTTGTTGGTTTGTCGTCAGTAATGAAGCAACAGGAGAAAACAACATAAAACAAAACGTCCAGCTGTGTTTATAACAGAAAACTGAAAGATATAATATTGGCGGTTCATAAACAATCACTCAGATAGTTGAAGGATTAGCAGCAGTGTCATTACTTTGTGTAAGCGCCTTGTGCTGCTATTGAAGCCATGGTTTTGTGATGCTTCTCCACCAGCTTTTCACATCTGGAACGTTCAGTTCCATTCGTCTTTACAGACTACAATCTCTAACAATCTCCAGGTCATTCTACAGATGTTCAATAGGATTTAAATCTGGGATCTTTTAAGGTCACATAAAGACATTCATCTTCTTCTTGTTTAGCCACAGTGAAGTCGAGACATTGGTGATTTTGGAAGGTGAATGTAGCAGTGAGGGTATAGAGAGGACTAAAGAGAGTAAACAGGAGTACAGGGAGACACAGCGTAAGGCGAAGGTAGTGGTGTCAAAGGCCAAACAGAGGGTGTATGATGACTTGTATGCTCGGTTGGCACAGCAGAGAAATAGAGATGGGCAGGATGTGCAGCAAGTTAGAGTGATTAAGGACAGAGAGGGAAATGTATTGACTGATGACAGAAGTGTGCTGGGAAGATGGAAAGAGTACTTTGAAGAGCTGATGAATGAGGAAAATGAGAGAAAAAAGAGTAGAAGAGGTGACTGTTGAGGACCAGGAAGTAGCAAAGATTAGTAAGGGTGAAGTGAGGAGGGCCTTGAAGAGGATGAAGAATGGAAAGACAGTTGGCCCTGATGACATTCTGGTGGAGGTATGGAAGTGTCTAGGAGAGGAAGCAGTAGATTTCCTGACAAGAACATTCAACAAGGTCTTAGAGAGTGACAGGATGCCAGAGGAATGGAGGAGAAGTGTGCTGGTGCCCATTTTTAAGAACAAGGGAGATGTACAGGGTTGTGGCAACTACAAAGGGATAAAGTTGATGAGCCATATGATGAAGTTATGGGAAAGAATAGTGGAAGCAAGACTAAGGGCAGAGGTCAGCATTTGTGAACAACAGTTTGGTTTCATGCCAAGAAAGAGCACCACAGATGCAGTGTTTGCTTTGAGGATGTTAATAGAGAAGTGCAGAAAAGGTCAGAAGGAGCTGCATTGTGCCTTTGTGGATCTGGAGAAAGCATATGACAGGGTGCCGAGAGAGGAACTGTGGTATTGCATGAGGAAGTCTGGAGTGGCAGAGAAGTATGTTAGAGTGGTGCAGGACATGTATGAGAGATGTAAGACAGTGGTGAGGTGTGCTGTCGGTGTGACAGAAGAGTTCCAGGTGGAGGTGGGACTGCATCAAGGGTCAGCTCTGAGTCCCTTCTTGTTTGCTATGGTGATGGACAGGCTGACAGACGAGGTTAGACAGGAATCTCCATGGACTATGATGTTTGCAGATGACATTGTGATCTGCAGTGAGAGTAGAGAACAAGTGCAGAAAAATCTAGAGAGGTGGAGGTATACCCTGGAAAGGAGGGGAATGAAGGTTAGCCTCAGTAAGACAGAATGCATGTGTATGAATGCCAAGGACCCAACAGGAACGGTGAGGTTACAAGGAGCAGAGATAAGGAAGGTGGAGGATTTTAAGTACTTAGGCTCAACAATTCAGAGCAGTGGAGAGTGTGGAAAAGAGGTGAAGAAGCGTGTGCAGGCAGGTTGGAATGGTTGGAGAAAAGTGTCTGGTATGATAGGAAGGTATCGGCAAGAATGAAAGGAAAAGTGTACAAGATGGTGTTGAGGCCAGCGATGTTGTATGGTTTAGAAACAGTGGCCCTGGGGAAAAGACAGGAGGCAGAGCTGGAGGTAGCAGAGATGAAAATGTTGAGGTTTTCTTTGGGAGTAACGAGGATGGATAGGATCAGGAATGAGCACATCAGAGGGACGGCACATGTAAGACGTTTTGGAGACAAAGTCAGAGAGGCTAGCTAGAGGCTAGATTGAGATGGTTTGGACATGTACAGAGAAGGGATAGTGAGTATATTGGTCGTAGGATGTTGAGGTTGGAACTACCAGGCAGAAGGCCTAGAGGAAGACCAAAGAGACGATTCATGGATGTGGTGAAGGAGGACATGAAGGCAGTTGGTGTAAGAGAAAAAGATGCAGAGGATAGGGTGAGATGGAGGCAGATGATTCGCTGTGGCGACCCCTGAAGGGAAAAGCCGAAAGGACAAGAAGAAGAATGTAGCAGTGATGGTGAGATTGAGTACCATCTGCAGTTGGAGAGATTAGCCAGAACGTTTATTCTGAGCCCACAAACAACCAGTGGCTCTATTTATGTGCACCTTTGCATGTGTTTAAGGCTCAAGAGAAGCTGCTGAATAAACAGAGCAGAGTACGTGTAATGTCTGGATTTGTGCATTAAAAGCCCAAAAGTGAGAACTGAATGGAAACGTAGTGATCTGTCTGTGTGTCTCTTTGCCTTCAGCACTCCAAACATGGAAACGTTTACACTGGTTCTGAACCCAGGACATGGATAAAGCTTTCAGAAAGAATCTGCAGTCATCCATGTCTTTCCAGTTGTTGCTTCCAAAAGAGGACCTGAGGCAGGAGGACCAGCAGCAGCTCATTAAAGGGTGGCAGTTCTCCTCTTTAAAAACGAGAACCAGAGGGTGTCGTCTTCTGTCCAGATCAATATGGCACTGGACTTTGTATGATCTGCTGCCTTCACCATGTCTCTAAGAGGCTTTGCTTTCATGGTAAAGTCACAAATCCACGGTCGACTACACCCCAAAAACACATGCGCTGCACTACAAATAGAGGCAGGTGGCTAGCATTGCATGTCACAGTGGCGGCGTGTGCATCCCCCCCCCCCCACCCCCCCGGATGGTGGTAGTCGTGTGATAGGGAAGACAATGATGGGTGGGAATTGGAGACAACTAAATTCGATAGAAAATGCAAATTTTAAAAAATAAATAAATAAAAGATCTTTTACATGTAACGTGTTTACTTTTGAAAAAGCTTCATTAAAAATCTTCCAGAATGACCAAACATGATCACCATCAGAGCCAATCCAGACCCAACAGAACTCGATCAAGCTGCTGAGTGCTTGTAGTGAAATTTATACTACATGCTAAATAATCTAGCATCTCTCTAAAGAAAACTGTTCATTTATTCATTCACTTTCTAAGCCTCTTAATCCTAATTAGAGCCACGGAGAGGCTGGCGGCCATCTTAGCCTCAACTTTTTTGCAAGGGCAGGGTACACCGTGGACAGCTCACCAGGCCATTACAGTTAAGAAAGCCAATCAGACAGAACAAAATTAGCACCCTGGCATGATGACACATGCCCCTATGAATTACAATGAAAATGGCTTCAACTAAATTAATGGTATTCCAACCAGAACGAAGAGTCGCCTTAATTACGGAAAGTGGTGCGCGAGCAAAATATTACGCAAATCTAATAGTACCTCACAGAAATATTGCAGCCGTCGTCTAATGGTTAGAGAAGTGGTTTTGGGACCAAATGTTCACTGGTCCGATTCCTGAACCAGCAGGAAAAATGTGGGGCAGTGAGGGAGTGAGCAGCTCCGTCCCTTCCTCCACATAAGTGGCTGAAGTGCACTTGAGCTAAGCACATAATCTACAACTGGTCTCTGGGTGCCTTCAATGTGTGTGTGTGTGTGTGTGTGTGTGTGTGTGTATGTGTGTGTGTGTGTGTGTGTGTGTGTGTGTGTGTGTGTGTGTGTGTTCGTGTGCTCACGTCGGATGGGTTAAATGCAGAGGAAATAATTTCCCTTATGGGATTTAATACATTAAATAAAAAAACAAATAATTAAAAAACACTTATTTAATATTGCTGTAGAATTAAATAAATAAATAAAATGAGCAGACCATTAACTTATAGCAGTGATGACTTTCATATCAGGCAAAAAATGGATTCCCTAAATTTAAATAAAAAAAATCTGCAATGAACTTGCTAAAAAATTATATACCACAATCAGATCAGCAAACTAAAGTCGTATTCAAGAGGCTGAACTAATCTAATTAATTTCCACATCTGGATCTTCAGCCTGTGTGCTAGATACAAGTGCCTACACGTTTCTTTACACAGATACGACCAATCAGTGTAAATGTAATTAATTCTTTCCTTTACAGTGATTATGCACAAAAATCTTTTAAACCAGCAATGATCAAACCCCCGAGTAAAAAAACCTGATCGTGACCCGTACCAACTGTCCAAACACCGATATCAAACTTAGAAAAATCTGCAGCGTCGCAGTTACGTTCATGTCTTTGTATGAATAACATGCATGAAATCCAACAGTCAGGATTTAGGCTTCATCACAGCACAGAGACAGCACTCGTTAAGATGGTTATTGATTTACTGGTGTCCTCTGGCCACGGTTCAGTCTCCCTGCTTGTACTACTGGACCTGAATGCAAACTATCCTACGATCATCCTTGACGGGTTAGAAAATGCTGGAGTTAAGGCAGCCGCCCTCTTTTGGTTTAAAGCATTTTTAACTGACCGTTATCAGTTTGTAGATGTAAATGGTGATTACTCTGTACGTTCTAATGTTAAGTTTGTTGTTCCACAAGGTTCTGTCCCCGGCCTGCTGCTTTTTTATGTATTTTCCCTTTGGGGACTATCATTCGTGATCGTGGTGTTAGCTTTCACTGTTATGCTGATGATGCACAGTCATATATTTCAACAAAGCCAGGTGAGACACATCAGCTTAATAAAGTTGACATTCAACATTTAAGATGAAACCAAGACTTATAAGTATAAGTGGAGAAGAGTATGAAGAAAGCAAGAAGCACATATGATCCAATGCAGGCTTAGCTATGGACCGGCGAGCTGTTTAGGGTGCATCCCTCCTTTGATTAGCCAATCCTGCAATTCTAGTGGGATTAAGCAGCTTTGAGAACATATGACTAAATGAACACCATTTTATCCATCAAATATCATGGATGTTGGTGTGTATGATTGGCACTGGAATTGGATCACTGGTGTATATTGATGAGAATGCTAACAGAAGCAGGAAAAATTATAAAGTGTATAGACTACACTTTCTTCATAGATTCAATCAAATTCAACTGAATCTCTTTAACTTCACCACTAATTTTATCATCATACACTGAATTATATGAACTTTTGTGTACAAGAGTCAGTGTTATACCATCATTTTGTTTAGATAATAAACTTTATTCACTTTTAATCACATTCAGCTATCATGGAAGCCATCTGTTCATCAGCAAATCAGAATCAGAACACTGTACCGATCCCGGAGGAAATTATGCTCCATACAAGTAAGACTGAGACTGAGATTGAAGTTGGAACTACCAGGCAGAAGGCCTGGAGGAAGACCAAAGAGAAGATTTATGGATGTGGTGAAGAAGAACGCGAAGGTAGTTGGTGTAAGAGTAGAAGATGCAGAGGATAGGGTGAGATGGAGGCGGATGATTCGCTGTGGCGGCCCCTGAAGAGAACAGCCGAAAGGAAAAGAAGAAGACAAGTAAGACTGAGAAAAAGATCAAGTCTTGATAAAGAAAATTTATGAAAATCACACACACACACACACACACACACACACACACACACACACACACACATATATATATATATATATATATATATATATATATATATATATATATATATATATATACTAGTATACTGTATATAATATCTACATAGCAATATACGTCTGAAATTAGAGATTAGTATATGAACGGTGTCAGTCAGTGAGGAATATGAACAGTAGATGTTGGTGCTGTATGGACAAGATTGTATACAGTTTAATGTTCACAGGTACCACTGATTTCCTGTGTGGCGCAGTGGTGTATTTCGGTGGTATCAGTCTCTCAATGAACGGCTCCTCTGATGGATCAGCAGGTTGTGAAGCGGGCTGGAGGTATCGTTCAGTATCGTTTTTATTTTGAACCGCAGTCTCCTCTCGGACACCACCCTCAGAGAGTCCAGATCCATCCCCGCAATAGAACCGGCCTTGCGGATCAGTCCGTTGGGCCTGTTAGCTCCTGTGATCCTCAGCCTGCTGCCCCAGCATGCAACAGCATAGAGGACAGCGTCGGTCACAACAGACTCATAGAACATCCCGAGTAGCGTCCGACATGTTAAACCACCTCAACCTTCTCAAAAAATAGAGACTACTATGAGTTCATCAGTTTAGTTCATTTTCTGTAACCAATTAATCCTCATTAGGGTCACGGGCAGGCTGGCACCCATCCCAGCCAACGATGGGCAAGGGCAGAGTACACCCTGGACTGGGTGGAAACACACTGACGGCTTTGCAGCCTACTCTTGTCGAAAGTCAGCAATGGTTCTTTTACATGAACCTCACACCATAGACAGTGAGAGACAAGGCCGGCCTTTGATAACCCAGTTAGCTGCACTGGGAGGGGCTATTGGGGGGTGTTTACAGTGACAACCCTGTGAAGAGTGGGACTCAAACCCCCAACCTTTGGATCAGTGATCCAGCGCCCTATACCACTAGGCCACCACTGCCCCAGCGCTTTGAGTTAATAGCATTAATAAAGATAAATTAAGAGTAAATATTTACACTGAAGAAAGGTAGAAAAAGAAAAGGAAAGACACCATGTGCAGCTAATGGGCATGTTGAAGAGAGAGAAAATGTCTCGTACAAATGTGAAAGCAACATTATTCCTATATGTAAAGACGAGGAATGAAAAATGAGAAAATTGTTCCTGTAGCAAATACAGCCAATGGGTTGTCATATTTCTGAACCTCTGAAAATCTATAAATATGTGTAAAAATGTGTGCAATTTCTAAAAGGTTCAATAAATACTTTTGCTAATTTCCTTAAATTACAGCAGAGTGTCTCCACATAAATTCATTATATGAAGTCCATTGTGGTTGTGTACAGAGGTAGGATGACCAAAATTGTGACACCGTCCGAATACTTAAGAACACAACTTTATTCATTTGCATGAAATTGTGCATGCTCCCTCGTGTGCCACCAAAACAGCTCTGAACCATCAAGGCATCGACTCCAGAAGAAGTTGAAGCTTGGATTCATTTCGTATCCAGACCCAGTCTGTCTCAAACAGGTCCTTTGAGGTCAAAGGTTTACTTTCTGCACAATATAAAATCTGCTGAACTAAAAATCTATCATTTTTTTAATGAGGACATAAAATATTAGCTTCGCTGTGGTGTCTCGGTGTGGTGTGTTCTGGACTGACAAAATCAGGTTTTCCTCTTTACATGAATTGGGAAGACTGTGTGTGTGTGTGTGTGTGTGTGTGTGTGGGGGGGGTGGGGTTATCCTTTATTACATAAACCAAAAGATACGGAAAGTACAGTGCTGCTTATTCTGGGGTTTTCATATTGCATTTTAAAACTTCACTTTATAAAGCCTAAAAACCCCCCAAAACAAAGACCATTCATTCATTCATTCATCATCAACCGTTTAATCCTAATTAGGGTGGTCAACAAGCTGGTACCCATCTCAGGCAGGGGCAGGGTATGCCCTCGATAGCTCACTAGAACATCACAGAGCCTGATTTAACCAAGGTGTGACATCTTTGTTTACAGAACAAAGGGAGGAAATGAGGGTGTCATGTGGTTTTAAAAAATATTTTGAACAATAATGAGCCTCTAAAAAAAGACCTAAAATGCCTACAAGCAGATAGAGGAAGTTGAACAGGAAGTGAAAGTTGTGAGCATTGGTGGATAGATATAATGGCACTGAAAATGTAATTCAGACTGTAAACCAATCCCTGCCATGTTTCTGTGGGGAGACCGCAGCAGTTTATTACCAGCATTTTGTGTCTCCCAGAACCCAGAAGGTGCAGGGCCAATTGCAATAAAATTTATTGTGACCATAAGAGATAAATCATCTTTTACACATCCAGACAAGCAGGTAGGGATATTAAGAGTATCGAGGGCTGCTTCTGGCAGTGATATAAATAATTTATGCCTCCCTCACTCAAAACTGGGTGTTTATTTTGTTGGATGCAGAGTGTGTATTCCTCAGACAACGTTTTAGAGGAGGCCCTGTCACTTGCCGTAATGAACCCTCTTGTGAAAGCACAGATGGCTGTGGTCATCACTCATCGACCAACACACACACACACACACACACACACACACACACACACACACACACACACACACAAAGTATCATTTTGGAAAAGCATTACACAAACAAGAAACTTAACAGGGTGCAGTGTACATTTCTCATATATTCTACACGCATTGAGACAGCATGAAGGAGCATTGGTTTTATTTGAAAACATTTCTTATTGAGAAACAATTTTATTGAGTTGGGTTTTACACACAACCTACATGGTTTCTCTCAGAGGTACAACCAATGAGCCCTTAGGGATCTTAATTTTGTACGAGTGTCCTTTTGCAGGTTATGATCTGCAGGCTATGATTTATAATGCACTATCAACACAAACATAATTTAAAATATGAAACCAAACAAACAAAGAAAAAACATAGGCATTGTGCAAATAAGTTCATAATTCAGAATTTCATTAATGCTCTTTCCCCAAAGAATTTTAAAGGATTCACACTGGTAAAACCACCTATTAATTAAATCATTCATTCATTCATTCATTCTTGCATTCACCACCTACCCGGTAATCGTAATTTGGGTTGCAGGGAGCCTGCGCCCATCTCAGCCGACTACATGAAATGGCAGAATACACTCTGTACAGCTCACCAGGCCAGCATAGGGCACATGCACGCGCGCGGGTTTGTGTGTGTGTGTGTGTGTGTGTGTGTGTGTGTGTGTGTGTGTGTGTGTGTGTGTTAAAAAAAACATAACAATTAGATTAATCAATTAATCACAAAGCGCTCACACATTTTTAATTTCCATTTCTATATTCAAAAATAGACCATTTGCTTTCAAATTGCCATCCATATGTGAGCAACTGAGTGCATATCTAATCATTTGTAAATTCTGTGATAGTTAATCAGAGTTCAACATATTCATATAAATAATCTACTTATATATACAGTATATTTATATATATATATATATATTATTTATTAAAATAATGTTATCCATGCTATAGATTATAATTATATGTATTATATTATAAAATATAATTTTAGCTAAATTTGTATAAAGCTTAAATTCTCACCAGAAACTTTAGATCATGTGACAAGCAAACGTGCTTGTGTATCACTACTCCTAGCTCATTAGCTGTCCAGGCCACATGCCAAAGTTATTTCTCAATGAACGGAAATGGCAGAATGAGCTGATTCATTGCATTGTGAGCTTTCATAATAAACTACAGTAAGCCCTTGACTATTCACGGTTTTGCACTCACGGTTTGAGTATTTGTGGACTGCCAAGCAACTGACACGTCACTCAAATTCAGCCAATGGCTGTCCTCCATCCTGCTGATTGGTTGAGATGATTTAATGCCCCTTTTTCCTCATTTGCGCACAAGTTTTCAATGAGCCTCTTTTTATTAGTGTGTCTTAAATACCAGTTAAGCTGTATGATGCCACTTATACACTGTGCGTCTTCTCTAGCTAAGCGCTAGAAAAGGTAATGACGTTGGATGTCTCTTCTGAAGAATTAAGACTTTCTCCTGAAGAAATGACAGTTTGCTCTGAAGTGCCTGAAGAGAAATAATCATCTGAAAGCACTCTAGTATTATGGTTTGATTTTGACGGCTGTGTTCTCTAAGGCTAACTGTCTGCTCCGGCTGAGGGGCGTGGCTGAGCTGCTCCGTGGCTCACACCTGAATTCATTATTCTCATCTACTCTCAATAAACACAAGCATGCTTATCTCTGCGCTAGAGGATTAACTCACATGTTTGTTGCAGGTGACAAACAGAGCTTGTGAGAGGAAGCTTGGCTTATCCGGACTTCTAATCTTTTAAGTGTACAAAATCAAGCTCCGTGTGTCACCTGCAACAAACACCTCACATTCAAAGGGGAAGGACTTAAGAAGCACGCTTTAATTGAGGTGAGCATGCGGTTTGTGTTTATAAGGAGTAAATGAGATTACTTAATTCAAGTTCAGGCACATCAGAGGAAACTGTCGTTTCTTCAGGAGAAAGTCTTATTTCTTCAGAAGAGATGACACTTAGCCGGCATTTGAGTGGTATCATAGAGCTTAACTGGATAAGAGATTATACATACAAAATGAAACCATACACATACTGTATGTATGTGTGTATATATATATATATATATATATATATATATATATATATATATATATATATATATATATATAAAACAAAAATAAAGGACAGGACAAAGACTTTCTATTGAAACTCCATTTATCACTACAGATCTGTTTCGAGGGGTGGTGAAACCATCCTCTCTCTTCAGGTGAGTATAGAAAGATATATAGATTCTTCTATAATCACCTGAAGAGAGAGGATGGTTTCACTACCCCTGGAAACAGATCTGTAGTGATAAATTGAGTTTCAATAGAAAGTCTTTGTCCTGTCCTTTATTTTTGTTATTTGCTCTACCAAAAAGTATTGAGCACTCTCCTACGGAAGGATCTACTCAGAAAACTCTCTCTCTCTCTCTCTCTCTCTCTCTCTCTATATATATATATATATATATATATATATATATATATATATATATATATATATATATATATATACATACATACACAGTATGCCCTTGACTATTCGTGGTTTTGCACCCATGGTTTGAGTATTTGCTGACTGCCGAGCAACGGCTGAGCTGATGTCCTGCCCCTTTTTCCTCATTCGTGCACAAGCTGTCAATGAGCCTCTTTTTTCTGTGTGTTTTAATTACCAGTTAAGCTCTATGATGCCACTCAATCGCTGTGCATCTTCTCTGGCTAAGCGATAGAAAACACTGGATGTCTCTTCTGAAGAAATAAGACTTTGTTCTGAAGAAACGACAGTGTCCTCTGAACTGTTGTATTAAAGTCTTTTTCAATTATTATTCCAGTACAGTATCTAAGTTAATGTTTAGAATGTTTGTGCGTGAGATTTTATGTTCTATAGCATGCTTAGCAAAAGATACCAAAAGGATAAATTTTATTATGCTGCATGTCCTTTTGGATTGAACGTGACATCTCCAAGATGGCTCTGCTTAGAGGGCGACATCGCGGAGTTCTCAGAGTCAAATTGTTTCCTTGTTCATGTTAATTTGTTTTATTTGTTGTTTTGTTTGTTCATGTTTTGCACTATGCTCGTCTATGACCGGTCGGCCCTACTACAGCTATGAGATCGGAGTCTTCAACTCCAATCCTGAGCTAATATGCTATAGTAGCTCAATGCTAGCCGCACCCCGGCTAACAATAAGCCCAGGTGGGAAGGGGCCAAACGACGACGGCACTTGGGATCGCAGGGGATGAAGGCCTTGTAGCCGGCTGGTGCAATTCGCCTCATTGGGTGTACTCTCCTCGAGCCATGTTTCACAGAAAGACAGCATGGAGCAGTCCCATAGATCCCTCTGCGCTGCAATCTGAGCATGAAGCTTGTCCATCTTGTTTTGCAGAGACTGAACATTTTCAAGCAGTATGACCGGAAGTGCTAACCTTCCACTTCTAACCAAGCGCTGGAGACTCTGAGAACTCCGCCTGGGCTTATTGTTAGTCAGGGTGCAGCTAGCATTGAGCTACCATAGCGTATTAGCTCAGGATAGGAGTTGAGCGTGCTTAGTTGCCCGACGACTCTGATCTCATAGCTGTAGTGGTGCCAACCAGTCATAAATGAGCATAGTGCAAAACATGAACAAACAAAACGGCAAATAAAACAAATCAAAAGAAACAACATGACTCTGAGAACTCCGCCTGAGCTTATTGTTAGCCGGGGTGCGGCTAGCATTGAGCTACCATAGCATATTAGCTCAGGATAGGAGTTGAGCGTTCTTAATTGCTCGAAGACTCCGATCTCATAGCTGTAGTAGGGTCGACCGGTCATAGACGAGCATAGTACAAAATATGAACAAACAAAGCAACAAATAAAACAAATTAAAATGAACAAAGAAACAATTTGACTCTGAGAAGTCCACGATGTCGCCGTCTAAGCAGCGCCATCTTGGAGACGTCACGTTCAATCCAAAAGGACATGAAGCATAATAAAATTTATCCTTTAGGTATCGTTTGTTAAACATGCTACAGAACATAAAATCTCACACACAAACATTCTAAACATTAACTGAGGTACTGTAGTGGAATAATAATTGAAAAAGACTTTAATACAATACTAGTGCTTTACAACAGTATATGCTGTACAATGTTTATATTTTATCATCAATAAATATAACAGTAAAAATTGAAAAGTTTTTCTTAATTATTACTACATTTTACTACATTAATACTGTATTACTGTGTTTAAGAAGCATATTTTAGTGCATGTAATAGATACATAATATTTTACTTCCAGTTGCTCATTCGCACATGTAATATGATACATGGAGTTTTACTTCCGGGTACAGAACTCGCGGATTATCTTCATTCACGGGAGGGGCTGGAACCAAACCCCCATGAATATTGAGGGCCTACTGTATATATATATATCCTGCAGTCACTTACCCTGCTGATGGGCCAGCTTCTTTGTCAATAATAATTCCGACATGTTTTCTTTTAAGATGCTCCCACATCACTGTAGCGCTCCCGTGTCGAGCTGTCTCACTTTTACAAAGCCTGCATTCAACACATTTTCGGGGATGATGGAGATTAAAATGCTCCAGAACTTTTGAAGATTTCGGGCGAACACTTTTTTCCAGCCCAGTGCCGCAAACAGTCGACTGAGCCATATTTTGTCATGTTTATGAAGATTAAAAACTGTGAGGCACACATATGACATGTCCATTCAACACCGTACTGAGTGAACTCGTCTGTAATGGCTGATTACGCAATAATTGCGAGACTTATTGATAACGAGATTTGTTGCGAACACTTTTAATAATCGATTTTTATCGATTCGATGTTGCAGCACTAGTATATATGCATGCTTTATCCTAATTACTGTTGCAAGGAGGCTGTGTGTGTGTGTTTAAGTTCTGGCCACAGGACACACTGAGTTTGTATCATTTCAGGCAGTGTGATCATGTCCATGGGATGATGTGGATCCTACAACAGCACGGCTTTCCATCCACACTCATGGCATGACTCAATTCTGCTGGACATTAGTGACCGTACTTGTGGGGAGATACAGGGAATTAGAAGACACAAGTGGATATAGGGAGTGGGATTAAGGACAACTATTTTATGGATGCAGGGATTGGAGATGGAAAGGAGATTCAGGGAAATGATGGGAGAGAAAGAGAGAGACAGAGAGAGAGAGAGAGAGAGAGAGAGAGAGAGAGAGAGAGAGAGAGAGAGAGAGAGAGAGAAGAGGAGCCCGGATGCCCATCTGCTGTTGGAAACGCTGCCAGATGATCCTCTGGATGCCTAATTTCCTCATGCAGCCTCATTGGCTGATGGCGTCATGCCCATTCCAGTGGTCTCTTTGTGTCTCTCTTTGCAGCCTTATGATAAGCACCACATCATTGAGTATGATCTTGTTGCGCACTGTGGTGGAGGGGAAACAGCCACCTCCAACAGGCTTCTTTGAGCCCCTCACCAAGGAGGAATGTTTAATCAGCTTCCTCCAGATGCAGTGATCAAAAGTTCTGGTGAAACTGCTCAGGGGAGTGGCTTATTGGCTCAGTGACTCATTGGAGCACAGCAACATTTAGATCCTTGTAATGCATCGAGGAGGCTGGAGGAAGCTGCATGGCTGTGAGCTGAACCTCACCAGTCAGGAGATGCAGGTGAGATGAGAGGGGTGTGAACCCGCTGCATCACATCCAGCAGCAGCTACTGATCCTCCTACATCGCTCAGAGAACCCCTGTGATGAGCTGGTGTAATTTGGCATGCAAGGTTGCCAGCATCATTTGCTCTTTGCTGGTGATCTTGGCCATGGTCTTGAAAAAGTCAGACAGCTGAACAGATTGTATCCTGGGTTTCAGCTACAGTGTAGCTGATGCATTCTGATGATAGCAAGTTAAGAAACTTGGAAAGTTTTGCTGGTTTAGAGGCTTTGTTTGGCACAGAGAAATACAGACCTTCTTCAAAGCAGATTGATAAAGTCACATTTGATGAAGAAATCCTAGCTCTTGAAAATAACAATAAAAAAAAAACCATCTTCTTACCATGGCCTAGGTTTGATTCCTAGGCTCAAGCATTTCTGCGTGGAGGTTGCATGCTCTCCTGATGCTTGCATTGTTTTTCTCTGGGTTTTCTCACGCATTCAAAAACATGCACAGTAGGCTAATTGGCTGTTCCAAATGATACATAGGTGTGAGTGTAAGTGTGAATAGTTGTACGTGTGGTGGCCCTGTGATGGTTTGGGGAGCTGTCCAAGGTGTACTTTACCCAGAGTCAACTGAGATGGACACTAGCCTTCCCATGACCCTAGTTCAATTAGGCAGCTTAAATTGTGCGGTTTCAATAACCTTTTTCTGTGTAGAGAATAAAACGAAGCAATTATTGCTCACACAGTAATGATACTGTAATGCAACAAGTCATGTGATCATCTTATATTTGGATAGGCAACAATGATTCAATTTGCATATGAGCACCTTGTGCTGTATAATTTTTTTCTTCATATGTAAAGGTGCATGTTTCTTTTAATGTATGTGAACAGAGGTGTACATGAATTATTAAAATCCCCAGTTCTAATTTATTCAGAAGTTCACTAGTTTATATCTGATTTCTCAGATTATATCGGAATACTGTTATTATTGCCGTTCGCTTGCTTTATACCGACTGGGGAATAGGACATGAATTCTTGTAAGCTGCAACTTGTAAGTAGAATGTAATTAAAAACCATCTGATCATGAAAATATACACATTCATATATAACAGGTTCTAGCAGTCTATAATAATCAATCTATAATTTTTTTTCACACAAGTGCTGAGTTAAAAATTTTGAACAAAGTTCCTACCTAGTTTTTAGTATTATTTTACATGTTCTTGCACAAGTATTATGATCATGAATGCTTTAAAAAGATAAGAAAAAAATACTTTTATTTTGTATTTACTAGGTATTATGTTTTCTGAAATCATACGAGATGTTTCTGATTCCAGAGCAGGTCCCTGCCCCTTTCTTCACTGTAAGAAAAGGTTTTTTTGCTTGTGTCTTCTTTTTCTTCTCTTGGGTAAAGAGTGTAGAAGTTTTCGACAGAGTAAAATCTTCCAAACCATGTAACATTTGGAACAGTAACAAATATAACAGGAACGAACACAAGTGGCCAAGCTGAGAATATAATGTTTCATAGGTATTTAAGTGGAGTCACAACAGATATCTGTGAAGGAGGTCCATCAGAGATTTTGCAGTAGAGAGCCGATAAGTCCCTCCTCTTGGACAATTTTGTTCTATTTTAATTAAAGTTGGTGGCAAACCTTTTACTACCTCCATCAATCATCCAAACTGCTATTGGGGTTTTTCAAGCACTGCATATTAGTCAGTGTGGTTGGGAGGGCTCTCGATTCTGTTACAGTGGTACCTTGACTTACGAAATTAATCCTTTCTGAGGGCAAACTCGTAAGTCAAAAAGTTTGTTAGATAAAACAAAAATTCCCATCGGAAATAATAGAAAACCAATTAATCTGTTCCAACCTCCTCCTAGACTCATATAACCTGACACAAACATGTATATTTTACCTAATATATTAAGGATAAAGATGTAAAAACAATAAATATTTCATAAACAAAAATAAACAATAAGTCAACTAACCCTTCCAATCATCAACTGCAGCAAAGATTTCACGTGGGCTGGTATGAGGTGGTGCGTAACAGAGAAGAAGGAGGAGGAGGAGAATTTTGTGCATGTGCACGCTACGAATGCCAGTGAGGAAAGGCTTGTGGTGAGCTCCCACAAGGCCAATGCTTCTCAAATAGTGGGGCACACCCTCGTTGAGGGGCAGAGTGTGATGTCAGGAGGGGTGCATATGACCCTGGAGAACATGCTTTTTTGCCATACTGGACTAGAAGATTAGATAAGATAAGATAAGATACAGCTTTATTAATCTCACAATGGAGAAATTCACTGTTACAGGCTCTTGAGGTACCATCAGTAGGGGGCGCAAAAATAGATACAAGTACAAACATACACACATACATATATATTATATAAGTAAATAAATAAATAGATACATAAATAGTATAAATTAATAAACAATAAAATAAAAGAAGGGAACGACTTTATAGACTGGCCTATATTAAAGTGTAATGTATCTGAGTGCAGAGTAGATGGGTTGATATGGTTCACAGTCAGTGGGGTAGATGTGGGTGATTAAAGTGGGCGGGGTTTTTATTGCACATAACCGGTATTTTCACAGACAGTTACAAAGTGGCGTTGTACAGTCTGATAGCGGTGGGAATGAACGACCTGCGGTAGCGCTCCTTCCTGCACTGAGGATGTCTCAGTCATCCACTGAAGGAGCTACTCAGCTCCTCTACAGTCGGGTGCAGTGGGTGAGAGCTGTTGTTCATGATGGATGTGAGCTTTGCTACCATCCTCCTCTCACTCACCTCCTCCACAGAGTCCAGTGGGCAGCCGAGGACAGAGCTGGCCCTCCTGACCAGCTTGTTCAGTCTCTTTCTGTCCCGCTCTGTGCTGCCCGGGGCCCAGCAGATGGCAGCGTAGATGATTGCAGAGGCTACCACAGAGTCATAAAATGTCCTGAGCAGAGATCTGCATACTCCGAAGGATCTGAGTCTCCTCAGAAGGTGGAGGCGACTCTGGTCCTTCTTGTACAGGGCGTTGGTGTTGTGGGACCGGTCCAGTTAAGGTGAACGCCCAGGTATTTGAAACTGTTCACTATCTCAATGTTCTGTCCCTGGACGTTCACTAGTGAGTGTGTGTGTGTGTGTGTGTGTGTGTGTGTGTGTGTGTGTGTGTGTGTGTGTTAGTGTGCTTCTTCTGAAGTCGACCACCATCTCCTTCGTCTTCCTGGTGTTCAAGCACAGGTGGTTGCGCTCACACCAGTCCACGAAGTCAACGATGACCGACCGGTACTCCAGCTCGTTCCCCTCTGACACACGGCCCACGATGGCGGAGTCGTCTGAGAACTTCTGGAGGTGGCAGCTGTCTGTGCTATAGCTAAAGTCCGAGGTATAAATGCTGAAAAGGAAGGGTGAGAGGACGGTGCCCTGCGGTGCCCCCGTGCTGCAGGCTGCCACCTTTGACTTACAGCCGCGCAGCACGCGTACTGTGGACGGTTAGTAAGGTAGTCAGTGATCCAGGCAGCAAGATGCCCGTCCACTCCCACGTCCTCCAGCTTCCCCCGCAGAAGCGCTGGCCTGATGGTGTTGAAGGTGCTGGAGAAGTCAAAGAACATGACACTCACAGCGCTGCCAGAGATTTCCAGGTGGATGAGTGCCCGCTGCAGAAGGTAGATGACAGCGTCTTCTACTCCGATGTTGGACCTGTGGGCAAACTGCAGCGGATCTAGGGTGGGGCTCACCATAGAGCGGAGGTGTATGAGGAGGAGCCTTTCCATGGTTTTCATAAGGTGGGAGGTCAGGGCGACAGGTCTGTAGTGGGCTGGTTCTTGCACATTTGTTGGTATTTGAACATCCTCTACAGTAGGTGGCAGTGACGTTCTCACTGTGTTCCCTATGTGTTCCCAAAGCTCGTATCATGGAAAATTCATTATAAAAAACACTTGTAAGTCAATGTAAAAAAAAATTTGTGGCAAAAATGAAGCATTACACTGGCACCAAAATTTTCATTAATTTTTAATTCATATGTATGAATTCAAAGTGATGGCCTGGCGAGCTGCCCAGGGTGTACACTGCCCCCGCCCAGAATCAGATAAGATGGGCACCAGCCTCCCTGCAACCCTAATTAGCGTTAAGCAGTTCAGAAGAGGACCTGCTCTTTTTTCTTTCCTAAGAAACTTCCTATTTGATGATACACTAATGCGCTGTACTATGTTTGTCCACTGTGTTACCAGACTCACTTCCTTTACCATTGGCTGTAACTCTTTCAATTTAAAATTCTGCCTAATCAACAGAGAGAAAGATAAGCAGCATCAGAGATCTGATAATATTGTTCCAGCTGTGGCAGTAGCTGAACTGCAGCCGCAACTCCTTGACACCCACGACAAAGTTCACAGTCTTCAGAGTGTACTGTGTCTCGGCCACTTGCTCATCGCACATGTTTTGCTACTCCTCGTTCTGTGCTCCCTCATCGTACATCACTGTGCAATGCCATGGCTCTCTGCTTGGTTGACAGTCGTGTTGCATCTTCATCAGCCAGGGCTTCCATTGTTCTTCGAGGTTTCTTATTCCATTTTGTGTATAATTCAGCTCTAGCCAGAATACTTTCTCCATTGTTCATCTCTTCACTTTGATTTCCATCATAATGCATTGCTGAAATAAATGTTCTGGGAGCTCCAACCATACTCTTCTTTCTCCACAGTGGATCTCCCATTTTACAGAGCACATCCCTACTCAACAGCTTGGCTGGAGTATCTGGTGAGAATAATAGCAGTGCTTGTACCATCACTCCTTGTATATTTAGCTCTTGAGGCTCAGTAAATCGTAAACACTCTGTTTTCCCTGAGAAGCCTATTGTTTTTACTGCTTTACTTGAGAGCAAGAGCTTTCAGCCTTCTCTTTCTATACTTGTACGCATCACACCAGTGTCAATTAGAAAGGATGAGTGAATCTATGGTCCTTGTTTTGCTGGAATAGTGGATTCTTGTGTGGGGTGCAGTGAGGTGGCATACTGTGCCCGCTTCCCCTCCAGCTTCTCTGGGCCTCTTCACATGCTCCCCGAGGATGGCCCCATAGGGCCTGAACCTGGGTTTGCTGGTCCTTGGGGCAACTGGTTGGGCCCTATCCAGGGAACCAAAACATGCTCTCTGTGGACTTCTTAGCTTCCTTCTCTCATCATCTTTGCAGCTTCATATAGTGTATCACATTATCTGCAAAGGTAGGCCAGATCATTGTGCTCAGGCACTCTCTTTTCCACGCTTCCTGGATCTGCCTGTGTATGTCTTTCTCTGTAATTTCCAATGTTTACTATGGTGATTTCCAATTTAAGCTGCATCATACTTCGGATCCTCATCTGGCAGTTTTATACCTGCGCCATCGAATATCTCAGTCATTTTTGCTTTTCCTAGTGTATGTGAACATAGACCTTTAATGTCCCCCAGTGCCAGCATCCATCCTATTGTCTTGTACTTGAACTGCAAGATTCATTTATCTGCTCCTTCACAGATTCAGGGCAGCCTGCCAACCAGCCGTGTCACGTCCATGAATGACCATGGTACATAAGTTGTTACTTGGCCTTTCAGTATTACTGCCATCTGGAGCCCCTCCTCATTCTCCTGCCCATTCTGATTCTTCAATGGTTGCTTGTCCACTTCACAGACGTGTCTCATCATGCTGTCCCTCTCTCTATTTTGTCTCGTCATATGCTGCCTTAAGTTCATGCTCAGTAGTTCCACTGTTTCATTGGTTGTTATCCTTTCTTCAATCCCTTCCATGTCCCGTATCTCTCTTATTGTCTGGTTGGCCATATCCGGTTTCTCCAGTAGCCTTTTTCACATTCTTGCCAGGTCTTCTCGGAATCTTTGGCACTCACCCTCAGTCAGTGGCATTCTTCTTTGGCTCAACTGTGCCAACATCAACTGAGTCTGGTCTTGGTCAATCATTATATAAAACATTTGATCATGTCTTTTCCCCCCACATTGGGCTCTCAACTCTAGCCCATCCATTCTTCTCCTTGTCTCTTCCAATTCTTTGTTTGTTTGCTCTGTTAGCATGTGTGTTTTCTCTTTGACCATCCGGACATCTTCCTGGGCTCCTCTTTCTGTCATTGCGACTTGTTCACTCAGATTCCGGAGTTCATTCTCGAATTTTGTCTTGGTTACTGGTATCATCTTCACCAGTTCATCTATGAAGTACATGTCCTCTCTCTCCATCTCCACTGTGCCTTCAATGCCTCCTTCACTGCATACTTTCTACATTTCATGTCTGCTGTGCACACTTTGCTTTTCTTCATTCTCCTACATCCAGTCTTGCCATTCTCCTGGCTTTCCTTGCCTGATTCCTCCTCAGCCCCATTGCTTTTTCTTTTTTATCTGAGCATGATCATATAAACCTATGGCTCTTCGTGCAATGCTCCTCCTCCATAGTCCTTTCTTAGATTAGAACATGGTCCAGGTCAGACCTACCTCCTGAACAAACAAAAAAACACATTGGAAGATAAATTCAAGATTATTTAGAGAGAGATGTCCAGCAATTCACTAATGCGACGTATGATTCATGCCACAACATAATACACACAAAATATTGACCACTTTAATTGTCAATGGCTTTATTAGTCCCTTGGAGTATGTGCACTCATTTTGAGTTTGTGATAGTTATTAAAAATTTGTAAAATCTAAGACACCTCCAAAAGAATATGAGAGAATTGTCACCGAACATTTTAAGAATTGTCCCAATAGTGACGGTAAGGCTGTTTTGACCAGAAGTAGCACCAGTGTTGGAGTACCCTATGTCTTACAGGTTTTGATGGCTCACTTCAAAGAACAAAATTATGCCCTCATATTTGAAACAAATGAACCCAGTGAGAAGCAAACGTTCATGATAAACATGCCAGCTAAATATTTATTGAATGATTTCATAGTGTTTTGATTGGTTGCAAACAGAGTTATTGTGTACACTATCTGAATAACATTTATTCTTCAACCTCACTCATTTAACTTGTAAATTACTTTTAGTGATATAATAATAGGATAAAATGGAAGTGCAAGTTTCATCACACCAAACGGTTGCTTAACTCTGGTTCCTGTGATACAGAAACCTAATAGCTGGTAACAACGGGTCAGGTTCACTATACTCCAAAGATTGCTCAAAGGACATGGTCAAAAGCCTCTAAATCCACAAGGCACATGTGAACAGACTGAGGAAGCTCACATGCCCCTCAAGGATCCTATAGAGTGTATAGACCTGGTTGAGTGTGAGGAGTGTTAGTGCTACAACGAAAACCACATTGTACTTCCTGAATCTCAGGTTCAGCTATCATATAATTTTCTCGAGACAGACTCATTGAAAGACATTCCTCTTAAGTCTCTCGAGAAAATTAGCTCTTTGTTACATTGGACCCTTTGAGATTGAAACTGTCATTAACCCTTCTGCTGTCAAGCTCAAATTTCCTGCCTCCACAAAGATTCAATCCAGTTTTCATGTCTCACAGATCCAACCAGTCTCTTCCAGTCCTTTTGTGCTCTCCAGCCATTCTCCCTCCTCCCACCAGGGTCAATCTTTTAATAAGAGCCAGCCTCATTGATCAGGTGTATACTGCAGACCTGGGGTTCTCCTCCGGTCATCAAGGGGACAATATCTTGAAAGGATCTTCCAGGTCTGGATCCAGGTGCAGAGAGAGAGAGAGAGAGACCAAGAGGGTCTGGGCCCTCTGCAGGTAATATTGGCACATCTAGAATTTTATCAATAGAGGAAAACATGGGTGCTTGGTAGCCCAAGGAGACCTCAAATGTGGAAAACCCAGTGGCAGAGGAAGTTGCAGAGTCCAGGAAGATGGGTTATTGGCACATACAGCCACCACAGAGGGCGGCACCCAGTTGATGATTTAGCCGTTTTGTTTGTCCTTTGGTTTGAAGATGGTAGCCAAATCTGAAGCATGCTCCAGTGCCCAGGACTCTGTTAAAGGTATGTAAATGGAAGATGCATTAATGATTTCAAAAATGATCTTGGATGGGATGCTGTGAAGTCTGAAGATATACTCCAAAAAGGTTAACAATTTCAGTAGGAGAAGGCAGTCTTTCCAGAGATACAAAGTGGGCTGCTTTAGAAAACTGGGCAATAATGGAAAGAATTGTGGACTTACTCTTGGAGGGTGGCAGTCTAGTGAAAAAGTTGAGTGCAATATGGGTCCAGGGTCTACCAGGGACCTCCACTATTGCTTCTGGAACAAGTGGTGCATGCCAAGACCTACTCTATAGCATCTCCATCTAAATACTGAAAAAGTATTGAAGGAAAGAGTTGGTTTGATGGATACCTGGGTAACAGGTAAATTTAGCCAAGCGAATCAAATGGAAAACAGAGAACTGGGCAGATGAAGGGATGAATCGGCAGTTGGGAAGTCCAGTACCAGGATCAGGTTTGGACTGCAGGCCCTGTGTACTCAATTGCTGAGGTCTTCTTCTTTTCCTTTCGGCTGTTCCCTTCAGGGGTCGCCACAGCAAATCATCTGTCTCCATCTCACCCTATCTTTTGCATCTTCTTCCCTTACACCAACTACCTTCATGTCCTCCTTCACCACATCCATGAATCTCTTCTTCTCACTTCTTTCTCTAGGTGTTCTGCCTGGTAGTTCCAACCTCAGCATCCTTCTACCAATATATCCACTATCCCTTCTTTGTACATGTCCAAACCATCTCAATCTAGCCTCTCTGACTTTGTCTCCAAAACCTCAAACATGTGCTGTCCCTCTGATGTACTCATTCCTGATCCTATCCATCCTCATTACTCCCAAAGAGAACCTCAACATTTTCATCTCTGCTACCTCCAGCTCTGCCTCCTGTCTTTTCCCCAGGGCCACTGTCTCTAAACCATACAACATCGCTGGCCTCAACACCGTCTTGTACACTTTTCCTTTCATTCTTGCTGATACCCTCTTATCACACATCACACCGGACACTTTTGTCCATCCATTCCAACCTGCCTTCACACTCTTCTTCACCTCTTTTCCACACTCTCCATTGGTCTGTATTGTTGAGCCTAAGTACTTAAAATCCTTCACCTTCTTTATCTCTGCTCCCTGTAACCTCACGGTTCCTCTTGGGTCCTTCATGTTCACACACATGTATTCTGACTTACTCAGGCTAACCTTCATTCCTCTCCTTTCCAGGGCATACCTCCACCTCTCTAGGTTTTCCTCCACTTGTTCTCTGCTCTCACTACAGATCATAATTGTCATCTGAAAACATCATAGTCCATGGAGATTCTTGTCTAACCTTGTCTGTCAGCCTGTCCATCACCATAGCAAACAAGAAGGGGCTCAGAGCTGACCCTTGATGCAGTCCCACCTCCACCTGGAACTCTTCTGTCACGCCAACAGCACACCTCACCACTGTCTTACATCTCTCATACATGTCCTGCACCACTCTAACATACTTCTCTGCCACTCCAGACTTCCTCATACAATACCACAGTTCTTCTCTCAGTACCCTGTCATATGCTTTCTCCAGATCCACAAAGGCACAATGCAGCTCCTTCTGACCTTCTCTGTACTTCTCTATTAACATCCTCAAAGCAAATACTGCATCTGTGGTGCGCTTTCTTGGCATGAAAACAAACTGTTGTTCACAAATGCTGACCTCTGCCCTTAGTCTCGCTTCCACTATTATAACAAAGAAACAATTTGACTCTGAGAACTCCGCGACGTCGTCAATCCAAGTTCAATGTAAAAGGACATGAAGAGTACTGTAATAAAGTTTATCATTTTGGCATCGTTTGTTAGACATGCTACAGAACATAAAATCTCACGCATAAACAGGAACTTAAGTACTATACTGGAATAATAATTGAAGAAGATTTTAATACAACAGTTCAGAGAAAACCGTTGTTTCTCAGGAGAAAGTCTTAGTTCTTCAGAAGAGACATCCAGCGTTTTCTATCACTTAGCCAGAGAAGATGCACAGCGTTTGAGTGGTATCATAGAGCTTAATTGGTAATTAAAACACACACAAAAAAAGAGGCTCATTGACAACTTGTGCATGAGTGAGGAAAAAGGGGTGGGACATCAGCTCAACCAATCAGGAGAAAGGAGGACAGCCATTGGCTGAATTTGAATCACGTGCCGGTTGCTCGGCAGTCAGCGAATACTCAAACTGTGGGTGCAAAACCGCGAATAGTCAAGGGCCTACTGTATTAAATTCTCAAAAGATGATAGTTTCTCTCTGGAAGCCAGCTAATCTTTCATTTGGTCATTTAGAGAGGTCAGAAAAAAATGCTTGTAGAGCATTTTATACCCAACCATTCTCTGTTGCAAGGATTCTGATCTCGGTTCATAAATTCATAATCACTATTATTCCCCTGTCATATGTTTAACTACCTCTTGGCCTCTCCATTGCTTACCCTAAGGGGCTGGGGAAAAGTCCTTTTAAATTCCTCTAGCCTATGAACTGAAAAATGCGAAGGCCCAAGATAATGTCTTCCCTTTAAGAATCAACATAATGAATGACACCTCCATTGAATCACTGAGAAAGTAACAAGGATAACAAATAACTGCCAGAGAGCATTGCACTAGGAAGCAACCACAACCTTCTTTGTTGCCAAAATACAGCTCTGGTAAGCAGAGGGTGTCTCTATCCTGTGTCCAACAGGTGTGGCTCAATCTTCCAGCTTTATTTGTTCAGGCTCTTTCAGCTTGTCTAAATCCTGGAAAACCCCGTGATAAATTGTCCTGAAGTCAGTTTCAGTTCTTATGACTGTGTCCATTCTATACACAAGCCATAAAGCCTCTCACTCTGATCTGCTTATCAGTGACTGTACCAGCCCTGACACAAAATTCTGCAGAATTCTGCATCCTTTTGCAGTCATTTCTGCTTTAAAGCAGCCTTTCACTTTAAGCGGGTATCTACTTGGAACCAAGAATGTCTTTTTCAGCGTGAGCAGTGTCAGCACCTCGTTCTGATTCGTCCAGCCTTTCTAGAATAGATTTAACTTCTGCCCCAGTGTCAAGTTTGAAATCGACTTTCCCCCCATGTATCTGTAGGCGGAGCTGAAAGTATTGCAGAGAAGACATTGTGATTTGTTGTGGATGCTGTGGATGCTGAGAATGTTGAGGATTTAACTAATTGGTAGGAGGAGATGCGGAAGGATAAAGAGAAGATTTATGGAGGTGATTGGTGGGATGGAGAGCGATGAAGGGGACAGAGTAAGAAGGAGAAGGGTTATCCACTGTGGCATCCCCTAATGAGAGCAGCCAGAAGAAGAAAAAGTAAAGTAGCGGTTGCATGACAACACTGGTTATGACTCCGGTGCAAAACCATACAGTATATTACATTAAGACGGAACATGTACATTAACAAAAACATTTATTAAAGTGAACTCCATGGTCTGTCCACATGTTCTGTGTCCCTGCCAGCAGCAGCTTACAGTTCAGTAGGTTATAAGAAGCAGCATTAAAAAACAATACAGAAACTACAGTACGTTTCAAGCTCATTTGTTCTCACAGCCTCCTCTAAGTTTTTGCAAACGTACAGCTGTGTCTGATATTTCAGTGAATTCATTGGTCTGGCTGACCAAAGAGATACTCCTTCTTGGCACTGATTACCTTGTGGGAATTGGTGGTGGTACAAAGACTTAATGAGGAAGAGAAGAATAGGATTATAAGAACTGGGTCTGACTTGCAGGCATTTGTTGTTCTTCTTGCTGATACCTAAGGGACCATTAAGCTGAAAATAATTGGCTCCCACTCTGCTCTGGCCATTGATTCTTTGTGCCAGTGAGCACTCTGACTCAAGACCCCCCCACACACACATATACACACACACACACACACACACACACACACACACACACACACACACACACACACACACACTCACTCATTCAACCCCCAACACACACACACACTCACTCATTCAACCCCCAACACACACACACACACACACACACACACACACACACACACACACACACACATCAAAAGGTGAATGTCAAATGATACATCAGAATTTTACCTTTCATTCTCTGATATTTATACCTGGATGCATTAAATAAATTAAATTAATTTCAAATGTCTTCAGTGAATCAGGAAAAAACATAAATAGCCTTCTCTCACAGGCACCCTGTGTATATATTGACATTGTGACTCCAGTAATTTTAACAGTGAAATGATTCTTGGTGAAAGACAGGCTTGAGTATTTCCAAAAATGGTGATCTCCAAGGGTTTAAATAACACCACTCTCAAGAATTTAAACAAAACACAGATAGAAAATTTTAATCATTTATTAGTCTTCAACAACAGAAGTCACTCTTTCTCTGTCCCAGTCAGTGTCGTGTTCTAGTGCTTGTGCATTAATAATATACCATAGTTAATTTGAAAAATAGCTCAGCACCAGGTTATTCAACTGGCGGCCCAGGTTCCCGGGTCTGGCCTGCAGAGAATTTTATACTTGCACTTTGGAATAGCTACTCAAGTTATTCTAAAAAGTAAAAAGAAAACACACACACACACACACACACACACACACACATATATATATATATATATATATATATATATATATATATATATATATATATATATATATATATATATATATATATATATAAAATTATTTATTATTATTATTAAAAATTACAGAATGCATAAAAAAGTATGTAAAAATGTTGAAATGTCAGTTGTGTCACAACTGTTTCTCACCAGATCTGCCTCTCCTCATTGTATTACAACCTGCTGTTATCTCTGATTTTCGAGGTCTCTGCTCTCCGTGCACTCTTCCTGCCAATAATATTGTTACTGCTAATACAGCAGCCTGTCAACTTGGACAAAATGTCTCTCGTTATTTTGCTGTATCTGTAGCTGTTAATGTTTTTCAAGCCATAATTTTTAGGCCCCTCATTTGGGATTCTTTTCATGATCTGGCCCCCATTCCAAATTAATTAAATAGCCCTGGTCTGGCCTTTATGAAAAGACTAAATAAATTATTAATTCATTCATCATTCATTCATTTTTTTTCTGCACTGCTTAGTCCTAATTAGGGTCATGGGGATGCTCAGCAGACTCTGAATGAGGGCAAAGGACACTCTAGATTGCTTGCCAGGCTATCGCAGGGCAGAAACACACTCATGGCAATCCAATGGCCTACTCATTGTAAATGACAGCAATGTTTCTTTTACATGTTTTTCACCACAGACAATGAGAGACATGGCCAGCCTTTGATAACCCAGTTATCTGCACTGGGGGTACAGAAATGATAACCCATTGATGGTGGGTGGTGGTTGCCCATTGGATCCGATAATGACGTTGACATTCTGCAGTTCATCCATGCATGCGAAGGTGGCTCTGCAGTCCTAGTCTGGAGGTGCAGAGTCTTGAACAGTGGGGCATCGGAAGTCCGTTCTAGTGATTACTGCTGATACAGTTCTATGCCTCTTTTCTCTGGCAGCAATGAGCTTCTGGTACTGCGCTTCTTCAAAGTTGGCAGCTGCTTTGTGGATTGAGGTCCCCCATTCTGGTCTGTCCATAGCACGCTGCTCCAGCTCCTTCGGCTTCACGTGATACCACTGGATGTTTGCTTTCACAGTGTCTTTGTATCGCCGCTTTGGGCCGCCTTGGTTTCTTTCACTGAGCTGGAGTTCACCATACATCAGGCGTCTTGGCATCCTGAACTCCTCCATTCAAATGACATGCCCCACCCATTGAAGTTGAGCTTTGAGGACTTCCAAGTTGGTGATGTGGTCCTGTCAGCTGATTCTGAAGATGGAACGAAGAGCTTGCATGATTTTTGACATGTCAGCAATACAGTGTCCATGTTTCACAACTGTAGAGAAGGGACAGGAGTACCACAGCATTGCAGACCTTCAGTTTTGTTGATAGCCAGATACTGTGTTGGTTGAGTACTCGGGTGCGGAGTCTGCCCAGTGCCTGGCTAGCCTTCCTGAACCTGGAAGCTATTTCTTTGTCCAGGGAGCAATCACAGGAAATGGTGCTTCCCAGATACTTGAAATGGTAGACATTGACAAGTGGTGTGTCGTCAATGACAATGCTGGGTGCAGGAGGGTGGGTGTTTGGTATAGGTTGGTGAAGCACCTCTGACTTGCTGAGAGTGATGGTCAGGCCGAAGAGTTTGGAGGCCTCTAAGAAGTGGTCCAGCATCATCTGCAGGTTGAATTCAGTATGGGCCACAAGGGCGCAGTCATCAGGAAAGAGGACTTCTTGAAGGAGGGTTTGCAGGCTCTTTGTCTTGGGATGGTAGCAAATGTAGACCCCTATCTCCAGGTCTCACACGGCATGGGGTAGCATGCAGGTGAAGAACACGTTAAACAGGACTGGAGCCAGTACACAGCCCTGCTTTATATTGGTATAATTCCTTGAACCGCAGACTTTGGGCTCGGCAATCCAGCACCCTACCACCAAGCCACCACTGCCCCATGTGCCCCATGTAAAGTAATTCTTCTTCTTCTTCTTCTGTTCCTTTTGGTTGTTCCCTTCTGGGGTTACCACAGCAAATCATCTGCCTCCATCTCACCCTGCCCTCTGCCTCTTTTTCTCTTACACTGATGACCTTCAAGTCCTCCTTCACCTTATCCATAAATCTGCTCTTTGGTCTTCCTCTAGGCCTTTTGCCTGGCAGTTCAAACCTCAGCATCCTCCTATGAATATGTTCACTATCCCTCTGTACATGTCCAAACCAATCTAGCCTGACTTTGTCTCCAATACCTCTAACATGTGCTGTCCCTCTGATGTACTCATTCATGATCCTCATTACTCCCAAAGAGAACCTCATTTTCATCTCTGCTACCTCCAGCTCTGCCTCCTGTTTTTCCCCAGTGCCACTGTTTCTGAACCATACAACATCGCTGGCCTCATCACTGTCTTGTACACTTTTCCTTTCATTCTTGCCGATACCTTCCTATCAGACATCACACCGGACACTTTTCTCAAACCATTCCAACCTGCCTTCACACTCTTCTTCACCTCTTTTCCACACTCTCCATTGGTCTGTATTGTTGAGCCTAAGTACTTAAAATCCTTCACCTTCTTTATCTCTGCTCCCTTTAAACTCTTGGGTTCCTCTTGGGTCCTTCTCTTTCACACACATGTATTTTGTCTTACTGAGGCTAACCTTCGTTCCTCTCCTTTCCAGGGCATACCTCCACCTCTCTAGGTTTTCCTCCACTTGTTCTCTGCTCTCACTACAGATCACAATGTCATCAGCAAGCATCATAGTCCATGGAGATTCTTGTCTAAACTCGTCTGTCAGCCTGTCCATCACCATAGCAAACAAGAAGGGGCTCAGAGCTGATCCATGATGCAGTGCCACCTTCACCTTGAATTCTTCGGTCACGCCGACAGCACACCTCACCACTGTCTTACATCTCTGTGGCGCTATCTCTTGGCATGAAACCAAACTGTTGCTCACAAATGCTGACCTCTGCCCTTAGTCTCGCTTCCACTATTCTTTCACATAACTTCATCATCGTATGGCTCATCAACTTTATCCCTCTGTAGTTGCCACAACTCTGCACATCTCCCTTGTTCTTAAAAATGGGCACAAGCACACTTCTCCTCCATTCCTCTGGCATCTGCTCACTCTCTAAGACCTTGTTGAATGTTCTTGTCAGAAAATCTACTGCTACCTCACTGAGACACTTCCATACCTCCATGGGTATGTCACCAGGACCAACTGCCTTTCTACTCTTCATTCTCTTCAATGCTCTCCTCACTTCACCCTTACTAATCTTTGCTACTTCTTGGTCCTCAATGGCATTCTGGCCAGATGCCCAGGCCACCTCACTGGCCCCTCTCAATGCAGAAGACCAGCGAATCTACTCCGAGCTCTCCACGGATGGTAGAGCTTCTTACCTTATCACTAAGGGAGAACCCCGCCACCCGGCAAAGGAAGCTCATTTCAGCCGCTTGTATCCGGGATCTTGTACTTTCGGTCACTACCCAAAGCTCGTGACCATAGGTGAGGGTTGGAACATAGATCGACTGGTAAATTGAGAGCTTCACCTTGCGGCTCAACTCCTTCTTCACCACAACTGACCGGTACAGGCTCTGCTTAACAGCAGTGGCTGCAGCGATCCGTCTGTTGATCTCCCGCTCCATCCTTCCCTCACCCGTGAACAAGACCCCAAGATACTTAAACTCCTCCACTTGGGGCAGGACCTCATTCCCGACCCGGAGGGTGCATGCCACCCATGTCGACTGAGAACCATGGCCTCGGACTTGGAGGTACTGATCCTCATCCCGGCTGCTTCGCACTCAGCTGCGAATTGCTCCAATGAGAGCTGGAGGTCCCTACTTGATGAAGCCAAAAGGACAACATCATCCACAAAAAAACAGAGATGAGATCCGATGGCCACCAAACCAGAACCCCTCGACGCCTCGACTGCACATAGAAATTCTGTCCATAAAAATTATGAACAGAGTCGGTGACAAAGGACAGCCTTGGCGGACTCCAACTCCCACCGGAAACGCTTTTGTACATCCTCAGTCTTGGCCCTCCAATGCAGCCGTGAGGGGGGGGCACAAACCAGTGTCTCTCCCTCACGCCGGTCCCAAGCCCGGATAAATGCAGAGGGTTGCGTCAGGAAGGGCATCCGGCGTAAAACAAATGCCAAATAAACTATGCGAATCACAAGAAAGAACCACATACCGGATCGGTCGAGGCCCGGGTTAACAACGACCGCCATCAGTGCCGTCAACCAACAGGGTGCTGATGGAAATTGGACTACTGTTGGTCGAAGATGTCGAAGAAGGAGAGGCGGGAGGCGTGTCCGTTGCCAGAGAGAGAAGAGGAAAGGCATGAGTCTAGGACTGAAAGTAGGGACTTTGAATGTTGGAACTATGACAGGAAAAGGTAGAGAGCTGGCTGACATGATGCAGAGGAGGAAGGTGGACATACTGTGTGTTCAGGAGACCAGGTGGAAAGGTCGCAAGGCTAGAAGCATAGGAACAGGGTTTAAGCTGTTTTATCACGGTGTGGATGGGAAGAGAAATGGAGTCGGAGTCATCTTGAAGGAGGAGTTTGCCAGGAATGTTCTAGAAGTGAAAAGAGTGTCAGACAGAGTGATGAGTCTCAAGTTAGAAATTAAAGGTGTGATGGTCAATGTTGTTAGTGCTTATGCTCCACAGACAGGATGTGAGCGAGAAGAGAAGGAGAGATTCTGGAGGGAGTTAGATGAAGTGATGCAGAGTACCCCCAGAGGTGAAAGAGTGGTCATTGGGGCAGACTTCAATGGACATGTTGGTGCAGGAAACAGAGGGGACGAGGAAGTGATGGGTAGGGTTGGTATCCAGGACAGGAGCATGAAGGACAGATGTTGGTAGATTTTGCAAAAATGATGGAAATGGCTGTGGTGAATACTTTCTTCCAGAAGAGAGAGGAGCATAGAGTGACTTATAAAAGTGGAGGTAGGAGCACACAGGTAGACTACATCTTGTGCAGGCGATATAATTTAAAGGAAGTCAGTGACTGCAAAGTAGTAGCGGGTGAGAGTGTTGCCAAACAGCATAGGATGGTGGTGTGCAGGATGATGCTGATGGTGAGGAAGGTGAAGAAGGCAAAGGCAGAGCAGAAGACAAAGTGGTGGAAGTTGAAAAAGGAAGAGTGTCAGGTTGTCTTCAAGGAGGAGTTGAAACAGGCTTTGGGTGGTCAGGAAGTGCTTCCAGATGACTGGACAACTACAGCTAATGTGATCAGGGAGACAGGTAGGAGAATACTTGGTGTGTCATCTGGAAGGAAAGTAGATAAGGAGACTTGGTGGTGGAATGAGGAAGTGCAGGAGTGTGTACAAAGGAAGAGATTAGCTAAGAAGAAGTGGGACATTGAGAAAACCGAAGAGAGTAAACAGGAGTACAGGGAGACACAGCGTAAGGCAAAGGTAGCAGTGTCAAAGGCCAAACAGAGCGCGTTTGATGACTTGTATGCTCGGTTGGAAAGTAAGGAGGGAGAAAATGATTTATATAGGTTGGCACAGCAGAGAAATAGAGATGGGAAGGACGTGCAGCAAGTTAGATTGATAAAGGACAGAGAGGGAAATGTATTGACTGATGACAGAAGTGTGCTGGGAAGATGGAAAGAGTACTTTGAAGAGCTGATGAATGAGGAAAATGAGAGAGAAAAAAGAGTAGAAGAGGTGACTGTTGAGGACCAGGAAGTAGCAAAGATTAGTAAGGGTGAAGTGAGGAGGGCATTGAAGAGGATGAAGAATGGAAAGGCAGTTGGTCCAGATGACATACCGGTGGAGGTATGGAAGTGTCTAGGAGAGGTAGCAGTAGATTTTCTGACAAGAACATTTAACAAGGTACTAGAAAGTGAGAGGATGCCAGAGGAATGGAGGAGAAGTGTGCTGGTGCCCATTTTTAAGAACAACGGAGACGTGCAGAGTTGTGGCAACTACAGAGGGATAAAGTTGATGAGCCATACGATGAAGTTATGGGAAAGAATAGTGGAAGCTAGACTAAGGGCAGAAGTCAGCATTTGTGAACAACAGTTTGGTTTCATGCCAAGAAAGAGCACCACAGATGCAGTGTTTGCCTTCAGGATGTTAATGGAGAAGTACAGAGAAGGTCAGAGGGAGCTGCAATGTGCCTTTGTGGATCTGGAGAAAGCATATGACAGGGTGCCGAGAGAAGAACTGTGGTATTGCATGAGGAAGTCTGGAGTGGCAGAGAAGTATGTTAGAGTGGTGCAGGACATGTATGAGAGATGTAAGACAGTGGTGAGGTGTACTGTCGGTGTGACACAAGAGTTCAAGGTGGAGGTGGGACTGCATCAAGGGTCAGCTCTCAGCCCCTTCTTGTTTGCTATGGTGATGGACAGGCTGACAGACGAGGTTAGACAAGATTCCCCATGGACTATGATGTTTGCAGATGACATCGTGATCTGTAGTGAGAGCAGAGAACAAGTGCAGGAAAATCTAGAGAGGTGGAGGTATGCCCTGGAAAGGAGGGAATGAAGGTTAGCCTCAGTAAGACAGAATACATGTGCATGAATGACAAGGACCAAAGAGGAACGGTGAGATTACAGGGAGCAGAGATAAGGAAGGTGGAGGATTTTTAAGTACCTAGGCTCAACAATCCAGAGCAATGGAGAGTGTGGAAAAGAGGTCAAGAAGCGTGTGCAGGCAGGTTGGAATGGTTGGAGAAAAGTGTCCGGTGTGATGTGTGATAGGAGGGTATCGGCAAGAATGAAAGGAAAAGTGTACAAGACGGTGTTGAGGCCAACGATGTTGTATGGGTTAGAAACAGTGGCCCTGGGGAAAAGACAGGAGTCAGAGTTGGAGGTAGCAGAGATGAAAATGTTGAGGTTCTCTTTGGGAGTAACTTGAGGATAGATAGGATTCGGAATGAGCACATCAGAGGGACAGCACATGTAAGACGTTTTGGAGACAAAGTCAGAGAGGCTAGATTGAGATGGTTTGGACATGTACAGAGGAGGGATAGTGAGTATATTGGTAATAGGATGCTGAGGCTGGAACTACCAGGCAAAAGGCCTAGAGGAAGACCAAAGAGACGATTCATGGATGTGGTGAAGGAGGACATGATGGTCGTTGGTGTAAGAGAAGAAGATGCAAAGGATAGGGTGAGATGGAGGCAGATGATTCGCTGTGGCGACCCCTGAAGGGAAAAGCCGAAAGGAAAAGAAGAAGAAGAAGAAGAAGTCTTGGCCCTCCGTCGCTTTACACTGCTGATATCGAAGTGTGGGAGAATGATGGAGTCCTGCTCCACCTTATTCTGTGTGGAGTACAGCTGATTTTTAAGGTACTGCAAATCGTTCTGTGTCAAAGTCATAGCTGCACACATTGCAGTGTTGTGTGTATGTAATACACGGGGAATTATCTCAACCCCGCTGTATTCAGCTTCTTTGGCCTCATAACGGGCAGAACTTTTCGGTCTGTGGTGTTTATGTTTACCTGTTGGTGAAACCATCACGGGCTCATCCATTTCATCGAAGTCCTCCATGTTTCCGCTTCAAAATTAGCGAGAAAACCGCAAAATTTACCCCACTTTAGAAACTAACCATGGGTGTTGCCATGTTGAGCATCACACGATCTGATGCGCAATTTTGATGGCGGAATGGATGTTGCGGATTCTGGTAAATTATGTGAATGGCGTTTAGCGGATCTTGATAAAAAAACATGTTTTCAGGTCAGTAATGCATGGGATATAGCAGGTTTTGCAAGTAATTAGACGTGATAAGCTTTTACTTAAGAGGCAAGAGCTACCATTTGGCAGCACCAGCTCAATTTTCTTTTGTGATGGTGTTTAGTGGGCTTTGCACCTGAACTCTTCATATTTAGAAAGAATTAATACGGAGGTGTTTAATAAAGCCATGTTCAGAATAAATGATATACACAAGTTTTCTTAAAACCTGTACAAAAATTCTAAATGCTACACCGTTGCTGAACGCCACAAGTTCACATGAATTGTTTGTATGTGTTGATTACGTACAAATCCGTTAGCATGTGATTCTAGTTGATTCTGACATGAGGCCCAAGTTTGTTTGAGTGAAATAATTTTTGTTTTCTACTTTCAAAAGGCTGAGGATGACAAACCGAGCAAGGCGGATGACGCAGTCCCTGAGGCCTGCGACGACACTTGATTTCTTATCCAGCAGTTTTTGACTGAGCTCTCAATGAAAACATGCTACGAAGATCTTTTTTCCAGCTGAACAAACAAATTGAGAAGCTTATGATGAAGCAGCGATTTAGCATTCACTGTTTAGTTTGCTGAAAATAGAACAATTGCTTTATGTAAGTGAAATATCTGAGATGCAATAAAATCTATTGTTTGCAGAATTATTCATCTGTCACACTCAAAGTTTAATCACTTGGCTTTTTGTTTGAAATGAAGAGTGAATGATAAATGTACTTGCATTTTGTGACGGTTTATGACAAACATAACATCAGTTCCTTTGTATGTGTGACCAATGATGATTCCCAGAAAATTTAACCTCCCAATATAGCTTGATAAACAAATAGCCATTTTGTGACATAGAGACAAGACTTTATAATAAAACAACTCTCAGCTGCAAGAGGCATCAACAAATGTTCCACAAATACTCTGCAAGTGATATTTATTGAAGGAGAGACAGGGCGTAATGGGAGGAAAGAGAAAATCAATTCTGGTTTCATCAGTTCTGGTCTGGGAGTACAAAGAAAATATGCTGCTAAGCTCAAACTTAAGCAGCAACCGTCTCCCTTATTGATTTTTTTATTTAGCTCCCAGCAGTGAAGGCTTCCCTACAGACCCAATCAGCCTGTCAACCCTACAGCTGAAGCCAGGAGAACAGGCTGTTAAACGAATTAAAGTCTTATTTAGTCTCTGTAGCAAGGACTATACACAAAAGCATCCTTGTCTCTTTCTGACACACACACATGCACACACACACACACACACACACACAGAGCGAGTGAGAGAGAGAGAGAGAGAGAGAGAGAGAGAGAGAGAGAGAGAGAGAGAGAGAGAGACTAGACTTAATAGAAAATTATATCCACTCTGGTACAAAAGTAAATTCTGCCAAAGAGCTTGAATGTGTGCATATGTTTGGCTTGTGGTGTCTACAGGGGAGGAAGACGTTCACACACAAAGTTCTATCCGTATTATTACATGTGTGCCCAAATTTTTTGCTAACGTTCCATGCATATTTAAGTTCCCCATTCACAGGTGAAAAACTGATGTGTTTTATCTTCCCTCTTCAGATAATTTTAGCTAAGTACAAAGAATTCCTTGTGAGACACCCCAACGCACACGCTTAGTAGCTCTTATTCACCTGTTCTACATCTTGTTTTGGTTCTGTATTTGTTTACAGTAACAATAATGAGACGGCATGACTGCAGGACAGATCTTGGGCACGAGTGATAAGCTTTGCTGCACACAATCAATTGGTAGAACGTGATTGTAGATTTCAAGAGAAATAATTTTGAACCTTTGGAACAGGCCAATAGGCCTTTAACAATATAATATCCTTGTGTTCATGAAGGTGATCCAAAATGGAATCTGAGGTGTATGCAATAGTTATTAAAGGCAAATGTAAATGTTATAAAGTAAATGTTATAAATGTAAATGTAAATGTTATAAAGGTAAATATGGACATTTTGAGAAGGGGGACAAATAATTTTAAATAAAAGTTTGCAGAGTGTGCTATTGCAGCTGTCCATCAGATGAGTAAAGATGTGAAAATGTCAAAATTATTACATAGATTTGCTCAAAGTGCCACGCCTCTCTGATTATTGTCCTCCTTAGCTGGTCTGTGAGATTTGGTGGGTGGCCATGTCTTGGCAGGTTGGTTGTGGTACCATGTTCTTTGCATTGGAAAATGATGGATTTGATGGTGGTCAAGGGATCATCAAAGTTTTGGATTTTATATAGACCATACCCTGACTTGTACTTCTCAACAACTTTGTCCCTCACTTGTTTGGAGAGCTTCTTGGTCTTCAAGGTGTAATGCTTTTTGCTTAGGGGTGTTGCAGCCTCTAGGGCCCTTCAGATACAGTGTGTTTATACTACCAGATCATGTGACATTTAGGTTGCACCCAGTTGGACTTCCTTTCACTAATTATGTGCCTTCCCAAACTGTTCCCACAATGCTGAAGGACTAAGAACTCAGGGTTCAAACAGAGCACCTGAAAGACAACCCCACACCATAATCCCTCTCCACCAAAGGTTACACTTAGAACAATGCAATCAGACAAGTACCATTGTCCTGGGAACCGTTAAACGCAGATTTATCCATTAGATTGCTAGATGTAGAAGCATGATTTGTCATTCTAGAGGACACATCTGCAGGGCTCTAGTGTCCAGTGGTGGCATACTTTACACAACTGCATCTGATGCATTGCTTTACACTTGGCGAGGTATAGCTTGGATGAAGTAGCATGGCCATGGAACCTGTTCATTGAAGCTCTCCTTGCACTGTTATTTAGCTAATCTCTGGGTCACATGAAATTTGGAAATCTGCAGTGATTGACTCTGATGAAAGCTGGCGACCTCTGCACACTATGCCCCTAAGCGTTCGTTGACCTAACCATGTTATTTTTCCTGGCTATCACATCATGGCTGAGTTGTTATCGTTCCCAAGTGCATCCACTTTGTTATCAAACACCTGACAATTGACTGTGGAATATTTAGTAGTGAGAAAATTTCACGACTGAACTTATTGCACTAGCAGCATGTTATCAGTCTTCTTTTCCTTTCGTTTTTTTCCCTTTTTCAGAGGTCGCCACAGCAAATCATCTGATTCGCACATTTGATTTGGTATAGGTTTTTAAGTCAGATGCCCTTCCTGACACAACCCTTTCGCAAGGGACAGAAACAAGCTGACGGCTTTGCAGCTCCTCTTTGCGAAAGTCAGTAATGGTTCTTTTACATGAAGCTCTCACCATAGACAGTGACAGACATGGCCGGCCTTTGATAACCCAGTTAGCTGCACTGGGGGGACAGTGACAACCTTGTGGAGAGTGGGACTCAAACCCCCAACCCAAGGATCAGCGATCCTGCGCCCTATACCACTAGACCACCACTGCCCATTAGGAGCATGTTATCACAGTACCATGCTAAAATTAATCGTGCCTCTAAGACTGACCCATACTTTCACAAATGTTTGTAGAAGGAGTCTGCATGCCACAATAGGCATATACAGTGTGGCAATTAAGTTAATGTCTACTCTGCTACATTAGCTTAGCCAAAAAAAAATAATAATAATAATTGTTTTTGGGTCACTGTACACATGAATCATGTAAATTGTTCATGATTTGAAAGTTGGTACATCATTGTTTATGGAAACAGACATTTGCCAGTAGCTGTTTTATTTTGTGGCTTCAGAAGGAAAAAAACATTGTTTTGCTCATATCACTAAAAAAATCAAGCTGCTGTATAATACATATGTTGATGGATCATGGTTGTAGTTCTAGTATAAATTAAAGTGCATGCCTTGGAAGCCTTATTAGTCTAGAATCTTGGTTGGTTTAACCAGCATAAACAGAGACACTTGGGAGCTCATTAATTTTTCAAACTATACCTAAGGAAGGACCTTCTCATCGCATTCTTCACAATATTGACAAGTACAACCACACTTGCAATGCCTTCAAAGGCAACCTGAGGAAGAAAGAAGCAAGGAGATGAGCAGGTGAGAGTCAATACTTTTTCACCAATAGATGGCAGCAGAGGGCAAGAAAACAACAACAACCAAACAAGACCTGAATTTTAAGAACAGAAAACAAAAGGTGAGAAACCTAACTCTCCCCCTTTGAGACCCAGGGGATGTCCCCAGATCTTTATCTGAACATTTAAAAGTAAACACATTAAATAATTAACCCTGCACATCTATCTTTGCTGAGAGACACGTCCTTCATGATGCCCAGAGGCCTGTCATTCCTTTTACATTTTTAAAATGTCCTTAAGAATCACTACACTTCCTTCTATGAAATTAGATTATTGTTTCAGCCACCAGTTCCAGAATGTGTTAGACAGACTTCAAACTCTGTCCTACTGCTGTCTGATTAAGTCTTTGTGGTCGAATGCTCCAGCCAGAGGTGCCTATCATTTTGAGTGAACAGCGATGCGGGTCTTGTGGAAGAAGGGATTTGCTGGATCAGAAGATACAGGCACGAGTGGGAAGTTGTAACCTCAGTTGAAACCTCAGCTAAGAAGGTAGAGTTTGGAAGGTCCTGTGGTTACAGGTCCCATCTGCATGTATATCCATATGGGAGCAGTTGTGGTGCACCAGATGTCCACGTACAGCTCTGTGTTCAGAGAAATCTTTCCATTGCTCTCTCTCATCAGCAATTGAGGGGATTTTGAGGTCTTTAGAGGCAAAGATGAAATTTGTGCCTCTGTCAGAACATAGATGCTTCTTGACAGAGCCTCGGACAACCTGGAACTTTCTGAATGCGTTAATATAGCTAGAAGAGTCCGAAGACTCAGTGACCTCGATGTGACTGGCTATGACAGAAAAGCAAGTAAAGAGTACCGTACTGCCCACCTCTTGGTCTCAGCTAGTCCTCCTCTTGGTCTCAGCTAGTCCTCCTCTTGTGTGGCATGCAGTGACAGCCCAAGCCTCAAAAATGTCCATACCATCATTAGTGAAGCTAAATCTGTCCAGTGGTAAGTCAGACATTTTTTAACTTCACATTATCCTCTCAGTTTATAGCACACCACACATTCAAAAATCATTCTGTTGACACATCTCTTGCTGCCCACCATCCAGTAGCCAGCAGATAAGACAGAGCCCTCAGTAAAGTGGTGTCCTTTGTGGCGCACAGTGAGGATGGCTACATGATGGTGCCGAGTCATCATCAGCGGTCTCTTTTGATTGATTCTTGAAGATCCACTGACTGTCACTCCATAAGTACAGTTTCATAATGATGCTCAATTAAGACAGTTACAGCTTTTTGAGTCATTTGAATTTCTGCGCTATGAAATTGACCCAACCGTCAATAACATTCATTTCCAGGAGGTGGGAAATGATATCACCACAGTGTTCTGAAAAACATGAAGAAACTTTGATCCAGCATATCCCCTTGTGTTGAAGGAATCGGGTGTGCCAACATTGTTTGACAGGCCAAAACAACATGTCCAAAGACCGATGGATAAGTGCAGTGCTGTTGATGGGATTAAAAGAAGAAAATCCAGTGGCGTTTTGCAAAAAGAGGATGAGCTAGGGTATGTGATTTATTTTATTGTTTATTTTTTATATTCTGTATTAATCCCACAAAGGAAATTATTGCCTCTGTATATAACAGTCCAAAGTGAGCACACAGTCAGAGAAGTGGGCTGTCATGCACATTGGGGGCGCACAGTGGTTGGGATTAGGTACCTTGCTCAAGGTCGTTTTAGCCATGGTGTGAAGGAAGGGGAGGTACAGCTCACCTCCACCCCACCACTGCACATTTTTCCTGTTGAATTGGGAGTCAAACCACTGACCTTTTGGTCCCAAAGCAGCTTCTCTACCAATGAGATTACAGGTTATGTTCATTGTTTGAATTTTGCTGTTGCCAGATATAGTCTGTCTTCCTTTTGGCTTTTTCCCTTTTACTCAGGAGTCGCCATATAGTACAGTACATATATTACTGGGACGTATATTTAATCCCACGATGTACATTTTTTTAATTATTTTATTTTATTTTAAAAATTTTAATATGCATGTGGTCAGATAAAAAAAAAATTGAACTTCACAGTAAATATTCATCTATTCAATTCAGTTTTATTTGTATTTGCGCTTTTTCCAGTTGATATTGTCCCAAAGCAGCTTTCCACAGTAAAAGGAGTTAAATTATTTTAAACATGTTCTATAACCCCTACACATCCCCAATGAGCGTCGCTTGTGGCGATAGTGGCAAGAAAAAAACTCCTTCAGTGGATGGGAGGAAGAAACCTTGAGTAGAACCATGTCCAAAAAAGGGAAACCCATCCTCATTTGGGTGGAACCATATGGATACAAACCAGATACGAGGAATTCATTCCAGTCCAAAACATCGTTTGGTTGGTTCTACAACTGTATGTAAATAATTGTGGAGAAGAGAGTTAATATCACCAGCAGTGAAAAGTCATGTTCACAGTGTGTTAGTGCACATCTGGATCCATTTAGATCTTCATCAGCAGGAGGGAGGGGCTTCCAAGATGAGACCTCCAACCATCATCAGCACACCAAGACAGATCACAGGACTCGGAAAGCAGAAGGATTAGGAACACTGGCCTCCCAGAAGAAGAATGTGTACCTCAACAAAAACACAGAGAGAGAGAGAGAGAGAGAGAGAGAGAGAGAGAGAGAGAGAGACGTTATCAAGTAATTAAATAAGTATTAACAGAAAGTTGGATCAAGAGCCTGACACTGATACATACGAGTCTCAAGTCTGACAACCTGCACATTACTTTCCTGTAACAATCTTCAGCTTTCCATTTCTTCACCATCTAATATACAGACATTATGGCAGTAATACATGTTGTAGATACCCCTCCCCACGCACATACATGCTCAAGTGAGCTTTGATATATAGTACTACATTAATTCCTCCATATTTAAAACCTGCCCAGACATTACATGGCCCTGTATGCAGTACCAGTATCATCTTCAAGATTAAAAACAAACGCTATCAGAGAGAACGGTACACACATCCACACATCCACACTTCCACACTTCCACACTTCCTGGAGTATCAAGCAAAGGTCAGCATGAATCATGTCAGATTGTGTGTGCGTATGTGTGTGTGTGTGTGTGTGTGTGTGTGTGTGTGTGTGTGTGTGTGTGTGTGTGTGTGTGAGAGAGAGAGAGAGAGAGAGATGTGGGTTTGTACTGTTATGTGTCATTGGCCAAAAAGGTCATCAGTGAGGTACTGAGATGTCCCATCTGTGTCTTTTTCCAATCAAAAACCGATTTCAGACAGCTACAATCTCTCTCTCTCTCTCTCTCTCTCTCTCTCTCTCTCTCTCCCACACACACACACACACACACACACACATCATATGATTATACTTAAGAAGAAAGCTCATGCTTGTTTCAATTCAAGCACCATAGCAGCCAACATGAGAGCCTCGTGAAGAGTCCACTATCCGTACTGTCTGTACTGTCTGTACTGTCTGTACTGCCCGTGCTGTCTGTGCTGTCTGCACTGTCTGGTCAGGCTGCTCAGTGTTACTTATCAAGTCAACAAAAACAAATCAATCTAAATATGTCAAATTATCAAAACAACAGTCACGTCAATTTCACTTTCCTCATCATACTGTGAGCAACATCAAGTTTCACTAAATTAAGATTTGTAGATTATGCAAGAACACTTTTTAAAATGAACAGTTTCTCAAATCCAAGGCTTATTCATCGCAAAATTTTACACAGATTTCACTGGACTGCTCAAAAAACGTTCAGCAAGACTTTGAGTCACTAATTTATTTTCACTGCGCAGAAAGCACTCCCGACACTTCCATGAAATCTGGAACTGCACATCTGTTCATTCCTCGAAACAAATCCCTGCTTTTCTTGCATTACTGTTAGCTACATCTCACTATTACCGTGCATCTGCCGATGAGGATATTTTATTTGAAAAATAAATAAACACCACTGTTCTGAATTGTCTAGCTGTAGTTTCAAAAAGCTTTCATTATTATTATTATTATTATTATTATTATTATTATTGTTATTATTATTATTATTATTATTATTATTATTATTTTATTGTATTAATTCTGCAGGCGCCCCCAGTGCAACCAACTAGGTGAGAACCTTTTCTGACTTTTGTGCAGAGTGGCTGAATAGCTGCCAGTGTATTTCTGCCCTGCAATGGCCTAACGAGCTGTCCAGGGTGTACTCTGCCCTCACTCAACCTCCCCACGACCCTAATTAGAATGAATCTGTTCAGAATATGAATGAAGGAATGAAACACCACTGTTCTGAACGTCCTATACCTGTAATTATTATTATTATTATTATTTTTTTTAGCAAGGCCAATCATGTCTTTCATTGTGTGTCGCACGTGACATATAAACGAACCATTGCAGTCGTTTGTAAAAAGGATGTCATTGGGTTGGCCTCAGCGTGTTTCTGACCTGCCAGTGCCTGGCGAGCTGTTCAGGGTGAACTCTGTTTTCCGGTGGAGTCGGCTGTTATAGGTGGTGACGGCTTCCCTGCAACCCTAATTAGGATTAAGTAGTTTAGAAAATAAATGAATATTTCTGAAAGGGACATTTTGACTTCTGCATTTACGTAACTCATACAAAGTGAGCACACTCACACGTTAACATACACATTATTATTATTATTATTATTATTATTATTATTATTTATTATTTTTTTAAATTATTATTATTATTATTATTATTATTATTATTATTGTTATTATTATTATTATTATTATTATTATTATTATTATTGTTATTATTATTATTATTATTATTATTATTATTATTATTATTGTTGTTATTATTATTATTATTATTATTGGCAGTATCATAGGGCAGTGGTGGTCTGGTGGTATAGGGAGCTGGATCGCTGATCCTAGGGTTGGGGGTTCGAGTTCCACTCTCCTCAAGGTTGTCACTGTCTCTTCACTAACTGGGTTGTCAAAGGCCGGCCATGTCTCTCACTGTCTATGGTGAGAGGTTCATGTAAAAGAACCATTGCTGACTTTGGTAAAAGAGTAGCTGCAAAGCCGTCAGCGTGTTTCTGTCCCTTGTTGTGTCAGGAAGGGCATCCGACGTACCTATGCCAAATCAAACACACTAATCGTTCGCTGTGGTGACCCCATGAATGGAACAGCCGAAAGGAAATATCTCTCTTTTGGCAGTAGCAGAGTAGAAATAGAAGTTTTATATAATTACATAGTGTAATTGTTTTATATATTCAACACTCTCCAACCCCTCACTATTCTACACCATCATCTTGTTCTTCTTTCGCCCAATCCGGGGTTGGGTCGCCGGGGCAGCAGCCAAAGCAATGAGGTCCAGACAACCCTCTCTCTTGCCACCACCACCAGCTCTTCTGAGGGGCCATCGAGACCTTCCCCGTCCAGCTGAGATGCATAATCCATCCAGCGTGTTCTAGGTCGACACCGGGATCTCTTCTAGGTTGGACATGCCCACAACACCACGTCAGGGAGGCGAATCAGGAGGCATTCTAACCCGATGCCTGAGCCACCTTAACTGGCCCCTCTCAACATGGAGGAGCAGCGGTTCTCCTCTAAACTCCCCCCGGACAGCTGAGCGTCTCGCCCTATCTCTCAGGGAGCGCCCCGCCACCCAGCAAAAGTTCATTTCAGCCGCTTGTACCCTCAATCTTGTTCTTTAGGACATTACTCAAAGCTTGTGACCATCGGCGAGGGTTGGAACGTAAATGACCGGTAAATTGAGAGCTTTGCCTTGCGGCTCAGCTCCATATTTACCACGACGGACGGGTACAGTCTCCGCTTTACAGCCGAGGCTGCATCGAGCCGCCTGTTGATCTCCTGCTCCATCCTTATCTCACTCAGGAACAAGACCCCGAGATATTTGAACTCCTCCACTTGGAGTAGAACCTCATTCCAGGCCCAGCGGAGGCATTCCACTCTTTTCTGCCTGAAAACCATGGCCTTGGACTCAGACGTGCTGTTTCTCGTCCAGGCCGCTTCACACGTAACGATTAATTTCTTCAAATGACAGCTGGAGCTTCTGGATCGATGAAGCCAAAAAGACAACATTATCTGCAAAAAGCAGAGAAGAGATCCGATGACCAAAACAGAACTCCTCAACGCCTGAATTGCACCTAAAAATTATGTCCATAAAAATTATAAGCAGAATCAGTGAAAAAATACAGCCATGGCAGACTCCAACCCTTACACGAAACGAAGTCAACCTGTTACCAATGCGGACCAAGCTCTTGTTCTGGTGATACAGAGACTAAATGGCCCATAGTGACGGTTCCGGTACATCATACTCCTAGATCACACACACCACAAGATATCCCTAGGGACACGGTCGAAAACCTTTTCCAAATCCACCGAACACAGGGACAGATTGGGCAAACTCCCATCGCCTCCTCCGGGATCCTGTGGAGTGAGTTGTTCGGAGTGCCGCCGTCAGGAGGAAGTCACATTGTTCCTGGTGAATTCAAAGTTCAACCATTAGTCGGACCCCCTTCTCCAGTACCACTGCATGGACTTTCCCAGGGAACCTGACCAGTGTGATTCCATGATAATTGGAACACACCCTCTGGTCCCGCTTTCTAATAAAACAAAACAAAACTGTGTCGACTTGTTTCTCCATAGAGGTGTTCTGCAGGTTTTTTTTTTTTTTTATAGCTGAGAAATGTGCCGAAAATGTTGAAGATAAGCCATTTCCTCATTCCAGTTCATGAAGTGAAAAAACAATCAATCAAACAAACAAACAAAAATCCCCAGAAAGATGCAGCGATAAATGAGATGAGATTTCCTTTCGGTTTTTTCCCTTTTCCAGGAGTCGCCACACCGAATGATTGGCACGTTTGATATGGTTCAGAGGTTTTTAGGTCGGATGGCCTTCCTGACACAACCCTTTAGCGCGGGACAGAAACACGCTGACGGCTTTGCAGCTTCTCTTTACCAAAGTCAACAATGGTTCTTTTACATCAACCTCACCATAGACAGTGAGAGACATGGCCGGCCTTTGATAACCCAGTCAGTGCACTGGGGGGGACAGTGACAACCTGGTGGAGAGTGGAACGTGAACTCCCAACCTTCAAATCAGCCATCCAGCGCCTTTACCACTAGACCAGCACTGGACTATACCACTAGACCAGCAGTGCCCCCATAAAGATGCAGAGATAAATAAAGATTTAAATGAAGTAGCGGTACAGGCAAACTGAGTTTGTAGGGCACGACGACTTTACCTCCACAGCTTTGCTTTATTATTCAATGAATGTTTTAGACTTCACGTTGTTGTGAATTGTCAAATTTTTTGTGAATTTTCCTGTTTTCCAGTCACTTGGAAAATCTACATTTCAAAAGTACGCCTGTGAAGGGGAGGGCTGTTGGAGAGGAGTACAGTACAATACAGTACAATATAGTACACTACAGTACAGTATACAGTACACCACAGTACACTACAATACACTACACTACAGTACAGTACTACACGCTGTACGCTTGAAAAAAATCTTAACAATGTTGAACCACGCCTTAAGTGACAGCCCTGTTGATCAAATAAGTAAGTAAGATTATTTTTTGAAGCGTTTGAACATTACAGACATTTTTCACTGTCTTCCTTGTGATTGGCAACAATTTCACTAACTGTCCACAATTATGGACGCAGATAGTCCCGGACAGTCGCACAATGTGTGAGATTCACTGCAATCAGCAATCATCAGAACTGCAGACGAGCTGCCGAGATCCCTGACCAGTGTGGCCCACGGAACCTGGAGGTAGCGATCAAACTTTTCAATTGCAAGAAAGTAAAACAAACAAACAAACAAACGAATAAACAATATATTTGTTTATGAAAAGAAAATGTCAAAATCTAAAAAGAGAGAAGCCTGTGCGCGAGGATTTCTTTTCTCTCTCTTTTTTTTTTTTTACTGTACTTTGTCAAAATGGGTCTGAAAAGCCTTTTATTTCATCATTTTCTGAACCATTTTCTGAACCTAATTATGGTCACAGGGAGGCTGGCGCCCATCTCAACCGACTCTGGGATCAGGCAGAAACGCACTGACGGCTCTGCAGCTCCTCTTTAGGAAAATCAGCAATGGCTTTTATGTGAACCTCCAGCGCAGGCGGTGAGAGACACGGCCGGACTTTGCTGACCCAGTTAGCTGCACTGGGGGGACACTGACACCCGTTGACAGTGGGGCTTGAAACGCCAAGCTTGTGATCAGTGATCCAGCACCTTACCACCGGGCCACCTGTTAAAAATAATAGTTATCAAACGTCTGAGTAAAATAAATAAATAAATAAATAAATAAATAATAACCGCCCTCTCCCTTTGGTTTATGTACAACTATAGCACAGGTTGACTGGGAACATAATCCAAGCTGTCTTTCGGTTAGAGGCTCAGTTAACCTGAACATGTGGTCGAACGTTCAGTTCATTTTCTGTAACCGCTTCATCCTAATTAGGGTCGCGGGAGGCTGGTGCCCATCCCAGCCAACTCAGGGCGAGGGCAGAATACACCCTGGACAGCTCGCCAAGCCATCGCAGGGCGGAAACACGCTGACGGCTTTGCAGCTACTCTTGTCGAAAGTCAGCAATGGTTCTTTTACATGCCTAGTGGTATAGGGCGCTGGATCGCTGATCCAAAGGTTGGGGGTTCGAGTCCCACTCTCCACAAGGTTGTCACTGTCCCCCCCCAGTGCGGCTAACTGGGTTATCAAAGGCGGGCCATGTCTGTCACTGTCTATGGTGAGAGGTTGATGTAAAAGAACCATTGCTGACTTTCGTAAAGAGGAGCTGCAAAGTCGTCAGCGTGTTTCTGTCCCGCGCTAAAACGGGTTGTGACAGGAAGGGCATCCGACGTAAAAACCTCTGCCAAATGAAAATGTGCGAATCAGATGATTTGCTGTGGCGACTCCCGAGTAAAAGGGAAAAAGCCGAAAGGAAGACAGACACCATAGACAGTGAGAGACATGGCCGGCCTTTGATAGCCCAGTTAGCTGCACTGGGGGTGGTCGAACGTGTAGTCTATAAATGTTGCGTGGAACACCACAAACAGCTGGTGCAACGAGACAGGTAGTTTTGGTTCGTAAAATAACTTTTCAAAAATTCACTGTACTCAGTCCACATGTAAATGTCAAACAGCACCCATGTCAGCTGACAATGGTTAAGGGCGGGGTGCACCTTGAAGTGCTGGCCAGGCCACTGCGGGGCAAAAACAAGCTGACGGTAACCCAATGGCTTAGTCTTTTCTAACGACAGTAAAGGTTGTTTTACACGCCTCCTACCGCAGACAGTCAGAGACACTGCTGGCCTTTGATTACCCAGTTATCTGCACTGGGTGGACAACTTGTCATAGTGGGACTGGAACCCCCCACCTTCCGATTAGTAAGACAGCACCCAATTACCCAATTACATCACTGCTCTGCCATTTTTATGGGATAAACAAAATGCCAGTTAACTGTGTGCGGCAGAATGCGCGAAGCTTTTTGTTTCAGATTCAGCCATCTGGATTTACTATTTTCTGAAAAATGGAAATAGAAAATTAAACCGGAAAATCTTGTCAGATTGAGAGCCGAAAATGATTTTTGACAAGTTTGTGAAAAAACAATTGTGCATCTATTATACTTATCTTGTTTTATTTTATTTTTGTTTGTTGTTTGCTTTTCTTGTTTCTCCAGTTGTAGGCTGGTAAGATTGCAGCCAGTGATTTTGATCCTCAGGGTCTCCGACCAGTCTTTCCTTTTTGAACCACTTGCCTGCTTATCTTCGGCTGGAAATGATTTTACACCAACACTTGATTTCAATCCATTAATAATTAGAACAGTTTTAATATTTTTGAATGTCCAGTTCTCAAGCACTTTATTTATTTACTATTCAACTTACCCTGCCTTGCATGTGCAGTGAGCACCTTTCATAGCTTTTAGTCTAAAGAACACTCATGGTCCATGAAGCGTGTCTGCATCATGTGATGGTGTAACTTCAGCTTGCATGAACATAGGCTGATGTTTGCTGCGTTCATGATGAATACTGTATATCCGTGCAAACACTGAAATTTAGATGTAAACTTTGAGTGATTCCTATGTGCAAAGTGCGAGGTAGTTTAAGATGGTTGTAAATGTCTGGAAGGTTCATATTCAACCGTTTGATAACTTTATATTCACTTTTTAGTGATACTGTATATGGATCAGGAAACTTTTCCAACAACAAGCTTATCACAGTATTTTACAATCAGTGACTGTGCAGGAAAATGGGATTCAAAGCAAAAACATTCAGTGTGTCCATAGTGAGGTTTAAAAAGGAAAACTATATTCACACACACGTTCCAATGTGTTTTTGAACTGTGGGAGGAAACTGGAGTAACCCAAAGAAAACCCATACAAATGAAGGGATAACAGCTTACACCAAAAATAAGTCAGATGAGATTGAAACCCATAACCTTTTAGTGACAGCACCAACCACTGAGGGAAACCATGTATCCAACTCTGTGGGAACAAAACGAACAAGGTGTGGGTGTGAGGACGTGGAGTCCGCAAACGTTTGGCCAGTTTTATAAATAATTTGCTGATTGATCAAATTCCCAATAAAAACATGAATAAAATAAAATCACAATTGGATGAATTAAGGGCAAGACTGCTGGAGTAATAATTACAGATGAGAGTAACTCTACGAATACCTTTTCCTTCTCAATTGATGAGACTAATAAGGATGACCAGAAACAATTTGTTTATGTATATATTTTGTACAAATATTAAGCTTTACATCAAATGGGATGTTATGTTATGAGGAATGTACAAAGAAATATATCAGGCGTCAGGCCGAACCATACAAAGCTCACCAGAGAAAGATTCACCCTGTTCCCAACACTGTACATTTCAATCAGCGAATAAGAAATCCAATCCACACCTGAACATGTAGAATTGTCTTCCTTCATATTTATGACACATTTGATATTAATCGGTTGATAATTCAGTAGTGCATATTCATAGTGCACCCAACTCCAGCATATCATCAGTGCACTTATAATTTTTTCCTTCCTCAGCTTCTTTTTCTCTTATTCTTTTTAATATTTTAGATGGTGTGAATTAAAAGTTTTAGCTGCTGTGCAACTATATCCTATATCCAGTGGATTCTCAGTGAGGTAAGATCTTAAGATTTATAAAGTATTTTTTTCTCTTACGAGAGAGAGAGAGAGAGAGAGAGAGAGAGAAGAGCAAGGAGAAGCAAAAAGGAGGTAGAGAGTAAGACAAAGAAAGCAAGAGTCTGTACCTGCATTTAATGATCTCGTTCATGCAGAGCTACCACACAGTGCTGCCTCAATGGATCAAATACACATATGCAAAGTCAATTTATTTTATCAGTGAGCAAAGAACTTACTTTTAGTCTCGCTAAAATTAAGTGTAAGGCACGTGACAGTCAGGATTTTACTGTTTATGTTTTTCGTCTCATAATTATTCACATTATATTTTGTTTTCCACACAGTGACCCCTGTATGCAGTTACATAAATAGAAGGCTGCAATTGTGCTGTAAACATAGTTAGGTATGAATAACAATAAAATAAAAAAAAAAATCATATAATTTCTCTTTGATTCCATGAAAGACAAAAACAACAAAAAAGTCTCCACCCTTTCACTGACACATGCCTGTCACTATCAAACATCTGAAAAAAAGCTCATCAGACAAATGCTTTTTCTTTATAACTAATTTCAAGCTTACTTTTGTCTTTCCCACTATTTTGTGTAATTTCAGTCTTTAAGTGTCTCTGCTTCTTGTTGGCATGACCATAATTTTGCATTTTTGTAAGGTCTATTGAAAAAATTGTCCATAATGAAACATCTGTGACTTACGCAGTTGCAAATTTTGTGCCATTTTTACAATATCTTACAAACAGCACCTGTTAGCATCATGGCAAGGAATGATATTTGTGGTACAGACATTTTCATGTGATATTTCCAATAAAATGTACCAGTGATGGATGCTTTCGCAGATAGAATGTACTCCATAATCACACAGCTATAAGAGCCAGTGGTGACCATCACTGAGTGGCAGGTATCAAAAAAGGCTGGTAAGTGTGGTCTGTGAAGGACTCCGGCACTCATGTACATCCATGGTGCCTGGCACAGAGGTCAGTACGGAGGTGACAGTGGGCATGGTGGGGTTAGTGAGGTCTGTGAGTGTGGTGGGGGTGCTTGATGGGCTCATGGAGGCATTTGATATTTCTGATGCTGCACCGGATGGGGTTCCGCCAGCGAGTGTTGACCCATCTGAAGCTTTATCCACACCACTATTCTCCTGGCGCAGAAGATTTCGCCGGAATTTGGCCCTAGCGTTTTGGAACCAGACCTGAAATAAAATGTTACTGTAAGTTTATGACAAGCCCTTGATGAGAGAAAGGCATTTCAGAGGAAATGGAAAACAGATTCAAGTCCCCTTGTCAGGATATTTCACTGGCATTTTATATTATACGTATATATTTCACATAGAACAAACATGTTTCTTTCTCAGACTCGGATTCAGGTGGAACAAATAGTTATAGTTCAGAGGGAAACTCGCAGACAGACCAATACGATCCATCAGATTTGGACAGATTTGGACAGAGTTGAAGATACACAGAGGATGGGAATCCCGGACAAGCCGGCAGACAGACTGAAGCACACAAACCAGTAGGCCATCAAGATCTGTTAATACATCATTATTAATGTATTAATTATTCATTAATGTATTAATGCCACATTTTAATTATATATATTGTTGTGTGTGTGTGTGTGTGTGTGTGTGTGTGTGTGTGTGTGTGTGTGTGTGTGCGTGCGTGCGTGTGTGCGTGTATGTATTCTTGTTGATCTCGAGGTGTTCTTTCACAAACTGTACAATTTATAGAGATGAAATCAGTTGGTTGCAAATAAATTCCTGTAGAGAATAGACTCAATGATTAAGATGTAGGTGGCGCAGTATACACACAGTGGACACTTTAAGCAGCTCTATTTGCCAAACTCCAAATAGAGCAATATGTCTGGGTTTTTTGTTTGTTTGTAAATTAAACAAATGTGATCACATGATCTTTTCTGTTCAAGCTTGTTTCCAGCTTGTGAACATGACAGTGTTCCTGTGGACACCTGGAGCAGTGCTGGCATCGCCCAGTCTCACAGGGGTGTGCTGCAATTGGCTCCAAACAATCTGCAATAAACTGGTCAATACAACTGATGGACTGAATGCTGGGCACGTTCCCGTCTGCCTGCGTTCAACTTCCGAATCCATTCATCACGTGGTTCTTGTTTGTTAAAGTCAGGACAGATCTGAACAAACCAGCACCATGCTGTGATGCTTCAGGACTGAACCAGGACACGAGCTATTCATATATTTAAAGTCTTAAGAATGCAGATCCTGAGATCCTTGTGCTTGCTCTTTTTTTTTTTTTTTTTTTTTTTTTTTTTACAATGACATAAAATACCAGCATGAGAAATGAAACCCAAGGCTGAGCACGTTCCCGTTTCGATCACACGAAGAATCGGACTTTCTCCAAACTGAGTTGGAACGAAGGTGACGGGATATTTAAAATGAGCAATCTTCATGGAATGGAGTCGTATTTCCACAATGGACTTGATACCGACGGGGACTGAGACTAAGGCACGTTCAGGTTTTAAGCTTATCCAAACATGTATAGTAGTATTGGTTGAACTTTTCTTGTAGTTCTGCATGAAATGGCCATCTATATCATTTATATAATACTGCTGACATTTATGGGAAAACTACGCGGTGTATTTTCTCCTCTCCTTTCACTAATAACTGACTACACAGCTGATGAAGTATTTTTTTACAAGTCAGTCTTCAATTGCTTCCCATATATATATATATATATATATATATATATATATATATATGTATATAAATGTAGTAGTAATGTGTACAGTAGGGTATAGAGTATAAAGAGGATGTTTGCGTGTATAATTTTGTATGATAATGAAATAGTAAGTGCAGGTTGAAAGATGGATTTCTTGCCTGAAGTACTCGCTTGGTGAGACCTGTTTTCTGTGCCAGCTGTTTTAGATCCTTGGCATCAGGATTGTGGTTGATGGCAAAGTAGGACTTCATGGTTCTCAACTGATGGTGCTTGAAGGAAGTCCTCATGCGTTTTGTCTTCTGACCAGAGCTGTAATGAGAGTCTCTGTCTATAGGATCCGCGTCGTTTTCATTGCAGCTCAGCGCTGTTTGAAAGAAAACAACACGAAATAGTTTTCCTTGAAGCCATGCAGCAGACAATTATGCAAATTAGTTGTATTAAACAGTTTAGGGTATCCTTTAAATCCCATATTCAATCATAAACAACGGTGCGATGGATGTTTTGTTGTTGTTGTTGTTGTTGTTGTTGTTTAAGCTATTATAAGATCTTTAAAACGAGGTGAGTCGAACATCATATTTGTGATGGGCCGCACGGGGCAGTCGTGATGTTTTCATTTCAGTTCGGTGTGCTGAGCTGACTCAGAACCGAACCGCTGTCCACCCCTTCTGAACCATTGTAGAATTCCTTCGAATAAAACTTTACACTGCCAAAATCAGTTGTGTTATTTCTTTCAGCTTTTATGCAAAACTATAACATAAATAGGAACGTTTTGAGCCCACTGCTTTTTGATTGTTGCACTT
>CM045749.1:30036728-30096728 GCA_024760905.1 Plotosus lineatus | reverse complement strand
AGTGGTCATTGGGGCAGACTTCACTGGACATGTTGGTGCAGGAAACAGGGGACGAGGGAGTGATGGTCAGGTTTGGTATCCAGGACAGGAACGCAGAAGGACAGATGTTGGTAGATTTTGCAAAAAGGATGGAAATGGCTGTGGTGAATACTTTCTTCCAGAAGAGAGAGGAGCATAGGGTGACTTATAAAAGTGGAGGTAGGAGCACACAGGTAGACTACATTTTGTGCAGGCGATGTAATTTAAAGGAAGCCAGTGACTGCAAAGTAGTAGCGGGTGAGAGTGTTGCCAAACAGCATAGGATGGTGGTGTGCAGGATGATGCTGATGGTGAGGAAGGTGAAGAAGGCAAAGGCAGAGCAGAAGACAAAGTGGTGGAAGTTGAAAAAGGAAGAGTGTCGGGTTGTCTTCAAGGAGGAGTTGAAACAGGCTTTGGGTGGTCAGGAAGTGCTTCCAGATGACTGGACAACTACAGCGAATGTGATCAGGAGAGACCGGTAGGAGAGTACTTGGTGTGTCATCTGGAAGGAAAGTAGATAAGGAGACTTGGTGGTGGAATGAGGAAGTGCAGGAGTGTGTACAAAGGAAGAGATTAGCTAAGAAGAAGTGGGACATTGAGAAAACCGAAGAGAGTAAACAGGAGTACAGGGAGACACAGCGTAAGGCAAAGGTAGCAGTGTCAAAGGCCAAACAGAGTGCGTTTGATGACTTGTATGCTCGGTTGGAAAATAAGGAGGAGAAAATGATTTATACAGGTTGGCACAGCAGAGAAATAGAGATGGGAAGGACGTGCAGCAAGTTAGATTGATAAAGGACAGAGAGGGAAATGTATTGACTGATGACAGAAGTGTGCTGGGAAGATGGAAAGAGTACTTTGAAGAGCTGATGAATGAGGAAAATGAGAGAGAAAAAGAGTAGAAGAGGTGACTGTTGAGGACCAGGAAGTAGCAAAGATTAGTAAGGGTGAAGTGAGGAGGGCATTGAAGAGGATGAAGAATGGAAAGGCAGTTGGTCCTGATGACATACCGGTGGAGGTATGGAAGTGTCTAGGAGAGGTAGCAGTAGATTTTCTGACAAGAACATTTAACAAGGTCTTAGAGAGTGAGCAGATGCCAGAGGAATGGAGGAGAAGTGTGCTGGTGCCCATTTTTAAGAACAAGGGAGACGTGCAGAGTTGTGGCAACTACAGAGGGATAAAGTTGATGAGCCATACGATGAAGTTATGGGAAAGAATAGTGGAAGCTAGACTAAGGGCAGAAGTCAGCATTTGTGAACAACAGTTTGGTTTCATGCCCAGAAAGAGCACCACAGATGCAGTGTTTGCCTTGAGGATGTTAATGGAGAAGTACAGAGAAGGTCAGACGGAGCTGCATTGTGCCTTTGTGGATCTGGAGAAAGCATATGACAGGGTGCCGAGAGAAGAACTGTGGTATTGCATGAGGAAGTCTGGAGTGGCAGAGAAGTATGTTAGAGTAGTGCAGGACATGTATGAGAGATGTAAGACAGTGGTGAGGTGTGCTGTCGGTGTGACAGAAGAGTTCAAGGTGGAGGTGGGACTGCATCAAGGGTCAGCTCTCAGCCCCTTCTTGTTCGCTATGGTGATGGACAGGCTGACAGACGAGGTTAGACAAGATTCCCCATGGACTATGATGTTTGCAGATGACATTGTAATCTGTAGTGAGAGCAGAGAACAAGTGCAGGAAAATCTAGAGAGGTGGAGGTATGCCCTGGAAAGGAGGGGAATGAAGATTAGCCTCAGTAAGACAGAATACATGTGCATGAATGCCAGGGACCAAAGAGGAACGGTGAGATTACAGGGAGCAGAGATAAGAAAGGTGGAGGATTTTAAGTACTTAGGCTCAACAATCCAGAGCAATGGAGAGTGTGGAAAAGAGGTGAAGAAGTGTGTGCAGGCAGGTTGGAATGGTTGGAGAAAAGTGTCCGGTGTGATGTGTGATAGGAGGGTATCGGCAAAAATGAAAGGAAAAGTGTACAAGATGGTGTTGAGGCCAACGATGCTGTATGGGTTAGAAACAGTGGCCCTGGGGAAAAGACAGGAGGCAGAGTTAGAGGTAGCAGAGATGAAAATGTTGAGGTTCTCTTTGGGAGTAACGAGGATGGATAGGATTAGGAATGAGCACGTCAGAGGGACAGCACATGTAAGACGTTTTGGAGACAAAGTCAGAGAGGCTAGATTGAGATGGTTTGGACATGTACAGAGGAGGGATAGTGAGTATATTGGTAATAGGATGCTGAGGCTGGAACTACCAGGCAAAAGGCCTAGAGGAAGACCAAAGAGACGATTCATGGATGTGGTAAAGGAGGACATGAAGGTCGTTGGTGTAAGAGAAGAAGATGCAAAGGATAGGGTGAGATGGAGGCAGATGATTCGCTGTGGCGACCCCTGAAGGGAAAAGCCGAAAGGAAAAGAAGAAGAAGACTCTGTCAGGATCGAAATGGAATTATTAAATAGAAAATATCTATGAAAACAATTTCTTCTGAAATGCTGGTGCATTATGTGCTGATATGATGATATTTTATTTTAAATTGTTCAATTCAGTTAATACAAATATCAATTAAAGCTGATATTATTATTATTATTATTATTATTATTATTATTATTATTATTATTAAATTGTTTGATTTAGTAGTGATTGTAACAGAATGGTTCGGCTGGCGAGTTTGATGCCCATCTCACACAGTTGTATAAGGGTAACCCGACCTTCAGAACCGTGCATGTGCTGTGCTGGACTCGGCATTCATCAGAATGGGACGATCCCCGGGACGGTTTTCGGTTTGTCATGTTTTCGGGCCCGGCTGTAATTTCGACTGTCGAGCCAATCAGAGGTTGAAACAAAAGCAGACATCGAATGCAATGGCGGTTGGAATAAGTAAAAATGGCACCTGAGGCTGAAGATAAATAAACACATCAAAGGCTCGAGGAAATCCGGCAGGAACAGCACGGGGCCGAGCGTCGGGGCATCACGTGTCACTCACACTCCGCTTCTCCTGCGTTCCGTTTCTGGACACACGCAGCACCTCTGGACTTCCGGTTCTGCTCGCTGTGTTCACCAATCAGGACTTTACCTTTCACTTTACACTTTCATTTTCACTTTAGGGGCAGTGGTGGTCTAGTGGTATAGGGCGCTGGATCGCTGATCCAAAGGTTGGGGGTTCGAGTCCCACTCTCCACAAGGTTGTCACTGTCCCCCCCAGTGCAGCTAACTGGGTTATCAAAGGCGGGCCATGTCTGTCACTGTCTATGGTGAGAGGTTGATGTAAAAGAACCATTGCTGACTTTCGTAAAGAGGAGCTGCAAAGCCGTCAGCGTGTTTCTGTCCCTTGCTAAAAAGGGTTGTGACAGGAAGGCCATTCGACGTAAAAACCTCTGCCAAATCAAACGTGCCAATCAGATGATTCGCTGTGGCGACTCCCGAGTAAAAGGGAAAAAGCCGAAAGGAAGACAGACAGGTTTTGATACACAGGCCGCAGAGCCGCCAGCGTGTTTCTTCCCGTTGCTGCAGGGGCAAGTCGGGAAGCGCGTCCGACGGGAAAACCTCAAGCCAATTAAACATGCCAATCATTAGTATGGATTCCTTGAAGATGGAGGCAGATGATTGGCTGTGGCATCCTCGGAAGGGAACAGCCGAAAGGAGAAGAAGAAGAGCTTCATACACAAATTATCAATGATTTCGATTCCATGGTGAGCGTGCCAGGAAAGACAAATTGAAAAGCCAGGATTCCTCGAACCGTTTGTGACGTCAAATGTCCTTTAACTCCTTGTAAACGTCATCATGGCTTATTCCTCTGGTTGCAGTCAGGAGACTCCGAAGGTGATGATGTCCACAGGACACACGCCGCCCCCTTCCAATAACGCAGCCACCTGGACCATTGCTTCTGCAGCAAATAGTTTCCAAGGCGAAACAGGAGTTTTTCTCTCTATGAATTCTTTCGATACAGTAGATTCAAAGTGTTTGTGTGACGCAGTTGTAAAGCCAAAGTCCACACACGCACATCAGGTCAGCAGGTCAGCAGGTCAGCAGGTCAACAGGTCAGCAGGTGTGTTAAATTGACTGGAGGTGTGTGCATGTGATTGAAAATGGCTGTTGGCGTGATGTACATGGATATTATATGTTTTTATACATATGTATGAACAGCCTTATGTTTATTGATTTTGTTTACATCCAGCTGTGTTTGGGGCCTGCTGCAGGCTTTTATCCATTACAGAATTTTATTCAGCAGAGTTGAGCGAACACAATTTTTTTGTACTTTTGCTCAGAAATGTGTTTCCCAAACGCATCTGATGACCATGAGCAGCAGACGTGAACTGATTCTTCTGGTTTTTGAATTCGCTTTCATGTGTTTGTGGGAAGGTACATGTGATTTAAACAAAAATAAAACATTTTGGTTGATAAAAACTTGATGCATGATTGACAGTGTGACAAGAGACCATGGCAAGTTTGACTTTTAATGTGGGGAGGATTTGTAGCATCTCAATCTGCTGCTGCAACTCTCCCTTATCACAGCATCACTTATAAAGCTTATCTTAAGCCATCAAATGTGTCATTTTGCGAGTTAATAGATTAGCCCTCTCATGACATGTACTACGTAGTACATTTCCTCTTTTTATCTGAGTCAGTTAGAAATCAGAGCAGGACACAATCCAGATTCAGAAAATGCATGCAGGCTCACCAGTGCCACCTATCGACCAATTGCAGGACAACCACTGTCTCGTGTGCCGTCTGCACAAATTCCACTTCCGTCTACAGATTTATATTGACTGTAATTCTTAGAGACATTCCAGAAAAAGAGTCACTGAAAAAAGGCCTTAAAACAAAGAAAAATTCAATGAAATTCTCTTTGTTCAGAGAGTTCATTCAAAGTTTTGGAACAGTCCTAGGAATGTACAGTACTGTAATGTCTCTCCAAGCCTGCAGTGTTGAAGAAGCCATTCAGACTCGCCACAGCTACCAGTCTGTTATATATGTACTACGCTCTCAAAACACGGTCATTTTTGAACCACTGCTTCAGTAGAGTTAACCGACCATTAAATGTAACGCTGCCGTTATCTTGTTGTTCAAAACCGGGTTCACTTTAACCGAGTGTTAACTTGAGATTAAAGTTCACACACCTAAGGACCGCCGCTAAATTTTTTACAGTGTGAATAGCTTGAAAGATGATGTTCATGGCTAACGCTGCATTCATGATACCGCATCATCGGGGGTGGATTCTTATAAATATTATTAATATTATAGTTCAACCAAAAACATTCTCAAATATATTTCAAACTACATGTGCTAAATACATTTACAAATTGAGCTAAAGTTATTTATCTATTCCAAGGCACAAACAAATATTAATACATATTTACAGCACAAAGACATACTATTTTTTATGTATTTTATTGTTTTTATTTATCATATTTTTTATACATGTTATTAAAATATATTTTATAAAAGTACTGAGCATGAGCCCCTCCTCGAATCGCCACCTTATCGTGGTGGAGGGGTTTGCGTGACCTAATGATCCTAGAAGCTATGTTGTCGGGGGCAAATGCCCCTGGTAGGGTCACCCAAGGCAAACAGGTCCGGGGTGAAGGTCCAGACAAAGTGCGATTCAAAACAGACCCCTAAGACATGAGAAAACAACACAGGAATCAGTCTCCCTTGCCCGGACGCGGGTCACCGGGGTTCCCTCCTGGAGCCAGGCCCAGGGGAGGGGCTCGAAGGCGAGCGCCTGGTGGTCGGGCTTATGCCCATGGAGCCTGGCCGGGCCCAGCCCGAAAAGGAGACATGGGTCCGCCCTCCCATGGACCCACCACCCGTGGGAGGAGTTTTAGGGGTCGGGTGCAGTGTGAGTTGGGTGGCAGCCAAAGGCATGGGTTCTGTCGGACTGATCCTCGGCTGCTTACTCTGACCTTCGGGACATGGAATGTCACCTCTCTGGTGGGAAAGGAGCCTGATTTGGTGCGTGAGGTGGAGAGATACCGACTAGATATAGTCGGGCTCACCTCAACGCATAGCTTGGGCTCTGGAACCATCCATCTCGAAAGAGGCTGGACCTTCTTCTATTCTGGAGTTGCTCATGGGGAGAGGCGGCGAGCTGGTGTGGGTATTCTTGTTCCCCCCCGTCTCGGTGCCCAAATGTTGGGGTTCTCCCCGGTTGACGAAAGGGTAGCTTCCCTCCGTCTTCGGGTGGGGGGACGGGTCCTGACTGTTATTTGTGCTTATGCACCAAATGACAGTTCAGAGTACCCACCCTTTTTGGGGTCTTTGGGGGGGGGTGTTGGAGAACGCTCCCTTGGGAGACTCGCTCGTTGTCTTGGGAGACTTCAACGCCCATGTGGGCAACGATAGTGTGACCTGGAAGGGTGTGATCGGTAGGTAAGGCCTCTCCAGTCTGAATCCGAATGGTGTGTCGTTGTTGGACTTCTGTGCTCGTCATAGTTTGTCTATCACGAACACCATGTTCAAACATAAGGGTGTCCATAAGTGCACTTGGCACCAGGACACCCTAGGTCGCAGTTCGATGATTGACTTTGTAGTCGTGTCATCGGACTTGCGACCATATGTTCTGGACACTCGGGTGAAGAGAGGAGCTGAGCTGTCTACCGATCACTACCTGGTGGTGAGTTGGCTCCGGTGGTGTGGGAGGTTGCCTTCCAGACCTGGCAGGCCCAAGCGTGTAATCAGGGTCTGCTGGGAACGTTTGGCGGAGCCCCCTGTCCGAGAGGCCTTTAACTCCCACCTCCGGCAGAGCTACAACCACGTTCGGAGGAGGCGGGGACATGGAATCTGAATGGGCCATGTTTCGTGCCTCCATTGCTGAGGCGGCAGCCCATAGCTGTGGCCGTAAGGTCGTCGGTGCTTGTCGTGGGGGTAATCCCCGGGCCCGGTGGTGGACACCTGCGGTGAAGGGGGCCGTCCAGCTGAAGAAGGAGGCCTATCGGGTTTTATTAGCCTGTGGGACTCCTGAGGCAGCAAACGGGTACCGGCAGGCCAAACGTGCTGCAGCTGAGGCTGTCGCAGATGCAAAATCTCGGGCGTGGGAGGAGTTCGGTGAGGGCCTGGAGAGTGATTATCGGTTGGCCTCAAAAAGGTTCTGGGCCACCATCCGACGCCTCAGGAGGGGATGCAGTTCTTCACAAACACTGTTTACGGTGGAGGTGGGGAGCTGCTTACCTTGACTGGGGATGTTGTTGAGAGGTGGAGGGAATACTTTGAGGACCTTCTCAATCCCACCAACACGCCCTCCGTGGAAGAGGAAGACCCTGGGGGTTCGGGTGAGGGTCCGCCCATCACTGGAGTGGAGGTCACTGAGGTTGTCAAAAAGCTCCTCGGTGGTCGAGCTCCGGGGTTGGACGAGATCCGCCCGGAATATCTCAGGACTCTGGATGTTGGATGTTGTAGGACTGTCTTGGTTGACACGTCTCTGCAACATCGCGTGGTCATCGGGGGCTGTACCTCTGGATTGGCAAACTGGGGTGGTGGTCCCAATTTTTAAGAAGGGGGACCGGAGGGTGTGTTCCAATTATCGGGGAATTACACTCCTCAGCCTACCTGGGAAAGTCTATGCAGGGGTACTAGAGAGGAGGATCCGACCGATAGTCGAACCTCGGATTCAGGAGGAACAATGTGGTTTTCGTCCTGGCCGCAGCACTCTTGACCAACTCTATACACTCCACAGGATTCTGGAGGGGGCATGGGAGTTTGCCCAATCTGTCCACATGTGCTTTGTGGATTTGGAGAAGGCTTTCGACCGTGTCCCTCGAAAGATCTTGTGGGGCGTGCTCCGAGAGTACGGCGTTCTGGATCCGTTGCTACGAGCTATTCGGTCGCTGTATCACCGGAGCCAGAGTTTGGTCCGTATTGGTAACAGCAGCTCGGATTCGTTTCCGGTGGGAGTTGGAGTCCGCCAAGGCTGTCCTTTGTCACCGATTCTGTTCATAATTTTTATGGACAGAATTTCTAGGCGCAGTCGAGGCGATGAGGGGTTCTGGTTCGGTGGCCATCGGATATCGTCTCTGCTTTTTGCGGATGATGTTGTCCTTTTGGCTTCATCAAGTCGGGCCCTCCAGCTCTCATTGGAGCGATTCGCAGCTGAGTGCGAAGCAGCCGGGATGAGGATCAGTACCTCCAAGTCCGAGGCTATGGTTCTCAGTCGGACAATGGTGGAATGCACCCTCTGGGTCGGGGATGAGGTCCTGCCCCAAGTGGAGGAGTTTAAGTATCTTGGGGTCTTGTTTACGAGTGAGGGAAGGATGGAGCGAGAGATCGACAGACGGATCGCTGCAGCCTCTGCTGTTAAGCGGTGCCTGTACCGGTCCGTCGTGGTGAAAAAGGAGCTGAGCCGCAAGGCGAAGCTCTCAATTTACCAGTCGATCTACGTTCCAACCCTCACCTATGGTCACGAGCTTTGGGTAATGACCGAAAGAACAAGATCACGGATACAAGCGGCTGAAATGAGCTTTCTTCGCCGGGTGGCGGGGTCCTCCCTTAGAGATAGGGTGAGAAGCTCCGCCATCCAGGGAGAGCTCGGAGTAGATCCGCTGCTCCTCCGCATTGAGAGGGGCCAGTTGAGGTGGCTCGGGCATCTGGTTAGAATGCCCCCCGGACGCCTCCCTGGTGTGGTGTTTCGGGCATGTCCAACCGGGAAGAGACCCCGGGGTCGACCTAGAACACGCTGGAGGGACTATGTCTCTCGGCTTGTCTGGGACCGCCTCGGTGTCCCCCCGGGAGAGTTGGAGGAAGTGGCTCGGGAGAGGGATGTCTGGACCTCTTTGCTAAGGTTGCTGCCCCCGCGACCCGACCCCGGACTAAGCGGAAGAAGATGAGATGAGATGAGATGAGACTGAGCATGAGGCTGCAGATTCAGGCTGGATGGCTTATGATTATTTTATCCAATTATTCTCTGTGTGTCAATGTTTGTGTTCTGACACATGTGCAGGAGTTGGAGGCGGGACTAACAAACTGTGCTTTATTCTCACACTTGCACTTTGTTTGATTGACAGTGTTCAGCTATTATTGCTTACTGATAATATTATGTTTGTTGATTGGTCAGCTCGGGCGTGCACATGCGCAGTGCCCGTTAGACGTTAACTTCCGGCACAGTTTGTTAGTGACAGGATGAATAAGAATGGACAGAGGTTGCTGGAACTGTGCTGCCACCACGGCCTGTGTGTAACAAATACATATTTCAAGTGCAAAGACCGTCACAACGTCTCTTGGAGACACCCCAGATCTTGCCACTGGCTCCAGCTGGACCTTATCCTTACCAGGCGCACGGATCTGAGCAGCGTTCTCCACACTAGAAGTTTCCATAGCGCAGACTGCCACAGACCACACCCTCGTTGGAAGCAGGATAAGGCTGACAACAAAGAGGACCCATCACTCCAAAACTAAAGGCCTCCCATGCATCAACACCTGCTCCTCAAGGGATCCCCAGCGAATCCAACTGTTTCATGACACAGTCAAGGAGAAGTTGGCTTTGCAGAGCCCTGGCAAAGACATCGACAGCAAGTGGGGCTTCCTGAGAGATACTATCTACACAACAGCCCTCACTGCATTCACGAAGAAGGAGCGTCAGAGTGTAGACTGGTACGAGGTGCACTGGGAGGAGATGAAGCCTGTGACAGAAGCCAAGAGGGAAGCCCTCCTGGCCCACAAGCAAAACCCCAGCCCCAGTACTCGTCACATCCTCAAAGCTGCATGCAACAAGGCCCAGCAGACAGCCCGCTAACGACTACTGGCTGAACCTCTGCAGCAAGATCCAGATGGCAGCTGACACTGGCAACACGATGGCCATGTACAATGGCATCAAGACAGCTACTGGCCCAACCACAATTAAGACTGCACTGCTCAAGAGCAAGACCGGGGAAGTGATCACGGACCAAGGCAAGCAGCTTGAACGCTGGTTGGAACATTATCTGGAGCTGTACGCAAGCAAGAATGTGGTGACCGATGCAGCATTAAATGTCCTGCCAAACTTACCTGTCATGGAGGATCTGGCTTACCTGCCTTCAGTGGACGAACTGGGCAAAGCCATTGATTGTCTGTCATGTGAATAAGCCCCTGGGAAGGATGGCATCCCCCCTGAAGTCTTGAAGAGTGGCAAGCCAGCACTCCTGCAGCACCTCCAAGAGGTGCTGTGCTTATGCTGGGAGGAAGGGTTCATCCCCCAGACACATGCGCGATGCAAACATTGTAATCCTCTACAAAAACAAGGGTGACCGCAATGACTGTAACAGCTACCGTGGCATCTCCCTCCTTAGCATCATAGGGAAAGTCTTTGCTCGTGTTGTCCTCAATCGCCTTCAGATTCTTGCTTCCCGGGTGTACCCAGAATCGCAGTGTGGTTTCAGGGCAGGCCGATCCACAGTCGATATGATCTTCTCACTTTGTCAACTGCAAGAGAAGTGTCGGGAGCAACAGAAGCCCCTGTACATTGCCTTCATTGACCTGACTATAGCATTCGACCTGGTCAGCAGAAGCGGACTCTTCAGCCTCCTGCAAAAGGTGATGTCTTCAAAGCTAACTCCAAATCGTGACCTCCTTTCACGAGGACATGCACAGCAAGTCTGCTTCAATGGTGGGACTTCTGAAGCCTTCCCGGTGAGCAGTGGTGTGAAGCAAGGCTGCGTCCTAGCTCCGACACTCTTTGGAATATTCTTCTCGATACTTCTTCAGTATGCCTTCTCTGACAATGAGGAAGGAATCCATGTCCACACCAGATCAGATGGAAAATTGTTTAACATAGCTCAACTGCATGCTAAGACGAAGGTGAGGCAGGTCCTCATCCGTGAGATGCTGTTCGCGGATGACGCTGCATTGACGTCCAACACTGAGGCTGGTCTTTTAGAGCTAGTCAATCGTCTGTCCCATGCCTGTAATGAATTCGGACTGACCATCAGCCTGAAGAAGACAAACATCCTGGCCCAGGGCACAAACACAGTCCTGAACATCAATATAAATAACACGCAGCTTGAGGTCGTGGACTTCTTCATCTACCTGGGATCCACCATCACCAACACCCTCTCTCTTGACACAGAGATCTCATGTAGAATCGGGAAAGCCGCCACAGTGATGTCCAAGCTGAACAAGCGTGTATGGAGGAACACCAAGCTACATGTCTACCAGGTCTGTGTACTTAATGCTAGTCAGGAAAAGTGGCTCAACAGCTTCCACCTCCGCTGTCTCAGGCGTCTGCTTCATATAAAATAGCAAGACAAAGTGACCAACACCGAGGTGCTACAGCGTGCTGGCATGCTAAGCCTGCTTGCACTGCTTATCCAGAGACGACTTAGGTGGTTGGGTCACGTACAGTGAAAGGATGAGGGGAACATCCCTAAGGACATGTTATATGGAGAGCTGAGTGAGGGCTCCCACCGCACAGTAAGATCACAGCTTCGGTACAAGGACATGTGCAAGCAGGACATGAGATTATCTGGCATCGACATCAACACCTGGGAAGGCACTGCTGAAACACGCCAGCTCTGGAAGACCACTGTGAGCGAAGGGGTCAACAAAGCTGAAATCAACAGAATTGACAAGCTAGCCGAGAAAAACTATCACTTTAGGGTGGGCCTTTACAATCACTCCCGCAAATGCTACCATAGCGCTACACCATCATCTCTCGAGATCTACGGCTGCCGCCGCCGCCGCCGATATATATATATATATATATATATATATATATATATATATATATATATATATATATATATATATATATATATATATCCTTAATATACACCTGTATGTATAGATTCACATATTCACACACATACAAGAGGGTGAATGATAGTTAAAGGTGCCTGATATACAAGGGGTAAGAGGTAGAGCTTTTAATTATAAGGTGCCCAGTGCTGAAATGTTATGATATGTTATGATACGAGACCTGCTCTGAACAGTCATACTGCACTTAAACGTGAATATTTTACTGTGCAGGAAGATGTTCTGAATGATGTTTATTCAGTCAGAGTGTGTGATGGGTGGTGGTGGTGGTGATGATGATGATGGTGGTGGTGATGGTGGTGGTTACATGTTTAACAGCTTGTGGGTAAAGACTGTTCTCGAGTCTGTTAGTTTTTGTTTTTAGTGTCCTGTACTGTTTTGCGGACATCTGAGGAGAAAAAGGGCGTGTCCAGGGTGTGTGGGTTTCCTGATAATCCCACTGGCCCTTCTCTGAAGTCTGTCAGTGTAAATGTCACTGAGGAGGGTAATGTGGATCCAGTTACCTGCCTTGCCGTCCTCTCCACCCGCTACCAGGCCTTCCTGTCCTCTGCAGTACAGCTGCAGAACCACATTGTACAGCAGTGGGTCAAGGGGCTCCCTATGGCAGAGTGGTAAAAGTTTGTCAGTAGGAGTTGGGGTAGACGGGCCTGTCAAAGTTTCCTGAGGAAGTTCATCCTTTGCTAACTTCACCTGGACTACAAACATCTCCCATCACAAAGACAACAGAGATGTGGACTCCAAGAAACTTGAAGTGCTTCACCCTGCAGTAGTACATGTTTCTGCTTTTTAATCTTTTGAGTTACAGTTTACTTTTGCCCTGTTCTCATGCGACTATCATCTTTTTTAAAAGAAAACTTTAAAATTTTGTTTGCATTCAGCATTGCCCCACAGTCAGTGCCAAACTGAGCCATGGTATTCCAACATTAGTAAATTTGTGACCTTGTGAGAGGTTTTGGACCTTGCCTGTTCTTGGACCACTCCGGTTACTCTCTTGACTTTGGATACCTCGGCCTTGCTTTTATTTTGATTATTTTTGGGATTCGTCTTTGATCTTTGCATGTTTTTGACTACGATTCTTGCCAACCATTCTGGAGTGTTGGCCTGTTTAATAAACCTTGTGGTGTCCCTCACTTTGGTCTGCGAGTGGATCCTTTCCCTTTGTATAAAAATCTTAACAGCTTCTTAGAAAAGCCTAACGTTTCATGTCCAGCCCTCTGCATTCTGTATTTCTTTACGTTTTTTAGTTGTAGTTTTTGGAATATCCCTCCTTGAATCACCAACTTATCGTGGTGGAGGGGTTTGCGGGTCCTAATGATCCTAGGAGCTATATTGTCCTGGGCAGCATGCCCCTGATCGGGTCACCAAGGTAAAGATCCAAGTTGAAGGTCCAGATTAAGTGCGATTCAAAAGATCCCTATATGAACATAAACAAAAGGACACAGTTTCTCTTGTGCAGACATGAGTTACCAGGTCCCAGCCTGGATGAGTGGGTTGAACGCTCGAGATGGGTGGTTCCAGAGACCAAGCCATGTTTCGAGGTAAGTCTGACTGTATCTAGTCGGTATCGCTCAACCTCACTCACCAGCTCAAGGCTTCTTCACCACCAGAGAGGTGACATTCCATGTCCCAAGAGCCAGAGTTAGGAGCCGAGGATCAGTCCGACAGAACCCATGCCTTCGGCTGCCACCCAACTCAGTGCACCCGATCCATATAGTCCCTCCCACAGGTGGTGGGTCCATGTTAGTGTGCACCCATGATTTGAGGTAAAAGAATTATTTCTTAATATGGGATTTTTTTCCCCCACTGAATAAATGCACTTGAATTATAGGTTGTATTTTTCTCTTTTTTTTCCACAGTGGTACGATATTATTTAGAAAAAAATGCTGAATTTATTAGAAGCTAAAGAACACAGGGTGCCAATAATTATGGAGGGTACTGTATATATGGACATCATGGACCTTGGCAAGACCATCACGCAAGATGGGGATCTCCTGGCAGAAATCAAGCATCGAATAACTCTCGGTTGGGCAGCATTCGGCAAGTTTGAGTCCATCATGAAAGGCAGAAAGGCCAGCATGAGAATCAAACGGAAGATACATGACGAATATATCCTGCTGGTCATGACATATGGAAGCGAAACATGGGCTCTCAACAACACAATGAAGGAAATGCTCAGAGTGGCACAGAAGAAAATCGAACGCCTCATGCTGAATGTTTCTCTAAAGGATAGAAAGCCCAACACATAGATCAGAGAGCAAACAGGAGTGAGGGATATCGTGCACACCATCAACAACAGCAAGCACAGATGGGCAGGCCATGTGGCCCGATTCTCTGACAACCGCTGGACAAGCAGAGCAACAGAGTGGACGCCCTGGAGCTGGAAACGACCACGAGGACGACCAAAAACAAGATGGCGCGACGACCTGACTCAATGCGTTACGCACAACTGGCCAAGCCTCGCACGAGATAGAGCCTGCTGGAAGAGGTCCAGGGACGGGTTCCTCAGCCATGAATGAAGTCACCCTGAATCCTGATCCTGATTCTGTATATAATCGTCAACCAAAAATAATAAAGTTTATTTGCCATTCTAATGAAATGACAGATACATATTGTCAACTCAGAATGAACAAGGTGTGTGTGTGTGTATGTGTGTGTGTGTGTGTGTGTGTGTGTGTGTGTGTGTGTGTGTATCACAGTGAGCTGTGCATTTGGTACTTGGGCCTTCAGTGGGACTTAACAGACTTAATCCACCTCTTAATACCACTACTATCACATTGCATTTATAAAACCTTCAATAATTTACAAATACACAAGATGACAAGGCGTAGCATTGCAGAGAAAGAGGCACCTCCATATCTGATCGTAAGTCTGAGCATTAGGCAACTTTAACCTGCGTTTTGCCTGTGGAAGCTGTCGGTAAATTTTGTCAACTGAGAATTATCAAGGTCTATCTAACATTTCAATGAAACATCAGGCAGACCTTGTTAATTCTTGGTTGACGGTTTGGTGCCTGGCCGAATATAACAAGCGCAAACCTTACCTCCTCGACCTCCATTTACAATGTCTAGCTTTTCTCAAAAAGTCCACCCTGAAAATGGATTTTTAAGAACGTCTAACACCAAACTCAATTTCTCTTCCTCTGTCGGCCATTGTGGGTGTCAAAAATTTAACTTAAATGTATTGTGTGCAGATGACTGCAGAATATTCAGCTAGCTTTGCTCTGATCAACCAATCTGAGGGCAGAAAAATGCTGATTGTAAGCCTGCTAGCTGGCCCTGTGAGGGGAATCTGAAATCTGATTGGTTAAAGAATCAGCTAATACAGTTTAAGTGAAATTGACCAGCACTGCTAATGCTGAAGGCCGAGGACACATTAGACTGACATTTTAAACGTCGTATTTCAGTTTGTTCTGGAAAACTGAAGTTTGGAAATCTAAATTGTTTTTTTGTATTCACTTGCTAATATATAAATTATACAATAAAAATCTATAGCAAAGTTTTTATAACGAAAAAAAAGTTGGGTGCCTAAAAGTTTTGAACAGTATTGTATATACATCATTCACTTCCTGAATCACTTAGTCCTAATCCTGCGGTAAAGGTAACCGGGTCATCAAAGGCCGACCGTGCCTCTCACGGTCCGTGATGAGAGGCTCATGGAAAAGAACAATTGCTGAGTTTTGTAACAAGGAGCTGCATAACCATCAGCGTGTTTCCGCCCTGCGATGGCCTATCGAGCTGTCCAGGGTGTACTCTGCCCTCGCCCGGAGTCGGCTGAGATATTACACCAAAAAGAAAGAAATGTTTTTTGACTAGTTGTTTTTGCCCTACACTTTCAAGAAGATTAGGAGCGGGACAACAAACATGAAGATCAGTGTAAGTTTTCCTTTTCTTTTTTTGTTCGGTCCAGCCCATTGTCTATTTGTTCTTGTAAGCGCAATCATCTCTTTTGCAACTAATAGTCTTCTTTCTTCATCTGCATGTTGGATTACACCAAGCAGACAGGAGGTGCATTAAATCTTGAAGGGGCTGTACTGTATAGGCTCAGTACAAATTCTCTGTTCATGCTTTTCTCCTAAATGTGCACGCAAGTTGAATGGGAGGATAAATCTTTAACAGGACAACTATTAACTCACACAGAGTAACTCGGAGTCATTGCATTGGTGTGCATATTACCATCTGAATGGGCCACAATCTCCTCTCTGGTCTCCTTTATATAGTAGCTTTTCATTGAACACCAAGGCTTTTGGCTTTAAATACTTCCTATTTCCCACCACTGCTCCGGTCTGCAAGGAAAGGCAGCAGTGCAAAGTAAACACTAATCAGAAATGCTGCCCGTCCGAAACAGGCCTTTGTTTTCTAGTGGTGCCAATCCCCAAATAATTGAATATTGTGTTTAAGATTGGAAACTTCCAAATTGGAACATCATGGTACAATCTTCTTCTTTTCCTTTCGGCTGTTCCCTTCAGGGTTCGCCACAGCGAATCATCTGCCTCCATCTCACCCTGTCCTCTGCATCTTCTTCTCTTACACCAACTTCTTTTCTTACACCAAGGAACACCACGGAACAGTATTGTAATGAATTGGGAAGTTCATGTTACACTCTCATAGCAATAAATTTACAATGCAATGGTGCTTAACCTTCAAGCAACCAAGTGGGGTCATATACGACCCCGGACATACTGTATATTCGGGCGCCATTTTTGTAATTTTAATTGGAAAAAAGTTTCCTACCAAGAATTTATTGATCTATTTATCCTGCATTTGTTGATAGAATTTTGTAAGGATCGGCCAATCCGTGTGGCGAGTATAATCCAAACGTGTGCGGGTCATTTATGACCCCAGAAAGATCGATGAGATTTTTCACATTATCGCTTCAGATGGTATTGATGGTTCTTCATTCTGACAGTTACATGTTTCAGATAGTTCAGCCATATAATTATTATTTCTATTACCAAATCTAAATTATCCTACCACATTGTAATACATATTTTATGCAAAGTAACTTCATTTTTAATGATTTGTTTTCAATTTTCATGCAAAGAAATAAAAGGTAAAATACATATTACAAGATGTAACAGACAAGGGTTGTCTAAATAAAGGTAATATTGTTCTATCATTGTGTTTTCGCTTTTTTGTAAAAATACATCAAATTCCATACCGTATTATATAAGATGATGGACAAATCTATTAGAGCATGAAATAAATATGAAGAACCCTAAAACAATAATTTATATAGAAATATTCCTAGATAAAGTCACTGGGGTCACAAATGATCCCACTCGGTCATATTAGTCACCAAAATAGCTCAGTTGCTTGAGAGTTGATCTTTGCATAATTTATGGGACCTAAATTGCATAGTAATAATAATAATAATAACATAACATAACATAACATAAGCATTAGCAAAGTTATGATCATTTAAAAAAAATGGGATGAGCAGTGTTCACTGTTTCCACTTATAAATGTTCAGTGATGTGCGTGTGCGTGCGTGCGCGCACACACACACACACACACACACACACACACACACACACACACACACACACACACACACACACACACACACATACACCCCAACCATTTCCACCCCATATCTCTTGCTTGACAGCAGTATTAGGATGAGGCCAGGGAAAAACCTTGCGTTCGCTCCAGTTGCTGACTCTGGGGTGCACAGACAGCATGATCTCTTCTTCAGACCCATGACATCGAGGTTTGATGGGAGTGCCAATTAGCATCTTACATCTCAGATTGAATCTCAGAATTACTTGAGCACAAGTATACGAGAACAAGGACTGAAATCCTTGGTTTAGGCTTCACCCGACAGAGGTTCATGGTATTCTGTGATGACTGTTAATTTATTCTTAAAATTTATTTCTAAAATGTGCATATTATAGACGTGAGGCTTGTTTGTGCAAAATTCCTAAAACACCAAGTTATTCACTGTGAACCTAATGAAGTAAGCATAGAAGTGAGGGAATTGCCACGTTAGAAATAATACCTACAAATATAAGAAAAGAAGGAGAGGAAGATGATGAACATGCATGTATTCTATACATCTATTCTGGGGTTGCGGTGAAGCCGGAGCTAATCCCAGTTCACTTTGGTTGATAGGTGGTGCGCACACTGTCACCAATCCTTTGTAGGGCTATAATAAATATATGTTGACCCTTTACTGAGCACTGTGGCCAAATGAGACCGCTCAAGTGATCAGGCAAAACATCTGAATGAGGCCATAGCACTACTGCCCTAAATGACACAAAAATCCTTAAAAATCTAGAAAACTGAGCTGGAAAATGGAAAAAACATGTGCCCAGTAAAGGGTTAATTTAAAACAACAGCCACAACAACAATAATTAAAATCATTCATTCATTCATTCATTCATTCATTCAACAACTTAATCCTAATTAGGGTTGCAGCGAGGCTAGTGCTCATATCAGCCAACTCTGGGCCATGGCAGAGCACACTTGGACGGCTCATCAGGCCATCGCAGAATAATAATAATTTTTTATTGTTGTTCTTAAGAATAATAATAATAATAATAATAATAATAATAATAATACATGATGTCATTATTTTGTCATCTTATTTATAATAATGTCATCAGATTTATTATTATTATTGTAATACAAATTAGCGTGTTCACTCTCTCGAGCACCAGATCAGAGTTATGAGTTTAGAAGTCATCGTGTTTGTGCTGCCTGCTTTTCCTGTAAATTACTGGCTGAGTATACATTTTCCAGATGCTTGTATTTTGTGCCATATTAATTTATTTCACATTATCCTACAAAGCTAATTATGGCTGTTGACTGAAAGTAAATTTGATGTAGAAACATGGATTAAGTGGGATCTATCCATGGGAAAAAGGACTTTTTCTTTGCTTTTGTTGGTTTATACCTTAACCCCTGCCTACGCCCCCACCCCTTAAAAATCCCAAAAGCTTTTGACATCTTCATCTAATTCGGAGTGGGCAGGCTTTTGTTTGCTCTTGTCACTGGAGCGGATGGGGCTTAGTTCTACAAACTGAGTGGCACAGGCACAAGCCTTTGCCTTAGACAAAAAGGCTGTGGAATGGGGGGGGAATGTTCTGAGCTTGGACAGGGGCAAAAAAAGAAGAACACAACCCCATCACCACTACCACCTTCAGATCCCCACAATATGTTCATTGTCTGGCAGTGAATAACATGGCCATGCTACCAGTGTAGGCTGCTCCTCAGGCTTTGACTATGAACCAGATTCCTTTCTTCAGCATGAAAGAAGTCTAATCCATGCAAATATAGGGATTCTGTAGATAGAGCTTTTCACTGCAGAAAGGGGGATGGGCAGGAGAGGGAGAAGGCGAGGGAGGGTCAGCAATTTAACCTCTGACCTAACAAATAAGGAGCATGAAAGTTGCCGAACTGGCAGACAAAGAGGGGTTCCTCTGGCTGATTGAGTTTTCTTTATAGCGCTCGGTTGTACAAGGCTGATTGACTGATGCCATGTTGTGCGGATGAAAATCGGTAAACTAGTGTATCGGGGAGACACGGGGTAGACAGGAACAGAAAGCAACAAACGGAAAACAGACAGACAAAACGATCCCTTTTGTATACAAACAAATTGAGTTAAATTTATAATTTATGGCTAGGCAACGTATGCACAATCAAATGAACTGAATTTGTATATTAATTTAAATTTAAAGATTTATAATCGCTTGTAACTACAACGCCTAAACTAGTGATGTCCTTTTTTTTTTACAGTACATAAATCTGTTGGTGGCATGGTGGTGTAGTGGTTCTCACCTGAGTTTGATGCCCAGACTCAGGAGGTTCTGTGGGGAATTTGTATGTTCTTCCTGTTCTTGCGTTGATTCTTCTTGGTTTTAATCCCACAGTCCAAAACATGTACATTAGGCCACTTGGCCGTTCCTAGTCACTCCTAGGTGTGAAAATGAGTGTGAATGGTTGTATGTCTGTTGGAACTGCGATGGACTGGCGAGCTGTTCAGAGTGTATCCCACCCTCACCCAGAGTTGGCAGAGATGGGCACCAGCCTTCCTGTGGCCCTAAATAGGATTGATCAGCTTTGGAAATGAATGAATAATTAATATTCTTTATATTCCTAAAAATACATTTTACTAGTGTTACCTATTAATCTACCAATATATTTGTCTAATAGAGCTGTCTGCACACTGTGCAGCCAAAATTCTGAATTTTAGATGATGATTGTGTTCTGCACTTTTATCCGCCTCAAAGATTCAAGACAGTAAGTGAGCCCAGTGTATGCAGGCAGCACGTTAAGCGATCTTTCCTTATTTGTTTGTATATAGATATACAGTGAAAAGACAAAGCAAATAGCAATATCTTCTTGTGGGAAATAGACAGGATATCATTTTTTTCATGTTTGCGTGACATGATCTGTGTCTCTGTCCCAAGAATCCAGTGTAATACTGTACAACCTTTTTTTCCATGACTAGATTCCTTCCCCTGATATTTTATCTCGTTCAGTTTCCATACTGAAGAGACTTTACTGTTCCATTACTGCATAAGAAATTCATGACACAGGAGTGAATTTACAAATAATGACTGAAATTTAAAACTGATTGTCCACTGATTCACTTCCTGTTTGTTTTGAGCTTTTGTTACTTACAGGTATACGCACAAAATTTAGTTTGACCTTGAAATAGTGTGTATGTGTGTGTGGGGAGTGGTGTGTGTGTGTGTGTGTGTGTGTGTGTGTGTGTGTGTGTGTGTGTGTGTGTGTGTGTATGTGTGTGTGTGTGTGTGTGTGTGTGTGTGTGTGTATGTGTGTGTCCAGCAGAATATTTGCAAGCTACTTTATTGCTTTATATGTTTTCTTTTCCTTTCATGTGTTTTTAATCTTCAATGCTTTGTTCCTTTTATAATTACAGCAGTGTTCTCCTCAGAGAATTCTCTCTCTCTCTCTCTCTCTCTCTCTCTCTCTCACTCACACACACACACACACACACACACACACACACACACACAGAGAGATCTAATCCTCATCTTGCCTCCAGGATCCCATTAAACCATGTAGTGAAAGCTGTCTGTCTGTACTTTTTATACCAAGGCGCAATTAAAATTAAGATAAAAAAAAAAAAATGAAGTTCTCTTTTTTTGAATGGATGGCGGAAATTAGTTTAAAATGCAGATTGGATTGTTCCTCTGTTTTTAGATATTAATGAAGCTCTTACAGCAATCAAGTCTCTCTGTACTTTCAATGCTCGGTGTCACTTTCTCTCTAACTTCGTATAATTTGTCAAAATTTAGAATTATGCCTGGCTGCTTAAATTTTCTCTTGTTGTATGTAGCTCAGCCTTTCATATAGTTTCATGTGACTGTTAAAGGAAATTGGTCAAAAATTACAAAAAAAAATGTGTTCACTCATTTGATACGTTGAATAGAAAGAATATCATGCATATTTATAATAAACTAAAGAAGTGTTTCCCCATGCATGGTCCAGTCCTTTGTACATGAGAGAATGTCTGGCCTTGTTACATGGGGCACCATGCATGTGCAAAATGTAAGACTTCTGCAGGATCTCTGGAAGTCCCCATAGGTGCTTCGCTCTGGTATGTGTGTGTGCTGCATTCCACTAAGGCTTGGGTTCATGTGTTCAGCTCTTATGCAGGTTCAAGGCAATTTTTTCCCTTTAATAACTGATCAGAATGTCAATGGGTTCAGGCCCAAGCAACTGTCTGGCCCCCAGTTGCCTAATAACTTGGTATGTAAACAAGGGACTTTCATTGTAATGACATGTACATGTGCCAGATAACTGCTGAGTATTATTTGTACATCAGACTTGTGCAGTTAGTAACACATTGGTGGAATTTATAAACAACCTAAAGCTTAATCTTAATTTGCCAATGTATGTTGCAGATTGTTTTAGTGAAGCATTTTTTATCTATCTTCTGTGTGACTGAGGTGAGTATTATGGATCTGGATGAATATGGAAGCAAATCTCTCTCATCCGATTTTAAAATTTAAAGGCCTTTGAATTACTTGCACGGAATTTTTTTTTAAACAAAATTAAGTTTCTGATTTTTTGCCTTTGAATTCAGAACCTGATATTTTTAAATCACTCCTTTTCACTTTCATTTTTAAAAAATGTTTTTCAAGTCTATTTTTCATTGGCACAAATTCAACAGGCCAAATTCAGTGTCTTAAATTCAGTGTCAAAATGCACTGTCAACATCTGGGGCACGAAGAATAAGCAATCAATCAGGGAATGAACAGACCATGGCAACAGTCCTAAATGAAGGTGATTCACTAAGCACATTATCGCCTTTCCTCGCTTCGCACAGCTCTAGCTTTGATAGTAACAAATTAAAACTGTCACGTTGAACATTAACAGAATTTACTTGACAACATCAACAGGGTTTGCCAATGTTATATTTGCATAGATTAGTTTTGATAACTTTACATTCAGTGCTCAGGCAGTGATAATGAACCGAAATAAATCGCCAGAAAATATACAGCCATTCAGCAATACAGTCAAGTTTGCTGTTTTGAATGCCAGATATGTTCATTAGTGTAGAATGAAACCTTCATAAATAAATAGACATGAAAAAACACATCAACACTTATCATAGAATATGTAATACAGTGTTGTTTGCTTTGGCGGATATTTTAATTTGGACTCCTTTACCATTTTTCTAATTATGGAGTCAGACTGATTTATAGCAGTGAGCACAACGTTGGAGTGGAAGCGTCTCTGATGGTGCTTTTCTCATAAATTACCTTTATTCAATTGATCTGTTAATGTGTCGTGCTATACTCATATACCACAATATACACTATACTCATATATACAACAGCGCTATGCCCATACAATATACAATATACTACGACATACGCTATACACATATATACTACAATATACACGATACTCATATATGCCACAATATACACTATACTCATATCTACCACAACATACACTATACTCATATGTACTGCAATATACACTATACTCATGCATGCTACAATATACATTACACTCATATATATAAAACAATATACACTATACTCATATACAGTCGACCCTCTACTTACGAAAACCTCTGAATACGAGTAATCCAGGTTACGAAAAGCATTTTCCTCTGTATACAAAACAACCTCTTCTTACGAAAAGTGCCAAACGCGCCATTCAAAAGTTCAAACGCGCCATTCAAACATTCAAACAATGCGCGAGTTGCTCTCTCATTGGCTGTCTCCCAACATCCCACCCTGCTGGCCTCCCATTGGCCAGGAGGGAGCTGAACTATACCCATTCCTGTACCCATACTTCCTGTTTGTCAGACATGTGAAGGAGAGTTGAACAGGACTGTTGGCTCGTGAGTTTTTTTGAGAGTGATCATTGCAGCATTATATTTTGTTATCAATCATGGACCCCAAGAAAGTGATTCCCGGTGACACCGAAAAGAAGTGGGCTCCATTATCAATTGAAGTGAAGCAGGAGATAATAAAATACGAAAGTGGGATGTAGTTGAGCGAAATTGCAAAAGGAGTATGGTCGGAACCCCTCTACAATCGGGACGATATTGAAGCAGAAGGAGACTTTAAAAGTGGAGACACAGTGATGGAGGCGGTCATTTCAGAACAATATTGCAGCAGAAGGAGGCATTAAAAGCGAAGATACAGTGGCAGAGGCGATTATTTCGGAAAAAGCAACCGCCATATTTAAGGACCTTGTGAAAGGGGGTGGGGGTGAGGTATCTTCAGACCAGCAACCCCCGGACTTTAAAGCATCGCATGGGTGGTCCGAGAGATTTAAAAAAAGCTAAATAAATTTCTTTTACTTTGAACATATTTCATACAAAATTGGTGTACTTTTATAATTTTTAAAGGGTTTATGGGGTAGCCTTGGGAGCCTTGGAATGAATCACGTGTTTTACATGTAAAATGCACCTCTACTTATGAAAACTCCAGGTAACAAGAAGGCTCTGGAACGGATTAATTTCATAAGTAGACGGCCGACTGTACGATAATATACACTATACTCACACATACCACACTGAATGCTATACTCATATATACCAGAAAAATGCTCTGCTTGTATATAATACAACATATGTTATCTTAATATACACTGCAATATACACTATACTCATATAGATTACAATATACACTGTACACATATTCCACAACACACTCTGTACTCATACATACTACAAAATACACTATACTCATATACTATACTGTACCATAGACTATACTCATATATGTAACAAAACTCTATACTCATATTTGTGTGTGTGTGTGTGTGTGTGTGTGTGTGTGTGTGTGTGTGTGTGTGTGTGTATGTGTGTGTGTGTGTGTGTGTGTGTGTGTGTGTGTGTGTTGTGTGTGTGAACAAAATCAGTGCTAGTGTTTCCAAAGCATTAAAATTCAAAAAGCAATGAGACAAATTTGCTTCCATAGCTCAGTATTATGTGGATGTCAGGTTGGTCTTTGCTCTGTCTTGGTGGTGAAAGAGGGGCATCCCTAGTTCAATTCACACTCATCCTCCCTGCTTTATGAGTGTGAAATTACATACGTCTCGTGACTGGTTTATTTTTTACCAAACTCTGCAGCATCAATCATGGTGTGCATATATTTACTCCTCCCCTGACAGCTTTGCTAATCAAAGATTTTGATCTTCATTCCATACTCCAACTACTGTTTCTGCACTGTTACTAATCATTCTCTCCTCAAATAACATAGAGAGAGAGAGAGAGAGAGAGAGAGAGAGAGAGAGAGAGAGAGAGAGAGAGAGAGTTCTGAACAAAAGTACTTATGAAAGGTGAAGGCAGGAAAAAGAGGAGACCAAATATCTCTCCTGATTTACTACACCCCCCCCCCTCCATCTCGCTCTGAGAAAAGAGGTTGTGCCATGTGCATTTAGGAAGAGACAAAATGTGTGACTGAGGTTTTGTACTTGAAAGGGCTTTTTCATACATGGGAAAGAAGCTGATAAAAAGAGTCATGCACTTCAAAGTGAGTTGAAGACAGAGATGACTGAAAGGGGTTTTTAACCATTTTTTAAAGCACAGGTTGGTCTAGTCCTTCTAGTCCTACTTTCATTATCCACTCATTTGAATTAGACTCACCCATCAATTAGTGTGACTTTTTTTTAGATGAACAGGACTTTCAGGACAGCAAACGTTGTCGGTAGCCCCCATCAATGGAAACTGTCCTGCTGAGTGGTTAATAGAATGGGTTTAGGACTCAGTAGCACTGAATGTGTGCATGTTTGTGTTCTGTGTACTTTATGTATATAGAGGGCAGAATACTATAACCTTGTGCTATTCTACCTCAGACTAGATGCAGAGCAAAGCGTGTGTTGGTCTGTATATCCCGATTAACACAATCAATTTGCAACAAAAATTTTCTGTGCAACACTTCATCATAATAGTTGCTGCAAGTTCACACTTTTTATAACAACTTATGTCATCTTATTTTGCAAGTTTTTGAATCCAAATTAAAAACTCACAATGTGTGGCTGAACCCGAAGTTGCATGAACAGTCATGCCTGAGGTCCAGTTCCTCCCTGGAAACTGAACATGTAAAACACTGGATGCGTAAACCTGCTGCTAAAAGTTGATCATGCAATGATGACATATGAGAATAATAGCGAGAGAGAGAGAGAGAGAGAGAGAGAGAGAGAGAGAGAGAGAGAGAGAGTATTTTATTGGTTATTTGTGGGGGACACTGTACTTACAGTGGTGTTTCAAAGTTTGTGTTCCTTTCACCTATAGTATTTGGCAGATGCTCTTATCCAGAGCAACTTACAATTACAGTTTTTTTTTCTACAATTAAGGGTTAAGGGCCTTGCTCAACTGCCCAACAGTGATAACAGTGAGGATTGAACCACTGACCTTTTGGCTCAGTAACCCATCACCTAAGCCACCACTGTCGTTTTCAGAATCTTTCGACATAGATATGACTTAAAATATTATCAAATTCTGACACAAGTTCAAAACATAGACAACAAGACTCCGGTTAAACAAATTACACAAAAATATTGCACTTTTTGGGAATAAAATGATTCGATCTTACATATTGATGAGTGCCTAGATTACCATAAACTTTGGCTTTCAGACACCCTTGTGTAGTATTAACTGTAACTAAATGTTTCTGGTACGTGTTAATCAGTTCTGTTTATTGGCTTGATCGGATTCAGTCCACTCCTCCATACAGTTTCAACTTCAGGATGTTCTTGATCCCCTGCACATGAACTGCTTCTACAACAACATTTCTATTAGATTAAGGTCAGGACTTTGACAGGTCATTCCAAAGCATCACATTTGTTCTACTCGCATCTTCCATATGTTGAATGCTGCTCAAGCTGCATGCTCTGCCTGTCTGGGTTCAAACTGAAAGGAGAACTAAGAACTATCCCACATATACACCTCTGGGTGGCTCAACAGACAACATGGGAGCACTCGCAATGGGCTGCACTCGTAGGCACTTGAGCAGCTGATTACAAGAGACTATTTATATGCACAACACGACGTGTGATTATTTCCACCTCGTTTATTGGATCCCGTGTTTTTTGGAAGTATTTCCTCATTCTCTTATGTTTGTAGTTCTTTGGTTTTCTGTTTTGATTTTGTTTTCTTTATTTTCTTGTCAAAAGCACCTGGTTTGTCAAAAAAAGGGGTTCTGTTCTGCATTCTTGTTTCCATTCATCACTCCAGCCACACTGTGGAGTGACACCAAGTCTATACCTCCTTCCACCGCCAGGTGTAATACAAATATGTACAAGAGTGGTGGTCTAGTGGTTAGGGCATAGGATTGCTGATCCTAAGGTTGGTGGTTCAAGTCTACAAAGTTTGCATGTTCTCCCCATGCTTGTGCGGGTTTCCTCCGGGTGCTCCGGTTTCCTCCCGCAGTCCAAAGCCGTGCACTGTAGGTTAATTGGCCGTTCTAAATTGACCGTAGATTCTCTCCTGCAGCGGCACTGGAACCCAGTCGTATCGGCATTTGCCCTTCCATTGGATCCTTCCGGTGGCGCCGAGACAGGGGGGGACTTGCTGCTTGGGTAACAGCCTGTCCCTCACTACTCCCTACCCAGGCTCTGCGCACTGGGGGGTATCACCAGCTGGGGTACCAGCCAGAGCGCAGCCATAGTCCTTCGGGACTGACGGAGGCCTACCATTAATACAACACCTACAGAATGGCTGATATGAAACAAACTAAGGAAAATGAGTTTAAATGAGTTTAATCCTTAATTTACAGAGCAAAATATGTCAGTATTTTTCTGAGAGAAAGTAACTATGCCTCGGTATTACACGTTTATCTGTTATTTTGTGATTTCTGACCAAAGATATCTGAGGAATTTCTTGCCCTTTTTAAATTCCTACAAAATTCGAATAGGTTTCAAATGAGGTTTTTAAATGGAACATTTGGTAACTTTATTTCTTCTTTTGTTGTTCAGGGTTCACTCTATTTTTATGTTAATTCTCTCCAAAAATATGCATCTGGTTAATTGTCCATGAGCTTTGCCTGAGAGGTGGTGCCTCTAGTGGTTGTAATAGATACTATAATTTTTGTTGCACTTCTGGTGTGGGAGGTTTGGTTTTGTATTAAAAAAAATAAACATCACAGCATGGTAGAGGTACACGTGTGTTTATCTGTATTATAAGTTGTCTATTTGTCACACAACCCCTGTGTTAAGGTGTGTCATGTGTATGTCAAGTAGTGAACATGTTACATAATTGGTGCCGAAACCTGGGATAATATGGCGGATAAATACAAGGCTGCCATTTTTGTTAGAACGGCTGCGTAAGGCTGGCCCAAGCGTGTGAGCAATAAACGGAAAACGTTTTGTGTCCGGGATTTAAACCCAGTCAAACTTCGGAGAGTTCTTGAGGAATTTGATGACAGATTGTTGAAGTTGGATAAAGCACAGCAAGCTGTGGAATTTGGGCTGTCTGACGAGCAGTTGATAGATGACATTGCTGAGGCAGCAGAATTCAGACACCAGGCTCATCAAGTGCATGAAGATGCTGCAGTTTTACTCCATGAACTGTTTGCACGTATGCCACAGTTACGTGGTGAAGAGAGTAAATCTACTACAGTTTCTGGAGAAGCTAACACAGCTAACAGAGCTGATAAAGCCAAACTCCCAAAGTTAGAGCTGCCAATGTTTGAGGGGATGTTAGAAAATGGTTGACATTTTGGCAACAGTTCTGTGCAGTGGTAAATGATTCAGACACGGTGAGATAACTAAATTCTCATAGCTACTATCACTGTTAAAGGGAGAGGTGAAAGCAGCTGTACAGGGCCTGTCATTGACATTTGCAAACTACAACGCCAGCTGTAACATTTTAGAGAAAAGGTTTGGGCGACCATAGCGTATTATCTTTTCACATGTGCAGGAACTACTGAATATCACAGTGCCACAACAGCCTAAAGTGAATGTTCTGTGGGCCATGTTTGACCAAATCCAAGCACATTTTCGAAGTCTGGAGTCACTGGAAATAACCGATGCCCAGGACGACATCATCTTGAAATGCCTGATCTTGTCCGGACTACTGGCGGAACTACGTCTTGAGTGTGCACGCAAAGGAGAAAGGCCATGAGGGAGACTTGCAGTTTCTGCTGGATTTTTTTCAATCTGAAATTCAGCAGTGAGAGGTCACAAAAATTTTCTGCATGTGCAAAGGAGTCCACACCTCTGCTGACAAGGGACACATGTAGTAATACCTCTAGTAGTAATACATGCTCTGCATGTTTCTGCGAAATCCCAGTGTGTGGTCTCATGTGCTTTATGTGGTCGTAAAAGGCATTCAATTGCCCGTTGCTGCATGCTGACCAGAGCACCTGTGTCTGAGCATAGGGACATGCTGGGATGTGCTGGTGGTTGTTTCCTGTGTTTAACAGCTACTAAGAGCTACGAGTACAGTAACTGTCCGTGTGTGATATGCTGAGGTTCTCATCACAAATTGATGTGTGAGTCAACGCAAAATAGCTCAAGCTCCAGTGATCGTTTTAATGATGTAAACACTAAAAAACATGAAAACCATAGTTCTGATGATGTTATCACACCATGGTTCCACTAACGCAGTTAAGTCAAATGTTAAAACAAGTCTTAATGTTAAGTGTATTTCAAAATGCAAATATCATGTAATTTTTCAAACTGCATGTGTGTCGGTGCAGGGTCGGTGTGGGGGAACTGAGGCCATGGTGTTGTTCGATACCGGTTCAAACAGCAGCTTCATCAGACAGGGCTTTGTATAAAATTGGTCCTGAATTGGTCTGTTTACAAAATACTCAAATTTTGGGAGTGATCAGATTAGTGTAACTTTCTTTTGATGCTTTTTTTGTGCGGTTATATACTGCATGACTGTCCTCTGTCAAGCTCATGAGTCAGTGTGAACAAAAACCCAATACTTGCTCTCTGTTTAGTTGCATCAGCACAAGGACGTCCTCTGTGCATGATGCTAATGTAGTCTTTTTGTAAAGATCTTAGCATGACAGGTGTATGAACTTCCATGATGACACCTTTTTAAATAGTAAGTTCATCTCTGAAGGGAAAATATGGATGGATAGCAGTAAGAAGGCTGAGTGGGCCATCGGTGTCTGACGATGGCACTGAGAGCCCGCAGAGTTGTGTCCTTTGCTGTGTGTTCTTTCAACTCTGACAGTCAAGAACAGCTGTAGTTTACTGTCATTATGTCCAGGCTGTCCTCTTCTTCATCTGCCAGGGCTTTCAAGCTTTTGGAAGCTCAAGACAGTGTGTCTGCAGCATACATAAATTTACCCACTTTTATACACAAGTGTGAGGTCATACTGTTGCAGTCTGAGCATCATCCTTTGCAATTTTGCTGGAGCTGCATGTACAGCTTTTTCACTGTGGTGATCAGGGGCTGATGGGCTGTCTCTATGGATGCTGGCTTGCCATAGATAAAGTCATTGAATTTTAAGCGTGCAAAAACTACTGCAAACAGCTCTTTCTCAATCTGTGTATATCTGCTGTCTCTGTCTCTATCAGTAAGTGCTCATGAAAGATAAGTTTTTCTCTCTGCAGACATGTAGCACCAAGTCCTTACTGTGAAGCATCACATGTGAGTGTCACAGGTTTACTGATGTTGTAGTATGACAGAACAGATGGACTGGACACATGTTTCTTTGGCTATTCAAAAGCATTTTGCTGCTGTTCATCCCAAATCCGTTCTGTGTCCACGTGTGATTTTTCATAGTGGAGTGGTAAGCCCACTGAATTTGGGAATTAAATTTCCAGGTAGTTGTGTACAAGGTGCGTGTGACTGATCTGTTTTTGTTTCTTTAATTATAAAAATGACTGCAGGAAGTTGGATTTAAAGGTGAGCAATAGATCTATTTTATCACTTTATTAAAATTTTGAGTGTGAAACATTTTTTTTATTATATGTATAGAATATGGGCAGCACTGTGGTGTATTTTAGCATGACTTCCTCACAGCTCCTGGACTCAAGCTTTTCTGTGTGTAGTTTACACGTTTTTCCTGTGCTTGCATGGATTTTCATGGGCTGCTTAGTTAGATTAGTGTAAATGTGAGTGTTGAATCTGTTTTGTGTTGTGTGTGTTTTTTTACCCTGAGATGGTCAGGAAAACTGTTCAGGTTGTCCCCCACTTTCATCTAGTGTTGGCTTACATAGGCACCACTCTCCCTTCTATCTGAAGAGAATTAAGTGCGTTGGTAAGCGAGATGGTCAAGGATTAAAAAAAAAAAAAAAAAAAAAAAAATGGTGTTAATCTGTAAAATTCTACACACAAGATTCTTTACAGCTTTGTGCTCATTTTCTGAAAATTTCCTCAGTACTTCAGGTCCCAACCAATAATAAAAAAAAATCTTATCTGATTATAATATTATCTGAAAAAAAAATCTGTGTCTATTCAACACCATGTTCACTAGCAAGAAACCATTTTGAAAATTGGCAGCATCCTCTCTGTACTTGAAGTGATTCATTTAGGCAAACTCCAGCAGCACAAGCCAGTGCCTGCTGTAAGGACTACCAAAATCAGATGGGTCTTTAGGTAGTAGCACAACAAACTTATTTTAGTCTCAGACAGAATCCAAGAAGAAGGACTACAGACAATGCACATGCTAAACACCCGCACAGCCTTCAAACACCAAATACCAGTCTTTTTTAAGTAATCTGTTTTATACAGAATCTTTAAAGATACCGTTCTATATTCACAGTTACAATTCTCCTGTGAACAGGAGAAAAATCTCAGACCATCTGTGTAGCACTATGGTAGGAATTGTGTGTTTTTTTATATTAAAGTGGAAGACTGTGTGTCCAAAAGTTCAATTTTGGACTTGCTTCACATAATAAATTAGTAGAGGGAAGATTTGAAAAGGGTATTCCCTGCAAGAGAAATCTGCAACTGCAGAAAGCATTGCTAAAATGTCACGAATCAGAAACTGATAGAAAATTACTCAGAATATGTTTAAAGTTACTATATTTCAACTAAAGGGGACATGAGCTTCTGTGGCAAATGATGGCCTTACTAGCTTCTCAAAAACATTTATATCATATATGCATATTTTCACTGACTGAATGACTAGCTTTTCAACACTACTTGTATCCAAGATTTGGCTCAAGTACACCACTTTTATCTGTAAACACTCTGCAAGGACTGTTTATTGCGTGTACCTCAAGTTCCAGCAGTAAGCTCATTTAAAAACTTAATTTAATACCTTGAAATTAAAATTCATTTAATACCTTGTTAAGGTAAATGTGAATATGTTTTTCCTTTTAAACCAATGTTCAAAGTGGCTGATATACACCCCGATTTGTGTTTGAAATGGTACAACTGCATTTATTGTCTCCACTGAGGTGAGTCAAAGAATGTATAATTTCAATGTGAATAGCCCCAACCAGTGTAGGGCAAATTAATCTTATTGGTTAATTTCTACTTTAGGTGTTGTGCTATGTTGGTGTTAAATCTCAATTCATCTCACATCATACTCTCTGACGTATACACAGTAACTGGGAAAGGAAAAAAACATCCCAACTGTAAAATTACCTGCTTCACAGCAATTTATTTTTGAGTGCTTGCAAAATAACCCCCCCCCCCCCCAAAAAAAAAAAAAAAAAAAAAAAGTGATTGACTGCAAAAGCATAAATTCTTTTTAAAAAGGCAGCAGTGGAAAAACAGCATGCACCTGTTTACATGTACACGTCTTTATTGTTAGTACAAATATTCTCAATGCACTGAGATGATGCATTAGTGAGATATCTGACCACTTCTAATCTGTAGGTAAGTTATGTATGTCTCCTGGTTTGTGACCCTTGCCCTATCTTAATTATTATGATCATGGTTTTAAATCATGATGAAATGCAGCTGTGAGAGAGGAGCACAAGCCAGTGTCTCTCCCTCACGCTGGTCCCAAGCCCGGATAAATGCAAAGGGTTCCGTCAGGAAGGGCATCTGCCAGAAAACAAATGCCAAACAAAATATGCAAGTCACAATAAAAAATTTCATACCGGATCAGTCGAGGCATGGGTCAACAGGTCAGGAATGTTCTAGAAGTGAAAACATTGTCAGACAGAGTGATGATTCTCAAGTTAGAAATTGAAGTTGTGACGTTCAGTGTTGTTAGTGCTTATGCCCCACAGGCAGGATGTAAGCTAGAAGAGAAGGAGAGATTCTGGAGTGAGTTAGATGAAGTGATGCAGAATACCCCCAGAGGTGAAAGAGTTGTCATTGGTGCAGACTTCAATGGACATGTTGGTGCAGGAAACAGAGGGGACGAGGAAGTGATGAGCAGGTTTGGTATCCAGGACAGGAAGGCAGAAGGACAGATGTTGGTAGATTTTTCAAAAAGGATGGAAATGGTTGTGGTTAATACTTTCTTCCAGAAGAGACAGCAGAGGACAAAGTGGTGGAAGCTGAAAAAGGAAGAGTGTCGTATTGTCTTTAAGGACGAGTTGAAAATGGCTTTGCGTGGTCAGGAAGTGCTTCCAGATGGCTGGACAACTACAGCTAATGTGATCAGAGAGACAGGTAGGAGAATACTTGGTGTGTCATCTGGAAGGGGAGGAGATAAGGAGAATTGGTGGTGGAATGAGGTAGTGCAGGAGTGTGTACAAAGGAAGAGGTTAGCTAAGAAAAAGTGGGACATAGAGAGGACTGAAGAGAGTAAACAGGAGTACAGGGAGACTCAGTGTAAGGCAAAGGTAGTAGTATCAAAGGCCAAGCAGAAAGTGTATGATGACTTCTATGCTCGATTGAAAAGTAAGGAGGGAGAAAATGATTTATACAGGTTGGCACAGCAGAGAAATAGAGATGGGAAGGACATGCAGCAAGTTAGTGATTAAGGACAGGGCGGGAAATGTATTGACTGATGACAGAAGTATACTGGGAAGATGGAAAGAGTACTTTGAAGAGCTGATGAATAAGGAAAATGAGAGAGAGAAAAAAGATTAGAAGAGGTGACCGTTGAGAACCAGGAAGTAGCAAAGGTTAGTAAGGGTGAAGTGAGGAGGGCATTGAAGAGGATGAAGAATGGAAAGGCAGTTGGTCCATGCAGGCAGTTGGTTGATAACATACCCGTCATGGAGGTATGGAAGTGTCTAGGAGAGGTAGCAGTAGATTTCCTGACAAGAACATTCAACAAGGTCTTAGAGAGTGAGAAGATGCCAGAGGAATGGAGGAGAAGTGTGATGGTTCCTATTTTTAAGAACAAGGGAGGTGTGCAGAGTTGTGGCAACTACAGAGGGATAAAGTTGATGAGCCATAAGATGAAGTACTTCGTCTCAACAATCAATGGAGAGCAATGGAGAGTGTGGAAAAGAGGTGAAGAAGCGTCTGCAGGCTGGTTGGAATAGTTGGAGAAAAGTGTCCGGTGTGATGTGTGATAGGAAGGTATCAGCAAAAATGAAAGGAAAAGTGTACAAGACAGTGTTGAGGCCAGCGATGTTGTATGGTTTAGAAACAGTGGCCCTGGGGAAAAGACAGGAGGCAGAGCTGGAGGTAGCAGAGATGAAAATGTTGAGGTTCTCTTTGGGAGTAACGAGTATGGATAGGATCAGGAATGAGCACATCAGAGGGACAGCACATGTAACAGGTTTTGGAGACAATGTCAGAGAGACTAGATTGAGATGGTTTGGACATGTACAGAGGAGGGATAGTGAGTATATTGGTGGTAGGATGTTGAGGTTGGAACTACCAGGCAGAAGGCCTAGAGGGAGACCAAAGAGACGATTCATGGACGTGGTGAAGGAGGGCATGAAGGCAGTTGGTGGAAGAGAAGAAGGTTCAGAGGATAGGGTGAGATGGAGGCAGATGATTCGCTGTGGCGACCCCTAAAGGGAACAGCCAAAAGAAAAAGAAGGTTTTAAACCATGATGACTGACTTGTAACAGATCAGTAGGAAGGAATAGGGTTATTTCTCATAGCCAACCTCTTTTGCTCGCTTTGTATAATACATATACACACAGCTTTGACTCCCAAGGCTAAAGCTTTAGGTTATATACAGTAACTTGCAAACGGTTTTATACCTCTTGGACATTTTTTCGCATCTTGTTGCAACTGCATGTATTTAAATGTATTTTATTGGGATTTTATATGATAGACTAACACAAAATTGCAAAAATTGCAAAGTGGAAGGAAAATGATGCATGGTTTTCAATTTTTTTTTTTCAAATAAAAGTGTTGCGCACATTTCTATTTAGCCATTTTTAATGTGTTCTCTTAAATAAACTCCAGTGCCACAAGTGGCCTTTATCAGTCACCTAATCAGTAAATAGAGTGTACCAGTCTGTGATTTAATCACAGTATAAATGCAGCTTTTGTGATGCTATCAGAGGCCTGTTATTAGTGAAAAACAACCATAATCAAACTCAGGTCAGGTTTTTCCCTGCTACTGGTAAGCCAGTACAACCCATTGCACGGTCAAGTGGTCGTGACTAAACCGGCTCCCCCACCATGTTCCAAATTTGGTGAGTAGGGTGACAAGCTGGAGTGGTAGTACCTTCCCCCAGCAAGGGCCTTTTGGCTGAGGATCATGTCCCTACTGGTAGCCATGGTCCACCTAGCTAGCTGAATGGCCCGCTTCCTGTCTGGCCATAAGCCTTGCCAGCAAACAGGACAAGAGAAGACAACTCTGATATCAAATCCCCCTGCGGCCTTGTAGGGTGTGCCTCTTCAGGTAAAGGCTAGGAGATGGCAAAAGTCCATGTACAAACCATCTGCTGCCTTGCAGGTCATGTCTTTTCAGACAAGGCTAGGCCCACTGCCGACAACTGTGATGGCATGGAGAGGGATGGGCTCCACTATGCGACACTTGCCCTAGACACACCTTATGATGATGACAACCATTGCTCAATCCATACCGGCTCGACTGTCACCCGGGTTGACAAGGGCCGTGCCTTCCGTTGCACATCAGAATGGAGGTGGAAAATTTGCGACTGGTATGAAACAGAAAAACAGTCAGATCCGTACCAGAAACAACATCTCCGTTGGTACCCATAATGTGAGAACTCTAAGAGAAGATGAAAAAATAGAAGAACTCACCCACAAGATGAGTAGATATCGCTGGAACATCCTAGAACTCTGTGAAATATGATAGAAGAACTTTGGAGAGACAACAACTGATGAAAGCCACAAGCTGTACTTCAGTGGCTGCAACGACAAGCATGAACATGGAGTTGGGTTCCTCATTTACAAGGACACCGTGAAATGCATTATGGAATGTCGGCCAATCTCTTTACCAATCGTTTGAAGGCAACTCTCTTCAACATTACCATCATCCAGGTGTATGCCCCATCTTCAGATTACAAGGACGGAGATGTGGAAGTTTTATATGAGCAACTACAAGAGATCATAGTTGAAACTCCTTGTGAAAGACATCCTTGTGGTACAAGCTGACTGGATCGCCAAAACTGGTGCAGAGGTGTTTACAAACTGGGAAGGACTATGTGGTCGTTACTGTAACACCAAGTCAAATAAAAGGGGCTTGAGGTTCCTGGAATTTGCCGGCTCTAACGATTTCATTGTGACAAACACATTTGGTACCCACAAGGCATCCAGAAGATTTACATGGCACAGCCCAAATGGAGAACACCACAATCAAATCAACTACATCATGGTGAAGAGACGCTGCCGCTCCAGTGTGAACATTGCTAAGATATGGAGCTTTCCAGGAATTGGGAGCGACCATAAACCTGTCATGATTACATCGAAGTTGCACCTGAAGAGGTTTGAACAACAGGGCCCCTCTAGGATAAGATTCCACCTCAAAAAGCTAAGAGACCCAAAAGTGGCAGAAACCTTTCAAGCGATGGTTGGAGGGAAATTTGCAGCACTCACACTACTTGACGCTGACAACACAGACACGGACACTTTCATTGATATCTTCACCACAGCAGTGAATGAAACAGCCAATAAGGTACTTGGTAAACACCATCCTGTCAAGAAGCCCTGGGTCACAGTTGATGTCCTTGACCTGTGCGACAAATGGAGAGATCTGAAGAGGAGGAAGAACAATGCAGAAGGCGCAAAGGAACATAAGGAAGTCAACTGTGAAATCAAGAAAAGCATGAGAAAGGCGAAAGAAACCTGGATAGAAGAACAGTGTCAGAACATTTAAGAAAACCTGAAGAAAAACAACAATAAGATAGCATACCAACTAGCGAAAGAATTGACCAGTGTCAAGCAAGGGCAAACCACCACAATTCAAGACAAAGACATAAAATGTCTAACAGATGAGTAGGACATCCTTAAGAGGAGGACGGAATACTGCTCGGAATTGTACAAGTACAGTGCTACAGGAGACCCAGAAATACTAAATGTCCAACAAAGAAACCAACAAAGACAACTACCCTATCCTTCGTGAAGTGGAAACAGCAGTGAAATCGCTCAAGAAGGGAAAATCAGCTGGAGTAGACAACGTCCCAGGTGAACTAGTTCAGACAGGGGGAGAAGCCATAATTGATGCTCTACTGACCATCTGCAACAAGATTTGGCAAACAGGGGAACGGCCCACATTGTGGACCCAATCTCTCATAACTCTCCCCAAGAAAGGTAATCTACAGCAATGCCAGAACTATCGCGCCATTCGGCATCAGTCATCAGAATAAAGTGATGCTAAAAATCGTGCTAAACCGACTGCAGCCAGAAACCGAGAAGATCATTGCCGAAGAGCAGTCAGGCTTCAGACCAGGGCACAGCACAGCAGAGCAGATCTTCAACCTCAGGATGCTGTGCAAGAAGTACCTCCAACACCAGCAAGACATCTACCACATCTTTGTGGACTTCAAGAAGGTGTTTGACAGGGTTTCCCACACTGCTCTGTGGGCTACCATGAGATTGTACAACATCAACTCCAACCTGATCAGAGTGATTAAATACCTTTATGACAAAGCCACCAGCGTCATATACTTCAACAACAGCATAGGAGATTGGTTCAGGACTACAGTTGATGTAAGACAAGGTTGTTTGCTATCCCCCACTCTCTTCAACATCTTCCTAGAGAGGATCATGATGATGCTCTAGAAGAACATGAGGGAACAGTGAGCATTGGTGGCAGGACAATCACAAACTTATGCTTTGCAGATGACATTGACGGCCTTGCAGGAAAGGACGAGGAACTAGTGAACCTAGTTAAGCATCTTGACACGACCTTCGCAGCCTCCAGCATGCAGATCAGTGCAGAGAAGACAAAGCTGATGACAATCAACACAAATGGCATCAACACTGACATCAGGATCAGCTGTAAGAAGCTGGAGACAGTCACAATCTTCAAATACCTAGGAGAAATCATCACAAACCAAGGATCCAAGCCCAAAATACTGGCCAGGATTGTGCTGACCACTGCAACGCTTACAAAACTCAAAATCATCTGGAGTGACAAACATTGCCATCAGCTCAACGATTAGACTGGTCACGTCTATTTTTCTGTACGCCTGTGAATCATGGACACTAACAGCTGATCTTGAGAGAAGGATCCAGGCCATGGAGATGAGATGCTTTTGGGCAACTCCTTGGCATCTCTTACAAAGATCACATCACAAACAAAGCAGTACAGAATAGAATTACGCAAGCCATCGGACCCCTCGAAGAGTTCTTGACTACAGTGAAAAAACGCAAGCTCAAGTGGTTTGGACATGTCACATGATCATCAGGGCTTTCCAAGACAGTCCTGCAAGTCACAGTGCAGGGAGGAAGGAGGAGAGGCAGACAAAGAGAGAGCTGGGAAGACAACATCCTAGAATGGACAGGCCTAAAGCTGAGCGATGCAGTGAGAGAGTCCGAGGAAGATGGTGGGAGCTGTTTGGCAGATCAATAGTGGTGCCCCAAATGCTCGTTCAGACTACAGGATAGATAGAGATAGAGAATGAAGCTCAGGGAACACACCAGAAAAATCAAATAAGTTGTGGAAAAGTTTAATGCAGGTTAGATTATATATAAAAAGTTGTCCTATACTTTAAACATCTCATAGAAAACTGTTGAATCCATAATCTGAAAGTGGAAAGAGTATGACACGACTGCAAACCCACCAAGACATGGTTATCCACCTAAACTGGCAGGCAACGCATTTGAATTAATCAGACAAGATGCCAAAAGGCTCATAGTAACTCTAGAGGAGCTGCAGAGATTCTGAGTACATGTGCATGCAGCATTTTTTTCAGAGTTATGTAAAAAGGTCGCTCTTAATCAACTGCTGAAGTAGTAAAGGAGATACTCCTGCTTAGAGGCTTTAAGACTTCATGTTGCTGATCCAAAGGCTAGGGTTTCAAGCACCTCCAGGTTGCCACTGTTGGGTCCTTCTGCGAGGTACTTAACCCTCAGTTGCCAAGTGTGCACACATGTGAGAGAGACAGTATCCATTTGAATCAGAAATGTGCTGCTTTCATTTATTCAGTAAAACACTTATTCTTAAAACAGAATTCATTAATTAGTGACTGTCTGGAACTAAGGACAGAGAGAAGAAAAACAGACTAATTTCATCATCTGCTATCTGCACAGACTTATCACTCAATGTCAGGTTCAGTGTCTAGATTGTTTGTCCCTATCCGATCTAGACTATCTAGATTGTTTGTTTCTGTTCTCCAAATTATATAAACATATAGAAACATTCAAAGTTTTTCATAACCTAATTAACAAATTTAAGTCATACTTAATTTACAGCCAGCACCTTTGAACTAAAGATTGTTAAATATGTAATGGTAATGAAATCATTACTTATCAGAATTCTGTATACCAACATATGTTGGTATGCACATGTCTAAGCAGTTGATCCCATTAATTATTGTCGATGAATCCCCAGGGATTCCACATTCTGAATTCCTGTGAGTTTGCAGACTGCATATCAAATCTTGTTGTTTCTTTGTATAAAGGCTTAATTGTTGGTTACGTTAATATTTATTTTGGGAACACAGAAGATCCTTTGAGAACAGTGTTCATGCCTGTTTTATATTCAGTAGGGTCCATTCATCATGCTGGTCACATTCTATATTAATACTAACTTGAAAACTGAATAGTGGAAATATAGTCACACTTCCACAATCACAAATTATTTTGGATCATCTTTTTTCACCTAGAATGCATCTTTGTATAAATATGACCACTTTACCTTGTTAGTGACTCAAATGTTTTTACATCAAGTACTGTATAGAGTTTCGTTAATAATCTTCCAGAATTATTAATCCTGATTGGATCACTGTCATACACCATAGAACCTGATTAGTCAATTGAGCGCTGAGAGGCAAATTTGCACTACACTCTAAATTATGTAACTTGGAGGAAAAATCATTAGAAAAAGAAAATTAACAGATGGTGTCACACAGCAAGCAGACCTGGTGTTAATTCCCAGTCTTGGGTGTTTTTATTTGTTTGCCCAAGTTCCTGCATGGTTCTTTAAACAGCTACTACCAGAAGTGATCAACCATTTATTTAATTGTAACTGATTCTTATCTTAACACTATTTATGTACATAAATCCTATAAACTACCAGCTTTAAAACCTTTTGATTTAAAACTTGATCTCAACCCCTTTTAGACATCTAACTATAGCCCAATATTAAACCTCTATATCTCAAAAATCTTAAAATCTGAAGTTTAGCATTTTTCATATGAATGAATGATATTCTAAATCATGTCATTGAGAATTAAGGCTTCATCGTAGCACAGAAATGGCACTAAAGTGTCATTTGAAGTGGTACTACTACTAGCCTCTGGTCAGGGATGTGTCTCCTTGCTTGTGCTATTTGATATTATTGCAGCTTTTGACACTGTACCTACTAATGTTAAGTTTGGTTTCCCATAAGGTTCTGCTCTAGGCTCTCTGCTTTTTCTCTAAATATATGATATTTGTCAATATTTTATTAACTTTCTCTATTAGGTTGATGACATGAAATTGCAACGCCGAAGGATATATAAAGGATGTTTGCTACTAGATACTTACTATCTTCCTTTTAATTAATTCTGATAAGAAATAAATAAATACATGTACTCATTATTTCAGGCAGCTAAAATGGATTTTCTAATCATGTCGCAACTTTAAAAATGTATTTAGTTTCATCATATGTAACAGCAAAAGAATTAGATTGGATAATTAAACATGCCTTTGGCAGTGTATATAACAGCATGCGTGGAGTCAAACTCATACTTTGATATGCAAAGTAGCTGGACACAGTATTAAAATGTGTTATGGCTTTGTTGAAACCTTTACACATTTTTGTTTTATGCTTGTGCCTGTTAAGTAGTAATGTATTTGATAGCTAAAAAGTGAGATTATTTAAGAGCAAAACTGAACAATCCAATTTAAAAATATATAGTATTCATTTTTTAAAATAAGAGACTAAACTTCAACAAGCTCTTCCCCCCTTTTTTAATCTCCTCTTCTAGTCAGTTGCACTTCATACATATCAGGGACAACAACAGCAGCAGCCTCCTGTGTACAAATGTTGCCTAGCAACCAGCACACTGGGTCAGAAATACACCACAAACCAAAGCTGAGGAAACACAACCACACACAAATGGGGAGTTCTGTATTTATTTTAGGCAAGTGTGTGTGTGTGTGTGTGTGTGTGTGTGTGTGTGTGTGTGTGTGTGTGTCTGTGTGTGTGTGTGTGTGTGTGTGTGTGAGTGTGTGAGTGTGTGTGTGTGTGTGTGTGTGAGAGAGATATAGAGAGAGACTATGCTAGTCATGCATGTCCAGGTTTACTGTCAGGTCAGTGGTGTTTATATGGTTCTCAATTTTCAATCTTCATACAATGGCTAATCTTATCCACTAGCTTAAAGTATTATGTATGTGTGACATACAGTAGGCCCTTGTTATTCGCAGGGGTTTGGTTCCGGCCCCTCCCGTGAATGAAGATAAGTTGGGATCGCAGGGGATGAAGGCCGTGTAGCCGGCTGGTGTAATCGCCTCGTCGGGTGTACTCTCCTTGAGCCATGTTTCACAGAAACACAGCATGGTGCAGTCCTGTAGATCTCTCTGCACTGCAATCCGAGCATGAAGCTCGTCCATCTTGTTTCGCAGAGACTGAACATTTTCAAGCAGTATGACTGGAAGTGCTATCCTTCCACTGCTAATCAAGCGCCAGAATCGTCGTTTGGTCCCTCCCTTCCTGAGCCTATTGTTAGCCAGGGTGCGGCTAGCATTGAGCTACCATAGCATATTAGCTCAGGATAGGAGTTAAGTGTGCTCAGTTCTAAATGTCCGCTCTCATAACTGTAGTAGGGTCAACCGGTCATAGATGAGCATAGTGCAAAACATGAAAAAACAAAACAACAAATAAAACAAATTAAAATGAACAAAGAAACAATTTGACTCTGAGAACTCCGCAACGTCACCCTCTAGGCAGCGCCATCTTGGAGACGTCACGTTCAATGTAAAAGGACATGAAGCGTAATAAAGTTTATCCTTTTGGTATCATTTCTTAAACATGCTACAGAACATAAAATCTCAGACACAAACATTATAAACATTAACCTAGATACTGTACTGGAATAATAATTGAAAAATAATTTAATACAACAGTTCAGATGATTATTCCTCTTCAGGCACTTCAGAGGAAACTGTCGTTTATTCAGGAGAAAGTATTATTTCTTCAGAAGAGAGCTCCAATGTTTTCAATCGCTTAGCCAGAGAAGACGCACAGCGTTTGAGTGGCATCATAGAGGTTAACTGGTTAAAACACACTAAAAAAAGAGGCTCATTGAAAACTTGTGCGTGAATGAGGGAAAAGGGGCGTTACATCATCTCAACCAATCAGCAGGAAAAACAGAAAATGCAGTTTTTAAAATTAAGGAACGAATAAAATCCAAACCTACATGGATCTGTGTGAAAAGGTGTTTGCCCCTAAATGTGTGTTTTAATTTCAGGCACATTGGTGCACTTTAGATATTTCTGTTACGGATTAAAAAACAATGTTAATGAAGTTTTTCTTTATTGTAAGTTGAATTATATATTTTTTATTTTTAATGTTAATAAAGATACAATGTTATGCAGAGGTGTACTAAGAACAATTTTATAGACGCTCGCGGGGCGGTGGGGGTGTGTGGGGGTGAAATTTTTCTTCCTAGACGGGGTGCCATAGAAAATAAGTGAAAAGCACTGATGTGTGTGTGTGTGTGTATATACATACACAGTCGGCCCCCAATTTACAAAATTAATCCGTTCCAGAGCCCCTCTCGTAACGCTGGGCTCACGTATTACATGTTAAACGCCTAATTCGTTCCAAGGCTCTAGTCCTTGGACTGGATAAACCCCATAAACCCTTTGAAAATGATAAAAGTACACAAATTTTGTATGCTATATGTGTTAAAAGTAAAAGAAAATTATTTATTAAACCATTAAATTAACATATTAAATCATTTTATTAACATATTTATTAATTAAACCATTATTAAACATTTTTATTAACGCACACACACACACACACCTCTCTCTCTCTCTCTCTCTCTCTCTCTCTCTATCTCTCACGTGCCCACAAGACATGAATTCAAAGCGCATTCCCTGCTTGACCATTTACTGAATTAAGGTGCAGGATCGCTGATCCTAGAGTTGGATGTTCAAGTCCCCACAGGGTTGTCACTGTCTCCCCAGTGCAGCTAACTGGGTTATCAAAGGCGGGCCATGTCTCTCACTGTCTATGGTGTGAGGCATGTAAAAGAACCATTGCTGACTTTTGTAAAGAGTAGCTGCAAAGTCGTCAGCGTGTTTCTGTCCCTTGCTAAAAAGGGTTGTGACAGGAAGGGCATCCGACGTAAAAACATATACCAAATCAAATGTGCGAATCAGATGATTCACTGTGGCGACTCCTGAGGAAGGACATGCCAAAATGCCTGAAGTCCAGTGTCAAGTACCCACAGTCAGTGATGGTCTGGGGTGCCATGTCAGCTGCTGGTGTTGGTCCACTGTGTTTTATCAAGGGCAGGGTCAATGCAGCTAGCTATCAGGAGATTTTGGAGCACTTCATGCTTCCATCTGCTGAAAAGCTTTATGGAGATGAAGATTTCATTTTTTATCACAACCTGGCACCTGCTCACTGCTAAATGGTTTACTGACCATGGTATTACTGTGCTCAATAGGCCTGCCAACTGTCCTGACCTGAAGCCCATAGAGAATCTGTGGGATATTGTGAAGAGAAAGTTGAGAGACACCAGACCCAACACTGTGGATGAGCTTAAGGCCGCTATCGAAGCATCCTGGGCCTCCGTAACACCTCAGCAGTGCCACAGACTGATTGCCTCCATGCCATGCCGCATTGAAACAGTCATTTCTGCAAAAGGATTCCCGACTAAGTATAGAGCGCATAACTGAACATAATTATTTGAATGTTGACTTTTTTGAATTAAAAACACTTTTTTTATTGGTCGGACGAAATATGCTAATTTTTTGAGATAGGAATTTTGGGTTTTCATGAGCTGTATGCCAAAATCATCAGTATTAAAACAAAAGACCTGAAATATTTCAGTTGGTGTGCAATGAATCTAAAATATATGAAAGTTTAATTTTTATCAGTACATTACAGAAAACAATGAACTTTATCACAATATGCTAATTTTTTTATAGAAGGACTAGTATATATATATATATGTGTGTGTGTGTGTGTGTGTGTGTGTGTGTGTGTGTGTGTGTGGCTCTCAGACGATTAGATTTTAAAATATGTCTTTTTCTTTTGGCTCTCTTAGTCAAAAAGGTTCCCGACCCCTGAACTTATGGTATACATTTACAGAGTATAGGTACAGTATTTACATTTGCAGATTACATAGTGTGCTTAAGTAAAAGTTTTTCATAACATAATGAAATATATGGAATCGGAAACTTCGGACAATCGAGTACTTCGGACCAATGTCCCCCGCCATTAGACCGTTAAACTGAGTCATGAGTGTATGTGTGTGTGTGTGTGCGTATGTATATATATATATATATATATATATATATATATATATATATATATATGTGTGTGTGTGTGTGTGTGTGTGTGTGTGTGTGTGTGTGTGTGTGTGTGTGTGTGTGTGTGTATGCTTATGAAGGTATCTGCACATGTATAGTTTAGAGTAGTTCCTTAGTTGGCTTTTGTGCACTTTTTTATAATTACTGCTAAACAAGAGCTGCTGAAATGATGTTCATAGTTAATTCACCAGTTGACAAAGATCTTTTTATCTTTTAAATATTTCAGTTGGCAGTTCAGGGTGTCACTGGAAATAAAAATCTCACCAAATTGTTTTTAAAACTCTGATTTTTGAAATCCATTCAGCATAAACCTGACCACTCCAAATGCCTTTAATGGTCCTCTTCTCAATCTGTATAGGCCCTTGGATTTATGCTGTAATATACTTTCCCCTTTGAACCTGCTGCTGATGTCATAATTTAAAAAATTTGTGCATTGGATCACCAACCAAAGGTTTCTCTGCTTTCATGGGTTCAAAGTCAACAACATTTGGAATTTATTATTTCACAGCATCACACATGCTCTTTGTCAAGTTGAAATGCTCAATTTTTTGTCAAAGTTATCAAGGTTGTAAGTGAAACATGAGCAATATGCAAACTTTTTAAATTAATTTGAAAAATGTCAATGAGTCTAATATGGATACTTCATTTATTTCAGTCCAGTTTTATTTGTATAGAGCTTTTTACAATTGACATCATCACAAAGCAGCTTTACATAGTATAATGGTGAAAGTAGGGGCTTACATAGTTTAAAGGAATTTAAACATTTCCTATAAACCCTACACATCCCTAAAGAGCAAAACGGTGGCAAGGAAAAGCTCCCTCAGTATTTAGTATATAAATATATTTTAGTGCCTTAATCGTTAGTTGTGAGTATGCTTCTATTTAAAACTACAGAAGTTTATAATCCACTGTTGCTATTATAAATAAGTAATCCCCGCTAAATATTGTAGTTCCAATCACCCACTTTGCTGTCCACAAGACCTGCTGCATGGCCTTCCTGTCCTCTGCTGAACCACACTGTACAGTAGTAGGTCAGGAGGCTCTTGATGGCAGGGTGTGGACCTCACCATCGAACTACGATTTCTGGATCAGGAGCACTTTAACAGACGTCATTGCGGTCACATTCTCAATGCAGTAATTTATATAGGAGATTTGCAGGGTGGTTTGAAGTAGTGGGGAGGTTTTGACTGGGATCGTGCTTGCCAGAGCTACCCTCACTGATGAGCATGCTCTTTTAATGGGGAGGCCCCAATGAAGTGCAATGTTTTACCACAATAAAGGCTTGCTCTGACCTGCAGTCAGTGTTTCCTCTCCACAGGGGTACAGCAAGTTGACTGATGTATTTATGATGTGTTTTTCAATGGGCTATCAGAGGATATGAAAGACAAGCTCATTCCCAATGACATACTTCAAGAACTTGATGGCCTAGTGTACATGGTAGTTCATATTGATTTCAGGCTGCGTGAACAATATTTGCTGGGAGGAAAACAAGGGATGCCCTAATCCTACAATGTTTATTAATATTAAAAGTATTACCTGGTTACCTTTGTGAAAAAGATCTTGGATCTGATTAAATTGTCTGGGTACTTTAAAGAGAAGCAAAGAATCCCCTCTTTGATTCGCCACCTTATCATGGTGGAGGGGTTTTCGAGTTCTAATGATCCTAGGAGCGATGTAATCAAGGGTTTTATACCCCTGATAGGGTCACCCAAGGCAAGCAGCTCGGTTCAAAAGACCTCCATGGAGAAACACACAAGGTCACAATTTCCTTTGCGCAGACGTAAGTCACTAGGGTCCCCCCCGGAGCCAGACCTGGGGGAGGGGCTCCAACCGGGGCTATAGGGTTGGGAGCATTTGTGAGTTCTATGGCAACCGTAGGCATGGGTTCTGTCAGACTGATCCTTGGTTACTGACTCTGACTCTTGGACATGGAATGTCAGCTCTCTGGAGGGGAATATAGATATAGTTGGACTAACCTCAAAGCATTGCTTGGGCTCTGGAAACACCCATCTTGAGAGGGGCTGGACCTTATTACAGTCTGCAGTTGCTCATGGGAGAGGTGGTGAACCAGTGTGGGCATCTTTGTTGACCCCTCGTCTTGGTGCCCACACAGTGGAGTTCTCCCCAGTTGACTAAAGGGTAGCTTCCCTCTGCCTTTGGGTGGGGGTATAGATCATGACTGTTGTTTGTGCTTATACACTAAATGACAGTTCAGAGTACCAACCCATCTTTAGGGGCTGTGTTGGAGAATACTACCGCTGGGGACTCACTCATTGTCCTGGGATACTTCAATGCCCAGGTGGGCAATGATAGTGTGACCTGGAAGAGTGTGATTGGAAGGTGCAGCCTCTCCAGTCTGAACCCAAAACATGTTTTGTTGTTGGACTTCTGTGCTCGTCATTGTGTGTCCATCATGAACACCATGTTTGACCATGAGGGTGTCCGAAAGTGTACTTGGCGTCAGGACACCGAAGGCCACAGTTTGATGATTGATTTTATAGTCATGCCATTGAGCTTGTGGTCACATGTTCTGGATATTTGGGTGAAGAGAGGAGCTATGCTGTCAAATCGATCACCATCTGGTGAGCTGGCGCTGAAGACAGGGGAGGCCACCCTCCAGACTTGGCAGGCTCAAGTGTGTGGTTCCTCAGGAGGGGAAGCAGTTCTCCACAAATACTGTTTAATGTGGAAGTGGGCACTCTGCTCACCTCGACTGGGGATGTTGTTGAGAGGTGGAAGGAATACTTCAAGGACCTCCTCAATTCCCCCACATGCCCTTTTGTGGAGAAGAACCTGGGGGTTTGGGTGGGGGTGCACCCATCACTGAGGCTGAGGTTTCCAAGGTAGACCAAAAGCTCCTCAGTAGTCAGGCTCCAGGGTTGGAGCAGATTGGCTCTGAATATCGTAGGACTATCTTGGTTGACATGTCTCTGCAACATAGCATGGCCATCATGGGCCGTACCTCTGGATTGGCAGACAGGGTTGGTAGTCCTTCTTTTAAAAAAATGGACTAGAGGGTGTGTAACAATAATCGTGGAATCGCACTGCTCAGCTTACCTGGGAAAATCAATGTATGGGTACTGGAGAGGAGGATTTGACCGATGGTTGAACCTCAGATTCAGTAGGAACAATATAGTTTTCGTTATGGTTGTGGCACTCTCAACCAACTCTCTGCACTCTACAAGATCCTGGAGGGGGCATGGGAGTTTGCTCAATCTGTCTACATGTGTTTTGTTGATTTAGTGAAGGCTTTCAATCGTGTCCCATGGGCATCTTGTGGAGGTTGCTCCAGGAGTATGGTCTACTAGACTTGTTGCTATGGGCCATTTGATCTGTGTATCACCGGAGCCGGAGCTCGGCCATGTTGGTAGCATGTTGAATTCATTTCCAGTGAGGGTTGGAGTCCACCAAGGCTGTCCTTTGTCACCAATTCTGTTCATAACTTTTATAGACAGACTTCTAGGTGCAAACATGGTGTTGAGGGGTTCTGGTTGATGGCCACATGATCTTGGCTCTGCTTTTTGCAGATGATGTTGTCCTTTGGGCATCATCAATCCAACACTTCCAGCTCTCATTGGAGCAATTTAGAGCTGAGTGCAAAATGGTCAGGATGAGAATCAGTACCTTCAAGTCCAAGGCCATGGCTCTCAGCTGGAAAAAGGTGGATTGCACCCTTTGCGTCTGGAATAAAGGTCCTGCCCCAAGTGGAGGAGTTTAAGTATCTCAGGGTCTTGTTCACAAGTGAGGGAAGGATGAAGCAGGAGATCAACAGGCGGATCACTGCAGCCAGCCTCTGCTGTAATGCGGAGCCTGCACCGATCTGTCGTGGTGAAGAGACAGCTGAGCCAAAATGCAAAGTTCTCATTTTACCAGTCGATCTGCATTCCAATCCTCATCAATTGTCATGAGCTTTGGGTAGTTAGCGAAAAAACATGATCACGGATACAAGCTGCTGAAATGAGTTTTCTTCGGCAGGTGGCGGGGCTCTCCCTCAGAGATATGGTGAGAAGCTCTGTGATTCAGGAGGAACTTGGAGTAGAACGGCTGCTCCTCTGCATTGAGAGGAGCCAGTAGAGGTGGCAAGACTCTGGTTAGAATATCTCCCAAATGGCTCTCTGTTGTAGTGTTTCGGGCATGTACATCTGGGAAGAAACCCCGGGTTCACCCAGAACACACTGGAGGGACACCTCAGTGGTGCCTGGAAGAGCTGGAAGAAGTGGCTGGGGAGAGGCACATCTGGACCTCATTGCTTCAGTTGCTGACCCTGTGACCTGACCCCGGATTAATCAGAGGATGATAATACTGACGAATAATGAAACAAATTATACAGTATATGTATATTTTTTTCTTTTTACTCAACCAGTATTTAAAACACTGGGAGAAAATCAGAAACATAATTTTAGTTTAAAACTCTCATTCACTCACTAACCTATTTACTGAATTATTTAGTCTTACTTGATTTGTGGGGAGAGTGGTGTCAATCGCAGCTGACATTGAGCAAAGGCTGGGTACACCCTGAGCAGCTTGCAAGATGATTGCAGGGACCGCAAAAATAATGATGTTCTCATGGAACAGACGTGTGTCCATACACTCAAATTTATTGCGGATGGTTGTCCTCCGTTCTACAGGGAACAAAAAAGACTGCCTGCATACAGATCTAACCCATTGACTTTACAGTTATATACTGAATAAGATGAACAAGATAAGCTTCCTATTGTCATGCTGAGTCTCAGAAGCAGGGAAAGCACTCATAAGCAATTAAAATGAATATTTTAATTCAATTGATGTATTAAATAATTAATTATTTGTTATTAATCTTTATTACCAATTTAATCATTGACTTGGTATGAATGAGACCACCCTCCAAAAATACATGGGCTCATAGATTACCACTCTCTCTCTCAGGTGGAGAACTCTAAACGCTTCACACTTTGGCAGGAAGCCCTGCATCCCCTTTAGCAGACGCAAATCATTGGTTGCCTGTGTATGTTTTAGTTTGCTTTTATTATGGTCTTGTGATGTGTATATACTAAAACGATTATCACCCTGAGGTTCAATATATATAGTTAAATAGTTCCTTTAACATTTGCTTCAGTACTATTCATAAATATTCATCTAGCCTTCAGCAGATAATTGTTATTTAATGAACCGCCACGTTGACAATTAGCACTGACTGAAATAAATTATTTTAAACTGTAATAATGTTCTGAGCTGTCATCAACTTTTAAGCAAGTGCAGTGATATTAAGAAACTCAATCACTGAAAATGTCATTTGTAATCTGTTATTCTGTTACTTGTCTAAAAGCAGGTTATTAACAATTTTTGCAGGTACAATTAGATTTATATCATTTGTCAGACGCCCTTCAGAATGACTTACAGAAGTGCTTTAAGTTCACACAGGCTAAGTATTCCATCAGTAAAAATTCACTGAATAGGTGTGTTTATTTATTTATTTATTTATATTGTGTGTGTGTGTGTGTGTGTGTGTGTGTGTGTGTGTGTGTGTGTGTGTGTGTGTGTGTATGTGTGTGTATGTAAAACATACACTGCTAATTCAAGTACTTTCAAAAAAGTAGGCTTTCAACTGTTATTTGATACACCTCTGGCTCAGGGATGTTACCTTATATTTCCCAATATGAAAAGTCGAACCTGAGGTGCATAATTAAGTACTTACTACTTGGATAGCTAAGCAAAAAAGCAGGTTTTTATAGTTTACAGTGGATAGCAGTTGGATTTGTCAGTCTCAAGAGACTATGGGTTGAAATCTAGGGGTTAACTCTTCAGTGGGTGTGGCAGTCTTTTTGGCAGTTGAGGCAAATGAATGTGAGAGTTGACTGTACCATCTGGCTGTGGGTTTTCCTTTGTTGCCTTTTTTCTTTGGATTGCTACCTGAGGGTTGTATTGAAGAGAGAACTGCCCTGACTGTTTTGATATGAAGTTTATATTGAGGACTTTTAGGTCCCATTTGCAGACATTCTTGTAGAGCAGCCTTCTCCTCTATTTGAGTATGGTGAACATGATGGGAATACCAGTTCTCTCCAGGATAGTGTTGTCTAGGCACTATTTTTCCTGTCAGTTGTTGCCAAGGATGCATCTGACACAATGTGAAAGCTGTTTAGGTGTGGGTTTCCATCACATAGGCTCTGTACATCCGGATCTTGGTGTGCTTGTCTAGCTTTTTGTTTGTTCATAGTCTTTTGGTGAGATCAGATATGTTGGTGGCCACCTTGCCAATGCACCTGTTCATGGCTATATCTCGCGATAGCATATCAAAGATGATGAAGCCTACCTACACAAATTTGAGAACAGCCTCCAGGTCATAGTTGGCTATCATGAGAATGGGTGGAGGGTCTGCATCCTGGCCAATGACTTGAGTTCTTTCAGGCTAATGGAAATCCAAATGTTTCTGCCAGCTGACTTGAACTTGATGAATTAGTCTCGAGAGGTTGAAGAGCTTCCCATCAGACCTAGTACAGAGGTAGATGCCTTCTGTGGAAGATCCAAAGACCTGTTTTAGCAGAATGGCAAAAGATCCATGTCGAGGGTAGGTTCAAGTACGCAGCCTTGCTTCACAAAGCTGCCTACACCAAAATAAATCAGGTCAAGTTGATGATGATATCTCTAGAACATCTTGTGCTGCAGCTTGGTGACACAGAGATTTTGAGACCAAGCTGGCATCACAAGATTGTGACACCTTGGTTTTGATGACACAGGGATTGTGAAGGCAACAAAACATCAGCAGCTGTTGCCCATACTCATTCATTCTGCCAACTCCAAAGTAGGCAATTGCCAGCTATGAAGTTTGGCCAGAAATTGTGCATCTGTTCCCACTATAGCTTTGAAATCTGCCAAAAAGAAAATTGTTCAGTATCAGAGATCTTTCCAATAGCTGCACCAAGCTCTTGTGGAATTAATGTTGGAGTTAAAGACAACAGAGTTGATGCATAGGCACAGATAATTGTGACTGGCCCAACAGTGTTTGCATCTTGTCCCTACAGTTACAATCCCTGCCTTTGTGATGTGAGATGATGTAGCGTAAAAGGCTGTTCCTCACAGCAAAGCCTACTCCTCACTCTCTGGTGTCTTCTAATGCTGAACCTTGTCAAAAGATGATGTATTCCTTTACTTTAATGTATCCTGAGACATGAAGTCTAGCTTAATGTAGGGCAGTGCTTCGAGCATAATTATTCAGTCAATACATATTATATGGACACATGAGAAAACCAGTTAAATCATGTTTACAAACTAATTCAAAATTTTAGTGTAAACAATAAATTTCAAGAAAACTAAATAAAACAAGATGTTTATTAATTATATTTCCATATTTTAATCAAGAAAAAAATCTGTTTCTCTTTGGAAAACGTGGAACTTAGTATCTGCTGTAGCGCTAATCAGACTGCACCCTCAGTCAGAGATTTACGTATACAGACGCTTCCCGACTTATGTTCATCCTGTTTTACATTTTTTCGATTTTACTTTTTTTTCTTTCAGTTTTGAGTCCGAGACGTACCTACGTAGTACACTGATGCGAGGACGTAATGACGCTGCGTCCATTGTTTACAAACGACAGACTGAACATGCCCTGCTGCTTTCCAGTTCACTGCGTGTTACCCTTGTGTTAAGACGTCTCTGTGATCTTTGTGTTTACACTGTTTTGCCGACTTTTGTAACCCTAAGCAAATATGGTTGGTCAGAAGCGTAAGCCTACTAGCATGGGTACAAGTCTCATACACAGAAATGAATTAACCATCTGCTCGGATCGGCGCAATCTACCATGCATACTCAGTTAAGCAAAGAGAGTTGTAAAATGAATGAAAACCTGAATCCAGAAAAGAAAGAGAACTCTCCACTCTCCTGGTGATTCACATCAGTGCAGGCTGAGTACTAAACAAGTATTCAACAGTGCCCTTTCTCACTTGAAAGACCGGAAGGCCATATAACCTGCGCTTTGTCTCAAGCACAAGCAAGTGAACTACTTTCGCTAAGCTTCATGTAAAGTGACCATCTGTCGACCATCAGAACCATTTACAAGCAGAAAGAAGGTTATATTTGATACTTTATTTGTGACTTTGATTAAAATGTATCTATTTGAAATTATTTTGCTTGAATTTAATTTATTTGAAATTAATGTTGATATTATTTGATATACTTGATATTATTTTACAATGTTATGTTTATAATAATTGATTTAGGGGTGTTTTATGAGATACAGTAATGGTATTTATGGATGTATAGTTCAGGATGAATGTCATACGTCACTGGAACATACAGTAACAACTTACGTTTTTTTCAACTTACGTTCAGCCATCCGGAACCGAACTAAAACGCAAGTTGGGGAGCGTCTGTATATTATACGATCACAGAAATACAGAAATAAAACCATCTCTGTAAGCTGGTGGTTTCCATCCAATCAATATGTTAGTGCACTACAAAGAAAAACAAGAAAATACTCAGTAAAATTATATTTTTCAGGTTTATTTTGCTTCTTTAAAAGTGTGATAATGATGACATTGCCTGCTTAACTGTGAACCAACTGTAAATGTCGACCGCTTTGTGTGTTTATAAAAGTTTTGAAACATACTGCACCACACACAGACATTGATTATACAACCCAATGCATGAAAGGGTTAGGATTCTCTGTTGAAGTTAAAACTTTTGAATAGGATTTGGCAAGATGGCACCAGTTTGTGTGGCATGCTATCTGATGCTCCATACTTTCATTGTCGTTTCACTGTTGTTTTTGAGTGTCATGCAAAACGTTATCTCACTACTGGTGTATGATAGTCAAATTCTCTTGGAGCTTCGACTGTCTGCTGCAAAATTAAACAGTCTGTCAATGATGAGCGAGATCCTGTCCCCCCGCTTTGGAGTGGTTGCCTTCCTCTTCTGTGTTCCAGACATACATTGGGAGGAGGAATGACAGATGCTGAGGAAAGCACGGTGGCTTATTGGTAAAGTTGAAGGACTATCTGGTTCATTCTGTTAAAGTCTCCTTAACTGTGCATTGGTCATCTCCTTGTGTTTCTGCTGACTCCTGGTTGGTTCCTGTCGTTAGCTCACATCAGGTGTTTTCTTCCTCGCATCACTGCCGACCTGCGATCATCACTTAGATTTCCTTTGTGATACTGAAACTTAGATGTCACCAGATGGATGGACAGCTTTCTCTGGGTGGCTTTTTCCGAACGAAACAAAAATGTAAAAACTCTATGAGTTTTTTATTAAATAATCTTATTAACATACATTTAAATCATACTGAATCTACAGCCCGTACCTTTGAACTAAATATTGGGTTATTAAATGTTAGATCGCTTATGTCTAAAGTGCTTATTGTTAATGAAATCATTACTGATCAGGGGTTTAGTGTAATGTGTTTAACAGAAACATGGATTAAACCCAATGAATATGTAGCATGTATCCTCCCGGATACAGTTACACCAACCTCATCTAACTGGCAGGGGAGGAGCCCTGGGGGTCGGACTCCAAATTCTTATGTGAATTTGCAGATTTCATTACAAACCTGGTTGTTTCTTTAGATGAAGCTTTAATTATTGGTGACTGTAATATTCATTTTATTCAATAACCCAAAGGATCCTTTTAGAACCTTTCCTTTAAGATCCTTTAAGTTCGTATCTATCCTAGATCCAGTCGGAAGTAAATCAGAATTTAACAGGACTCGAGGTTTCTTTTTTGTGTCAACTGAGTGAGGTTTTTCTTGCCATTGTCACCACAATCACAACAATGTCAATTCTAAAACGCGCCATAGAAATAAAACTGAATAGAATTGAATTAACAATAGATGTTTGAAAACTTGACAGTGATGTGAACACTGTGGTCAAATCCTGCTTTTTTCAGCTAAGGTGAAGCTTAAACCAATTTTATCAAGAAAAAAGCGATAATCCACAATTTTATAACGTCTAGATTTGAATTTGCTTCTATTTGTGAACAGTCGGGCCTCCTTCGCAAAATGCTGCAGCTTGATTTTTAACAGAGACAAGGAAAAGAGAGCACATGTACACTTGAATATAGGCCAGTCTACAAAGTTGTTCCCTTCTTTTTCTTTTTTTAGTGTTTTTATTAATTTATACTATTTATGTATCTATTTATTTATTTACTTATATAATATATATGTATGTGTGTATGTTTGTACTTGTATCTATTTTTGCACCCCCTACTGATGGTACCTCAAGAGCCTGTAACAGTGAATTTCTCCATTGTGAGATTAATAAAGCTGTATCTTATCTTATCGTATCGTATCTTATCGTATCTTATCGTATCTTATCGTATCTTATCGTATCTTATGAACCCAGTTCAGGCATTGATTCATTGGCTTCATGTAAAATTTAAAAATGATTGTTGTTAAGTACTTTAGTGTTGCTGTGTCATTTTACTGTTCTGAACGGCTTGATCATCATGAGCCATGTCGCCGTCTGACATGGTTCTTCAGAGGCTTTTATTCATTCCAAAGATTTTGAGTTGGCAAATCTGTTTAAGTGGCTGAAACTCTGTTGATTTTTTTTTTTTTAATTTAATTTTATTTCTTGAACTTTTTAATATGACCTATCGTTCCTTTAATTCTATGTTTCACTGTATAGCACGTTAGTACCATTGCTTGGTTTTTGGTGATTGTTTTTTGGACTGTGATAGAAAACCAGGTACCCAGAGAACATGCACACTCCTCAGAGATACACCACAGGCTCAGACCTTCTTGCTGTGAGGCAGATGTGCTCACCTCTATGCCACCAATACCACCCTATTATGTATTTATTCATTTATTTATTTACCTAATGTGTTTTATTAAAAGGAGTTGAGATGGTAAAATGTTTACTGCTTTGTAATGTTTCTTTTTCTTCTGTCAACAATTGAAAGGCTTGAAGGAAGGAAGGATTGAACGAAATGAAGATTACAATATGTATTTTCTGTACATTATGTATTTTCTTTTCCTCATTATTCGCCTTCAAATGCAAGAATGGATACACTATTCATTCATTTTCTGAGCATCTTAATTCCAATTAAGGTCACGGGGAGGCTGGTGCCCATCTCAGCCAACTCCAGTCGAAGGCATGGAATACCCTGGACAGTTTGCTCGGCCATCACAGTGTCAACACTCACACAGTCATTGCCTCACACCGAGGGGTGATTTGGAACAGCCAATTAACCTACTTTGCATGTTTTTGAACTGTGGGAGGAAACCAGAGTACTGGGAGGAAACCCGCACCGCAAACTCCACACAGAAACGCCCGAGCTGGGGATCGAACCCAGGCCTTCTCGCTAAGCGCTATACCACTGTGCCACCCTTTGGATAAACTATAACACATAAAATTAAATAAACCAAACACAACATGAAACATCCTGAGCTCATAATGTCTGCAGTGAACGACAGGTAAAAGTACATTTAGAAATTGCTGTTCTTTTTTCTTTGTAATTTTTCATACCAACTCAGAGTTTATGGATTGGCGTTGTACATGCATAACACTTGAAAGAGGAGATGTGTAATTGCCAAAGACAATAACAGAGTAAAACAACAGGCATAAAAAGCCCCTGGGAGCACTGGTTCAGACATAGAGGAGGCACCCTCGGCTGCTCAGCTTGGAATCACACACTCTTCCAGGGGATTTGAGAGAACAAATGACAGCATATGGTAGATGGGAGCAGTGTGTGTGTGTGTGCGCGCGCGCGCACGTGTGTGTGTGTGTGTGTGTGTGTGTGTGTGTGTGTGTGTGTGTGTGTGTGTGTGTGTGTGTGCGCGCGCTGGGCATTGTTGTGATTGGGGCTTGTGCTTCCATTCGCTTCTTTCCTCCCCCTGCTAGCTTCAGACTTTCATTGTGCTGTCACACACGCACCATGTCCGCTCTCTCCAACACTGTAATTAGCCTTCAGGAGTTCAGCAGCTGGGTGTGCTCATTGCTTTAAGTTGTTTGTGTGTGTTTGTGGACACTGGAGATTTCCACCTAAGAAAATCAGTGACGCCCATTATGGGGGTGGGTGTAGTGGGGAGATCTTGAATCATCTAGTCTGCATTTTGCTGTCAGTGGGAGGTTAGTTGCCGTAATGAATGTCCTAACGGTGACATATAATTCTCTCTCTCTCTCTCACGTGTGTGTGTCTCTCTCTTTCTCTCACGTGCGTGTGTGTGTGTGTGTGTGTGTTTGTGTGTGTGTATGCACGTTCTGCATGCATGGCTAACAAAGTGAATGTGTATATGTTGGGACTCGGAAAGGTTGAAAATGAGATAATATGGCACAGTATCTGTCTCCACTGTCTGCTTTTGTAGGGCTTTAATAAACAAATCAGGCCCAGCAGCCCCTCCCAGTGTTTGTCAGAAGTCCCTATCATTTTCTGATCAAATATTAATGTGATAATACGCTGCTTGCTCACTAATCCACAGCCAATTAATATTATCTGTCAATTATTTACTGATCCTGAAGTGTGTAGCCAGGCCTCTAGGGACGACATCGACCAGGGTTCAGAATGTATAATTGACTTTCCTCCAGTTCTTTTCCCTCACGCCCAACCCACAGACTCTGCACTTTCTTTTTTCTCTTTTTTTTAACTTGTCCTTCGTCCCAAGGGCTTTTATTTTCATTTAATTCTGTAGCATTTTAATCTTTCCTTTTTTGTTTATGTGCATGTTTTATCTCTGAATGGACCCTTTTTCCCTTTCATGCCGTGGAGTCTAGTGTCGTAAGCATTTAAGCTGCAGAAAGGTCAGAGTGCAGTGCATGCAGAACTCAAGCAATTAATTTTCAGAAGATGCGAGAGTAAGGCCTGAGAACAACATAGGACTGCAGAATGAGACTTTTTTTGTCGTTGCTTGATTTACTGTACATTGATTAATAACATTGGCTGTATAAATGGTGATGTTTTTTATTAGACTGTTCAATAAACTTTATGGAAGTGACCTCATGCAACAAGACACTGTCAATCTCATTGTTGATTGAAGGCCGAGTCACTGACTACTCTGATGGTCAGTACAGTTTAAAGAATGGATTAAATATCAGAATGACTGGAAAATACTGGATATACATTTCATTTTCCTAATAGAACATGTGTGTGCACATGCAGCTGTAACTTTTAAGTCAGTTCTATTTTTAACGTCCAATTTTCTTAGTAAATTTAAAATAACAAAAAGCATCCACATTGAGACTCCTAAGACAATATATTCAGCCTGTAAGCCATCCTTCACACATGTACATAACCACTGCACAAAGCAGCTAATTTGCCATCAAATAAAATACATGGATAATTATGAAATGCTGTGATGACCAGTCATGAAATAAAACGTACAAATGGACGTATTTAAGATTGCCTCAACGGAGTTCTTGAGAAGTGATGCTCATACAATGCAGCTTATTTTCTACATGATGACTGTCATATGCTTTATATAATTTTGATGATACAGAATCATTTTTCAATTGCCTGCTAGAATGCCATGGTGAAGCAGTGAAGGCGCTGCTATGAAAGATTAACTTGAAGACAGAACACCTGGTTGCACATATGCTTGCGAAAGAAACCTAGAAAGCTCTTGGGAGAAGAAAAGAGAAAACGATGAAGATTGTGTATCTGAAAACACCAAGATCGAGAGACAAACCATAAAAGCAAGAAGAAATGTTGAAACACTGCACACCTGGCGTGCACAGATTAAGTTTCCATAAAGTAAAGGCACAGTCAAATACAGAAGGTTTGACATGATGCTTTACTTTCCTGACATGAGATGGGTATAAAAATCACAGGTCATTTTACTGTGTATTATTTTTAAATGTTCTTTGTAATATATATGTGTGTTGTTTTTTTTAATTTATTTATTTATCTCACACACACACACACACACACACACACACACACACACACACACACACACGTGTGTGTTAATATATGTTAAAGAAATGAAGAAAATGAAGGGAAAAAAGGATACACCATGTTTGGAGCTCCATATGATCTCTATGTCTCAACAGTAAGTCTCGAGTTTCCCTGGAGCCCAGGGTTGGGGGAGGGTTTGGGGAGTGGAGTGCATTGGGGAGGGAAGATTAGTATTTATTTATTTAATTTTATTTTATTTATTTATTTTGTACAGGGGGTGAGGGTTGTTTCGACTGTTCGCTGGCAGGCTCTTGTTTTATACCACCTGTGTTTCCAAAGGGTCTTGCTGGGGTCCTGTGAGGGCTGCCCTTCTGGCTGCCCCCCTTCATGACTGTTTCTACCATAGTGCCTGTTTTAAAAAGAAGTGCAGAAGGAGTAATGCTGGCATCACGATATTTCCAGTTTCCTACAATAAATATAGAAGAAAAACAAACAAATAAAATGTGTCATTTACAGGTGATGTTCGTTTACCACACATTTTACCACCTGAGTATGATCTGAGTCTTTTTTATTTATTTATTCATAAATGAATGTAACTTATTGATATTTTCAATTAGATTTTTTTTTAATTCTTGAAGTTCACTTTGAAAAAATCAGCAAAAAAATGTCAGCAGCTTGTTTTACTTTGTTGTTCGAAATGAGGTCATGGAATGTCTGTTGTGAAATTGAAGAGAATAAAATTCAAATACAGAGGCATCACAGCTGCACTTTCATCAAACCAAACACAAACTTGGCTATCACTGTCAAATCCTTGTGGTCAGGGCAGCGGTAAGAAAACAAACCCATTTTCTCATTAAACCACAAAATATTCATCCCCTTTTGAGCAACACTGAATAGATAATTAATAATGTTTGTTTATTTATTATTCAGCATTTATTTTTCAACTCTTGAAGAGATCATTAGCATGAGTATCCCGGGGTCGCAGGTCAGACATTTAATCGATGTGGATTGAAAAGCTGAGGTATCATTAATATCAGACAGAAATATTCTACTACAAATAGCACCTCCTTATGCAAAACTGGCAGTTGAAAGAGAATAATGAAATGCTCGTTAAAGTGATAGATGCTGGGGCTGCATGTATGGAGAAAGAATAAAACTGTTTTTTTCCCCCCCTGGTTTCGTAAATTACATGGAATCAAAACAGTTACAGTTAAGCTCAGTCATGCCACCAAAACTTAAATTAACTTCGGCACTGTACTGGAATAATAATTGAAAAAGACCTTAATATTACAGCTTTAGAACAGTTCAGATGATTATCTTCAGGCACCTCAGAGGAAACTGTCGTTTCTTCAGGAGAAAGTCTTATTTCTTCAGAAGAGACGGCGCTTAGCTGGCGTTTGAGTGGCATCATAGAGCAACCGGCTAATATACAGTACATACAAAATGAAAACATATACATGCTGCATGTATGTGTATATGTATATATATATATATATATATATATATATATATATATATATATATATATATATATAATATAGCTAGATAGATATAAAGTGTGCTGTATAATGTTTATTTATTTTATTAATAAATATCACAGTACAAAATTAAAAGTTTTTTTGTAATGATTGCTACATTTTATAGTATAGAATGTGTTTAAGAAGCATATTTTAGCACATGTAATAGATACATAATATTTTACTTCCGGTTGATCATTCGCGCATGTAATATGATACATGAGGTTTTTCTTCTGGGTACAGAACTCGCGGATTACTGTACCTTCATTTGTGGGAGGGGCTGGAACCGAACCCCTACGAATCACGAGGGCCTACTGTATTTGTAAGTTTTGTTCTTTTTCTTTATCGAGACTGTATTTCATTCTTACTTTTAATTTGTATGGAACAACTTCTGCACACAATTTCCTCCAAGATCACTAAAGTATTCGTTCAACCTACATTGGCTCTGAATGGGCTGGTGGATGAGGTGGGATCTGGAAGAGAGATCTGGAATTCTTGCTGAGGGGAAAAAAGGGGGGGCCTCATCCTATGTCATTAACTCAGTGTGAAACCAACACATATTGCCGTGTCTACTAGTCC
>CM045749.1:30001728-30034228 GCA_024760905.1 Plotosus lineatus | reverse complement strand
AGGGGTCAGCCCAAGAGAAAAATAAAACAGTGGGGGATAGAAGAGTGTTAGTGAGAGATTTGACAAATGACAAATCTTCCTTATTCTGGGTTTAATGATCTAGATTATGATTTTTTTATTATTATCAGTTTTCTGTTTTCTAGAACTTTGTTTATTTAGAAGAGGCTCAAGTAAGTTGAATATAAGACATATTAAGTGCAGGTGAGAAGTGGTAGATAATCAGATAGTGAGCTGTAAGTTAATTATCACAGGTACACAACAGCTGCAAAATCTCTAAATATAGTTACGTAGTGATGTCACAGGTTTCTGCAAACCTCACAGGAACTTCCAGAAAACAGGAAATTCATTATGTATTGTGTTTATTAATAAATCATACTATAAGTGTATAACATATAGCCAGCATGCATCTGTTCTGTCCTGGTCTAGTAGCTCTCACTGAGACGCATCTGTGGATAAATTCTGGGCCTGTGTGTGTGTGTGTGTGTGTGTGTGTGTGTGTGTGTGTGTGTGTGTGTGTGTGTGTGTGTGCAAGGCTTCATTATTAGAACACTGAGCTCTGGGACACTAGCCTCTGTCAGCAGCTCCGTCGCCCTCGGCAACTCTGCATCCCAACTGTCTCAGCCTCCCATCCTGGCTACACACACACACATAGAAACACACACTGGGCCACCAAAGCAACTCTAAAACAGGCATAATAACCCGTCAGCCAGATTAATACTATACTACTATAGAGTCCAGATTAATCTTAATTTCGTCATTGTTCTGTGCTGCTCCGGCTGTTGTTAATATGTGAAACATTTAAATAATTCCAGCTATTTTTATTTTTGTATTTTCTGCTAAACCCATTTTAATAATACATTAACTTGACAATTTTATTATTCAACAACCTACCATGTTTTTGTCTTCTTTTTATTCTTTTTTTAATATTGATGGTTCAAAAAAGTTTCCAACACTGGTTTATTAGTCTCTTATCAACATGGCTAACTGAAAGAAAGAAAACAATTGGATTTGTTATTTGTTTTAATGGGTTTGTAATGTGCTGGCATCAGATTACTTATAATGAAGTAAAAATAAGGGAATTTTTAGGTTTTTCATGGACACTTTTTTAAGGAGAAAGGACCTGAGTTGGATCTGATATGCCGTGCCAGGAAAACAAAAAGTCTTTACTTTATCACCTCCTCTGAATTCTGTCAGTCTAAGGCTGAGAGATTTAACCTTATCTGCAAAGGCTGGTGTGACTGAAGATTTCCATTCCAAACAAGTGGGAGCCACACTTGAGCGTTTATTGAAAGTGAGTATAAAATAGAGCTAAATATCCGGTTCGACGGCTGTCTCAGAGCCCAGTTATCTTTGAGGACCAAGCATGAGGGGTTGGACATGACCAATGAGGAAGCTTTGTCATCAATATCAGTGCAAGAGGAAACAAAATGATCAAGAAACACGAGCACACTTAACAGTTGATAGGAGAGGGGGGGGGGGTGAGGGAGGGAGAGTGAGAGAGAAGGAGAGCAAGAGGGAGAGAGGAGGGAGAGAGGGAGAGTGAGAGGAGAGAGGAGAGAGGAGAGTGAGAGAGAGAGAAAAGAGGGGAGAGACAAGAGAGAGAGGAGAGAGAAAGAGAGAAGAGAGGAGACGGGGTGGGGGAGAGAGAGAGACTTATACTAACTCTGTGTGACATTACAATTTTTGATTTCTTCTTTTTTTCACAGCACATTTATTTATGGGCTCATACTTTTGATGAAAATATACATGTGTATGAACGACAAGGACCCAGGAGGAACGGTGAGGACAGTGTTGAGGCCAGCGATGTTGTATGGTTTAGAAACAGTGGCCCTGGGGAAAAGACAGGAGGCAGAGTTGGAGGTAGCAGAGATGAAAATGTTGAGGTTCTCTTTGGGAGTAACGAGGATGGATAGGATCAGGATTGCGTACATCAGAGGGACAGCACATGTAAGAGGTTTTGGAGACAAAGTCAGAGAGGCTAGATTGAGATGGTTTGGACATGTACAGAGGAGGGATAGTGAGTATATTGGTAGTAGGATGCTGAGGTTGGAACTACCAGGCAGAAGGTCTAGAGGAAGACCAAAGAGAAGATTTTGGATGTAGTGAAGGAGGACATGAAGATCGTTGGGGTAAGAGAAGAAGATGCAGAGGATAGGGTGAGATGGAGGCGGATGATTCGCTGTGGCGACCCCTGAAGGGAAAAGCCGAAAGGAAAAGAAGAAGAAGACTTTTGATGAAAATATAAATTCAAGTTACTCACTGTAAGTTTTTTTTCATGATTACACATTGAGATAAATTTTGCTGCCCCATATTGAGAGTAGACCTCTGTAACCTGTTTTTCTGAAACCTGGTCAATAACTAGTCACAACAAAAGTAAATATCATTTGGCTTTGTGACACAACTTGTGATCCTGGTTTAGTTAAAATGGGGAGAATAAACCATTCTCAGACACGTGTCACAAAGGCAAGTCTGAGAAACTCATGTTCACAAATCTACAATTTCAAGGCTGTGGAGACGGAACGACAGGGACAGCACCAATTACCCACCACATGCTGGCCAAAAGCTCCCAATCTACATGTCTCCAGTGCACAACAGGACCCCGTTATTTGTCTCCAACACCATCACAATTGCTTCTGTCCAACCACAGTTATGTATTGCCACGCAGACCAGAGTTTGTCACCAGAACAAAATTAGCTCCTGAATAGTCCTCAGTCAGGAATGGGAAGCAGGGTTACACAGCTGACAGTTGATCTATGGACTGGTGCTGACATCTGCTCATCAGTGTGTGTGTGTGTGTGTGTGTGTGTGTGTGTGTGTGTGTCTGTAAAAGGCAATGGCACACATGGGCGTTTACATATCAGGTAGAAGAGGGTCCGGTTTTCTGAGGAATACGATTTCTAGTTGAGCTTTGCTGACTGGGGGTTTGTCAGCGGTGCGGGTTTAGTGTGGGCATGAGGAGTGTCATGCAGAAGCTTATGCTCTCTAGCGAGACCACTGTGGTGGACCAGGTATGTTGGTTTGAAATGGAATCAGCAGCAGCTTATTTAACTGATGAAAACCTCAACACAGTTGAATATCATGATGAAGTTCAAGCCCCAGTTCTGGCTCCTCCCGTCATGTATTATTGACTCACACTCCAGGAGGACGTGGTAACATAGGCTGCCAGGATCTGTCAGGAGTATCTGAAGAACAGCAATGTTTAGTGTCTTGATTTGGTCAGCATTCTGTTCTGATCTGAATCGGAAATTTGGGTGCTTCATTAGATTATAAAATTTCCCGACAAAGATACAAAAAAGAAAAAAGAAACCTTGTGTTTTTTAACTGTTAAAAATCAAAATGAGTCAAAAGGTCCATTTAATAAAATGGCCAATCTCATCCACACGGGCATTTGTTTTCATCTGAATAAACAGTTGTGTGCAATTTTTTTTTCTTTGACCTGTTCATGTGGTCATTTGAAGGGTGTGTGTGTGTGTGTGTGTGTGTGTGTGTGTGTGTGTGTGTGTGTGTGTGTGTGTACATATGAATCCAGACTCATTGCAGTGCCCAGCAGCCAGGCCAGACCCCCCCCCCCCCCCCCCCCAACAAAAACCCCTCCATTGCACTGCCCCAGTCTCCCCTGGCTCTGATACTGCCCACCTGCCATCTAATAAAAAACGCACACATACACACGTGTGCTCTCTCTCTCTCTCTCTCTCTCTCTCTCTCTCTCTCTCTCTCTCTCTCTCTCGCTCTCGTTCTTTCACACACATACACAAACACACATGGTGATTAAGCTCCAACCCCCTTTAGAAATATAGCAGCCTTCACTGTAATTAAAGGTTAGTGCAAACATGAGACCAGGGCTGCAGCACAGCATGGGATAGGCCTGAATCCCGCCTATAAACTACAGGAAATGGCTTATATGTGGAGACTGACAGATAGACACACCTAATAACACAAACCGTGCATTTATACACAGTTTATAATACATAGAACATTTCTACTCACTGATTAACTGCCACACAAAAATGCATTTCTTTGAGATCAGATTCCATTCGCAACCCTTTTTCTTTTACCTAAACTCGCAAAGTGTGTACGCTGTCGTTTACCCTTAAAACAGACCTTTAGTGCTTCCATATTGTGATTGATTCCACCTTTTTTACACGCTCTCTTGTAGTCTTTAAGCTTTTCCTTCCCCCTTCCAACGAATCTGTTTCCCATTCTTTAAGCCAAGTCCCTAAGCTACGCCACTGTCTGAATAATGATGGATGATTATTGCATTCAGATTGCTTTATGATGCATACACTCGTTAAAACTAAAGGCTCTATCGTTTCAGTTAAGTAATCTTTCTGTACATCATTTTAAGTGTGAAACTAATAAAGCCTGGGCATTATATGGAGCACAGGAAATTAGAATAGTTTGAGTGGGCCTGGAGATCAACCACTCAATAATCATCACGCACACAGTCACAGATTTGGCGTGCACTAATAAGCGCGATTGTAGCACTGATATTGGGTGATGCTTTTGCAAAATAAATAAAGTAACAAATATTGAATGTTTAGGAAATGAAATGTTTTCTCTCAAGGAGCATAACTTACTTTGTATATACATTATAAAATAGTATTTTTTAATAATGAAGTCTATGCAACATTGGGTCAGAGGAATATTAAGTTATCGTAAATCTAAATATAAGCAGGAACATTAAAATTACAATTCTGTCCATACTGTTGCTGTTAGACAAGAAAACACACACACACACACACACACACACACACACACACACACACACACACACACACACACACACATATATATATATATATATATATATATATAGATATATATATATAGCAACTACTTTACAGCAAAAAATAAATAAATAAATCCAAAAAACTTGAATAACTGAAAACATTGGCACTTATGTTGAGCTGTTGTCAGATACTTTCATGTGTTATTGTGTTATGAACTTTTCATTTCATTATCAATTACATTTCCCTTCTTCTTCTTCTTCTTCTTCTTCTTCTTCTACATTTCCCTGTTTTCTAATATAAAATATAAGGGATGATTATATTAAAGAGTGTGTGAGAGAGAGAGAGAGAGGAAGAGAGAGAGAGAGAGAGAGAGAGAGAGAGAGAGAGAGAGAGAGAATCATGTCTTTGCTATCTCCGCCCTGCTTCTAGTTATTCTGAGCTTAAATTTAAGCTTGAACACCTCACTCACACACTTAATTACATTTTTGCATTTAAACCTGTACATCTGTCTGCGAGTCTTTCGTCGGTTTTGCTCATGCACTAGTGAGGTAAATAAACAGAATAAATTATTTATTTTATTTAGCATATATTTTATACGGTCATTTTTGCACACCCATCTTAAGTAAAACAGTCAGGCTTCCAGATACAATACAATTCTATTCACATTATAACTGCATTAAAAAAGTCTATAAAATGTCTCCAGCACCAACACATAGCAGAACATTTTGTATGTGTATTTCCTGGGGAGTGACACTAGGTCTCTGGCTGAAGACTGTAAAAACAACCCTGTGTACAACCCTGATTAAGCAGTAGAGCAATGCTGATTTTGATTGGTTGGAATAGGAACTGTATTAGAACTTTTAACAATAAGACTGTGGTATGCTGATGAGTGTCACAATTTACTGACACAGCATCCAAAGGGTATGTGAGTTCACATGGACCTTAAGATGAAACGCTTTTATACTCTTAAAGGAATACCATAAGAAGTCCCATTTGCAGTTTTTCTCAAGCCATGTGAACTACACTGCAAACATGCATCACACGGTCCTCTGGTCAGATGTGATCAAAATTAAATTTTATTAGATTTTTATTTGTAGAAAGTGTTGAAAACTATGTATCATCTTCTTCCAGTTCACAATTTTGTGCCACATTGTGTTGGTTTCTCATAAAAAAAAATCCAATAAAATACATTTACATTTGTGGATGGAACATGGAAAAATGTGTAGAAGTTCAAGGATTATAAATAATTTTATAAGCCACTATATAGGGTCTATAAAGAAATATTTACAATCATAATTTAAATTATTTACCAAATTTGTTTTACTATTTAAAGCTGCTTTGCAACAATGTCAACTGTCAAAAATCAAATATATGAATACAGCTGAATTTAACTGATTAGTGCAGTGTTGGTCATTATTAATGTAAAATAATTAGTATATAGCTCAGCCATAACAAGGAATTTAATGTTTAATGTTTAATGAATCTAGATGCCTCACAGGATTTAGATCAAAATGATCAAGATCACTGGGATCTCAGAAGTAACATGTGTATCTCAGCAAAAGCACAGTGAGCGGTTGTTAGCTATGTTTAGAACCGTGTAATGGCCTGTATTAGTGCTAAGTGCTAGCAAAGATTCTGGCATGACTGACTTTGACAGGATAACTAAAAAGAGAACCAGGAAGGAAGACAGACATGAGGACACTCTGAAACATATCAACAACTCCATTGTTGATTATTGATTACATCACTTACTTCAAGTGACCATGGCAAACTGTTAGTGGTTGTCACTTTATTTTAAGTGGTATCTACTCGGGATATTGATTTTTAATTCTGAGATAGTCGGTCTGTTAGATCGCACTGTTTTCACGTACTATGTGTGTTTTGGAGAGACTGTCTTGCTATAACTTATGTGAGTTCATACTGGTATATAGAGAGTAACTGATGTATTCAGAAAAACAGTGGGCCTCATTCATCAATATTTCTTCAGAAAATTTGCAATAAAACCATGGATTTAGGATGTGTTCTTAAACCTTGGATTTGTTAATAGCTGTGTTCTTAGATCGGTGAATCCACATATCTCCCTAAATTGAATTGGATGCCAGTTGCTTAAATTAGTGAAGGTTAATGTCCCTCTAAATCTTCATTAAGAGGACATATGGGTTTTGTGCACACAAATATTATTCACATCAGAAACAATGGTAAAGCAAACCCACAAATCTACAGAAGTGATTGAATATAAAAAGGGAGAATTTTACTTTCTATAAAACTGTGAAGGTAAATTCCAGATGACAATTAGAAGCACAAATAAAAAAAAATAAATTAAAAAAGTGGTTTGACTCAAAATCTCGAGCCATTTATCAAAAATAAATAAAACACAGGTGAGAGATGCTGGCAACTGCAGGTATGGTCCTATACACACACACACACACACACGCCTCTGGTCTATGAAGCAGCTTACCACTTTCTGGATGTTTGTATATTGTACTAAATTCATTTACTGCATCCAAACACATCCAGTGCATATCTCTGATCTCTTAATGCACCATGTCATTGGAAAAGCAAACATGGGAAAAGAAGTGCATCTTTTTCTTTTCCTTTCGGCTTTTTCCTTTTTTTTACCAGGGGTCGCCACAGCGAATCATCTGATTTGCACATTTAATTTAGCATAGGTTTTTATGTCGGATGCACTTCCTGACACAACCCTTTAGCAAGGGACAGAAACATGCTGACGGCTTTGCAGCTCCTCTTTACGAAAGTCAGCAATGGTTCTTTTACACGAACCTCTCACCATAGACAGTGAGAGACATGGCCGGCCTTTGATAACCCAGTTAGCTGCACTCGTGGGGACAGTGACAACCTTGTTGAGAGTGGGACTCAAACCGCCAACCGTAAGATCAGAGATTCAGCGACTTATACCACTAGGCCTCCACTACCCCAAAGGAAAAAAGTGCATATTTACCAGATATTCACCGGTGACAGGTGATTTGGACATTAATTGACTAATACAGTTTAAGGTTGAGGCATGGGAATGGTTCAGGAGACTGTGTGCACTCTACTGCCCGTATAATGCTGGTTAGATCAGCAGCAGCAGCAGCAACAACAATCTTACTTCGAAGCAGGGAATTTAATATATTGTCTGATAAGTAAATTTATAATTTTCAGGGAGGACACCACTAATTCCTGAGACATTGCGCCGGCCTGGTCTCTGAGCTCCCTCTGAAATGAAAACGAGTATTCTTTTGTTTTTGAAATTTCTTTTCATAGCCGAAAACAAATCAAAGAAAAGTGCACAAGTAACACTTAAGACAGAGGTTTTTTTTTATATAACATCAGTTGGCAAATTGGGCTCACTGTGTTTACTCCAACATCAATGCAGCTATGAGGGGGGCACAAGCCAATGCTCTCACTCATGCCGGTCCCAAGCCCAGATAAATTCAGAGGATTGTGTCAGGAAGGGCATCCGACTTTAAACCTGAGCCAGATCAAATATGCAAATCACAAATATTACCTCTATACCGGATCGGTCGAGACCCGGGTTAACAACGACCCCCATCAGTGCTGTTAACCAACAGAGTGCTGGTGGAAATTGGACTACTGTTGGTCGAAGAAGGAGAGGCGGGAGGCATGTTTGTAGGTGGAGAGAGAAGAGGAAAGGCATGAGTCTAGGACTGAGAATAGGGACTTTGAATGTTGGAACTTGACGGGAAAAGGTAGAGAGCTGGCTGACATGATGCAGAGGAGGAAGGTGGACATACTGTATGTTCAGAAGACCGGGTGGAAAAGTAGCAAGGCTAGAAGCTTAGGAGCAGGGTTTAAGCTGTTTTTTCATGGTGTGGATGGGAAGAGAAATGGAGTCAGAGTCATCTTGAAGGAGGGGTTGGTCAGGAATGTTCTAGAAGTGAAATGAGTGTCAGACAGAGTGATGAGTCTCAAGTTAGAAATTGAAGGTGTGATGTTCAATGTGTTAGTGCTTATGCCCCACAGGCAGGATGTGAGCTAGAAGAGAAGGAGAGATTCTGGAGTGAGTTAGATGAAGTGATGCAGAGTACCCCCAGAGGTGAAAGAGTGGTCATTGGAGCATACTTCAATGGACATGGTGCAGGAAACAGAGGGGACGAGGAAGTGATGGGCAGGTTTGGTATCCAGGACAGGAACGCAGAAGGACAGATGATGATAGATTTTGCAAAAAGGATGGAAATGGCTGTGGTGAATACTTTCTTCCAGAAGAGACAGGAGTATAGGGTGACTTATAAAAGCGAAGGTAGGAGCACACAAGTTGACTACATCTTGTATAGACGATACAATTTGAAGGAAGTCAGTGACTGTAAAGTAGTAGTGGGTGAGAGTGTTACCAAACAGCATCAGATGGTGGTGTGCAGGATGACGCTGATGGTGAGGAAGGTGAAGAAGGCAAAGACAGAGCAGAAGACAAAGTATTGGAAGCTGAAAAAGGGAAATTGTCATGTTGTCTTCAAGGAGGAGTTGAAAATGGCTTTGGGTGGTCAGAAAGTGCTTTCAGATGACTGGACAACCACAGCAAATGGGATCAGGGAGACAGGTAGGAGAGCAATTGGTGTGTCCTCTGGAAGGAAAGTAGATAAGGAGACTTGGTCGTGGAATGAGGAAGTGCAGGAGTGTGTACAAAGGAAGAGGTTAACTAAGAAGAAGTGGGACATTGAAAAGACTGAAGAGAGGAAACAGGAGTACAGGGAGACACAGCATAAGGCGAAGGTAGCAGTATCAAAGGCCAAACAGAGGGCGTATGATGACTTGTATGATAGATTGGACAGTAAGGAGGGAGAAAATGATGAAGAGTGAGAAGGCAGTTCGTCCTGATGACATACTTGTGGAGGTATAGAAGTGTCTCACTGAGTTAGCAGTAGATTTTCTGACAAGAACATTCAACAAGATCTTAGAGAGTGAGTAGATGCCGGAGGAATGGAGGAAAAGTTTGCTGGTGCCCATTTTTAAGAACAAGGGAGACGTGCAGAGTTGTGGCAACTACAGAGGGATAAAGTTGATGAGCCATATGATGAAATGGGAAAGAATAGTTGAAGCTAGACTAAGGGCAGAGGTCAGCATTTGTGAACAACAGTTTGGTTTCATGCCAAGAAAGAGCACCACAGATGCAGTGTTTGCTTTTAGGATGTTAATAGAGACGTACAGAGAAGGCCAGAGGGAGCTGCATTGTGTCTTTGTGGATCTGGAGAAAGCATATGACAGGGTTCTGATAGAGGAACTGTGGAATTGCATGAGGAAGTCTGGAGTGGCAGAGAAGTATGTTAGAATGGTGCAGGACATGTATAAGAGATGTAAGACAGTGGAGAGGTGTGCTGTCAGCTTGACAGAAGAGTTCAATGTGGAGGTGGGACTGCATCAAGGTAGTCCCTTCTTGTTTGCTATGGTGATGGACAGGCTGACAGACAAGGTTAGACAAGAATCTCCATGGACTAAGATATTTGCGGATGACATTGTGATCTGTAATGAGAGCAGACAACAAGTGGAGGAAAACCTAAAGAGGTGGAGCTATGCCTTGGAAAGGAGGGGAATGAAGGTTAGCCTCCGTGAGACAGAATGCATGTGTGTGAATGACAAGGACCAAAGAGGAACGGTGAGGTTACAGGGAGCAGAGATAAAAAAGGTGGAGGATTTTAAGTACCTATGCTCAACAATCCAGAGCAATGGAGAGTGTGGAAAAGAGATGAAGCGTGTGCAGGTAGGTTGGAATGGTTAGAGAAAAGTGTTCAGTGGGATGTGTGATAGGAGGATATCAGCAAGAATGAAAGGAAAAGTGTACAAAGTGGTGATGAGCCCAGCAATGTTGTATGGTTTAGAAACAGTGGCACTGAGGAAAAGACAGGAGGCAGAATTGGAGGTAGCAGAGATGAAAATGTTGAGGTTTTCTTTGGGAGTAACGAGCATGGATAGGATCAGGAATGAGTACATCAGAGGGAGAGCACATGTTTGAGGTATTGAAGAAAAAGTAAGAGAGGCTAGATTGAGATGGTTTGGACATGTATAGAGGAAGGATAGTGAGTATATTGGTAGTAGGATGCTGAAGTTGGAACTACCAGGAAGAAGGCCTAGACCAAAGAAGAGATTTATGGATGTGGTGAAGGAGGACATGAAGGTCGTTGGCGTAAGAGAAGAAGATGCAGAGGATAGGGTGTGATGGAGGCAGATTATTCGCTGTGGCGACCCCTGAAAGTAACATCTGAAAGGAAAAGAAGAAGTGTTTACTCCAACGTCTTAAAAATTGAGTTTGATTGTATATGGCACAAAAAATATTGATGCAAGTATACAGTCATTTTCATTATGCCTTATTTATATAATTTATGTGGCTAAAGTGTTAACACCCTTCAGTACGATAAAAGACATTTTTAGCGGAAATCAGGTCAAAACAGATACATTAAATGGATTTTAAACAGTTTATTACTGTGATTTGTTAACATTCACATCCAAAGGAATTTCACATTCCTGCCAGCACTGATACCCTGGCAGTACAGATGCAATATTTGTTTTTGATTTGTCAGGAGGATCTGAACGCTGTATGTTTAAATGCATAAATGCACTTACCGGAGTCTTACTGGAATTATCTGCTGTCCTGTCCACCTGGCTAGCTCGATAGCATTGTGGGGTATTCCGCTGTGCAGTCATGTTTCTGTGAATATCATGACATGTCAGTTCATAAGTCTGCCATGGTCTGTGACCCAAAGTCGTAACTCATCAATTTTGTTCACCAAGGACCGTGCATTAGAGAGGAAAATAGTGGATTAAAAAAAAGCTGTGCGGTGTTAACTTTTGCTTAGCTCCCAGTCCTCCTTGCTTCCCTCACCTTTGTTTCTGGTCTCTACACTACCTGCGAGCACTTACGGTCGACAAGTAGCCTGCGTAATGTCAGGTGTTCTTCTGAGCTCCAGGATGAGATAAAGTTTGCTGATTAAAAAAGTCAGAGTTTTGTAATCCAATATCCAGAAGGTCTTGTCGGGTGTAGGATGTAAGCAAAGTGTTCATATGAACAGGCTTGAGACGATTAGGAATTTCACTGCTAACTTGAAAAATCTGAAAAGATGCTGAGCCTTGCGTTGTTCACGCAAAACACCACCTTGGTCTTTGTCTTTGGTCTCGGTCCTTTACATCAACTACTGTATTGAGTTTCATTAATAATCTTCCAGAACTACCAACTTTGATTGGATCACTATCAGAATCCACAGAATCGATCAAGCCACTGAGTGCTGTCCAATTACAGACCAACATCAAACCTCCCTCTTATATCTAAGATCTTAAAAATATCTGTAGCTCAGCAGTTATGTTCATATCTTTGTAGGAATAACATTCACAAAATGTATCAGTCAGGCTTTGGACCTCCTCACAGCACAGAGACAGCACTCGTTAAGGTGGTAAATGATCTATTGGTGGCCTCTGACCACGGCTGTGTCACCCTGCTTGTGTTACTTGACCTCAGTGCAGCTTTTGACACTGTTGATCACCTGAGTCTCCTTGACAGATTAGAAAATATTGGTGGAGTTAAGGGAGCCGCCCTATCCTGGATTAAATTTTACTTTATAGGCCGTTATCAGTTTGTAGATGTAAATGGTGATTTCTCTGTAAGTTATAATGTAAAGATTGGTGTTCCACAAGGTTCTGTCTGAGGCCTGTTGCTTTTCTCTCTATAAATGCTCTTTTTGGGTAATATCATTCGTGGTCATGGTACCAGCATTTATTATGTTGATGACGTAAAGTTATATCATTCATTCATCATTTTCTGTAACCGCTTCATCCTAATGAGGGTCACAGGGAGGCTGGTACCCATCCCAGCCAACTCAGGGCGAGGGCAGAGTACACCCTGGACAGCTCGCCAGGCCATCGCAGGGCGGAAACACGCTGATGGCTTTGCAGCCTACTCTTTTTACGAAAGTCAGCAATGGTTCTTTTACATTCTTTTACATGCCTCACACCATAGACAGTGAGAGACATGGCCGGCCTTTGATAACCCAGTTAGCTACACTGGGGGGGGGGGGGGGGACAGTGACAACCTTGTGGAGAGTGGGACTTGAACCCCCCACCTTTGGATCAGCGATCCGGCGCCTTATACCACTAGACCACCACTGCCCCAAGTTATATATTTAAGCAAAGCCAGATGAGAGACATCAACTTAATAAAGTTGAAAAGTGTGTAAAGGACATTAGACACTAGATGCTTACTCACTTCCTCCTTTTAAATTCTGATAAGACCTACTTGTATTCGGATCTCAGGCAACTAGAAATAAGCTTTCTGATGATGTGGTAAGTTTGGATGGTGTTTCAGTCTCATCATGTGTAGCAGTAAAGCATGTTGGAGTGACTATTGACGCTGGTCTTTCATTTAAAGCTCGTGTAGATAATATTACTCGGGTCATCTTCTTTCATCTCAGGAATGTTGATTAAATAAGAAATATGATGCCACTGCATGATGCGTAAAAATTTGTTGATGCTTTTTTTTTTACCTCAAAATTAGATTATTGTAATGTGCGACTGTCTGGATGTTCTAATAGGAGCATACACAAGCCCCAATTAGTCCAGAATGCAGTAGTGAGAGTCGTTACTAGATCCAGAAGACACAAGCATATCACATTGATCTTATTTTTCACAGAATATTAATGACAATACAACATCTGTTCAATTGTGGTTAATGGTTAGGTGAAGCAGTTTATTATTTAACAATTGTTTCTTCCTTTTAAATCATATTCCAATGGAACCTAACTAAAAACACCCATTCAAAAATTTACATGCATATGCCATGCGCAGCTTTAAATGGCTATTAAAATTTATATTTTTCACTTGTGACATGTTTGCTTGCCTAAAATCAGTGTGTGTGTGTGTGTGTGTGTGTGTGTGTGTGTGTGTGTGTGTGAGTGTGTGTGTGTGTAAAATGCCAGGGAGTTTCTGGGTTCCTCACAGACCCCTGAATGTTTCAGCCAGTGTTGTGTGGGGGTGGGGTGTTTAATTATCAGAGGATATGAAGAAAAAGGACATTGAACATTATAAATGAGGCAAATGATTTAAAGAATATTCGAGGAATTAAAATGCTACTTGAGTGTTCAGATTCTAAGAGGTGAAAGATGGGGATTCTGTTGAACCCAAGCCACAATAAGGTAGAGCAACAGAAATTTGAGCCACAACTGGCAGGAAACCGTGCAGCCAATTTCTCTTCAAGTATGTCCTTATTGTGTACGCTAAAACAACAAAAAAAAATTTCAGAGTCCTGGATGTCAGCCAAAGTTATTTGTGGGACCCAAATCATTTCAAGAGATCCAAAAACAGAGGCGGGCATGTGTTGATATACTGTATTATGTAGTGATATATTCTATGAGAAGTTTAGCAATTTATTTCATGAGAGAACACAAAAATATCCAAATTGGGTTTTCCAAAATCTCTGTCAAAATAAAAAAATTAAAAAGGCAAAGTACTCAAAAACCCTTTTATCCAAAATGTCATAGAAATAACGTACAGTAGAACCCCATCAAAAACAAAGCTAATTCTAAGTTAAATTAGACACTGAGAGGAGTGCAAACAAAAGTTCAAAACGTAACATAAAGTGCCTTACAGACAGCTAGACCCAGGGTCAACACCACTCTCACAGAGAGCAATCGAACAAAGATGGGTAGAACAAGGTGCTTAAATAAACAGGTTAAATGAGACACAGGTAACAAACATTAACTCACAGAAATACAGTATATCCACAATGGTGCCATCTGGTGGCCAACTATAGTCCAGACTCTGACGGAGACTTTCTGAGCAATTGAGTTCAGAGTATCGGTTCCCCCAGTGCAGCTAACTGGGTTATCAAAGGCCGGCCATCTAGACCTCACTTCCTATCTAAAATATCTTGTAGTTTTTGTTTCATAGTGTCCCGCACGTTTTACTATAGAGGGGAGAAAAGGGGGTGTCCAGAGGCTCTGATAATTCTACTGGCTCTCCTCTAAGGTCTGCCAGTCTAAATGCCACTGAAGGGGTAGTTCGAATTACCCATTCTGCCTTCCGCACTGCAGGAATTTCCTGTCCTCTGACATACAGCTGCTGAACCATACTGTAGAATAGTAGGTCAAGATGCTCCAAGTTTTCTGAGGAAATACATTCTCTGTTGTACCTTCCCCATCTAGTGGGAGATATTTGTGATTCATGTGGATTCAGAAGTGATAGGGGCAGTGGTGATCTAGTGGTGTAGGGCACTGGATCTCTGATCCTAAGGTTGGGGGTTCAAGTCCCACTCTCCACAAGGTTGTCATTGTCCCCCCCCAGTGCAGCTAACTGGGTTATCAAAGGCGGGCCATGTGTCTCGCTGTCTATGATGAGAGACATGTAAAAGAACCATTGCTGACTTTCGTAAAGAGTAGCTGCAAATCCGTCAACGTGTTTCTATCCCTTGCTAAAAAGGGTTGTGACAGGAAGGGCATCCGACGTAAAAAAAACTATGCCAAATCAAACATGTGCATCATTCACTGTGGCGACCCCTGATAAAGGGGAAAAGCCAAAAGGAAGTCTCATCTAATCTCATGTGGATTCAGAAGTAATTTAGACTCCAAGAAGCTTGAAGCACTCAACCCCCTCTACTTTCTCTATATAAATACAGAGGGTAAAGTGCTCAGTGTGTTAAGATTCCCTAAAGTCCATTGTCATCCCTTTTGGTTTTTGATGTATTGAGGTCCAGGGTGGTTCTGTGATGGCCTGATGAGCTGTCCAGGGTATACCCTGCCCAAAACCTGCTGAGATGGACACTGGCCTCCTCATGACCCTAATTAGGGTTAAGTGGCTTATAAAATGAATGGATGATGGTCCAGGTTGTAGTCATATCTGTTATGGTCTGTGTTATGTGGGACTTTGATTTTGGCGGCTCTAACTCTCTCTCTCTTTCTCTCCAAGCACTGCAGGCTCCAGCAGAGGGGCGTGGTTGTCACACATTGGCGGATTGCTATGCACACACCTGATTCCACTTACCAATCTACAGTGCTATAAAGACGAGCAGCGGGCTCCTCCCTGTGCTTGAAGATTGTTCCTTGTTTCACGTCTCTGGCCCCTGTGATCTCTCTGGCTCCTGGTTCCAGCTCCACGCTCGACCAGTTACCCACGCCTTAGTTCCCAGTGCTTAGTGTTTGTTGTGCTTTTCCCTTCGTCTCCAAGAGTTACAGTGCTTGCATCCTGCATGAGCTTTTTCCCTGTTAAAATAATAAACCAGCTCAGTGGCATCTTACACTGTCTCCTGCATTTCTGGGTCCAGCTGAAAGTCATTCTGTCACAATATCATTGCCACAGATTGTAGACGTTCTTCATATATGCTGACTCATTATCTTTTATCAGATATATGACCTTGGTGTCATTGATAAATTTGACAGTGGTGTTTCTGGTGTGAATGGGGGAACGGTGTGTGAAGAGAGCGATGAGGAGTGTGCTGAAAACACACCCATGTAGTGTTCAGGGTATGCTAGGCTTTTACAGAAGACAAGGATCCACTTGAACTTCTGCGTGGACAGCACTGTGCCAACACGGAGGGTACGGTGCTTCTCCAACAACCACCCATGGGTCACCCCTGAGCTTAAAGTCCTCCTGAACAAGAAAAAGAGGGCTTTCATCTCGGGGGACAGAGAGGAGCAGAAGAAGGTCCAGCGTGAGCTCCAGTGGAGGATCAGGAGGGCAAAGAAGGACTATGGGAAGAAGATGGAGGAGAAGCTGGCTCAGAACAACGTGCGGGACGTCTGGAGAGGACTAAAGACCATGTCTGGATTTGGGCAGAGTGTCAGAGGGACAGCTGATGGTGACCAGCGCTGGGCGGATGAACTAAACTGTTACTTCAACAGGTTTGATTCTCCCCCTCCCCTCTGCACCCCTCCCGTTCCCTCCCCTCTTCACACGTCTCCAGACCAGCTGACACCTCCCCTCCCCAGGCCAACTTCACTTGACTGCTACAGCCCGACAGACACATCCCCCTCCCTCTGCAGCCCACACCAGCCCCCCCTCTCCCTCACATCAGACCAGGTGAGGAGACAGCTGAGGCGACTAAATCAGAGGAAATCTGAAGGACCTGATGGCATCAGTCCCAGGTTGCTGAGGACCTGCGCAGACCAGCTCTGTGTGGTACTATGCTACCTGTACAACCTGAGCCTCAGCCTGGAGAAGGTTCCCGTCCTATGGAAGACCTCCTGTGTGGTTCCGGTTCCCAAAACAGCACAAGCGAAGGAACCAGCCCACTACAGACCTGTCGCCCTGACCTCCCACCTCATTAAGACCATGGAAAGGCTCCTCCTTGAACACCTCCGCTCTATGGTGAGCCCCACCCTAGACCCGCTGCAGTTTGCCTACAGGCCCAACATCGGAGTAGAAGACGCCGTCATCTACCTTCTGCAGCGGGCACTAACCCACCTGGAGATCGCCGGCAGCGCTGTGAGGGTCATGTTCTTTGACTTCTCCAGCGCCTTCAACACCATCAGGCCAGCGCGTCTGCGAGGGAAGCTGGAGGACGTGGGAGTGGACGGGCATCTTGCTGCCTGGATTATTGACTACCTTACCAACCGTCCACAGCACGTGCGGCTGCGCGGCTGTAAGTCAAAGGTGGTAGTTTGCAGCACGGGGGCACCGCAGGGCACCGTCCTCTCACCCTTCCTTTTCAATATCTATACCTCGGACTTCATATATAACACAAACAGCTGCCACCTCCAGAAGTTCTCGGACGACTCCGCCATCGTGGGCCGTGTGTCTGAGGGGAACGAGCTGGAGTACCGGTCGGTCATCATTGACTTCGTGGACTGGTGTGAGCGCAACCACCTGTGCTTGAACACCAGGAAGACGAAGGAGATGGTGATCGACTTCAGGAGAAACACTCAAACACACACACACACACACTTACTAGTGAACATCCAGGGACAGGACATTGAGACAGTGGACAGTTTCAAGTACCTGGGTGTTCACCTTAACAATAAACTGGACTGGTCCCACAACACCAACGCCCTGTACAAGAAGGGCCAGAGTCGCCTCCATCTTCTGAGGAGACTCAGGTCCTTCGGCGTATGCAGACCTCTGCTCAGGACTTTTATGACTCTGTGGTAGCCTCTGCAATCCTCTACGCTGCCATCTGCTGGGCCCCAGGCAGCACAGAGCGGGACAGAAAGAGACTGAACAAGCTGGTCAGGAGGGCCAGCTCTGTCCTCGGCTGCCCACTGGACTCTGTGGAGGAGGTGAGTGAGAGGAGGATAGTTGCAAAGCTCACATCCATCCTGTTCAACATCTATCACCCACTGCACCAGACTGTAGAGGAGCTGAGTAGCTCCTTCAGTGGACGACTGAGGCATCCTCAGTGCAGGAAGGAGCGCTACCGCAGGTCGTTCATTCCCACCGCTGTCAGACTGTACAACGCCACTTTGTAACTGTCTGTGAAAATACTGGTTATGTGCAATAAAAACCCCGTGCACTTTAATCAACCACATCTACCCCACTGACTGTGAACCATATCAACCCATCTCTGCCCTCAGATACATTACACTTTAATATAGGCCAATCTATAAAGTTGCTCCATTCTTTTCTTTTATTGTTTATTAATTTATACTATTTATGTATCTATTTATTTATTTACTTATATAATATATATGTACGTGTGTATGTTTGTATTTGTATCTATTTTTGCACCCCCTACTGATGGTACCTCAAGAGCCTGTAACAGTGAATTTCTCCATTGTGAGATTAATAAAGCTGTATCTTATCTTATCTTATCTTACAGAGAGAATTTGGAAAGAGCACAGTTTAATAGATAGTTAAACTTGGTCAAAAGACTGGCAGTGGTCAGAGAATTGCAGGAAGTCAAAACAGGGTATAAGGTCAAAAAACTGCAAGGCAACAGACTATAAATACTATAAATGCACAGGAGAAAACACTGGGTCAACCTGACAATGGCTGTGGGGAAAATGCTGGGCTGAAGTAGACAGACTAGTAAGGCAGGCAACAAGACAGGCAATTGCAATGATGAACATATGGAAAGCCACAGGGGACAAGACACAAAAACCAAAAGCACACAATACTAGGAACAAACTAATCAGAAGAGGTCATAACCGAACCCTCTCTTACTGATGCCTCCTGACATCTTAACTGGGGGGAGTGAGTGTTTTTTAGAAAGTCTCGAATCCAGAAATGTTTCCATCACAAACCCCACAGCCCTCTCAGTCCCATTAGAACTGGAGCCCACAGCCCTAGCAACAGACCTTCAAAAGCTAGTTAACTGTAAAGGCATCTGAGCCATCAATGATCTGTGGAGGGGAAAGTGGCTTGTGAACTGGGCAGAGTTGGTTCTGAAGGAAAGGTTTAATCCTACCGAGAAACATGGAAGATGGGGTGAATGCAGTGGAGGGTTGGGAGGGAGCTTATGCCACACAGAAGCAGGGGCCACACCTCTGCCTTATCCCTCTCTGACCATTGCTTTGTGGGTCCTGTCAGTTTATTCTGAAGATATACAGGAGAGTGCACTGAAGGCTTTCCAGAGGTTTGACAGGATACTTGAATACCCGATTCATGATCAAGTGAGCAGTCTCCTTGGCAGAAGAGAGTTTGGGTAGTGGAATAAGGTGCACAGATTTAGAAAAGCGATCAGTGAGTGTTGTGGTGTTACCGTATGATAGAGGAAAGTCAGTACCAAAATCCAAGGCAATGTGGGCCCAGGATCTCTTGGGCATAGTCAGGAGCTGCAGCGCACCTGATGGACACTGCATAGAGGTGTTACTATGGGCACAAACAGAACAGGGTGAGACAAATTTGCTAACAATCCCCTCCATGATAAGCCACCAGAACCTTTTGCTGATAAAGGCTTGAGGAGGTCTCACTGCAGGGTGGCAGGAGAGTTGGGAGAAGTGACCCCACTGCAGGTCCTGAGAACCGAGAGACAGGCACAAAGATGGTTAATAGGACATTTACCAAGAGCCTCATTATCAGATTCAGCAGACTGAACCAGAGATCTCATGTCCCACTGAACATTGATCAGGGAGGATTTCCTTCAGGTCTCCATTGTCTTGTGTGGGAAATGTGTGAGAGAGAGAGCATTGGGTTTGACATTCTTAGATCCAGGACAATAAGACAGGGTGAAAGTGAATTGTGGAAAGGACAGCGACCAGCAAGTTTGACAGGAATTTTAACATTTGGCAGTCAGAAAGTATTTGAGGTTGTTATGATCTGTTCATTTCAGAAGGAGAACCTTAGAACCCTTGATCCAGTGTTAAGTGTAAGTCTGTTGGGTTTTTACACCCGAGCCTAGTGGCTCATCAGGCCGGTGCTTATCCCCGGTTTCCGTAGCGTGAAGCGACCAGGAGCTCAACTCCTCCTGGATAGGACGCTAGTCCATCGCAGGTTACCTTCCCAGTATATTTTTACTGGTACCCATTTATACTGCTGGGGGAACAGAGGCACACTTGTGGTTGAGACATTGCCCAGGGGTCTTAGCACAGTGGAGTCTCAGTGAGATATGAACTCACAACCTCCCAATCATGAGCCCAGCACCCTAACCACAACACCACCGGCCCCACTAATCCAGTGTTAGAACCCTGTTAAACTAAACTAAAATAGAAGAACCATGACAGGGGCAGACAGAGCAGTATACTTTTTTAATAAAGTCTTCATAGAAATTGTCATATCCTAAAATATGTTGTATGATTTAAGATGGCGGCGCGTGAACAACACGAGGCTCAGCATCACTTCAGATTTCGCAAGTTAGCAGTGATATTCCTGCTCATTTCAGTTTTGTTGGACAGAGCGGCCTCTCGCTTACATCTTACACCCAACAAGACCTTCTGGATATCAGATCACAAAACTCCAACTGTTTTATCAGCAACCTTCAACTGATCCCGGAGCTCAGAAGAACCCGATGCAGGCCACTTGGCCAACCGGAAGTGTTCGCAGGCGGCGTAGAGATCGTAAACAAAGGCGAGGGAAGTGAAAAGGGCTAAGAGCTAAGCTAAAGCTAACACCGCATCATATTCCTTGCTAATGTGTGGTGCTTGTTAAGCAAAATGGATGAGCTCCAACTTTTTATCGCAGTCAACAGGAGACTCGTGAACTCTAATGTCATGATATTCACAGAAACACGCCTACACAGGGAAATACCTGACAATGCTATCGAGCGAGCCGGTAGTAGAGCACTCCAGTAAAACAAAAGGCGGTGGATTGTGCATTTATATCAATAAGGCATGGTGTACAAACTCTGTCATGGTTGGAAGACACTGCTCAGTTAACCTAGAGTTTCATATGGTTAAGCGTAGACCCTGCCACAATAATAACAGCTGTATATATACCTTCGGATGCTAAAGCTTTTCAGTTATAACTACAGATGTAAGTCCTCTCAGCAGGAAAAAAGCTCTTAGCCCTTAGCTCCACTTTCCTCCCCGCTTCAGTTTCCTGTGCCTCCCCTGCTTGCACCATTTCAGCAGGTGGGGTTGGTGAGAGGAATGGCCGCAGGCTTACATATCTCTGGCAGTATGAAGTCCCAGTTGCTATTAATGCTGGATGTGTTAATTGTTCAAAACCGTGAGCAGCTCAGCTCTACTATATTGCACATGTGCTCATATACAGCTCTCATTGATTAAATATGGAAAAGAAAATGGCAGTACACAAAAACAGTAAAATCAAAAAGTAGCTGCTCAAACACAAAGAGTGCGAGGCTGCTGCACCACCATCCTGCTAATAGATTACAACTGACAGATTCATTTGCCTAGTGCTTTTCAATGTTTATTATTATAATAGGGAAAAACCCGAAAGGAAATCTCTCTCATTATTATAATATTATATATTATATAAAGTATTGTTTTACTGTTATTATTATTATTATTATTATTATTATTATTATTATTATTATTATTATTACTACTACTTATATTGGAGGGGTGGGTCAGAGTATGTGACAAATCCTATATGTTGCACTTCTTAGGAATTGCAATATCCTTTGCAGGATCAATGAAGACAAAAGCAATGTTGTTTTTTGGAGTAAACATGTAGAAATTTCAGCGCCAAATTTTTCATCCCACTTTCTGATGTCTTTCGAGACTATTCCAAGTGCCCCTACCGCAAGAGGAATGAAATACATTTTGCTCGTGCCCCACACTAATTTGAAAGTTATTTCAAATTTTAATGGTTGATATAGCTCAACCTTTTCAACTTCTTTCTGAATAACACTTTCATTATTTGGGAGTGCTGCATCAGCCAATGTTTATTTTCTTTCAAGAGAAGTACTCAGTCTGATCTCCCCGAGCCTTATTCATTTTATTGCACTGGATGTTGAAGTTTCACAGAAGATTAACTATCACTTTTTCCATCACACACAGGGTTCCTTGTTAAGGTTTGCACATTTACAGCATTTATCAGATGCTCTAATCAAGGAAGAGCTTTAACGTCTTTATCATTGAATATATTCTTATACTGGTTTGTTAAAACACAGACTAAGTAAGTCAAACTCAATCGATAGGTGTTGTGTGCATTCGTTTTCTGGTGTGTGTGTGTGTGTGTGTGTGTGTGTGTGTGTGTGTGTGTACGTGTGTGTTTTTGTGTGTTTGTGTAAGTGTGTGTGTGTGTGTGTGTGTGTGTGTGTGTGTGTGTACATAAAGCTTAGTGTTATATTGACAAAGTTATTATTAATCTAAATTCATTCATTCATTCATGGTCTTCTGCTTCTTCCGGGGTCGGGTCGCGGGGGCAGCAACTTAAGCAAAGAGGCCCTGACATCCCTCTCCCCAGCCACTTCCTCCAGCTCTTCCAGAAGGGGCACTGAGGCGTTCCCAGACAAGCCGAGAGACATAGTCCCTCCAATGTGTTCTAGGTCAACCCCGGGGTCTCTTCCTGGTTGGACATGCCTGAAACACCACATCAGGGAGGCATTCGGGAGGCATTCTATCAAGATGCCCAAGCCACCTCAACTGGCCCCTCTCGATGCGGAGGAGCAGAGGATCTACTCCAAGCTCTCCACGGATGGTAGAGCTTCTCACCTTACCTCTAAGGGAGAGAACTGCAACTCGACAGAGGAATCTCATTTCAGCCACTTGTATCTGCGAACTTGTTCTTTCGGTCACTACCGAAAGCTCATGATCATAGGTGAGGGTTGGAACGTAGATCGACTGGTAAATTAAGAGTTTTGCCTTGTGGCTCAGCTCCTTCTTAACCACGATGGACAGGTACAGATCCGTTTAACAGCAGAGGCTGCAGCAATCTATCTGGCGATCTCTTGCTCCATCCTACCCTCACTTGGAAACAAGATCCCAAGATACTTAAACTCCTCCACTTGGGGAAGGACCTCATTCCCTACCCGGAGGGTGCATTCCACTCTTGTCCGACTGAGAACCATGGCCTTGGACTTGGAGGTGCTGATTTTCATCCCGGCCGCCTCGCACTTGACTGCAAATCACTCCAATGAGGCCCCAGGCTGACGAAGTCAAAAGGACAACATCAAAAGGCAGAGACGAGATGCAATGGTCACAAAACCAGAACCCCTCAATGCCTCGGCTGCGCCTAGAAATTCTGTCCATAATAATTATGAACAGAATCGATGATGAAGGACAGCCTTGGCGGACTCCAACCCTCACCGGAAACGAATTTGACCTGTTGTTACCAATACAGACCAAACTCTGGCTCTAATGATACAGCAATCGAATGGTCCATAGCAATGGGTCAGGAAGGCCATACTCCTGGAGCACTCCCCACAAGATAGTCCCCAAGGGACATTTTGGGCAAACTCCCATGCCCCTCCAAGATCCTGTGGAGCATATAGAGTTGGCCAAGAGTGCTACGGCCAGGGCGAAAACCACATTGTTCCTCCTGAAGCCAAGGTTCGACTATAGGTCGGATCCTCCTCTCCAGTACACCTGCATAGACTTTCCCGGGTAGGCTGAGGAGTGTGATTCCCTGATAATTGGAACACACCCTCCGGTCCCCCTTTTTAAAAAGGGGGACTACCACCCCGGTTTGCGAATCCAGAGGCACAGCCCCCGATGACCACGTGATATTGCAGAGATGTGTCAACCTGCCTGCACACGCTTCTTCACCTCTTTTCCACACTCTCCATTGCGCTGGATTGTTGCAGCTAAGTACTTAAAATCCTCCACCTTCTTTATCTCTGCTCCCTGTAACCTATTCGTTCCTCTTGAGTCCTTGTTGTTCACAAACATGTATTACATGTATTCTGTCTTGCTGAGGCTAACCTTCAGTCCTCTCCTTTCCAGGCCATACCTCCACCTCTCTAGATTTTCCTGCACTTGTTCTCTGCTCTCACTAGAGATCACAATGTCATCTGCAAACATCGTAGTCCATGGGGAATCTTGTCTAACCTCGTCTGTCAGCCTGTCCATCACCAAAGCAAACAAGAAGGGGCTCAGAGCTGACCCTTGATGCAGTTCAACCTCCACCTTGAACATCTTCTGTCACACTGACAGCACACCTCACCACTGTCTTACATCTCTCATACATGTCCTGCACCACTCTAACATACTTCTCTGCCACTCCAGACTTCCTCATGCAATACCACAGTTCCTCTCTCGGCACCCTGTCATATGCTTTCTCCAGATCCACAAAGGCACAATGCAGCTCCCTCTGGCCTTCTCTGTACTTCTCTATTAACATCCTCAAGGCAAACACTGCATCTGTGGTGCTCTTTCTTGGCATGAAACCAAACTGTTGTTCACAAATGCTGACCTCTGCCCTTGGTCTCGCTTCAACATTTCTTTCCCATAACTTCATCATATGGCTCATCAACTTTATCCCTCTGTAGCTGCCACAACTCTGCACATCTCCCTTGTTCTTAAAAATGGGCACCATCACACTTCTCCTCTATTCCTCTGGCATCCTCTCACTCTCTAAGACCTTGTTGAATGTTCTTCTCAGACAATCTACTGCTTTTATAAGTCACCCAATACTCCTGTCTCTTCTGGAAGAAAGTATTCACCACAGCCATTTCCATCCTTTTTGCAAAATCTATCAACATCTGTCCTTCTGTGTTCCTGTCCTGGATACCAAACCTGCACATCACTTCCTCGTCCCCTCTGTTTCCTGCACCAACATGTCCATTGAAGTCTGCCTCAATGACCACTCTTTCACCTCTGAGGGTACTCTGCATCACTTCATCTAACTCACTCCAGAATCTTTCCTTCTCTTCTAGCTCACATCCTACCTGCGGGGCATAAGCACTAACAACATTGAACATCACACCTTCAATTTCTAACTTGAGACTCATCACTCTGTCTGACACTCTTTTCACTTCTAGATCATTCCTGACCAACTCCTCCTTCAAGATGACTCCTACTCCATTTCTCTTCCCATCCACACCATGAAAAAAACAGCTTAAACCCTGCTCCTAAGCTTCTAGCCTTGCTACCTTTCCACCTGGTCTCCTGAACATGCAGTATGTCCACCTTCCTCCTCTGCATGATATCAGCCAGCCCTCTACCTTTTCCTGTCATACTGTAGTTCCAATATTCAAAGTCCCTACTCTCAGTCCCCTGCCCCCCCTCACGGAGACTGTATCCTTTTATTTTTATTTTTCATAGAGGTCTTCTGAGTTGCACTTCTTCTGGACCTTCACCCAGGACCTGTTTACCTTGGGTGACCCTACCAGGGGCATTATACCCCTGACAACATAGCTCCTACGATCATTAGATCATGCAAACCCCTCCACCACAAAAAGGTGATGATTCAAGGAGGAGTAATAGCCGTCATAGCATATCCATCAGCATGTTTCTGCCCTGTGATGGCCTGGCGAGCTGTCCAGGATGTACTCTGCCTTCGCCAAGCGTTGGCTCAGATCGGTGCACGCCACCCTATTATCATAAAAAAGAGGAAGTGGTTCAAACAATCTAAATTTTTTTATACAATTTCCAGATCACAATTCATGTGAAGTTATCACATCATCTCTTGTATCCCTTCTGTGTAAGAACTGAATATGTGTATGCACTTTTCTACTGATTTTCCAAAGACTCTCCCCAGCAGTGATCCCACTGTGTATTCAATATTGTGCTTGGTAGTTTGTGTGCAGTTTATTTGCTCTCGAGCTACAAAACTCAGTTCTTCTGTTCCACTTTTTGAGATCAGACTTACTCAGCCATTCCCAAGTTGCCTCTCTCTACCTTTTCTTAATGTTCCTTTTCCGTATCTCTCACAAACTTGCCATGCAGTCTCTTCTGCTTCAATTGGTTGATTTTTATTTTTCCTGTTTACACTTGAAATCTTTTTTTCTAACAGCAATTTTTTTGTGTCAATTATTCCTGCCTTATTCATATTTTTTCAGAAAGGATTCAGTGCTGCTTATCACCATTTTTTTTTTCCTATCGAGTTCCTGGAGCTCATCTTTCCTTTATTTCAAAATTGAACCTCCATACCTCAATGCTGCAACAGTCCTGGTGTCAGTAGCAAAAGGTTTGTTGCTCTCATTCAATTTTAACTTTAATATAAATCCCAATCTCCAGAAATATGCTTTCTGTCAAGCTCATTTTCATCATCTTGCATCTCGTATCACCTGCTTAATCCAGGTTCAGGTAGCAGGGGAACAAACTTAGCATTGAGGTCCAGACGTCCCTCTCTCCAGCCACTTCCATGGGGACATCAATGCATTCCTAAACCAGCCGAGAGACAGTCCCTTCAGCGTGTTCTGAGTCAACTCAGGGTCTCTTTCCAGTTGAACATGCCTGAAACACCACAACAGGGAGATGTTCAGGAGGCATTCAAACCAGATGCCCAAGACACCTTAATTGGCTCCTCTCAATGTAAAGGAGCAACAGTTCTCCTATGACCTTCTCCCAGATTGATGAGCGTCTCACCTTATCTCTAAGGGAGAGCCCCATCACCCAGCGAAGGAAGCCCATTTTAGCCATTTGTATCTGCGATCTTATTCTTTTGGTCACTTCTCAAAGCTCGTGACCATAGTTGAGGATTGGAACATAGATTGACTGGCAAATTGAGAGCTTTGCCTTGAGGCTCAGTTCCCTCTTCACCACTACGGACCGGTACAGGCTCTGCATTACAGTCAAGGCTGCAGTGATCCGCCTGTCGATCTGTCGCTCCATCCTTTCCCCACTCATCAAAAAAGACCCCGAGATACTTGAAGTCCTCCACTTGAGGCAGAACCTCATTCCTGACCCAGAGTGGACATTCCACTTTTTTTCCAGCAGAGAACCATGTCCTCGGACTTGGAGGTACTGATTCTGTTCCAGGCCATTGCGTACCCAGCTGCGAATCGCTCCAATGAGAGCTGGAGGTACTGGATTGATGAAGCCAAAAGGACAACGTTATCCATGAAAAGCAGAGACGAGATCCGATGGCCACCAAACCCCTCAACACCTTGGCTGCACCTAGAAATCTTGCCCATAAAAATTATGAACAGAATCGGTGACCAAGGACTCCAACCCTCACCAGAAACGAATTCGACCCGGTGTTACCAATGCGGACCAAGCTCTGGCTCCAGTGAGAGAGAAACTCAATGGCCTGTAGCAACGGGTCCGGTACATCGTACTCCGGGTGCACAATCCAGAAGATAACCCGAGGGACACGGTTTAAAGCCTTCTCTAAATCCACAAAATACACGTGGACAGATTGGGCAAATTCCCATTGCCCCTGAGAGGGTTTTGTAGAGCATATAGAGTTGGCCGAGAGTGTCGCGACCAGGACAAAAACCACATTGTTTCTCCTGAATCCAAGGCTCTTTCCCCGCCAGAAAGATGACAGTCCATGTACCGAGACTCAGAGTCAGTAGCTGAGGACTGGTCCGACAGAACCCATGCCTTCGGCTGCCACCCGACACTGCATCCAACCCCTATCGCCCCTCCGACAAGTGGTGGGTCCATGGGAGGGTAGAGCCTCGTCTCCGTTTTGGGCTGGGCCTGGCCACCAGGAGCTTGCCTTCAAGACCCTCCCCCAGGCCTGGCTCCAGGGGAGAACCTCGCATCCAGGCAAGGGAAACTGCGACCTTTTAAGTTTGTCCATAGGGGTCTTTAAACCGCACTTCATCTGGACCTTAACCTTGGACTTGTTTGCCTTGGGTGATCTTAAATAGGGGCGTCATGCCTCCGACAACATAGCTCCTAGAATCATTAGGACACGCAACCCCCCCACCCCCCACCACCACCATAAGGTGTTGATTCAAGAAGGGGATTCAAGAAGGGGAAAAGCCCTCCCACTGATCTGATCTGTCATTTCAACACTGAAGCAGGGACTAGCATAAAGGACTAGAAATCTACACTGTTCCATCATGAAATTCTAATTAAATATAACAGTACAGTATTGAATAGTGTAAATGACTCTTATTGGTGAAAACAATTAGATTTTTGATAAAATAGATACAGAGTCCCAGTTTCAGCAACTGTCACTGTTGTGTGCCACTAGTGCACTGTGCTCACTAATCCTGGTTTGTCATGTTAAAAAAATAATAATTACAAAACTCTTTTGTAATTATATCGGCACAGACTAAAACTCTTGTTCTGAGTAAAGAAGTAATAAAATTATGTTTTTTGCTGAGTTGAATATTTCAAAAATTAGCATTTGGTGTATTTGGTTCGAGGGCAGAAAAGAACTGCTGAAATGTACAAGTCTCTTCACATTTTGAGAAATGAAGAACGTAGGTTGTCATGTAGACTTTATTTCTGTTTACATGGTACCAATAAGCCCCAACCCCGGTCCCTGTATACTTCCTGGCAGCATGGTGGTGTACTGTTTAGCATGTTCGTCTCACAGTAAGACTGTAGCGGCCTTTGGTGTTTCTAGGTGGAGTTTACATGCTTTCCCTGTGGTTGCATGGGTTTCCTCCGGATACTCTGCTTCCCTCCCACATTCCAAAGATCTGCACATTAGGCTGTCCCAAATTGCCCCTAGGCGTGAATGTGACCGTGAATGCTTGTGGCTGTTGCCCTGCAATGGACTGGTGAGCTGTTCAGTGTTGACTCGCATAGGCTTCAGCCTCTCATGACTCTAGCAGGATTAAATTGCTTAGGAAATGTGTGTGGATGTCTGTAAGCCTGCAGCCTGGAGTTCAAAGAGATCAATAAATCAATAAAAATGCCCAGGGTCTCAGTGTGAAAAATGATGCTCTTGTCATACTTTTATTAAAAGTAAAGGGTTTGCTGTTGGCATAAATGTGGTCACTTAATCCTAATTATGGTCATGGGGAGGCTGGCACCTATCTCAGATGAATCTGGGTGAAGGCAGGGTACACCCTGAGCAGATTGTTAGGCCATTGCAAGGCCAACACACATGCACACCTTGGGGTAATTTGAAACGGCTAATCAGGCTATTGTGCATGTTTTTGGATTGTGAGAGGAGACCAACATATCAGGAGGAAACCCACGTAAGCACAGGGAGAACATACAAGCTCCACACAGAAATATCCCTCGCAAAAGAATCAAACCCTCTTATTCATGTTTAAAAAATAGAAAGGTTACTTCTGCTCAGCTTAAGCCTCAGCTTTTTCTTTGCCACCATTAATAGAAATGCAATGACAAATATGTAATTCGACATATTATAGTGTGAGACCGTGCAGAAGCTTTTTTTGGGGGGGAGTGACTTGAGCACATTTGATTTTGAGGACTGAAAACGTGGTCGGGCACTTTTCATATACAAGATTATGGCAGCACACAGGACTGAGGCTAATGATAACTCTCTGTCCATCTTACTTTCCTCTCATCCAACAACTGTGCTCTTTTTATCCATCTTTCTCCTTTTTAATCCTTTTTTCTCTGGTTGGCACCCCAAAGCAAGGGATCTGTCAGTGTTAATTGAAATGAGAGGTCAGGGACTGAGCTAGTGGAGCCTTGCTGTTCGAGAGCCCACCACTTCTTGCCACCATGCTGGCAAAAAGGCCACATTCCTATGAGTCAAACTGGCAGTCTACCCCCTCATTCCCTGCCTTCCCAACTACCTCTCTGTGGTTTTTTTTTTTTCAAAAGGGGTGCCATGAATGAGATTAACAAAAGCGTTCTGTAAGAGCCCTTTTTGGCTGCTTTCCATGTCAACAGTTCTCAGGGTCAGAGGTCACACTAACTACATTCATTCCCAGCACACACTGCTGCTCCACAACAGAGACTGTGCCTGAATCCGGTAACAGGGGCAGAGGAGCAGAAAGAACAGACAGGGTTAAGGGTGGGGGTGTTTTGGGGGTTGGGTGCATGTAATGGGGGTGGGGGGTAATCCCCTGAGATATTCAATATCTCTCCACATGTTTCTGCTCAATTAAAGCAATATCACACCTTGCAAATGGAACGAAAAGAGAAAGAGCTAGGGGGAGTGAGAGGAGAAATAAGAAAAAGAGCTGAGAGAGACACAAAGAGAGAGGGAAATAAAAGGAAGGTTATTATTGTTCAAACATTTAAGGTTTTCATAAAGCATCTGAACTCATTTTGTGAAGTAAGACGGAAAGCTTTTAATTCCGCTCAAGAAGTGTCACTTATTGACTGTTTAATGGATATATAGCACATCTGGTCAAACTCTGTCACTACTGCATTGACATGAATAAAATATGCATCTGTACCTCACTTCATCTGTCATTGTCCTCCCTGACTCCTGTTTCCAATGCCCTACAAATACAGTTTAATCCACTGTCACGCTTTCATACCATTAAACACATGACCTTTAACAAGATTGTTGTGTTTGGCCTTTAGACATCAAATCATAATTTCCTAAATTCCTTAATACACTGCTAATCAATTAAACAATTCATCTCTATTTCTATTTACCTAAACAGGGAGTAATACTGATTCAGAATACATGTGTGTGAACGACAAGGACCCAGGAGGAACGGTGAGGTTACAGGGGGCAGAGATAAAGAAAGTGGAGGATTTTAAGTATTTAGGCTCAACAATCCAGAGCAATGGAGAGTGTGGAAAAGAGGTGAAGAAGCGCGTGCAGGCAGGTTGGAATGGTCAGAGAAAAGTGTCCGGTGTGATGTGCGATAGGAGAGTGTCAGCAAGAATGAAGGGAAAAGTGTACAAGACGGTGTTGAGGCCAGCGATGTTGTATGGCTTAGAGACAGTGGCGCTGGGGAAAAGACAGGAGGCAGAGCTGGAGGTAGCAGAGATGAAAATATTGAGGTTCTCTTTGGGAGTAACGAGGATGGATAGGATCGGGATTGAGTTCATCAGAGGGACAGCACATGTTAGATGTTTTGGAGACAAAGTCAGAGAGGCTAGATTGAGATGGTTTGGACATGTACAGAGGAGGGATAGTGAGTATATTGGTAGTAGGATGCTGAGGTTGGAACTACCAGGCAGGAGGCCCAGAGGAAGACCAAAGAAGAGATTTATGGATGTGGTGAAGGAAGACATGAAGGTCGTTGGAGTCAAAAAAGAAGATGCGGAGGACAGGGTGAGATGGAGGCAGATGATTTGCTGTGGCGACCCCTGATTGGAGCAGCCGAAAGTAAAAGAAGAAGATCTACCTAAACAGGTGTCATTCATTCATTTTCTCAACCGCTTAACACTAAGTAGGGTGGCATGGAGGCTGGTGCCCATCTCAGCCGACTCCGGGTGAGGGCAGAATACACTCTGAACGGCTCGCCAACCCATCGTGGGGCAGAAACACACTGACGGCCCTGCAGCTCCTCTTTACCAAAGTCGGCAATGTTTTTTTTTACGGGGGGGCAGTGACAAGCCTTTGATAGTGGGGCTTGAACCCTCACTCTTAGGATCAGTGATCCAGCGCCTTACCTGTGTCACCATCATGAAAGATTATTACTTGAAATGCAGCCATTGATTTACCTTTGAGTATCTTTGGTAATGATTTGGACATCATTGGCTGATAATCTGGTGATGCTTATCAGTAAATTACCTACATTTCAGAAATCATGCCAAGATCTTGGAAAATTTGGGGGATTTTTAAATTTTTTAAAATAGTAAAATACTTTTTCTCCTTACAAGCCATATGATACACTACTAGTATATGTTTAAAAAAAAACTTGTATCACTTGACAGGGATGTGTTTCTGTGATATTACAGCTTCATAGTATTTTTAGTGGAGTTTTTTTTTTTGAGACCAAAATTATGGAATTAAGGTACAGATTTAATTAATTTTTTAATTATCAAATAAAATGAAAGATCACTTTCTAGAATGCTAATGTCTGTCTGTCTTCCTTTTGGCTTTACCCTTTTACTCGGGAGTCGCCACAGCGACTCATCCGATTCGCACGTTTGATTTGGCAGAGGTTTTTACGTCGGATGCCCTTCCTGTCACAACCCTTTTCGCAAGGGACAGAAACACGCTGACGACTTTGTAGCTCCTCTTTACAAAAGTCAGCAATGGTTCTTTTACATCAACCTCTCACCATAGACAGTGACAGACACGGCTTGCCTTTGATAACCCAGATAGCTCCACTGGGGGGGACAGTGACAACCTTGTGGAGGGTGGGACAAACCATATAATCAGATAATTTAGCTCCCCGTAAGAATTTAAGTTCAATGCATGTGCGCTGATCTGGCAAAATGAATCTGAATTAAACAAAAGCTGAAAAATGTCTTTGGCATGAAATCATGCACATCGTGTTTTACATTCAGTTACATCATCACTATCATGTCGGGTCCAGTGTCATTGTGATCAATCAGAAGATGCACACTTTCCTCATCAAGCCAACTTGTGATTGATCAAAAATGCATAAACAGATCCGATTGATCACGAGAAGGAAAGGTCGGTCTATTTAGTTTATATTTTTTCTGAAGGCAAAAAAATCTTTTTCGGGGTTTCGCATCTTACGAGTTCAAAAAAGGGTTTCGCATCTTACGAGTTCAATCCCCCTTCTCTTAGTTAATGTAA
>CM045749.1:29979228-29999228 GCA_024760905.1 Plotosus lineatus | reverse complement strand
GAAATTTTCAATTGTTGCTGAGATTTAATTCACTAAACGAGTGCATCAAATTCCAGTCTGATCGCAAATCACAAGTACGGAAATATTTCTGTGCCTGAAGACGATGTCTCTTTCTGCTGGTGACCAACTGTACGTATATTTCAGACCTCTTAGAAACTCTGAGGAAACATCCAAAGCCCCATACGGCCAAGCAGTATGTCCAAACAGTGTACCACAGAAAAAGCCTCGCCAGACTCTTCGGAGCGCTGCTGCTCGCCAGGCGCCTGCCGCCAGTTTCACTGAAATGCTCGGGCTGAGCACTGCATCCGGCTTTTGGTTCTGATTTCTTTGTAATTCAGCTCTGCTTTTTTTTCCTCTGTATGAGGCAGGATAGACACGAGTTTTGTTTTAAGTCACAAGATTCGTTAGTTTTGCGGTTCTGGAGATGCATCTCCTCAAGCCCCAGGATGTAAATGTTCTTGATTCGAGACCACCAAATTTGTTACCACATTTAGGCCGCATTTCCTGGCTGAGATATGGTTCTTGACCTGGAACTGCTTTGGTGAGAAGTTGTGTAAACTGAGTGTCTCGAGTTGTTCATGCCTAAAAGGTCTGAGGGTAGGTGCACGGATTATTTTAATTTACTCTCCTTTTCATCCAGGGAATTTTAATGGGCTTTAAAACGGTTAATTAATCATGTTTAAAAAGAAATAGCAGTCTGGTAATGTGTAGTCTGAAGGTGTTATTGCAAACATTTATGTGATGTCAACCAACATTATTTGACTGCCACATGTATGGGCACCAGATGTGTTCTTTGTCCTAAAGAATATATACGTGTGTGTGTGTGTGTGTGTGTGTGTGTGTGTGTGTGTGTGTGTGTGTGTGTGAGAGAGAGAGAGAGAGAGAGAGAGAGAGAGAGAGGGAGAGAGAGAGAGAGAGAGAGAGAGAGAGAAGTAAGGAGATATCTGTACATCTGTTGTCTGTTGTGGTGTTGTGTGTAAGCCATTGAGTGACACACTCAGCCTGTAAACTCGTGCATATCTGTGGAGGATGTGTGTTGGCTAAAAGCACCGGAGCACTGATGGTGTGGGTCAAATATCCCCAGAGGGACAGCTAAGCTTTGGCAGTGATGACAGACACACACAGGCAGTGAAGCCTCTTCTGTAAAATTTAAGAGTCTATGTATGATTCCTGAAACGATTATCTCATTTTATTATGAACAAGTCGGACCTGTTTGCTTTCAATGAATTTTAAAGACCCGGGTTTGAGAAAAGACGGTATGTCATATCATGCTAAAGTATTTTTAAAACCCTGGCTAGGAGGTTCTGACTCCTCTCTGAAGGATTAAAGTGCTCACAGGATTCAACTGAAATTCATGCAAGCTGTGCTTCTCGTTTTCTGCTCGATTCGGCTTCTTTACAAATGTACCTTTGGGTGGACAGAGTGAGACAGATGAGAAAATTGATTCATGTAAATATGGAGCAATGTAATTTGCACACACACACACACACACACACACACACACACACACACACACACACACACACACACACACACATTACCGGGCAAAAGTTTCAGAACTCTATTTTTTCAATAAATACATTTATAGTATTTGGTAAGTGCTGTTATTCAGAGCAACTTACAATTAAAATGTATCTTTTTTATACCACTGAGGGTTAAGGGCCTTGCTCAAGGGCCCATCAGTGGTGGCAGTGGGTATTGATCCACTAACCTTCAGATCAGGAATGCATCCCACTAAGCCACATGCATAAAGTGGAGGTGCTCGAGAAGTTTTGACAGAGATTTGGTGGTGTATATTATACAGTTTTCTGTCTCCTAACTTTCAATAACAAAGCGGTTTTCCTCTTCAACTCGTTTTTCAGCCATGCCGTAACTACACTGATATGCATTACCAGTCAAAACCTTTGCATCATCCCTGCTTTTTCAGGTTTTTAATAAAATGCATGCAGCCTAGTGTCTTCTTGCAGTCCGAAATTTTAGCATAAATCACTGGTAAGAACTTAAGACGTTGTGGATTTGTTCCGTTTAACATTTAGCACAAATAATCACAAATGTTGACTTATCGCTGTCGCCAACTCTTGCAGATATTCCAGCTGATCACACTTGTGGTGTTTGTTTCATGATGGAAATGAATTCTTTTTCGGGCGGTTTCTCCACAAAAACTGTTGCAGAATTTTCCATGAATGTGTTGTTGTGCTTGTTAGTTTCTTTTTTCCTCGCTGTTCACTTCATCCCAAATTAGCTGGATGGGGTTTAAGTCAGGAGACTGCGCTGGGCAGTTCTTGATATTCCGCTCACATTTACACCTTTTCAGGTCATTCGCCGGACGTGAACTGCTTATATTTCAATAAGACTGTGCGTGCGCGCATGTGTGTGTGTGTGTGTGTGTGTGTGTGTGTGTGGTTGAAAGCTTGATCGTCGGTGTATGTATATGCACACACACACACACACACACACACACACATTACTATCCACAACCTGCATGTGTGCACGGTGGCCTCTGTTAGATAATGAGAGTCCTCAGTGAAGCCGAGAAGTTTATGGTGAACTGAAGCCTGCAATGGCGACTAGAGCAAGCGACTTGGATTATTTAACATTCAAATCCATCGCTCTGATAAAGCTTCCCCAGCGTTGTTGAAACAAACACGTTCTCATTCTTAATGAGCAAACTAAGATCCACTGAACCCAATACCATCGCTGTTTGTCTCTTGTCTATATTGTATAAAAGTGAAGTGCTCGGTTCGGTTTGCTCCCATTTTCTCTGAGATAAACTCACTGTCTCTGAACGCCACTCGACACTCTGTACCAAAAATATGCCGTCAAAACTCACTCAGCACTCTATTAGGGGCACCTGTGCACATACTCATTCTTCTCATTATGTCTTTCAATCTAATCAATCAATCATGTGGCACCGTTGCCGTGTTCAAATTCCTGCAGCTCAAGCCTAGCATCCCAGTAATGTGCACATTAATCATTCAGAATTGGAAACGAATCGGAGTTGTGTGGACAGAAATGTTTTGTTAACAAGAAAGTTCAGTAGATGGCTGTGTGAGTGCTAACCCTGCGATGGCCTGGCGAATTGTCCAGGGTGTATACCGCTTTCGCCCAGAGTCGGCTGAGCTGGGTACCAGCCTCCCTGTGAGCCTAATTAGGATCAGCGGTTCAGAAAATGAATGAATGAATGAATTGAGAGTTCACTGAAGAATGGCTATGTAGGTTAGAGCTGATAGAGTAGAAATGTAGAAGAAGAAGCGTCTCTGTACAACTGCTATGAACAGAGAACCATCTCAGGATGTACAATTCATTGAACAGTCCCCCGGAGGGCTACAACAAAAGAAGACTTTGTGTTGGGTTCCACTTCAGTGAAGTAATAATATATATCGAGATCATCCAGGATCTGCTTGGTGATGCAAATCCAAAACTCTTTCATTTCTTCACATTTCCAATAAAATGTGTTTGTGATGCTTCGCCATTCCCACATTTTACAAATGTACGTTCCCATTTTATACAGGAGTGACAGGGCGCAATACAAACAGTTCACTGTATTTCTTTTATTTGTAGAGTGAAATGGATAACTTGCGTTTTCCCGGACAGCAGTCCAGGACAGCTATGAGTGGGTTCTGAAAAACCATGGTGAGAGGCATGTAAAAGAACCATTGCTGTTGTCCGTCAGCCTGTTTCTGCCCTGCGATGGACGGGTGAGCTGTCCAGGGCCTTTCCCAGAGTCAGCTGCGATGGGCGCCAGCTTCCTTGTGAACCTTACGATTAAGCAGGTCAGAAAATGAATAAATGAATAAATTTTCATTTGCAGATATATGCATTTCAAGTTTTACCTCAAGGGTGCAAGCACATTTCTATATTATAGATTTGCACAGGCACCTTCCATGAGTCAGCCTTTGGTGTAAGAATCCTCAAAGAGTTTGTTAATATTATCAGCTGTTGGCACTCTTGGACACCCATGGAACTCTATGACCTCCCGCAGTTCTTCCTAGTACACACCTTCAGGCCTCCGTGAGCTCTGAGAATGCGAAATCCTGTGTGATTCAGAAGCAGACCAGAGTCCAGTCCAGTTAGAACTTGGATAGACGACTAAGGAATACCGGGACAGTCAGGTTTAACAACCCATTCAAAGCCTCACTACACCGAAATACAATGAAGGCACAATAAAGAGATGTTATGGTTTAATATTTTTATTTTAAAAGGCCAGCAAAGCAATGATGACGCTGCCTGCTCTAATCTTTTTACCAGAATCATCTTCCTTGACAAGTCAAGCAACTCTTCATACCCCATCGATGCGATACATAACAGCCAATCAGCATTACGATGCATATTGACATCAGACAGATCTGCAGGCAAGAAATATCAACTCAACCACTTCTTAAGTATGGCCACTATAATGTATACATAAATACTACAGGAAGTCTCGTCATGAGGACATGAGAATGAGCCTCACTGCTAGCAACAAGGATCCAGTTCTCTAAAACGTACTTAAACCTTTAGAACCCGTGCCGGTCTGCCTTGTACCTTTAAGGCACTGGAGGTACAGTAATCAATAGTCTTTTAGTTTCAAACTTCAGGTTCGCAAGGGGAGTTATGATAGCTTTAAACTTTCATGGACTTAGTCTTGTTTCCTGCCTGAGTTTTATAGCTATCCAAACTGTCTAGTGCAGAGGTTGGCAACTGAAAATGTTCAAAGAGCCATATTGGTCCAAAAAACTAAAAACAAACCTGTCTGGAGCCACAAAAAAATAAAACCCTCGTATGAGCTTTATATGAAGTCAACACCGACTGTACGTTTACATTATTATTCTATAATAACTTACAAATACATAAAGAGCATTCATGATTCAATGTTTATTTTCCCTGCAGCGCATCCGGGCTGTGGTGGTCTAGTGGATAGGGCACAAGATCACTGATCCTAAGGTTGGGGGTTCGAGTCCCCACAGGGTTGTCCCTGCAAGTGCAGCTAACTGGGTCATCAAAGGCGGGCCATGTCTGTCACTGTCTACGGTGAGAGGTTGATGTAAAAGAACCATTGCTGACTTTCGTAAAGAGGAGCTGCAGAGCGGTCAGCGTGTTTCTGTCCCTCGCTAAAGGTTGTGACAGGAAGGGCATCCGACGTAGAAACCTCTGCCAAATCGAACGTGTGAATCAGATGATTTGCTGTGGCGACTCCCGGGAAAGGGAAAAAGAAGAAGCGCATCCTGAACGGTACGACACTACCTGACTTGTACGATATTTGGTGCTTTAAGTTTAAGTTCCATTACTATATTAATGTGTCATGCTTTGTTCCATTGATGAAATTATAGAATTTCAATAAAGAAATCAGCGGCCAATCAGAGTTTACATACCTGCACAGCAGCACTATCTGTTCACATCACTGATGCTTGAGTACAAAGATTGCTTCTCCCTCCTGCTGATTGGTTGCAGATGATGTGCACGCCTCTTTTGTCTCCTTCGTGCACAAGTTATTAACGCGATTGCTTGAATTGTGAAGTAATTTTATTCCTGTTTTTAATGATTATTTAAGCGCTATGATGTCACTCAAACACCCTGAATCTTCTCTAGCTTCTGGTAAGAAGCCTAAGTGCTTTATTTATCCATAAATATGATCACAATACAAAATTAAAATGTTTTTACCGAATCATTTTTACATGTTACTCCAGTACATTATTTTTATACTTCTGGAAAAGCAGCAAACTCAAAAGTTACTGGCACATGATTCAAAATTAGCCAATGGCTGAAAGCTTTTGTTTCTCCCTCCTACTGATTGGTTGCAGATGATGTGTACACCTCTTTTTTCCCCCTTTACGTACATGTCATCATGTGACTGCTTGAATTGCGAATTCATGATTTTTTATGATTATTTAAATCCTATGATGTCACTCAAAAGTCCTGAATCTTCTCTAGCTTCTGGTAAGGAGGTAAGGTAAGGTAAGGTTCTGGTAAGCAGCCGAAGCGCTTTATTCATAAATAAATCTTCTCACAGTACGCTTTGGAGATGCAATCCTCTTCTTAAATCAATCTTTGCACTCCTCTAATTTCTGCAGTAATACTGCAATCGCACTTTTTCTCTCAATCCCAACTGGGTGGTCGGCTGCAAATTTAGCTGCCTTCCCTGGAAATGTCTTTCCGAATGACTCTTTTTTGTTATTTGACAGCTTCTCATTACAAAGCAAACATACAGGCAATCCTTCCGTATTGGCAATGAAAGCAAATGATTCTTCCATTCCATTCTGCCCTGAATCCTCTGTTCTCATCAGCTGTCTTGCTTAGCAGTTTCCACACTGATGTTTTTCCCGCCATAAAGAGTTCTGGGGGCGATTGATATAACTGTGGTGAAATTGAATAATGAGAGCCATTCACCAGTCAAATTCACTCAACGATGATGTTTTCTAAATGACGAAATTGGGTCAGATTTTACCTCAGTGGTACCTCACTTTACGAAAGTCTCACCAAACGAAAAATGCAGGTTTACGAAACGCATTTTCTTAAAATTTTTGTCTCCGTATACGAAACAAGTTCACATTACGAAAGCGCCATTTTAAAAATTCAAACGTGCCATTCAAACATTAAAACGCGCCATTCAAACAATGCACGAGCTGCTCTCCCATCAATGACGTTCAAACATCCCGCCCCACTTTCCTCCCATTGGCTAACAACTGAGCTGCCGTTCATGTCACCTTCACTCGAGCACCATCTTGGACAGGTCCACCTGATGCCATCTTGGACAGGGATTCCACTGGCTAGAAGGGATGACGCAGCTACCTCCCATTGCCTCTTATGGAGCTGAATCTACCATGATGCTTTGCGTGTAAAGGACAGAGTTACTGTTGTTTTATGCTTTATTTCTTGACTCAGGCTTTTAACCTTCCATAAAAAATTGTAAGATTATAACTCTGCTAAGAAGACATGGTAACATACGTGCACGCACACACACACACACACACACACACACACACACACACACGTGTGTGCGCGTGTGATTTCTGGTGTGAGTGAGAAGAAAAAACGGGCTCGAGTGATATCACAAAGGAATATGACCAAACCCGTCTACCATCGGCACGATATTGAAGCAGAACGCGGTCTTAAAAGGTATGTTTTTATAATTTTTAAATGGTTTAGGGGTAGTATTGGGAGCCTTGGAACGAATCACGTGTTTTACATATAAAATGCGGTTCAATTTACGAAAAATGCAGGTTACGAAAAAGGCTCTGGAACAAATGAATTTCGTAAAGTGAGGTACCACTGTATTTGTAAACTATGTTGTAAGGAATCAGTGTTGACAGCCAAGCTTGTTCATACACCTGATGTGATGAAATCGTCAGTAATATAAAATGTGTTCTTTGTTAGTAAAATGAACTAAAAACTGTTTCTACCTCATAAAATTACAAAACTATCATTATTCTTCAGTGATTATTTTTATGTGCATGAATCTCACCTGGTATTCGATCCATTGTGCTTTTAGTACTGACAATTCGAACAATGACTCACAGACGTCACTCACTCACAATGTCTCGAGCCGAACTGAAAAAAAAAGTGCGGGGGGGAAAAAAAAACTACGCAATTGCGCCTCCATGCTCAGGTAGTAAAATTATTACATATAATTCTGTTTGCCATAATAATAACGAACAGAATTTCACATGTTTATTTTTGCACTCACAACCACAAGAAGGCAACAAGAGTGCAGAAAAGCGGAGATTATTATTACTGCAATAAAGAAAACAAACAATTAAAAAAGTTAATCATGGGCTAAAAGCTATATGGCCACAGCTAGAGGAGTGAGCACGCAAATGGGGATTTGAGCAACATGCTGCAGGGAGGGGCTTTCCAACAGTGCAGTTGCATCTCCATGCCCAGGTAGTTGTCAAGGAGATGAATAGAAATGACTTTGTGTGAGAACTTTCTTGGTGTTACTGCTCCATGCAATGTGCACACCTCTCTATCAGAGCGAGGACCACAACCAGCAGATTTCCAAGCCAAGCTTGCGAGTTTCCGTGAGTTTGTGACTTATAGTCAAGTGCAACTTATATATGTTTTTTCTTCTTTATTGTGCATTTTTTGGCCAATTCGAGTTGTACTCTGGAGCGACGTCTAGTCTGGAGGATATGCTACATGTGCACATGACTTTACTTAAGTGATCCAATAACAAAGAGGTGTAATGTCTTCAATCCACAAATCTAATACAGAGTGCTTAAAATTGTCTTACAAGTACATTGGTTCTGGATGTATTGAACTTTTAACTTTCTTCGAAATCAGAGAGATATTATTCACTGGCACTGCGACATGTGCAACTGTAAGCATCCGCTGCCAACATATGAGTCACACCAAACATCCCGATCTTCTCACTTTAATCAGGGTGAAGTTTTTAGCCCACATATGCAGCAGAAATAAAAAGATTGTATTCCGATTATGAGCACCTGAAAGAATTAAACATTAGCATTAATGCAGACATCCATTTTCTTGTACACTGCTTTAGTTTCACCATGTTTGAGTCCGTGGTTTTAACTTATACTAAATTGGTCAACATAACTGTAATGTTTGCTTTCCCATTTCGGGTTTTGCTGAACACAAACTCTTGTGACATTCATTTTAGAGAATTTCTCAATGCTAATCTGTCGCAGTATGGCGGGCATCCATGCATCACTACGGAATAAAACTACCATCACGTTTCATCCAAGCAATTCTGTCGTTTTAATTACAAAAGAGCAACATGTCATAAAGTCTGCTCACGATGTGGAATGACTTCCAGATCATTCTCTCACTATGAGATGAAGTCAAAATCTAAATCGAGGCCTTAAGACTCTTCTTTTTGGTTTTCTTTTCTTTGTTTTTTTCGTATTTTAATTTGAAAATACAATTTAAAATACAAAAAAAAACCCCCACAGGTGTTTGTTTTCTTTCAGTGATGTGCAGTGAAGTTAACAGCTGGTGAGGCAGCGACTCTTTTAGAGTCAGACTTACAAATACAAATGAACTCAAAAGAGAATATTATTCATCATTTGATTATAACAACCGACATTAAATCAATACCAAAGAGAGAAGCAGTAACAGGCTTATCCGCACTGTTACTGTGCTGTGTGATGTGGTGTAATTCTGCCCCATATCATGTTTCCTTCTATTTCAGTGCCTTTAGTACCTTTTAAATTAAATGAAATTCTTTTCAGAAAATGTTTTGTGTTTTATATCTCAGATCAACATCTGTACACAAACATGTGATGCATATTTCATTTGAGGATAAAATTTATTCCAATTGTGTTTATCCTCCTTCAGTTCTTATCTCTTGTTTTGATTGAAAGTTCAGATTGGTGAATTTTCTCAGTTGGAAACATAATCTTCCATTTTGATAAAGCAGATTGTAAAAGAAATATAAACAACATACGAAGAAGATTGTAGATTGCGCAAGAATCTGCATGCTCACGAGCGCCATCTGCCATGAATCAGGGGTACTGCTCGCCTCACTGAGGAACGTTTTTACTGGGTTTTATGATTAATGTGGAGGTACAGAAACACATTTTTCTACTTTTTCCACATTATGAAAAGGCAGAGCATATAATCTGAGTGTTTCAGAGCATTTCACCTGCAATATATAGAGGGACAACGACACTATCTACACACTATCTACATCGCATACCAGCGCAGTTTGTGAGGGACACAATCCGCTGACCTGCACATCAAAGCACTTCCTTAGCATGCAGCTCCGCCCTGTATCTGACCACCGGGACATATAAAAATTCTGATATTCTTTATTGAAAAGATAATGTTAAGTATTGGATTCGAATGGTAAAAAGGTTTGTAATACATACCAACAGACAAATATTAACATTTATTATATTTATGATTAACTTTTCTTCTTTTCAAGATTCCCTCCTCTGAATGCATGCCACTGCTTTTTTCATATCTGATTATCAAAAAAACTAATAATAAGGTTTTTTTTCATTTTTTTATCTTCTGATTTTGTACTTTCAACTGAATATGAAAACACGAATGATGTAGGGACCAAACACTGTTCTGTGGTGGGATTAATTGGGATTTGAATGTCATCGTGTCCCCTTGACACCCACTGTATGCTACTCAGCCCATCTCCGCCCTCCAGCAAGCCTCAAGCTTTAGCTTCAGTAATTCAAGGTTTATAAACCAGAAGAACAACAGCCCACATACTGCATATCCCAGGAGGCTTAGTCAGCGGTGCGGAAGTGGTGGCAAATGGCCACACATGCCTGCACTTGAGCGGCTCATTAGAGGTGAATATAGACACACTTAAAGCTTGACACCATGGGAATCAATAACGGTGTATGCCAAGGACAGTAAGTGTGTCCGCTTGTGTTTACCTTCTGCATTCCCTGCCTTTGTGTTTATGTTAATTCCTATTGGTTTCCTCATGCTTGCCAATTACAGGACTGTGTTCTGAATCCCAGTCCCTTGGGGTGTATAGGGTAGTTCTGCATTTCCACATCTCTCCACATCTTTGCTGCACAGGGGTGTGGCATTAAAATGATTTTTTAAAAATATGGACATGGTGTCTGGACTCCGGCGGCGAGAGACCAATCCAGATGTTATCAGTAATCAGGAGAAAACCCTCTGCCTTCGATAGTATGGGGAGCGTGAGTGCCTATAGATTTGGCAGCTTGCATACACGGAACAGCAGCATCAATGTTCTAAAGGTATAGAACAGTTCAACTGACATCTTTTACAGGGAGGGCTTGGCATATTTCAGCAAGAAAATGGTACATTGCACACCGCATCTATTAAAACAGTGCGGCATTATAGTAGCCCATGGGGGCCAAGTGCTGAACTGGCCTATTTGCAGTCCAGCTCTTTTGTCAGTACTTCTAATGATTAGAAATACTTTTCTGTACCATAAGATGGGGAAAAAAACAACAATGAACCGGGACTGTTCAGTAGCTATAATTGTAATGGAATCACACCCCTTTTCCAAAAGTAAAGCAACAGATCTCTGCAGTCTGAAGGCATTTACTGTATACTGTATACTTTTTTAAAGAGTAGGGGATGCAGAACAAAGGTACACATGGCCCCATCCCAACTTTTTGAGATTTTTTTGTAGCCCTGCTGCATTAGCAACAAGGCACCTTTTTTTTTTGGAAGTTAACCACTTTGCTGAATATTTACAACTGGTAACACCTAATCTGTTGATCAGTGAAGAAAGAAGTATGATATTTATATATCCATTGAAAGAAAACAAGTTTATACGTAGCTTGGCGAATGCTTTCTGCCAGTCTATCACAGGGCCAATGCCCACAATCATCCACACCCTGACTCACAACAAGACGTCATTTGAAACAGCCAGTTAGGCCAATGCATGCTTTTTTTTTTTTACTGTGTGAGGAAACTGGAGTACCAGAGGACACCCACACAAGCACCGGGAGAATATGTAATGTGGTGGACATGCTAACCACTGTGTCATTATGCTGTTTGCACTTTTATGATTATAAAATTCTTATATGCAGTTGGAATTAAAAAATTATTGAGAATTAAAATATTTAGGAATCATTTATCCTAGTAAGAATGACACCGAGTATCTATCGGATGAATGAAGCCCAATGCGACCTCTGCTTCCACCACAGTGTAGACAATACTGAATAGATCCATTTCTGTAAGCATGTTCTACATTCCAGAAACTGCAATGTGATTTGGTCCAAAGTCTTTCTATTCAATAAGTCATACTGTGCTTTGCGGTAATACTTTATTTTGCCTGCTAACAAAAAACAAACATACCTACAGTCTTCTCCTTTTCTTTACGGCTTTTTACAGTCCTCGAAAGTCACCACGACAAATCATCTGATTTGCACGTTTGATTTGGCATGGGATTTTACGTCAGATGCCCTTCCTGTCACAATCCTTTTAGCAAGGGACAGAAATGCCCCATATAAGTTTGTTTACATTAGTTCAAAAAAGTAGTTTATTTTATGGCTTGAAAGAGGTAAGAGTTTAGACGGGAAATAGAGTAGATGTGGTTATTGTTGCATTGTATTAGATTTATATAGCGCTCCATCCACACTGAATAGCATGTTCAAAGCGCTTCCTGGCGCCCCCTGCACTCCGGGCACCCGTCGCCACCGTGCAGCGCCAGTTATTGCATTGTTACCATGGCATTCATTCCCATTACGACAGTTTTATATTAGTATGAGGAATCTCACCTCAGGGTTTGTATGTGTAACACATGCTTCTCAAATAGTGGGGCCCGCCCCCCCCCCCCCCCCCATGGGGAGGGAGGGGGGGCAGAATGATGCCAGGAGGAGCGCGTATCTGACCCTGGGGAGCATGCCGTTCTGGAATAGAGTACAAGAATTAAGTGTAATTGCATCTCCACTCCACTAGTTGGCAGTGGCACTCTCATTGTCACGCTATGGTGTTGCGGTTTTTTCACAAGAGCAAACGATATGAAGTGCAGTAAACAACCCCTCAAGAGACAACACGGAAAATGTTGCAACAGGAATGAAGAGAAAGGTGGAGCGAGAGAGAGACGGAGATATTAACACATAAATAAGTTGAATGATTTTAAATAAGGATTTTTTTTTTATTTCAGGCACATTGTTGCACTTTAAATCTTTTCTGTTACAGATTAAAAAACAATGTGAATGAAGTTTTTCTTTATTGTAAGTTGAACTATATTTCTTTCTTTTTGTTTTTAATGTTAATAAAGATACAATTATATGCACAGGTGCACTAATAACAATTTATAGACAAATAATATTATTTATAGTCGCTATAGGCAGGGGCTTGAAATGTTTTTTCTTCCTAGAGGGGGCGCCAGAGAAAATAATTGATAAGCATTGGTATAACAGCATGATGGAGGCATAAACGAACAGACACTTCTTGACCTTCCAATAGGAACGTTTTCCCTTATCAATCGGGCTTTGCACCATGCTGGAGCTTTGCTGTTTGTCAGATGATTGAAATCTGAAATGACCTCTTCACCATCTACCCAGTACCGTAAAAACTTAAGACCTTTAAGTTAATAACACAAGTTTCCACAATAGATTTTTGGACAATTTCATGATATTTTCATTCCTGTTAAAACTACTATATTGATAGAGCACGTGGTTTTTAAATGTGTTTAATACCTTTGGCCTCCTAAAGCCTTTGATGAAGCCCCTAATTGCATCACAGATAATTAAGTACTATTTCATTCATTTTCTGAACTGCTTAATCCTAATTAGGGTCACAGAGAGACTGGCGCCCATCTCAGCCGACTCTGGGTGAGGGCGGGGTACGTTCCTGGACAGCTTGCCAGGCTGTCACTGTTCGCATTATCTCCCTGTAGCACAGTTTACAGTGACTGGGTTCTGTGAAAATGTAGCGAGCTTCAGTTTTGCGTGCTGCTCCTTCATGTTTTCCATCAGCAGGTGTCTTTGTGGGGTTAAAACAGGCTTTGCACATGTAATTAACAGCCAGGTCACATTGTTTTGATTGAGCATGTTCAGGCTAAACTTGAGCATGTAGGCACAAGAAACAAGTATAGCACCCCCAGCCCGAGAACCCCGTCTATTGTTTGCTCTCCTTCTTTCTGTACCACAGACACACTTACAGATGCCCCCTCTCACCCTTTCTCTCTCTCTCTCTCTCTCTCTCTCTCTCTCTCTCTCTCCCTCGCTCTCGCTCTCTCTCGCCTGTGCTTATTCTGCTTCACAGATTTTTCTTTGCCTTACTTCCTTTCACTTCGCTTATGTTCACCTCTTATTCTGTCATTACCACTTTCACTTTCTCTTTTTTTCCTCCTTCACTTTCGGTCCCCTTTGCTGTTACTAATGTTTTTTTTCCTGTGGTCTGTTTCGATCTTGTTCACAGTCTGACTCCTGCTGTCTCAATCAAAGTGCAGTAAAATGGTGTCCAGCCAGTTGTGAAGAGATGAAAAAGACAGCGAAAGTAAGGAGAGTACAGTGTCAGACAATAACAATTATATATCGAAATGTATGTTTTTCGCTTTTAAATAATAAAAACAGCCGGTTAATCTCCCGCTGACTAAACTCCGTGTTGCCTGGTGAAAGTCTCTTGATAGAAGGAGGTAACGCCTGCAGTTTACACTGATGTGCAGTGAGGTTGACGGTCGGTGAGCCACTGAGTTTAGGGCCAGGTTTACAAATACAGATGAACTCAGGGAGTCTATTATTCATCGGCTGATTTACAACAGACAATGCATTGTGTTTTGCATCTCATCTCAGCATTCGCTACATAAATATGAAGTTAAAATCTATACAGACTGCATTTCTCTGCTTTCAGTTATCCCGTCTTGATTTGATTAAAACTCTAGACATGCGGATTTTCTCAGCTTGGAAATATAACCTTCCATTTTGATAGGTTGATTGTAAAGAGAATACGGCAGCAAAGCTGTGCCTCCCCTGCTGTTCCTGCATGCACATCACTGCTAGTTTACCAGCGATACCTTAATTAAGGGCGAACCCGGAGAGAAAAGTCATGGACTAATTGAAACAGACATAAATTGTAATTAGAGTTAGAGCTATGCACTTTGATTTTATGAAGGAGTGACTTTCACAGATTTTGACACTTGTTTATTTCTCTCCATCAATCACTGAGCACTTCGAAGGAGAAAATATGTTTCTGGTCATTTCCCCCCCCACATCCATACAGCAGATTTTTTACTTCAGGCTTTTTTCTGACTTTCTCTCTTGTTAATTAAGGGGGAATAATCCCTGTGGGATGAACAGGTGGAAACCGGAGTACAGGGGTTTTAAGCACACACCTGGAAGAGAATCATTTAAATTACACACGCACACACACACACACACACGCACACACACACACACACACACACATATTTTAGCACTGTCCTTCATTGCTGGACTGAATAATCCAAAAATGTATTCTAAATATTGTTAGTTTTATTCCTTGAAATATAATTAGTAGTTTTATTTTATTTTGCAGACAATCAGCTGGGCATATTCCACATCACTTATTTAATTCTGTCAATGGATAATTTCGAGCAGCACAGTGGTGTAGTGGTGAGCACATCTGCCTCACAGCAGGAAGGCCCGGGTTCGATTCTCAGCTCGGGCGTTTCTGTGTGTAGTTTGTATGGTCTCCCCATGTTTGCGTGGGTTTTCTCTGGGTACTCTGGTTTCTTCCCAGATCAAAAATATGCACAGTAGGATAACTGGTGTGAATGGTTCTGGGAGTGTTGGCCCTGTTCTCCAGGGTGTACTCTGCCCTCACCCAGATTTGGCTGAGATTTCTGCCAGCCTCCCCATGACCATAATTAGCATTCGGTGGTTCAGAAAATGATGCCTGGTGATCCCACAAATGATAAAGACCATTGCAGGGGGTGGAGCTTTCTCTTTCAAAGCCCCACACTTATGGAATAACCTTACATTTAATGTTTGGAAAATTTCTTTAATTCGAGATGCAATTTGAAAAACTCACTTGTTTAGTGGCGCATTTAGTTAAAAGGCTATTATTGTGTAAAAGAGCAGATCTGGGGATCTCAGGCATAGAACGTTCTGGTAAACTGTGGTGCTGGGATGCTGTTGCTCCCCCACTCTACATGCTCACCCGGGTCCATTTGACAGTGGGGTGGCTGATTCCCCCAATGGCACAGTGTCCCTCATGTCTGTCTTCCTTCTAGTTCTCTCTTTTAGTTCTGCTCCCATAGCCAGTCACGCCGGAGTCCCTGCTGCACTCAAAAATAATAAAAATCTTCTATTTACATTACACTGTAATGAGTATACCCAACAACCCCCCCCCCCCCCTCTCTCTCTCTCTCTCTCTCTCTCTCTCTCTCTCTCTCTCTCCCCCTCTCTCCCTCTCTCTGTTTGTGCGTGTGTGTATGTGTTTGCTGAGGTACACATGCCTCTTCTGGGATGCTGGTGATCCTGATCCTCCTGATCCTTCTCCTTTCTGAGTCCTGTTGTCCGTCTTGGTGTGCTGATGCTGGTTGGAGTTCTCATCTTGGATGCCCCTTGCTCGTAGTGATGACGATCCATATGGACTTGGATATGCATTTAGAGACTGTGAAGATGACTTTTCACTGCTGGTGGTAAACTCTTTTGCCACAATGATTTAGGACTGATAGTTGTGGTAGAACCAACCAGCCTCCTGTTGGACTGTAATGAAGATTCTCTTATATGGTTTGAATTTTTATAGTTTCACATTCCATGAGGACCGGCCTGGTTCCTCTCAAGGTTTTATCCGTGCGTCAACTGTTGGAGTTTTTCCTTGCCAAAGTTGCCATGGGTGATGCTCATTAGGGATGTGTTGGGGTTGTATAAGATGTTTAAACTCTTTTATACTTTCTAAACTCCTACTTTTACTATATACTATATACTGCTATATATTATATATATATATACTGATGCTTTGTAACAATGTTAATTGTAAAAAGCAAAATACAAATTAAACTAAATTAAATTGAATTGTAGGGACCTCCGGTCAGAGGCACTCCAGGCCCCCCACCAGACTGAAATGCAGCTGGTTAGTATGCTCTCTATAGTTCCTCTGTCCAAGATGTTGAGAATGGGAGCAGGTAGGTGCAGTTTCCTCATCCAGCACAGAAAGTTCATACGAAGAGTCTGATAACTGCACCCCCAAGAACCTGGTGCTGATAATAATCTCCACTTCTGAGTTGTTGATGGTAAGAGGACTGTGGCTAGGCTGGGGCTTCCTGAAGTTCATGATGATGTCTTTTGTTTTTGACAAAATTAGAATCAAGTTGTTGGTTTCACACCAGTTCGCCAGATGTTTCACGGGGATGGGGGGAGGGGTATTTATTAGATGTTTTGGGATGATGGTATTGAATGCTTATTGACTGTGGAGCAGAACTCCAGAAACAGAATCCCTACATGTGGGGTTGAGGGCGATAAGCAGACTGGTACGAGTCGAATACTGGAAGGAGACCGGAATGTAATCCTTTCCCGGTCTCTCACAGCACTTTATCATGATAGGTGTGAGTGCTACTGGGTGGTAATGATTGAGGGAGGAGATTGTAGGGTTTTTGGGTACTGGTACAACTGATTGTGGTCGTCCCGAAACAGGATGATACCACAGCCTGCTGCAGCAAGATGTTAAAAATGTCTGTGAGAACCCCAGCCAGCTGGTCAGCACATTCCTAGAGCAGCTTTGCTGGTATGTTGTCGGGGCCAGCCGCTTTCCGAGTGTTAACCTTTTTCGGACTTCTGTGGACATCAGCTCAGTCCAGGCAGAGTGCTTGCTCTTCTGGGTGAGGAACAGTTTTTTTTTTGTTGTTGTTTTTTTTTGCTGGGCTGGGGATTAGTAGTTAAACCTCCCAAAGTAACCATTTGGTTTGTTGAAGAAGCTGGTGTTGTTCTCACAGAAGGGGGAGGGGCCTTGTACTCGGTAATAGCTCGGATACCCTACCACATTTGTCTGGTGTTAGTTGGATCATTGAAAAAGTCCTGTATTTGTCGGCATACTCCTGGATGTCTGACTTAAACATGTGCCAGACTGTGGCTCGTATGCAGTAATCAGAATCACAGAGAGACGGTTTGAAGAGCCAAAGTGGGAGTATGGTGCTGCCTTTGTGGGCCACTTTGATGTTACTGTAAATCAAGTCCTGTATTTGTTCTCACCTCTTGAGGCAAAATCCACAGACTGGTAGAAGTGAGGAAGGACAGTTCTCATGTTTGCCTGATTAAAATCACCTGCCAGCACAAAAGCTCCCTCTGGATGTGCAGATTGCAGGTCACTGATGGAGCGACAGGGAACACTTGGGGTTTCTCAGGTGTTTGTACTGGGATGGTGTACACTACTGTAATGATGAGATCAGTAAATTCCCCAGGTAGAATAAAAGGGCTTAAAAAGATTAAAAGTCGAGCAGTGACTCGAAAATAACTCTGCATTGTTATTGTTCTCTCCCTCTCTCTCTCTCTCTCTGTCTCTTTTGGAATTTTCCCCATTCATCCTTCATTCATTTTGTGAAGCATTGAAGTCTAATTAGGGTTGCTTGGGGCTGGCATCCATCTCAGCCGACTCCAGGCGAGGGTGGGGCACACCCTGGACAGCTCGGCAAGCCATTGCAGGGCCACCATTTACTCAACTATTCATACTCCCACTCACACCTGGGGGAATATGGAACAGCAATTAATCTACTGTGCATGTTTTTGGACTTGGAGGAAACCAGAGTACCTGGAGGAAACCTACGCAATCACGGGGAGAACATGAAAACAGAAACACCCGAGCTGGGAATCGAACCCAGGTCTTTTTGTGGCGTGGTGGATGTCCGAACCGCTACGCCACTGTGCCACCATATATAATTCAAGAAAGACTCGGTGTGAATGCATTCTTTACTGTGATCCGATGTTTCCATGTTTCTTTTGCTGATATTTCCTGATGTGGACTCTGTGGTGGTCAACTCCAAACTAATAGACTGGGTTTGGGAACCCACTTTTATATGACCTGGTTTGGCAATTCACCCAGTCTGCCCATAGGTTGCATTGTCCAGGTATGCCAGTCAGTGCCCGTCAGAGCAAGTCCACCTCCCATAGCCCGTCTGCTCTTCTGAAGCAGTAATATTGTGGGTGTGCTCATGAGTCAGAAAGTTCTTACATCAGTTTAGAAAAGTCAATGAATGTGTCAGCCTATCTGTGGAAAACGAATTAGTTTGTCAGACAGCCACACCCTTCAGGGATGGCAGAAATAATGCTGTTGCTGTGACCAGAAAAACAGAGCAATTGGTGACCTCTGCCATTCTGATGTTTAATTGCATTGTGTCATGAATGTGTAGACTTTATTCATCTGAAAGAATTTAGTTTGTTCCTTGTATCGTCTTCTTTTCCTTTCGGCTTTTCCCTTTTTCAGGGGTCGCCACTGCGAGTCATCTGATTCGCATGTTTGATTTGGCAGAGGTTTTTTTTGGTTTTTTTTTACGTCGGATGTCGTTCCTGACACAACCCTTTAGCAAGGGACAGTAACACGCTGACGGCTATGCTATCATACAAAAAACATATTAGTTTTATTTGGTAAACAAAACATGACTTTGGATTGCATCATGCTCATGATTTTTTTCAGAGAGGGGAGAAAGGCTAAATAGGGTAAAGCAAAAAAGTCAGCTTCGCCCAGTCTCTGTCTCTCTGCACGTGCATATGTGTGTGTGTGTGTGTGTGTGTGTGTGTGTGTGTGTGTGTGTGTGTGTGAGAGAGAGAGAGAGAGAGAGAGAGAGAGAGAGACAGAGACGGGGGGGGGGGGGGGTGAGACAGATAGACAAAGAGAGAGACAGACAGCAAGCGACAGCGAGAGAGAGAGAGAGAGAGAGAGAGAGAGAGAGAGAGAGAGAGAGAGAGAGAGAGTATGAGGCTGTATACAGTGGGACAGGGTGCAGCATGCTATCTGGGTGGATACTGAGTCGGATAGTATATCAGTGTGGGAGGAGGTTATTATGCGATTTTGTAATGGTTGAGTTTGTACAAATGTTTCTATTTCAGTACAGTGTTTCAGTAGATTGAATTCTACAGTGGATTTTATAGAATGGATATTAGATGTTTGCTTGCTGGGGAAATTTGTTTCTTCTATTGTTTTGGACTAATAAGTATTGCATTTTGCCCTGCGATGGCTTGGCGAGCTGTCCAGATTGTACTCTGCCCTTGGCCGAAGTCAGCTGGGATGGGCGCCGGCCTCCCCGCGACCGTAATTAGGATTAAGTAGTTACAGAAAATGAACTGAACTGAAGTATTACATTTTAAATGCAAAACTGCAAATTATAAAAATGTAAAAACTAAATATAAATAACTGTGTGTTTGTAACATATTAAAGTATTAAGTTAGGTGTGTGTGTGTGTGTGTGTGTGTGTGTGTGTGTGTGTGTGTGTGTGTGTGTGTGTGTGAGAGATTAATTAAATTGATTTAATTTGCTTTAATGGTAACTATTGTGCAATTCTGTAGATTTACTAGCTGTACAGTTCATCACTTGGAGTTTTTTTTGTACTTATTTATTTTCAAACAAAATGGTATTATTATTATTATTATTATTATTATTATTATTATTATTATTATTATTATTATACCTTGACTCTT
>CM045749.1:29864228-29974228 GCA_024760905.1 Plotosus lineatus | reverse complement strand
GATGGTATAATGGTTTCACCCAAATGAGGATTGGTTGTCCTTTTGGACCTGGTTCCTCTCAAGGTTTTTTCTCACGTCAACTTGGGGAGTTCTCCCTTGCCACTGTTGTCCGCGGGCTTGTCTTTATCCAAAAAATCCAACAGTACCTCACTTTTGGAAATCATATATACATAATAATACTAGTCCTTCTCAAAAAATGAGCATATTGTGATAAAGTTCATTATTTTCTGTAATGTACTGATAAAAATTAAACTTTCATATATTTTAGATTCATTGCACACCAACTGAAATATTTCAGGTCTTTTATTGTTTTAATTCTGATGATTTTGGCATACAGCTCATGAAAACCCAAAATTCCTATCTCAAAAAATGAGCATATGATGTTGAGGTAGTGTAAACGAGCTATTAACCTAATCATCTGAATCAACCAATTAACTCTAAACACCTGCAAAAGATTCCTGAGGCTTTTAAAAACTCCCAGCCTGGTTCATTACTCAAAACCACAATCATGGGTAAGACTGCCGACCTGACTGCTGTCCAGAAGGCCATCATTGACACCCTCAAGCAAGAGGGTAAGACACAGAAAGAAATCTTTGAGTGAATAGGCTGTTCCCAGAGTGCTCGATCAAGCCACCTCAGTGGGACGTCTGTGGGAAGGAAAAAGTGTGGCAGAAAACGCTGCACAACCAGAAGAGGTGACCGGACCCTGAGGAAGATTGTGGAGAAGGGCCGATTCCAGACCTCGGGGGTCCTGTGGAAGCAGTGGACTGGGCTACAGGTGCCGCATTCCCCAGGTCAAGCCACTTTTGAACCAGAAACAACAGCAGAAGCGGCTGACCTGGGCTACAGAGAAGCAGCACTGGACTGTTGCTCAGTGGTCCAAATTACTTTTTTCGGATGAAAGCAAATTTTGCATGTCATTCGGAAATCAAGGTGCCAGAGTCTGGAGGAAGACTGGGGACAAGGAAATGCCAAAATGCCTGAAGTCCAGTGTCAAGTCCCCACAGTCAGTGATGGTCTGGGGTGCCATGTCAGCTGCTGGTGTTGGTCCACTGTGTTTTATCAAGGGCGGGTCAATGCAGCTAGCTATCAGGAGATTTTGGAGCACTTCATGCTTCCATCTGCTGAAAAGCTTTATGGAGATGAAGATTTCATTTTTCAGCACGACCTGGCACCTGCTCACGGTGCCAACACCACTGCTAAATGGTTTACTGACCATGGTATTACTGGGCTCAATTGGCCTGCCAACTCTCCTGACCTGAAGCCCATAGAGAATCTGTGGGATATTGTGAAGAGAAAGTTGAGAGACACCAGACCCAACACTGTGGATGAGCTTTAGGCCGCTATCGAAGCATCCTGGGCCTCCGTAACATCTCAGCAGTGCCACAGGCTGATTGCCTCCATGCCACGCCGTATTGAAGCAGCCATTTCTGCAAAAGGATTCCCGACCAAGTATTGAGTGCAGAACTGAACATAATTATTTGAAGGTTGACTTTTGTTGTATTAAAAACGCTTTTTTATTGGTCGGATAAAATATGCTAATTTTTTGAGATAGGGATTTTGGGTTTTCATGAGCTGTATGCCAAAATCATCAGTATTAAAACAATAAAAGACCTGAAATATTTCAGTTGGTGTGAAATGAATCTAAAATATATGAAAGTTTAATTTTTATCAGTAAATTACAGAAAATAATGAACTTCATCACAATATGCTAATTTTTTGAGAAGGATTATTGTGTGTGTATGATGCAGCCATGAGGCGGGGGGGGCACTAACCAGTGTCTCTCCCCCTTATGCCGGTCCCAAGCCCGGATAAATGCAGAGGGTTGCGACAGGAAGGGCATCCGGCGTAAAACTTCTGCCACATTTAAAAATGCAAATGATCAAAACAAAATTCATACCGGATCGGTCGAGGCCCGGGTTAACAACGACCGCCATCAGTGCTGTCAACCAACAGGGTGCTGATGGAAATTGGACTACTGTTGGTCGAAGACGTCGAAGAAGGAGAGGCGGGAGGCGTGTCCGTAGGCAGAGAGAGAAGAGGAAATGCGTGAGCCTCGGACTGAGAGTAGGGACTTTGAATGTTGGAACTATGCAAGGAAAAGATAGGAGCTGGCTGACATGATGCAGAGGAGGAAGGTGGACATACTGTGTGTTCAGGAGACAAGGTGGAAAGGTAGAAAGGCTAAAAGCTTAGGAGCAGGGTTTAAACTGTTTTATAATGGTGTGGATGGGAAGAGAAATGGAGTAGGAGTCATCTTGAAGGAGGGGTTTGTCAGGAATGTTCTAGAAGTGAAAAGAGTGTCAGACAGAGTGATAAGTCTCAAGTTAGAAATTGAAGGCGTGATAGTCAATGTTGTTAGTGCTTATGCCCCACAGGCAGGATGTAAGCTAGAAGAGAAGGAGAGATTCTGGAGTGAGTTAGATGAAGTGATGCAGAGTACCCCCAGAGGTGAAAGAGTGGTCATTGGAGCAGACTTCAATGGACATGTTGGTGCAGGCAACAGAGGGGACGAGGAAGTGATGGGCAGGTTTGGTATCCAGGACAGGAACACAGAAGGACAGATGTTGATCGATTTTGCAAAAAGGATGGAAATGGCTGTGGTGAATACTTTCTTCCAGAAGAAACAGAAGCATAGGGTGACTTATGAAAGCGGAGGTAAGAGCACACAGGTAGACTACATCTTGTGTAGGCGAGGTAATTTGAAGGAAGTCAGTGACTGCAAAGTAGTAGTGGGTGAGAGTGTTGCCAAACAGCATAGGATGGTGGTGTGCAGGATGACACTGATGGTGAGAAAGGTGAAAAGGCAAAGGTAGAGCAGAAGACAAAGTGGTGGAAGCTGAAAAGGGCGAGTGTCGTGTTGTCTTCAAGGAGGAGTTGAAACAGGCTTTGGGTAGTCAGGAAGTGCTTCCAGAGGACTGGACAACCACAGCCAATGTGATCAGGGAGACCGGTAGGAGAGTATTTGGTGTGTCCTCTGGAAGGAAAGTAGATAAGGAAACTTGGTGGTGGAATGAGGAAGTGCAGGAGTGTGTACAAAAGAAGAGGTTAGCCAAGAAGAAGTGGGACATTGAGAGGACCGAAGAGAGTAAACAGGAGTACAGGGAGACACAGCGTAAGGCGAAGGTAGCAGTGTCAAAGGCCAAACAGAGGGCGTATGATGACTTGTATGATAGGTTGAACAGTAAGGAGGGAGAAAATGATCTATACAGGTTAGCACAGCAGAGAAATAGAGATGGGAAAGACGTGCAGCAAGTTAGAGTGATAAAGGACAGAGAGGGAAATGTATTGACTGATGACAGAAGTGTGCTGGGAAGATGGAAAGAGTACTTTGAAGAGCTGATGAATGAGGAAAATGAGAGAGAAAAAGAGTAGAAGGGGTGACCGTTGAGGAGCAGGAAGTAGCAAAGATTAGTAAGGGAGAAGTGAGGAGGGCATTGAAGAGGATGAAGAGTGGAAAGGCAGTTGGCCCTGATGACATACCAGTTGAGGTATGGAAGTGTCTACGGAGGTAGCAGTAGATTTTCTGACAAAAATATTCAACAAGGTCTTAGAAAGTGAGCAGATGCCAGAGGAATGGAGGAGAAGTGTGCTTGTGCCCATTTTTAAGAACAAGGGCGATGTACAGAGTTGTGGCAACTACAGAGGGATAAAGTTGATGAGCCATACAATGAAGCTATGGGAAAGAATAGTGGAAGCAAGACTAAGGGCAGAGGTCAGCATTTGTGAACAACAGTTTGGTTTCATGCCAAGAAAGAGCACCACAGATGCAGTGTTTGCTTTGAGGATGTTAATAGAGAAGTACAGAGAAGGTCAGAAGGAGCTGCATTGTGCCTTTGTGGATCTGGAGAAAGCATATGACAGGGTGCCGAGAGAAGAACTGTGGTATTGTATGAGGAAGTCTGGAGTGACAGAGAAGTATGTTAGAGTGGTGCAGGACATGTATGATAGATGTAAGACAGTGGTGAGGTGTGCTGTCGGTGTGACAGAAGAGTTCAAGGTGGAGGTGGGACTGCATCAAGGGTCAGCTCTCAGCCCCTTCTTGTTTGCTATGGTGATGGACAGGCTAACAGATGAGGTTAGACAAGAATCTCCATGGACTATGATGTTTGCAGATGACATTGTGATCTGTAGTGAGAGCAGAGACCAAGTGGAGGAAAATCTAGAGAGGTGGAGGTATGCCCTGGAAAGGAGGGGATTGAAGGTTAGTCTTAGTAAGACAGAATACATGTGTGTGAACGACAAGGACCCAAGAGGAACTTTGAGGTTACAGGGGCAGAGATAAAGAAGGTGGAGGATTTTAAGTACTTAGGCTCAACAATCCAGAGCAATGGAGAGTGTGGAAAAGAGGTGAAGAAGCGCGTGCAGGCAGGTTGGAATGGATGGAGAAAAGTGTCCGGTGTGATGTGTGATAGGAGAGTATCGGCAAGAATGAAGGGAAAAGTGTACAAGACGGTGATGAGGCCAGCGATGTTGTATGGTTTAGAGACAGTGGCCCTGGGGAAAAGACAGGAGGCAGAGCTGGAGGTAGCAGAGATGAAAATGTTGAGGTTCTCTTTGGGAGTAACGAGGATGGATAGGATCAGAAATGAGTACATCAGAGGGACAGCACATGTTAGATGTTTTGGAGACAAAGTCAGAGAGGCTAGATTGAGATGGTTTGGACATGTACAGAGGAGGGATAGTGAGTATATTGGTCGTAGGATGCTGAGGTTGGAACTACCAGGCAAAAGGCCCAGAGGAAGACCAAAGAGAAGATTTATGGATGCAGTGAAGGCGGACATGAAGGTCGTTGGAGTAAGAGTAGAAGATGCAGAGGATAGGGAGAGATGGAGGCAGATCATTTGCTGTGGCGACCCCTGAAGGGAACAGCCGAAAGGAAAAGAAGAAGATTATTGTGTGTGTATATATATACACATCAGTTATGGGATAAACATGCCTCCAAAGTTGACCTGGTGGTGCTCAATATGTAACTTGGTTAAAATGATCAAGGAACTGTCCAAAATCATTGTGTCACATTTTACAACTTTTTACTACTGTGCACTGTTCTAGTGGCCGCTCACTGTGGTGTTACATAATGAGGTAAGAAGACTTTGTTACGGTACTGTTAGGTTTTTTTTTTTTTTTTTTTACTGTTGGGTTTTTTGTTTCATTTTGCAACACTAAATATTAAAAGCAAGGAAGCACTGCACTGCAATACAGACAAAGAAAATCTGTTGTGCTCAGTTTTCGACACCCCTCCCCTGCTGAGAGGTTACCTTACTTCATCAGAACCCTGGAGAATTCACGGGTGCTTGGTCAACAATTTCTCAGATTAATTTAATGACATCCACTGGGGTAAGGCGGCAAAGGATTGATTGGTTCAAATAAATATATAGTTCACAGGATGGGCTCGTTAGAGTGTGGTCCTCATTCCAGGCATGTTCAGGTAGAATATGTTCATATTCACAGGGTCTCTGATTTCTACATGTTCACTTTTGTTTACAAAAGGCATATACGTAGAGAAATAACTCCTGTACCTTACAGCTCCCTCAGGATCTGGTGCAAACAGAGTTCAAAATATACACAACATACACAACCCACATACTCATCTTTACCTTGGATTGACCAGACAGTCACCATGGAGCATGTATTTTACAATATGGGAACAATTCAGTGAAAGAGCCACAAGAGACCAGCCAAGTCAATGGCATAAATAATCAAATAGTCCCAGATTAAACCATATTATTTCCAGTAAGATTTGAAAATGAACAAAGAAACTAGTGGTTTTGATGAATCAAGCCAAATTAAATTCAGAGAAACGTAGCTTTGACATTTAGGAGATGGCACATAGTGAATGATTGAGAAGAAGATAATCCAAATACAGTAGACAGTGAAATTCTACACACCTGTTAAAGTGGTTCCCACAATGCATAGATTAACACCAAGACACCCTACTCCAGAAACTCGTTTAATTCCGTGTGAACCATGACCTGAACAGTCGAGTCAGAGAAAAGACCTCAAAGCAGTGTTTTAGACTTTCTGGGCTGCGAGCCCTTTAGCATGGCTCAGCCTGACTGGACACTCTTGGCTCTCGATTCCTTAAGCCAGTGCTTCAGGTTGTTGACAGTGATCAGACCCGATCATATACACGGCCCTCTACAGGTCACCCAGAGATTTTCACCTGGACTCAGGTTGGCACTCTGGCTGGGGCATTCAGTGGCAGAAGGCTTTCTGTCATTGACTTGATGAAATATTTCAGTCTGTATCCCAACTGAACCAGACAGAGCACAGGTCTCACAAAAGACAAAAAAGGCCCCAAAATGATTAATCACGATTGGCCACTCTACATTGCAAAGGACACATCAGAAAAGGTTAAAAAAATTCTCAGCATTCACTGCAACAGCGTTTTTAATTAAAACATTTGATTTATAAGTTTTATACAGGGATCCCTCACTTTCTGTGGTTAATTGAGCCCGAGATCCCCACGCAACCATCAAAATCCACGAAGTATGCTCATCCCCCTGACGTATACGTTCATGTCTATGTTTATATCAATAAATACATATTCAATGCTATAAATGCTTATAATAACAATTAAACATTCAAAAAATAACATAACATGTAAATAAAATATAAATACACACATACAGATGGAACTGCATGTGAAGAAGAGGACACGCATACATACACACGCACGCATGCGTGCAGATGCACGTGCACACACCGATGCAACAATGTAAGTACAGATGCTTCCAAGCTTACAAACGAGTTCGGTTCCCGATGGTTGGTTAGATGAATTTGTTTGTAAGTGGTTACAGGGCATTCTTTAGAGAGGAATGTATGTTTAAACCTTGTATAAGTAATCTATACAAGTTTGTACTGTATACAATCTCTCTCTCTCTCTCTCTCTCTCTCTAATCATCACATTATCAGTATCATTATGTTTAAACTCCTGGTTCCTCTCAAGCACAGCACAGTGGATCTGATCAGATTTACAGAGAGTTTCACTCTTATCCAGTTTGTTATAATACTGGAGTGTCAGCCACGCCCCTCTCTGCCTGAGCCTCGTATTAAGTGTACCTAAGGATAATGTTTAATCATATTTAATACTTATATTTATGATATATCTTTCTATAGATTTTAATCTATTTCTATTTGTTCTTCAATTTCGTTTCACTTTTGACCTCGCCCTGTTCATATCTCCGGATGGTTTTGATGGGAGAATTTGGATTGTTTTTTTGTTTTGTGTTGGTTGAGGGTTGTTTTTTTGCATAAGTGGCCTTGTTTTTGTGGCATTTTCCTTAACTTTTCCACCCTATTCTTCCTTAATTTCCTTATTTTTTTAATTCAATGAATTTTTATTTTTTTTTTAAAGAAACCGCAATGTCACATTAATTGAAGCGCAAAGTAGCGAGGGATCCCCGTATTACCAACCGAAATTAAAGCTAGCTTTTACATGCCACTGCTACACGCTATACTGCTCGCGCTCATCTGCTCTAAAACCTATAACCAACAAAATGTTAGGGTTACTGTTTTATCATCCCGAGTTGTCCACAGACTATTCTGCAGGATCCAGAAATGCAGATCTGCCTGAAGCAGCTCCACTGCACAGAGTAACTGCATTACGCAGAAAAACATGTTGATGCTTTTGTTACCTCAAGATGAGATTATTGTATTGTGTGACATTCTGGATGTTCTAATGGGAGCATAAATCAGCTCCAGTTAGTGCAGAATGCAGCAGTGAAAGTCGTTACTAGAACCAGAAGACATGAGCATATCACCCCGACCTTCTTTACTCTGCACTGGCTCCCAGTTACATTTCACATCCAAATACTACTTTTAACCGATAAAGCACTTAATGGTCTCGCTCCATATTATCTTGGTGAACCTCATTTATGATCCATCACATCCCCTTAGATCACAATGTGCAGGATGCTTAGTGATACTTCGAATAACGAAGACCACTGCAGGGGGCGAAGCTTCTCTTACAAAGCCCTACAGTTATGGAATAACCTTCCAGTTAATGTTCAAGAGTCAGATGCAGTCTCTGTTTTTAATACGAGGATGAAAACTCACTTGTTTAATGGAGCATTTAATTCAAAGGCTTTCATTATGTAAAGGAGCAGATCTGGGGGTCTCGGGCATAGAAAGTTCTGGTAAACTGTGATGTTGGGATGTTGTCATTCCCCCACTCTACATGCTCAGCCAGGTTCGTTTGACAGTGGGGTGGCTGATTGCCCCAATGCCACAGGGTGCCCTCACATCTGTCTGCCTTCTGGTTCTGTCTCTTTTAGTTATTCTGCCATAGTCGGTCGTGCCAGAATCCCTGCTGCACTCAGAAATATTACCCCAGGATAATCTTACTCCTGCTAGTGGGCAAAGTCACAGAGAAACTACACTCCATGGAATGCCCGAGTTTCATCAGGAGAGTGACCAATATAATTGTGTGTGGAGACTTGGTGGTTGAGACCAAGAAGAGAGTAAGAGGGTATGTCTGTATTTGGACTTGACCAGTATGTGTGTGTGATCAACAGTTGAAGACTTACTTTGCAAAAAGAGACAAGTTTAATTAATTGTTGTCTTCTCCTCCTGTGTTGGCTATATGATCCAAACAAGGATACCAAAGTACTGTATTAGCTGATGCATTATCCTATTGCATGGCAGACGATCTTCTTCAGGGATGTGAGGAGGAATAGAAGCCGGTGGTATATGCAGTGTGGTCTCTTACACAAAACAGGACAGCGATAAGCCCAAAGAAGAGAGGCTTTAGGTCTTCCAGAGACTTTCGCATCGATAAACATTTCTGCGTGGAGACTGATCGGCAACCCCTCATCAACCTGCTAAGAACCTAACCACTAGTATTGTATAATGGACAGTCCAGCAGTCAGCCCCACATACATGAACACCATGAAAGTCCAGCTGAAAGCAGACAGTGTTTGTTTCTTTATGATACTGTGTTCAGAAGGATGGCCAGAGCATGCTGAACATGAACCTGTGCCAAGAAGCTACTGACCAGAGAGAGCTATACTCACAGTGAATGATGGCTTACTACTGAAAAATACTAAACTCATGAAAGCTTCAATGAGAAATGAAGATGGCTAAACTAGATAAACTGCACAAAGGACATCAAGGCATCGTGAAATGTAAAGAATATGCCTGATAGTTGGTACGGTGGTCAGGTAAGACAACAACAGACCAAAATATTACTGAAGCTGCCTACAAGAGCAGCAAAATCACAAGCTGGGGGCAGCTCTGATCATCCTGGGGAGAACTTCTGCTTTTCGCTGATTACTACTCCAAAAATGCATCGCATATCCTTTCTCAATGCAAATTTGAGATATATCAAGAGTGAAACGACAGTGGAAATGTATGGTGCCACACACCAACTTCATGGCTGGTGTACGCATTTTTCTGCAGATATTGGTCCTGTGGTGTCAATTAGAAGTGATGCTTGGAAACTGCTGATACTGTGAAAACAGTCCTCAGAGTCATGTCCATGAGCAATTATATACCCAGGTCTGAAATTAGATGAGTGGATATAAAAGCGACATCACAGGATAAATTTGTTCATGTCAAAAGAGCATTTTTATTCAATCATTGTACAGATGATGTGTGGCGTGCAAATGCATTTACCTAACATTGTGGCGAGGTGCCTGAGATGAGTGGCTGCTTGCTGAATAAATTTACCCAAAAGGTATAAACAGAGCTGACTGGTAAGATATTCCATGCCTGCACTATTTGCATTGCCAGTAACTAGATTGGTTGTACTCACTGTTTTGCCTGTGGCAAAGAGGCGCGCCATGTGGTGGGATGCATAAAAACATGGAAAGCTGTTGGGAAACGCACCCCAGTCATGGCTGGGGGTGAACTGTGAACAATAGTAATGTTCAGTCTCACCTGACAACAACGCATCAAGATACCAGCACAGGTTACCATCAATCCTGCTATCCCTCCTTATTCACCAGCTGATATCAGATAAACAGAACCCTACAACAGCTGATTGGAATGGGTCACTCAAGGACCACTCTGTACCATCCTCAGGGAAATCCTACAGGGAGATTTAACCTTACCTTGCTCCAAATGGTCCAGACCCTGAAGGAAAAAGAAAACTGGAACGACCATGTAACTCAAGTCATTTGTGCTTACTACTGGACAAGGCTGAAGCGAATGGGGTCTCACCTTTTTACCTGATATATGGTCATCACCCACGTTTGCCAGTGGACATGATCTTTGACATACTGATGAAGAAGCCACTTCTCCAAGAAGCTCTCCAGAGAAGTAGGCCTCTGGAATGAAGGAAGCTTACAGATTCACTTCTGTGACTTACCCGCACTCAAGTTCTAGTGGCAAGAGACATTATGACCGTCACTTAAAGGGTGTTGTCCCTGAGCCTGATGACCATATCCTGGTACATAATCTGGGTGAATGGGGGGGGGGGGGGCAGGCAAGCTGGGAGCATACTGGGAAGACATAGTCCATCTTGTGAAGGAGAGGATTGCTGATGGACCTGTTTACAAAGTCACCCCAGAAACGGGTGGAAACGGTGAGATCAGTGCATTGCAACCCTCTTCATTTAGTCAATGAATTGCCATTTGACTTACCCTAACCATCACAACAACCAACAGCTGAAAGAAAGAGATGCACCAATAGAATTACCTCACATTAAAAAAAAAATGTGAGGTGACATTGATGATGACCCACAATTCTGGCTAAGGATAACTGTTAAGAGAGGATTTGGAACACACCAGTATAGCCTCTGAGCGCCAGAGATATTCAGATCATGCTGCAACAACGAGGGACAGATTTGAACTGACCCAACCACTAATACCTGAAAGAGAACCCAGAGTGGTACGCCAGTGAAAGCGCGAGCATACCTGGTGTAGAGAGGAGAGAAACTGGACATGGAGCACATGAGGAGGAATGAACAAAAGTGGAGAGCTTATTTGTCAACCCAATACCTGTAGGACATGAGCAAGAAAATGTGATGCAGCAAGTTAATAGGCTGATGGTCCCTCAAACGGTCATTGAGCAATCCAACAATGATCAGTCTAGTTCGCCTCAAACTTTGAGGTCTACAAGTGAACAAAAGCCTACTGAGATGCTCACATATGAATTATTGATCCAACCCTCCTACCACCCTCGAGCAAGCTGTAGTTCAGTTGTGGGCCTATGGACAGTCAACAATGCTGACCTGGGAACTGCACACACATCCTACGACCTCCCACACACCTCTCAAGATACTTCCATGCCTTACGTCATACCGAAGCCTACCACACACCTTGACCGTGCAATTCAGCACAGCATTATGTGGTGAACGTAACGATACATGTGTACCCAGAACCATGTGTGTATTTAGCCCTATTTATCGAGTGTTGCTGAATGTTGAGTACTTGAAGGTTTTAAGAGTTTGGAAATGTCAGGTGCTATTTTTTTTTTTTATTTTGTCAGGGAACGTGTGATGCACCTGAAATGTACAGTCACATTTATTTAATGTTTGTTTTATTTTGAAAGAGTTACAGTATGTCTGTGAGATTCAAGTGTTCGTATAAACCGTTATGGTTGATGGTTACCGCTCACTGAGATATGACAAGCCTTGCTATGCTTGGAAGGGTCCAGTGTTGCCAGCGGGAGGTCGTGCGGTGCTCTGCTTCGGCTTGGGATTGTCCTTATGAACAAACTTTTGTTTTTGTCCTCATTCTGCTGAGCGAAGCTGCACTGACCACAAGCACAGTCCCCTGTCTCATTCTTTCCCTGTTTGTACAGGACTGTCATCCATGAATGAGTACTCCGTCTGAGGCCTGATGTTATTAATGTTATAATAAAGTTACATTAACTTTAGACAAGATTTACTGTTAGTAGAACTGAGTATTACAGACAGGGTTGAAAACAATGGGGGTAATTGGTTTGAATAAACAAGTCCCATGTTAACACGTTCTTTACTGGGGTCACTTAGGAACAGAGTTGAACAAAACAGGCATGAACCCATTCGCTTCAGCAGGCATGTTTAAAAAAACTGATATCTTACACACACACACACACACACCCATAATATCATTTACAAAATATAAATAATTGAAATCATCGGGACACAAGTGTTAATGGTCCCGACACCGGGTGCCATACACCTTTTTATTTCTTTTGAAATAATATCCTGTCTTCTGTTTCTTAACACTTGATTTTAGACTTTTCCATTTTCTATGCATCTGGTTTGCACGGCTGCATTATCACAAATGAGCAAGATTGTAATTAACAGACACCAAACCGAAACGAGAAGTAAAATCAGTGAATGAATAATATGTAGAATGTGACTGGTGGTAGCTTCACTGGGGAATCTTTGCATTTAGGGAAAATAAACTGATAATGAAAGTTAAAACACATTATTTATTCGTGAAAAGATCAACATTTGCTGACCAAGTTTTTAATACACGTGTTATTGCACTGTTTTTTCTTGGAAATAAAATGGTATCAGGCAGGAATTCATTTTGAAAGTACAGTATATATTCCTGAACAAAAAAGTGTGTATGACCTGTGCACTGGTCTTAATGATCTGGAGAACGCATGGCGTACACACCACCAAGGTGGCAAGAGTACAGTATCTTCATCAGACATAATCGAACACAGACATGGACAACACAAACGATGAAAAATTAGCACATTTTGTCAAATTAATTCTTTATTTAATTTGTGGAATGGATTTTGTATTGCTAAAGCAGTTAAAAGAAAATGTGAGTAGATGTTATATTTTGTGGTTAAATGTCACGCAGTCTTGGTATTATAAACAGAGCCACATGCATTTTATTGGCAAAACACACCGAAATAAAATAAGATCTAAAACAGGTAAATAAGAGGCAACCTGTGTGCTGGAGCGGGTTCTCCAGGTAACCTTTATCATCACTAATATTTGTATGAATGTAGATATAACATGTTGGCTCGGGTTTGGCTGGCTTTAAACTACCTTAATCTCCAAATTAATAATTTAAGTGAGTGCCTGTATATTTCTGGACATGTCTGTATATTATTATGGACCTGTGTTGAATGTAGGATACATTGCAGCTTGTGCACTATTATTTTTCTATTAAAGATGTGTGTTGTACATAATCCTGTCCCCCCCAAAAAAAAAAAAAAAAAAAAAAAAGGCGTATGAAATAATTGAAGATCTAATAGTTGTCATGACACATGATAAATGCATATAAACATCCAAAGAGTACTGTATAACTTGTTTCATTAGTTTGATTTGATCAGACAGCATCAAGCTGCTGAGGGCTCTGCACTGACAGCTAATTACAGAAATCTGCCTCATTCACTGAAAATGAACAATGAGCTGCGATGTGCCATCGTCGTCATGGAAGATTATCCACAAGGTTCAGTTCGTATAAAGAAAATGTACAAATTTAAACTAAACCAGTCTGATATGATAGCACACAGAGTAATTTAATAGAGTACTGTTTAATTTATTATTATTATTATTTATATGGATGATAGATATTTCGGACAGCGTAATATTCCAGTGCACTTCCATCATTTCAAACTTGTTTGTGCTAATGGCTGATTTTAGCGCTGCTTGAGTTGATGCATCTAAATGTGCATTTAGAGAAACATCCGTGATGGGAGACAGTGAGGCTCCTTGTGAAATGCAGTCATGTCAAGCGTGTTCATCCCTCTGTCAGTACCCTAAAGATATGGCCCTTAAGAAGCTCCGACAGAATGGACAGACTTTCACTTTATGTCTCTGTCCATCTTTAAATAGCCCATCACAAAACCACAGTGCTTCCCTCATGTGGATGCTTCTCTAAATCATTTGTTTCATGAATTAACACACACATCAGTAAACTTTAAGTCACTATTTCTGCACAGAATTGAAATAGTTCATAGCACAATGATAAAATCTAATTATCTGAGTTTCAGGTCCTGAGAAACACTGTCACTCTTGTCTGTAAGTTTTTTTTCTTTTTTCTATCCTGGAGATCATCCACTGGTTATGACATGTTTACTTAAGGTTTCACCATTAAAGGTCATCATCATCATGCATGAAACCAGACTAACTTTATAAGCTGTCCCCTATTCCCACATTCCTGCCATACGGTCACCCTTTACTTTATCATCGTGCCCAAGTGACAACAGGGATTGTTTCCAAAATACAATCCTGTTTCCTTGTTTTCTACATACTGTGACATGCTGTCACCAAAGAAAACCAACAAAAAAAAGATTTAAACATTTCTACATTATTCAGCTGTAGTTCATGCCACCAATCATCGTGTTCCACTGCCAACTTCTCTTCAGTATTAAATTACATTAAGGTATTTATCAAGAACTCCATTTGATTGAAAGACACCTGGCCCCATCCCTCTCACACCAATACCATCATTAATGTCATTCTATGTCAGGATGACTCGGCCGCGGTAAACACCTTGACTGGTGTCCGCTGTCCGAGGGATCAACAGTGTGAAGACAATGTAGTTTGAGTGGCAGGCGACATGAAGGAATTGTTAGTGAGATTGTATCACAACAAGATGCCCTGCCATGACAAGCACGCCTTCGTCGGTACGTTGGCTGACAGGTAAGATGCACTGTGGCTCTATGGTTTATTAATTGTAACCTATGGTCCTCTTTGCTGCAGGGGAATGGTGACAGGGCAGCGTGGCCCATTTCTGCCCAACTCTGAAAACCTGTGCGTGGGATTGGAGAGGTGGCTGCCTTTCCTGGAGCAAAATCTGGCATTGGATACTAATCAGATATGAGCATTTCCCTTAAGCTGCATGGCATGTATATGCATACAAATAATAAATGAACAAATATAGTTACATATACAGTATTACAATATATGTTCTCTTCTTTGCACCAGTGTTTCTTTTACGATAAATCTCTCACGCACTGCCCATGTCAATCTTTTTTTTTATTGTTTCCACTGGACCAAGTATTTAGATAAATTTGACTGAACAGGGAAACATTTTGTTTAGTCATTTTTTACATGTAAACCAGATAAATTGATTTTTAAAAAAAAGTATTTTATTCAATTCATTTTGTTTAAATGTACACATATTATAAACACATACATACAATGGTATGAAAAAGTATCAATTTCTGCATAAAATCACCATCAAATGTGATCTGATCTTTGTCAAAATCACAGATGAAAAAACAGTGTCTGCTTTAACTAAAGACACCCAAACATTTATAGGTTTTCATATTTTAATGAGGATAGCATGCAAACAAGGACAGAAGGGGGAGAATAAGTAACTGAACCATCACATTTAATATTTTGTGGCCCCCCCCGTTTGGCAGTAATAACTTCGACCGGACGCTTCCTGTAGCTTCAGATCAGTCTGGCATGAATCGCTGTCTTGAGGTCATGCCACAGCAGCTCAATGGGGTTCAAGTCTGGACTTTGACTTGGCCATTCCAGAACGTGTACTTTGTTCTTCTGAAACCATTCTGAAGTTGATTTACTTCTGTGTTTTGGATCGTTGTCTTGTTGCAGCATCCATCCTCTTTTTAGCTTGAACTGTCCGACAGACGGCCTCAGGTTTTCCTGCAAAACATCCTGATAAACCTTTGAATTCATTTTTCCATTAATGATTGCAAGTTGTCCAGGCCCTGAGGCAGCAAAACAGCCCCAAACCATGATGCACCCTCCACCATGCTTCACAGTGGGGATGAGGTGTTGATGTTGGTGAGCTGTTCCATTTTTCCTCCACACATGACGTTGTGTGTTCCTCCCAAACAATTCAACTTTGGTTTCATCAGTCCACAAAATATTTTGCCAAAACTTCTGTGGAGTGTCCAAGTGCCTTTTTGCGAACATTAAACGAGCAACAATGTTTTTTTTTAGACAGCAGTGGCTTCCTCCGTGAAGTCCTCCCATGAACACCATTCTTGGCCATTGTTTTACATATAGTTGATGTGTGCACAGAGATATTGGACTGTGTCAGTGATTTCTGTAAGTCTAGCAGACACTCTAGGGTTTTTTTTTTACCTCTGAGTATTCTGCGCTGAACTCTTGGCGTCATGTTTGGTGGACGGCCACTCCTTGGGAGAGAAGCAACAGTGCCAAATTCTCTCCATTTGTAGACAACTTCTCTGACTGTCGATTGATGAACATCCGGACTTTTAGAGATGGTTTTATATCCTTTCCCAGCTTCATACAAATCAACAATTCTTGATCGCAGGTCTTCAGACAGCTCTTTTGAGCGAGCCATGGTGCACATCAGACAATGCTTCTCATCAAGACAATTCTTACCAGGTGTGTGTTTTATAGTGGGCAGGGCAGCTTTAAGCCACTCATCAGTGATTGGGCACACACCTGACTTCAATTGTTTGGTAAAAATTGGTTTCAATTGCTCTTTAAGTCTCCTTAAGCAGAGGGTTCAGTTACTTATTCCTCCCCCTTCTGTCACTGTTTGCATGCTATCCTCATTAAAATATGAAAACCTATAAATGTTTGGGTGGTTTTAGTTAAAGCAGACACTTTTTTCATCTGTGTGATTTTGACAAAGATCAGATCACATTTGATGGTGATTTTATGCAGAAATGTGAGAAATTCCAAAAGGTTCAGACACTTTTTCATACCACTGTACACACTTCAAGTGGCTCCTGATTGTGCACCCTGAAACAGCCACAATCTTCTTGTAGAGTGCAGAATGTCAATGAAGGTTATTTGTGGATTTCTCTCTGTGTTCTGAACACTTTTCCTGCAGTTGTAAGTGAAAGTTCTGTTCTGCCTGAGCGAGGCTTGGTTTTAACATGATCCATTTCTTAATTATACTGTTTACACTGTTCACTGAGATTCTCAATTCGAAGAATGAGAGGCGGGAGGCATGTCTGTAGGCGGACAGAGAGAAGAGGAAAGGCATGAGTCTAGAACTGAAAGTAGGGACTTTGAATGTTGGAACTATGACAGGAAAAGGTAGAGAGTTGGCTGACATGCAGAGGAGGAAGGTGGACATACTGTGTGTTCAGGAGGCCAGGTAGAAAGGTAGCAAGGCTAGAAGCTTAGGAGCAGGGCTTAAGCTGTTTTTTCATAGTGTGGATGGGAAGAGAAATGGAGTAGGAGTCATCTTGAAGGAGAAGTTTTTCAGGAATGTTCTAGAAGTGAAAACGGTGTCAGACAGAGTGATGAGTCTCAAGTTAGAAATGGAAGGCATGATGTTCAATGCTGTTAGTGCTTCTGCCCCACAGGCAGGATGTGAGCTAGAAGAGAAAGAGAGATTCTAGAGTGAGTTAGATGAAGTGATGCAGAGTACCCCAGAGGTGAAAGAGTGCTCATTGGGGCAGACTTCAATGGACATGTTGGTGCAGGAAACAGACGGAACGAGGAAGTGATGGGCAGGTTTGGTATCCAGGACAGGAACGCAGAAGGACAGATGTTGATGGATTGAGCACATCAGAGGGACAGCACATGTAAGACATTTTGGAGACAAAGTCGGAGAGGTTAGATTGAGATGGTTTGGACATGTACAGAGGAGGGATATTGAGTATATTGGTAGTAGGATGCTGAGGTTGGAAGTACCAGGCAGAAGGCCTAGAGGAAGACCAAAGAGAAGATTTATGGACGTGGTGAAGGAGGATATGAAGGCAGTTGGTGTAAGAGAAGAAGATGCCGAGGATAGGGTGAGATGGAGGCAGATGATTCACTTTGGCGACCCCAGAAGGGAACAGCCGAAAGGAAAAGAAGAAAAATAAGAATAGAGCAGGTCAGAGGGAGCTGCGTTGTGCCTTAGTGGATGTGGAGAAAGCAGGTGACAGGGTGCCGAGAGAGGAACTGTGGTATTGCGTGAGGAAGTCTGGAGTGGCAGAGAAGTATGTTAGAATGGTGCAGGACATGTATGAGAGATGTTAGACAGTGGTGAGGTGTGCTGTCGGCATGATAGAAGAGTTCAAGGTGGAGGTGGGACTGCATCAAGGGTCAGCTCTGAGCCCCTTCTTGTTTGCTATGGTGATGGACAGTCTGACATACAAGGTTAGACAAGAATCTCCATGGACTATGATGTTTTCAGATGACATTGTGATCTGTAGTGAGAGCAGATCTCACAGTAAGAAGTTTCTGGGTTGAAGGCCTGGACTTGGCCAGGACATTTCTGTTTGCATGAAGTTTGCATGTTCTCCCTGTGCTCATACTCAAGTCTTCTTCCACAGTCCTAAGATGTGCACATTAAGCTGATAGTCCCGGTTGCTCCGTGGTGTGAATGATTGTGTGTGTTTTGGCCATACAATAAACTAACAAGCTGTGCAGGGTGTAGCATATGCCCATAGTCCCCAACACTACCCGACCCTTGTAGGATTAAGCAGTTAAGCAAATGAATGTATGAGCTTTAATCAAAATACATTGGTTATGGCAATAGATTACTCTGTCCTGCCGATTAAAAAGTCAAACATTTTGCTGCATATATCATCACCATGGCACAATTTCACAACTTTTCTCAGTCCAGAATTGGATTAATTTTCACAGCAGAGCCTGTGTTTAGAATAGGAGTATTCAACCACAGCAACCTTAAGCACATCCACAATTCTTTTATTGGGATTAAGGTCAGGCCACTGTGGGGCCAGTTCTTGTGTGAAAATGGTTTCTCATGCTTCCTGAGCCACTCTCACTATTAAAGCCCAAATTTTATATTCCCCCCCTGAAGGGGGGGGGGGGCGTACCTGACCCTGGGGAGCATGCCTTTCTGGAATCGAGTACGAGAATTAAGTCTAATTGCACTTCCACTCCAGTAGTTGGCAGTGGCGCTCTCATTGTTGCACTTTGGTGAAGCGGTTTTTCGTGCAAGCAAACGATATGAAGTGCAGTAAACAATCTCTCGAGAAACAACATGGAGAAATTTCTCACAGGAACGAAGAGAGACAGAGATATTAACACATAAGTAAGTTGAATGAGTCTATATATAATATATATATATATATATATATATATATATATGTGTGTATGTATGTATGTATGTGTATGTATGTATATATATGTATGTATGTATGTATATATGTGTGTATGTATATGTATGTATGTATGTGTGTGTGTGTGTGTGTGTGTATGTGTGTATATGTGTATATATATGTGTATATGTATGTGTATATGTATGTGTATGTATATGTATGTATATATATATGTATGTGTATGTGTGTATGTATGTATGTGTATATATATATGTGTGTGTATGTATGTATGTGTATATATATGTGTGTGTGTGTATATGTTACTTTCAGGCACATTGGTGCACTTTAAATCTTTTCTGTTAGATTAAAAATGTTAATGAAGTTTTCCTTTCTTGTCGGTTGAACTATATTTCTTTTTTTTGTTTTTAATTAATGTTTTTGTTAATAAAGATACAATGTTAATGCAGATGTGTACTAATAACAATTTTATCAACAGATAATACTATTTATAGTCACTCGCGGGGTGGTGGGGCGTGTGAAATGTTTTTTCTTTCTAGAGGGGCGCCACAGAAAATAATTGAGAAGCACTGATGTAACCCCAGATGATAACACTACGTCTGGAGGCCGGCACAGTTTCCACTCCGCATGATGGGTGCTGTGCTTCATTTGTGTTTCCTCTTATACCGACATGCCAATAGCTCTGGAACAGGGTAAATCTGGACTCAGCAGATCACTTGGCCCGTTACTTCAGAAGCTATTCGTAATCCCTTTTTGAAACCCAAACCTTTAATTTTGATTATTCTCACGCACAGTTTCTTTTAACAGCTACACAGCTGGTTAGTCCCAATTTTGTGAGTCTTATACGTGTTATTGTCCTTACGTTGACCATCACGGTTAGCCATTTGTTCTGCTGTCTGTCATTTTAACAATTAATCTTCTCCAAATCATTATTTAATTTTGTATCAGCGTCTATCAAGATTATTTTCCAACCTTAAGAAAATATTCAGCTTTTTTTTGTTTGTTTGTTTGTTTGATTTCTTGACCAAAAAAAAAAATCAAATCATGGATATTCCAGAGAACTATATTTGTTTAATACATGAACAGTTGGTTTAATAAAGCCTACTACAAACAAATTACTTGATTAATTGCATTTTTATTTTCCGGATTATCATCATCAGCTTCATCCGGGGTCGGGTTGTGGGGGCAGTAGGTTCCCCTCCTAAGCCACGTCCTCCCACTCTTCTGGGGGCACACCCAAGGCGTTGCCAGGGCAGCTGAGAGACATAGTGGTTCCAATGTGTTCTGTGTCAACCCTGGGGTCTCTTCCTGGTTGGACATGCCCAAATTTACCACAGATAGACCACCACATGCCTGAGTCACCTCAACTGGCTTCTCTTAATGCGGAGGAGTAGTTGATCTACTCCGAGTTCCTCCCCGGTGATGCACGTTTTCACTCTATCTCTCAGGGAAATCCATGCCACCCTGTGAAGGAAGCTCATTTCGGTCACTTTCAGCTGTGATCTTGTTGTCTTGGACATTACCAAAGCTCCTGACCATAGGTGGTGAGGGTTGGAACATAGATCGACTGGTAAATTGACAGCTTTGGCTTGGAGCACGGCTTCCTGTTCACCACAACGAACCGGTACAAGCTCCACTTTACAGCAGAGGCTGCAGCAATCTGCCAGTTGATTTCCCGCGCCATCCTTCCCTCGATCGTGAACAAGACCCCAAGATACTTAAACTTCTCCATTTAGGGCAGAACCTCACTCCTGAACCGGAGGGGGCATTCCACCTTTTTCCAGCTGGCAACCATGGCCTTGGACTTAGAGATGCCGATTCTCATCCGAGCCACTTTGCGCTCGGCTGCGAATCACTCCAATGAGAGCTGGATTGATGACATCATCATCTGCAAAAAGCAGAGATGAGATCCTTTGGCCATCAAACCAGAACCCCTCAACACCACGGCTGCGCCTCGAAATTCTATAAATAAAAATTATGAACAGAATCGGTGACAAAAGACAGTACAACCCTCATTGAAAATTAATTTATCCTGTTGTTACTAATGCGACTAAGCTCTGGCTCCATTGGTACAGACATTAATACCTGTATCAACAGGTCTGTTTCACTGTACTCCTGGAGCACATCCCACAAGATAGCCCAAGGGACATGGTTGAAAGCCTACTGTAAATCCACAAAGCACATGTGGACAGATTGGGCAAACTCCCATGTCTCCTCCAAGGTCCAGTAGAGTGTAATTGGAACACATCCTTTGGTTCCCCTTTTCAAAAAGGGGAACTACCACCCCAGTTTGCCAATCCAGAGGTACAGTCCCCGATGATTACTCAATGTTGGAGAGACCTGTCAACCCAGAGAGTCCTACAACAGCCAGTGCCCTGAGATATTCAGGGCAGATCTTGTTCACCCCCGACACTTTTTGACTACCGTGCAACCTTAACCCCAGCAATGTGAGGACCCCCATCGAAGCCTGCGGGGTCTTCCTCCTTCACAGAGGGTATGTTAATGGGATTGAGGAGGTCCTTGAAGTATTCCAGGCATAGGCCAATTTTTTTTAGCTGTATGGCCAGCCATCACAATTGTCCACCACTGGGTTTGGTGGTAACTGCCACAACATGCATCGATGACCTTCCAGCCATAGCTGTGGGCTGCCACCTCAATAATGTAGGAACAAAAGATGGCCCATTTGGATTTAATGTTCCCTCCCGCCTTCAGAATGAGACTGTAGCATAGCCGGAGGTGGGAGGTGCCTTTCTGACAGAAGACTCTGCCAAATATTCCCAGGAGACCCTAACTGCACGCTTGGACCTGCCAGGTCTGGAGGGCAGCCTCCCCCGTCATCGGATCCAGGTCACCACCAGGTGGTAATCAGTTGACAGCTCAGCTCCGCTCTTCACCCGAGTGTCCAGAACATGTGGCCGCGAGTCCGGTGACATGACTACAAAGTCCATCATCAACCTGCAGTCTAAAGACATTCTGATGTTCGAACATGGTGTTTGTGATGGACAAATGGTGACGGGTACAGAAGTCTAACAACGAAACACCATTGGGGCTCAGATTGGAGAAGCTGTACCTACCAGTCACACTCGTCCAGATCATTTCAAACAATAAAAAGAAAATATTACACAGAGTATGACAAAAGATACTGGTGGTTATTACTCAGCTGTGTCTCAGGTTTGGAGTAAGTGTAAAATATTGGAGAGGTGATAAAATATTAACATACAGGAAGACTAATGAAGATATGAAAACATTTATTGATATTTGAGTCCTAAAAATAGTACATTTGCAACAACAAAAAAGCCAAGCTTTGTGGAGACTTTATTTTTTCCCCCCGAGTGGTTATAGACTTCCAGGTTTCTGAAAAGCATTCCATAGCTTTTAATCTAATTTCAGTAATTACAGCAATCACTTTGGTTGTTTTATTTGCGTGACACAGACCAATATTTTGACTGTTATAAAACACAGTTAGACAGCTATTCCATAAATGAGAAGCTACTCACTACATCAGTCAAATATCACAGTCCCTGCTGAAAAACGCATTAACCACTGCTGTAAATGTAAAATCTTTGGCTCATGCCGATTTGCTCCTTTATGTTCCGGTGCCTCTGCTGTTAAGCGGTGCCTGTACCGGTCCGTCGTGGTGAAGAAGGTGAATTTACCAGTCGATCTACGTTCCAACCCTCACCTATGGTCACGAGCTTTGGGTAATGACCGAAAGAACAAGATCATGGATACAAGCGGCTGAAATGAGCTTCCTTCGCCAGGTGGTGGGGTTCTCCCTTAGAGATATGGTGAGAAGCTCCGCCATCCGGGGAGAGCTCGGAGTAGATCCGCTGCTCCTCCGCATTGAGAGGGGCCAGTTGAGGTGGCTCGGGCATCTAGTCAGAATGCCCCCCGGACGCCTCCCTGGTGTGGTGTTTCAGGCATGTCCAACCGGGAAGAGACCCCGGGGTCGACCTAGAACACGCTGGAGGGACTATGTCTCTCGGCTTGTCTGGGACCGCCTCGGTGTCCCCCCGGGAGAGTTGGAGGAAGTGGCTCGGGAGAGGGACGTCTGGACCTCTTTGCTGAGGTTGCTGCCCCCGTGACCCGACCCTGGACTAAGCGGAAGATGATGATGTACCGGTGCCAATTGGTGCCCATCTCAGTCGACTCTGGGTGAGGGCAGAGTACAGCCTGGACTGCTCGCCAGGCCATCGCAGAGCAGAAATGTGCTATGCAGCTACTCTTTACGAAAGTCAGTAATGGTTCTTTTACATGAACCTCCAGACACTGAGAGACACGGCCAGCCTTTGATAACCCAGTTAGTGCACTGGGGGATGTTATCCATGTATATGTGCTGAACTCCCCGGGCACGCTCTGTGCTCACATCAAGTATAAGTCAGAACTTCTCAAAACTAAGTCAGAGCACTGGTGGCGAGAAATTTAAAATTAGCAAATATTTATTAACTGCAGTCATAGTTCCAATAAACATTTACGCAACTGGGTCTCAGGATGATTGACTGTGGGATTTTAACTTTAAGCTGTGGACAGTATTTTATGTGACATTGACCCCTAAAACTAACTTTTTTAGAAAGCAAAAGAACTAATAAAAATGTAAAAGTAAAAACCGCAGAAATGTAAATGTATATAAACTGCTAACTGTGTTCATTTGTTATTTGTAATAAAAAGGTTTTCCTAGAGTTGTGAAATTAAAAAAAAAAAAGGATTAAAGAAACTGTGTTGATATTGACGAGGCTACAGCAGAGGCGGGCAAGCTTGTGTGCAATGGCTGGCCTGCCAGTTAACACTTACTCCTTTAAGTGGAACAACAGGCCACACTCAGTGATGACTTGGGAAAAAGTCACCAGAACATCGTCGCCGGCAGAGCACACCCTCACTGAGTCTCCGGGTCAAAACAAGCGACTTACGAGGAACTGCGTCACAAGTATTATTTCATGCAGCTGAAGTATGGAGAGCAGCCTGTGGTTTTGCTGGTCGTGACCATCCCACTACAAAGAATGTGACCCACCAGTGATGAAATAGATGGAGTCATTACCTTTGTTGAATGAAGGCAGTTTACGATGAAGAGGGATGTTTTCCTGGCAAATTTAGAGAACAAAAGGTTTTACTATAATGTTTCGCTTTTTAGAAAGCATCGGTTGCCGCATGCTCCAAGCAGAAGGCAATGCAGATGTTCTTATTATGAAGATGTCAATCAAGGCCTCTGCCGAGAGCCCCATGGTGTTCGGATGAGACGTCACCAATCTTGTTCTTCTGTGCCATTACACGAGACAGGACAGATGCAACCTTTTTTTTTTTTTTTTCATCCAGAGCCGAAGTCCAACTCCTCCCAGGCAAAAGTAAGAAACATGAGAAAAGTCCAGACAGACCTTAGAGATGTAATGTGCAAAAATGTGTCAATCACTCTTGAGGGCAGAAACCTATTTGATGCAATTGACTGTTCTGCAGATTTTGTGGTGAAAGCAGAAGAAAACATCATCGCATTGTTTAGAGGAAAGCGAGGGAAGTCTTCTGACAATTTACTTCACCCAAAATAAGTTTGCACAAGAGGTTGTCAGGTTGAATCTCGGGATCCGCCTTCAACATCAGAAACTGATCAATACCACAGAATGTGGGTCTTCAGATGAAACAGTGGCAGGATTGAGATGAGAACATGCTAATAGAGGACTGGGATTGGCAAGTACCTGGAAGCCGGATTGTACCAGTTACCACTGACCTCTGAGCAAGATGCACCTGCCACATGGTCTTCACTGTCGAATAGCATGTGGTCCATGTAGAGCGACTTCACGCATAAAGAATAGTCTGGACACCATTGATAATGATGATGACTAAACTGACTGGTGACTGAACATTAACGAGCTCTGCATGTTTCTCATTTTATCTTTCTGTTTACAGTTATGTCAGAAATGTCCTGCTCAGCTTTGAGTTTAATGTGGTAATGATGGAGCGCGAGCGTTATTAACCCGAGTAGCAGGTAATCAGACTGTGATTCGATAGCCTCGAAACAGCAACCTTGTGTAAGAAATTAAACATTCTACACGAACAGCAGACACTCGGTGAATTTCTTGGTAGGAAACATTTAACAGTAACATTTATATTAATGTTTTTATGCAATACATGTAGTTTTAATGCATTCGAGACAAGAATTCACTTCCAGTTTGAGCCTCGTAGCGTAAAGCTTCTCAGCCAGAGTTAAACTTCAGAATGTTGCCATGCTCATATTTTGTGGGAATTTTAGTATGTTCATCTCGACAGCTATTCCGCACGGTTTGTGAAGAGCAAGCTTTTGCGGGGACCGGTTCCAGGCCCGAGTACTGTACTGTATTAAATGCCGGGACTAGCATATGTCTGCTCTCTGGTCACAAATGTGATGAAAACACATGTAACAAGGGCCTGATGCTGACAGTTCAATGTGATTGCAACACTGACTCATGCTACAGGAACCGAAGCTTTTTAATTACACTGTGTTTAGCAACCTCCGTACATGTGGCCTGGGTTCCACGAGGCTGCTTCTGTGTTTGCATGGGTTTCCTCTGGATATTCCGGTTTTCTCCCAGTTCAGAAACATGCGCATTCAGCTCAATGGCAGCTTCAACTTGGCATCCGGTGATATGGCGTAGTGGTTAGCGGGTCTGTTTCACAGCAAGAAGGTTGTGAGTTCAAGTCCCAGACTGGAGTGTTTCTCTGTGGAGTTTGTATGTTTTTCCTGTTCTTATGTGGGTTTTTTCAGGCCTTCGGGTTTTTTTTTTTTTTTATCTACAGTCCAAAGCTGTGCACAGTAGGTTAATGTTCTGGTTGAAAATTGTCCGTAGGTGAGTGTAAATGTGGTTCTGTGTATGTTCTGCGATGGTCTGGTGAGCTATTCAGGGTGCATTCCGCCCTTGTCCAGAGTCGGCTGAGACAAACTCCGACCTCCCTCGACCCTAAAAGGATTAAACATTTTGGCAAATGATTCAATGAGTGGGGGCCAGATATGTGATTGATTGTGTGTTGATTTGAAATGGAATCTTCATGTTGAACCGCTGTAAGAATGTGATTGGTTTGTTTCAATTAAAAAAAATGTCTGACACATTTCCAGAAAAGGTAAATGAACCCTGATGAGTGTTGTACCGGTGGTTGTGCTGTGCTTCCTGTATGGCAGTGGTGGCTTAGTGGTTACTGAGCTAGAGGTCAGCAGTTCAGTCCCCACCATCACCACCGTTGGGCTCTTGAGCACGGCCCTTGGCCCTCGTTTGCTCAGTTATATTTAAACAATGATGATTGTAAGTCGCTTTGGATATGAGTAGCTGCCACATACTGTAAATGTAAATCTTTCAACTGGTCCACTGCTGGGTCACAACAAAAAATAGAAAATCTGGGAATTCTATTTGTTTTCCAACTGGTCAGTGGAAAGGGATACGAAAGGTTATTTCGATGAAAGGTGCACATAGAAGTCTAAATGAACAATTTGATGGACATTGCTAAATAGTGTGAAAGTGCTATATCACTTTAAACTAAAACCATCAGGAGGAATTTCTGTTATTGCATCATCATAAATAGCTTCTTAAAGCATCACTACTGTTATCGAGATAATAGTCTCATCACCAATCTCTGCTGGTCAGTGGTTATATTTCTGAGGTACAAAGAGACATTTACATTCATGACATTTGATAACCAGAGTGACTGACCGTTTATCGTCTCTACACACACGCACGCGCGCGTTAAGGCTAACAGTTAAGGCTTAAGGGTCTTGCTAAAACAGTGCACTCTAACCTTCAGACCAGTAAACCAGAACCTAAACCATTGTGCATGCACTGCCCAAAGCAAACGTGATATGTATAGTATACTGTAAGCCTATACTGACCCATCAGGTGCGTTGTTTCCTTCAATCAGAGACGAGCACACAATACTAACAACAGCCGAGAGAAAGCAATTATACTGGGCTGGATAGAAGGGAAGCAGAGATGCAGAAATGGCTCAAGAGTAGAAAAAAATAAGAATTTCTATTTGGCAATTCCATTCTCCTGCAGATTATTGAACAAGTCGACCTGATTTACTGACAGCATACTGCCATCCAGTGGCACAAGACTGCAACACCAAAACATGGTATGAGGTCATCAGAGATAGCCATAGTGCATATTTTACATTAGAAAAACTACTTCGTTTGCTTTGTCATCTCTTTTTGTATGCAATGACTGTCAAATCTATGTCCCGGAGCCCAGGAAAAAAAACAGATGCTATTTACTGTATAATATTTCGAAATACATGAAGTGGATATTGAATCATACAGTCAATTCAATATTATACAGCCAACTAGTTTATTCTGCACAGTTTTGGATTGTGGGAATAAAAAGAGCACCCAGAGGAAACCTGCACAAGCAGAAGAAACTCCACAAGAAACGCCCTCACCAAGCCCGGGTCGCAAACCCATGACGTTCTGGCTGTGAGGCAGACATGCTTACCCCATGGCACCAATGACGCTCTATATGCGTACAGTAAAGTTCTAGTCATAATAGCTCTGAAAATCATGCAAATAATTCAGCATCACAGGATTAACTGGAAACTTCCATAACTATCAGATGCTGCTGCAACACCTGAGGGTTGAGAGAATCTGTGAAAAGGGAGCAGAGACATTTTCAATGAGCTTTACTCTGTTTTGCATGGCGTGTTACATTAAAAAAAAAAAAAAAAAAACACTAAAAACTACCTGCAAATTCTCACAGCATGCTTCATAATGGAGTATCTGAAATCTCCCTGCATGTGAACATGAAACAGGGCGTGTGTGTGCAGGTTTCTATTCACTCGGCTTTCATAAATATTGGAACAGCGTCACAATTTTTTTTTTTTTTTTCTTGCGAACTACTGCAATATTTTTGAAATTAAGCAACCTGGATGAAAGCTTGTTTGAAGTGTGCTCCTTCTGTTTTTATTTAAAAGCTTAACAAAAGTATTGCAATAACATTTTAGGAAACGCAATCCTTTCTCCATCACTTTATCGCATGTCTATCGATTTCGGAGTTTCTCCTCTTGAGATGCTTTGCTAGACCTGCTCAGTTGCCCCTCGTTTGTTGTTCTTTCCACCGGTGGCTTTGCCTTAAGTGAGTAGAAATCATGCTCAGTTAAATTGACTCACTTGGATCCTAAAAGCTTTCGTATCTCAAGCTTTTGGATTGGCTTCACTATGGAAGTCTAAACTTCACTCACACCTCAACCGCTTCATTGCACATCCATTGTGATGGTGCACAAAAACAAATTTACAAAAATGGGACACTTTTCCAGATACTGAGCAGTCCATGGATAGGTCTGTGTTATTTCACCTCTTGGTTCTAAACAAATACTCTACTACAAAATTATGAACCCAGATGTGCAGTGAAATTTGCTTCAGTCCTGTCGAACAGGGTTCAAACAACATGTGTTTGGCTGAAGTGATGTAAAGGAAATAGAAATAAAGACAGTGCCTTATGGTGGTAATGCTTTCTCCTACTGGAAAAGGCACAAGCAAGGTGGGCAGGATACTACGCATGGAAGACACTCACATCCCTAAGGCTCTTCTCTCTGGTGAGCTGGCAGCAGGAAAACATCAAGCAAGTAGACCAAAACTCCGCTTCAAAGCCACACTCAAGAGCCTGCAAATCCCACTGAGACCCGGGAAACCCTCAGCCTGGTGCAGTCGAACAACTGAAGATGCAAAGGCAGCTGAACAAAGGCACAAAGTGGCTGATGAGCAAAAGAGAGCAGCACCACTCCAAAAAATACATGAGGTCATGATCATCAACAAAAACGATGGAAAAACATGTTATCAATTCAAAATTGCATCATGTGTCCCTAAAAGGAAAAAATGTGTATAAGTATGTGATTACTGAAACAGATCATATATACAGGGGGTGGACAAAATAATGGAAACACCTAACATTTTGGCATCATAATCTTTGAACATAATTTCAACAATCAAAAGGTGGCATATGTATTGATTCATGCAACTTGTGAATTGTTTCCAAAGGAATTTGAAGCCATTCTTCAGTTCGAATCCCCTCCAGCTCTTTTAGAGACGATGGCGGACTTGTGCTTTGCTGAGGACGTTTGTCCCTCTCTTTCAAAGCCACTCATTACTTTTGAGACGGTAGCTCTTGAAACACCGAACATTTGGGCAGTTTCTGTTACACTAGCACCGACCATACCAGAACCAACTATTTGGCTTCTTTTAAAATCAGAGCTCTGCCATTATGGGGTATGATTCATGTTTTCAATATCTGTTTAATGCTTTCAATATCTGAAAAGGAAAAAAAAAAAAACATTTATTTTACATCAATATATCAAATAACATATGCCAAGTTTTGATTGTTTAAATTATGTTCAAAGATTATGATGCCAAAATGTTAGGTGTTTCCATTATTTTGTCCACCCCATGTATTTTGCTGAGTGAAAGGTACTGAGGAGCTGGAGCCAACCTCACCTAACTTTGGGGGGGGGGGGGGGGCTACACCCTGGGCAGCAAAGCCAACAGGGTCACACATTACCATAATCCTCCTCGGCAGCTGTAGGGTCGGCTAAAGGTTAAGACTTTCGGTTTTAGTGTTAACTTTATAATTTGGTTTTAGGCTCAGATTGAGCTGATCCTCTGCTATCAATTAACACTAAAGTTATGTTCGGTGCGTTTATACCAGAGAAAAATCCGGAGGGAGCGCATGCAGATAATTAGAGAACATGCCACCTACACACAGAAATGCTCTGCGTTTACCGTCAAGATATAAATCAGAACCTGCCTGCTGTGAGGTGCACATTCGAACCAATAAGCTGCCTTATTATTATTATTGTTATTATTATTGTTATTATTATGATTATTGTTGTTATTATTATTATTTTCGACTAATAGTAATAATAATGAGGAGGATGAGACCATCACAGTTGCATTACTTGATTTATTATTGTTGCAATTTCATTCACTCATTCATTTTCTTAACTGCTTAATCCTAATTGGGGTCACAGGGGGGCTGTCGCCCATCTCAGCTGAATCTGGGTTAGGGCAAAGTACACCCTGGACAGCTCACCAGGCCATCACAGTTGTTGCAATTTCAATAATACTAAAATATAATATTAGTAAACCAAGTAGTATAGGTATAACATTTCCACACTGTATTAGGTGCTTCATTAATTTTAAATCTTATTTGTTTACACAAACCGGACTCTGTTTAAATTTTAACACTCTTTGTACATAAGATATTTGTTGGTCGCTCCTTTGGATATAGCGTGTGATTTTGTACTGCGTCCTCCCTCAGTGGCATATGTTCTCTGGCTCTATGAGAAACAAAAAGGACCCTTGGGAAGCCATTCAGGGCCAGTGGCTCTAGCAGATGCTCAGTTGCATTCTGGGCCATCCTGAGGGTCTGGGGGGCCAGTAGTTGTGATTGTGTAGTCTCATCATTTGTGCACATACAGGAACAGCTGATGCCTCTCCCAAGCCCCTTTACACCTAATTAGCCTCATTAACAGGCTCACCTGAACTCAGCAGGCAGAACCGCCAGCTGGGAGAACAGGCAGGTAAAAAAAAATACTGCACACATTGACCCCCACACACACACACACACACACACACACACCTATCATTACACCAGCTGCCCACTAACGATCTCTCATATGACCAAACGTACACAGTAGATGCAGACTCAGCCTCGCGCGAAACCGACTGTTCCCTGTAAGCGATACTGTACATTAAACTGAGAGCTACTCTCGAAAATCTCTTTATTACTCACTACAATAGAACAATGCAGCCATGAGGCGGGGGGGGGGGGGGGGGGCACTAACCAGTGTCTCTCCCCCTTATGCCGGTCCCAAGCCCGGATAAATGCAGAGGGTTGCGACAGGAAGGGCATCCGGCGTAAAACTTCTGCCACATTTAAAAATGCAAATGATCAAAACAGAATTCATACCGGCTCGGTCGAGGCCCGGGTTAACAACGATCGCCATCAGTGCTGTCAACCAACAGGGTGCTGATGGAAATTGGACTACTGTTGGTCGAAGAAGGAGAGGCGGGAGGCGTGTCCGTAGGCAGAGAGAGAAGAGGAAATGCGTGAGCCTAGGACTGAGAGTAGGGAATTTGAATGTTGGAACTATGCAAGGAAAAGATAGGGAGCTGGCTGACATGATGCAGAGGAGGAAGGTGGACATACTGTGAGTTCAGGAGACAAGGTGGAAAGGTAGCAAGGCTAGAAGCTTAGGAGCAGGGTTTAAGCTGTTTTATAATGGTGTGGATGGGAAGAGAAATGGAGTCGGAGTCATCTTGAAGGAGGGGTTTGTCAGGAATGTTCTAGAAGTGAAAAGAGTGTCAGACAGAGTGATGAGTCTCAAGTTAGAAATTGAAGGCGTGATGGTCAATGTTGTTAGTGCTTATGCCCCACAGGCAGGATGTGAGCTAGAAGAGAAGGAGAGATTCTGGAGTGAGTTAGATGAAGTGATGCAGAGTACCCCAGAGGTGAAAGAGTGGTCATTGGAGCAGACTTCAATGGACATGTTGGTGCAGGCAACAGAGGGGACAAGGAAGTGATGGGCAGGTTTGGTATCCAGGACAGGAGCATGAAGGACAGATGTTGATCGATTTTGCAAAAAGGATGGAAATGGCTGTGGTGAATACTTTATTCAAGAAGAAACAGAAGCATAGGGTGACTTATGAAAGCGGAGGTAAGAGCACACAGGTAGACTACATCTTGTGTAGGCGATGTAATTTGAAGGAAGTCAGTGACTGCAAAGTAGTAGTGGGTGAAAGTGTTGCCAAACAGCATAGGATGGTGGTGTGCAGGATGACACTGATGGTGAGGAAGGTGAAAAAGGCAAAGGCAGAACAGAAGACAAAGTGGTGGAAGCTGAAAAAGGAAGAGTGTCGTGTTTTCTTCAAGGAGGAGTTGAAACAGGCTTTGGTTGACCAGGAAGTGCTTCCAGATGACTGGACAACCACAGCCAATGTGATCAGGGAGACCGGTAGGAGAGTACTTGGTGTGTCCTCTGGAAGGAAAGTAGATAAGGAAACTTGGTAGTGGAATGAGGAAGTGCAGGAGTGTGTACAAAAGAAGAGGTTAGCCAAGAAGCAGTGGGACATTGAGAGGACCGAAGAGAGTAAACAGGAGTACAGGGAGACAGTGTAAGGCGAAGGTAGCAGTGTCAAAGGCCAAACAGAGGGCGTATGATGACTTGTATGATAGGTTGAACAGTAAGGAGGGAGAAAATGATCTATACAGGTTAGCACAGCAGAGAAATAGAGATGGGAAAGACGTGCAGCAAGTTAGAGTGATGAAGGACAGAGAGGGAAATGTATTGACTGATGACAGAAGTGTGCTGGGAAGATGGAAAGAGTACTTTGAAGAGCTGATGAATGAGGAAAATGAGAGACAGAAAAAGAGTAGAAGGGTGACCGTTGAGGAGCAGGAAGTAGCAAAGATTAGTAAGGGAGAAGTGAGGAGGGCATTGAAGAGGATGAAGAGTGGAAAGGCAGTTGGCCCTGATGACATACCAGTTGAGGTATGGAAGTGTCTAGGGAGGTAGCAGTAGATTTTCTGACAAGAATATTCAACAAGGTCTTAGAAAGTGAGCAGATACCAGAGGAATGGAGGAGAAGTGTGCTTGTGCCCATTTTTAAGAACAAGGGAGATGTACAGAGTTGTGGCAACTACAGAGGGATAAAGTTGATGAGCCATACAATGAAGCTATGGGAAAGAATAGTGGAAGCAAGACTAAGGGCAGAGGTCAGCATTTGTGAACAACAGTTTGGTTTCATGCCAAGAAAGAGCACCACAGATGCAGTGTTTGCTTTGAGGATGTTAATAAAGAAGTACAGAGAAGGTCAGAAGGAGCTGCATTGTGCCTTTGTGGATCTGGAGAAAGCATATGACAGGGTGCAGAGAAGAACTGTGGTATTGCATGAGGAAGTCTGGAGTGACAGAGAAGTATGTTAGAGTGGTGCAGGACATGTATGAGAGATGTAAGACAGTGGTGAGGTGTGCTGTCGGTGTGACATAAGAGTTCAAGGTGGAGGTGGGACTGCATCAAGGGTCAGCTCTCAGCCCCTTCTTGTTTGCTATGGTGATGGACAGGCTAACAGACGAGGTTAGACAAGAATCTCCATGGACTATGATGTTTGCAGATGACATCGTGGTCTGGAGTGAGAGCAGAGAACAAGTGGAGGAAAATCTAGAGAGGTGGAGGTATGCCCTGGGAAGGAGGGGATTGAAGGTTAGTCTTAGTAAGACGGAATACATGTGTGTGAAAGACAAGGACCCAAGAGGAACTTTGAGGTTACAGGGGGCAGAGATAAAGAAGGCGGAGGATTTTAAGTACTTAGGCTCAACAATCCAGAGCAATGGAGAGTGTGGAAAAGAGGTGAAGAAGCGCGTGCAGGCAGGTTGGAATGGATGGAGAAAAGTGTCCGGTGTGATGTGTGATAGGAGAGTATCGGCAAGAATGAAGGGAAAAGTGTACAGGACGGTGATGAGGCCAGCAATGTTGTATGGTTTAGAGACAGTGGCCCTGGGGAAAAGACAGGAGTCAGAGTTGGAGGTAGCAGAGATGAAAATGTTGAGGTTCTCTTTGGGAGTAACGAGGATGGATAGGATCAGAACTGAGTACATCAGAGGGACAGCCCATGTTGGATGTTTTGGAGACAAAGTCAGAGAGGCGAGATTGAGATGGTTTGGACATGTACAGAGGAGGGATAGTGAGTATATTGGTCGTAGGATGCTGAGGTTGGAACTACCAGGCAAAAGGCCCAGAGGAAGACCAAAGAGAAGATTTATGGATATGGTGAAAGCCGACATGAAGGTCGTTGGAGTAAGAGTAGAAGATGCAGAGGATAGGGAGAGATGGAGACAGATCATTTGCTGTGGCGACCCCTGAAGGGAACAGCCGAAAGGAAAAGAAGAAGAAAACTCACTACGATAGAACAATCTGCACATCGCGACTGAAATATATTAACAATATAAATTACATGTGGGAAAAATGCAGACACTAATCAGGACACTCTAACATGTGTATGTTGGGTCCAACTGCTTATTTTTTTAAACTATAAACATGTTTACATCCCAATTCCCTCAAAACACCTTGTGTCAGTCATTCCATATGACCCCACATTCTGTACAGACGCCCCCCGACTTACGTTCATCCGTTTTTTCGATTTTTCAATTTGTTTTTTTTTCTTTTTTCAAAAAAAAAGTCAAATTTTGAGTTTAGATGTACCTACGTAGTATGCTGACGTAATGACACGGCATCCATTGTTTACAAACGACAGACTGAACGTGCCCCTCCTTTCCAGTTCAGTTATATATACTAGTCCTTCTCAAAAAATTAGCATATTGTGATAAAGTTAATTATTTTCTGTAATGTACTGATAAAAATTAAACTTTCATATATTTTAGATTCATTGCACCCCAACTGAAATATTTCAGGTCTTTTATTGTTTTAATACTGATGATGATTTTGGCATACAGCTCATGAAAATCCAAAATTCCTATCTCAAAAAATGAGCATATGATGTTCAGGTAGTGTAAACGAGCTATTAACCTAATCATCTGAATCAACCAATTAACTCTAAACACCTGCAAAAGATTCCTGAGGCTTTTAAAAACTCCCAGCCTGGTTCATTACTCAAAACCGCAATCATGGGTAAGACTGCCGACCTGACTGCTGTCCAGAAGGCCATCATTGACACCCTCAAGCAAGAGGGTAAGACACAGAAAGAAATCTCTGAGCGAATAGGCTGTTCCCAGAGTGCTCTATCAAGCCACCTCAGTGGGACGTCTGTGGGAAGGAAAAAGTGTGGCAGAAAACACTGCACAACCAGAAGAGGTGACCGGACCCTGAGGAAGATTGTGGAGAAGGGCCAATTCCAGACCTTGGGGGACCTGTGGAAGCAGTGGACTGAGTCTGGAGTAGAAACATCCAGAGTCCCCGTGCACAGGCGTGTGCAGGAAATGGGCTACAGGTGCCGCATTTTCGAGGTCAAGTCACTTTTGAAGCAGAAACAGCGGCAGAAGCGGCTGACCTGGGCTACAGAGAAGCAGCACTGGACTGTTGCTCAGTGGTCCAAAGTACTTTTTTCGGATGAAAGCAAATTTTGCATGTCATTCGGAAATCAAGGTGCCAGAGTCTGGAGGAAGACTGGGGACAAGGAAATGCCTGAAGTCCAGTGTGACGTATCCACAGTCAGTGATGGTCTGGGGTGCCATGTCAGCTGCTGGTGTTGGTCCACTGTGTTTTATCAAGGGCGGGGTCAATGCAGCTAGCTATCAGGAGATTTTGGAGCACTTCTTGCTTCCATCTGCTGAAAAGCTTTATGGAGATGAAGATGTTCATTTTTCAGCACGACCTGGCACCTGCTCACAGTGCCAAAACCACTGCTAAATGGTTTACTGACCATGCTATTACTGTGCTCAATTGGCCTGCCAACTCTCCTGACCTGAAGCCCATAGAGAATCTGTGGGATATTGTGAAGAGAAAGTTGAGAGACACCAGACCCAACACTGTGGATGAGCTTAAGGCCGCTATCGAAGCATCCTGGGCCTCCGTAACACCTCAGCAGTGCCACAGGCTGATTGGCTCCATGCCAGTTATTTCTGCAAAAGACTTCCCGACCAAGTATTGCGTGCATAACTGAACATAATTATTTGAAGGTTGACTTTTTTGTATTTAAAACACTTTTTTTTATTGGTCGGATGAAATATGCTAATTTTTTGAGATAGGGATTTTTGGTTTTTCTTTACTTTTTTTGCCAAAATTATCAATATTAAAACAATAAGAGGCTTGAACTACTTCAGTTGTGTGTAATGAATATTAAAAAAATATATGAAAGTGTAATGTTTATCAGTACATTACAGAAAATAATGAACTTTATCACAATATGCTAATTTTTTTAGAAGGACTTGTGTATATGTATTCCCAGAAACTTCTCTCTTGATGATGTCTGTAAGTTTGAATTAAACACAGTCTCACTCCTCCTCCGGTCAGCTCCGGTGTCTCCAGTGTTTCTCTGGCCGTTCATACAGGCGGCTGGGTGTGTGTTTCCATGGACACGCCTCAATGCGCCTCCCACAATGTTAGGAAAAGCTTCTTCAGCCTCCTGCCTCTCCTGAACCTGAATACTCCCATACAGGCCCAGTTTCACACCCAGACACAAATGCATTGTAAAGGTAGCTGGGTGCGTTTCCATTATGAGAACTGTTATTATCCTTACTGCTGTGGGGCGTGCCAGGGCAGGCTCATCATCATTAAATTACTGTGATTACTACAGCAAGAGGACCAGTTTAACAACAAGCAAACACACACACTCTCTCTCTCATACACACACACACACACACACACACACACACACACACCCCGATTACACAGATTATGTGTCTCGGCTGGTGTGGGAAGGCCTCAGGGTCCCTTGAGACGAGCTGGAGGAAGTGGCAGGGGAGAGGGATGTTTGGACCTCATTGCTAAGGCTTCTGCCCCCCACAACCTGACCTGGGCCAAGTGGAGGAAGAAAAAGTAATAATAATTGTGAATTGTTAATTTTATTTCTAACACTTTTCATTAATTATAAATCGCAGCGTGTTAATGAATTAATGAATGAATTCACTATAATAAGAAGAATTCACCAAAAAAGTGAGAATAAGTTCAATAAGAATAAGTTCAACTATTTTGACATTTTTACTTCATTCACTCATTTTCTGAGCCACTTAATTCTAATTAGGGTTGAGGGGAGGCTGGCGCCCATCCCAGCCGACTCCTGGCGAGGGCAGAGTACACCCTGGATGGCTCACCAGGCCATCACAGGCAGAAACACGCTGACGGCTATGCAGCTCCTCTTGGGTGTATAATTTAGAAATCAATACTTCCTTTTATCCGTTTTTTAAATTAATTTTAAAGTAAATATGTTTACCAGCTGAAGCTTAAAAGTGTCTGAACCATAAGATACATGGATCATAAAAATAACTCATAATTGCAAAGACCTCACATACAATGATCAAAGCAGGGGAGCATCTTGCAGTTTGAAATAAGTTAGCCTGCACTACATTAAAAAGAAACCTGAATGTATTCCTGGTGGAGACCAGAGGGAGCCTGGTCCCCGAGGGGCTTCCATTCCGCCGTAACAAAAAGCCTGAATATGCATTAATCAATTCCATTGAAATGAAAAGTCTCGTACCAGCCATTTGTTCTGATTTTTTAAAGAAAATATGGATTTAAATGGGTGAGTAAACCATTATGTGTTGTAAATAGCTTTGAGACATTCTTCCCCCTGCTCTCGGTCTCTCACTTTGCTGAGAAAACCTGCCGAGGTTTCAATATGCATGAACCTCTTTTCATATTGTCACTCATATTCTTTGTTTGCCCCTGCAGGTGGCATCACAAGGGTAGTTCTCTGGCCGGAAATGTGAAAGGTCTCACAAAGCCTGGCACTGCGCACTGCTGCGGACACATATATTACTGCTGCAAGGAAAAATGACTTTAACTACAGAGATATAAATAAAATAACTCGAAACGTATATGATTAACACTTATGATTTTGTTATCAGTAGATTCATTCTCTGTACCTATATACTTATACGCACAAATACACACACATGCACACGCACTCACACGCACACATGAACGCACAAACACAGGAACACACACGAACACATGAACCTGCACACACGAGCACATACACACACATGAGCACATACGCACACACACATATGAACACACACACACACGAACACATGAACCTGTACACACGAGCACACACACACACACACACACATGAGCGCGCACACACATACAGTGTACACCTCGTCTAGAATTAGTTTTGGAAAGAATTGGTTACAAATATACAGGAACTGGTCAGTGACTGTCCAATTCTGCATCACAGGTTTTATTAACAATCTCTCTCTCTCTCTCTCTCTCTCTCTCTCTCTCTCTCTCTCTCTTTCTCTCTCTGATGCCCCCCCCTCCCCCCCTCATTAATGAAGCTGTTTCCTCCACCAGTCGTGCTGATAGTCGGGCCTCTCTCCTCTGCTGGACTGGCTGGCAGCCATTTGGCTTTGCTCTGTCAGCTTCATGTGCCTAATTATCTCTGTTGGTCTTTTGTATCCCTAAGATTTGGTCTGTGTTTCCTTCTAGTCAGGAGGGAAAAAGAATGCAGCTGCTTTGATCCAAACTCCTTCTGATGACACAACCCACTCTTAGTGAAAGGAATGTGTATGAACCCACAATGACCTCGACTTAAGATCTTTAAAAAAAAATGACCTCCTACACCGCATCACCCCAAACTACAACGATACATGACTGTAGCGACCACCTGATTAAAAATCCTGCCATGCATGTACGTATTTTTATATCTTGATTTTCATGTATGTTTTATGTTGCCAACTTTTTCTACCACTTGAGATGCTCTTAACTCTGTAATGGATTTTGGGATCCATATATGCGTGTGTGTGTGTGTGTGTGTGTGTGTGTGTGTGTGTGTGTGTGTGTGTGTGTGTGTGTGAGTGCATGCATGCGTGTGTGTGTGTTTTATACAATATCTTATAATCAGAGGACTTTATTGAACATGGAGGAAATTGTGTGCACACAGTTGCTCCATACAAAGTAAAAATGAGGTAAAGTCTTGCTAAGGAAAAAATACAAATTTTCGATTTTACTTTTTTTTTTCAAAAAAAGTGAAATTTTGAGTTTTGACGTACCTACGTAGCACGCTGAAGTAATGACACAATGACATAATGACGCTGTGTCCATTGTTTACAAACGACAGACTAAACGTGCCCCCTCCTTCTTCCCAGTTCAATTATATATATATCGTTTTATATATATATATATATATATATATATATATATATATATATATATATATACACACACACACCCATATATATATATATATATATATATATATATATATATATCTGTTATATAGCGTGTTACTCTTGTGTTAAGACGTCGTCTCTGTGATCTTTGTGTTTACACTGTTTTGTGGACTCTCGTAACCCGAAGCAAATATGATTGGTCAGAAGCGTAAGCCTACTGGCATGGGTACGAGTCTCACATCAGTCTCACATCAGTGCAGGCTGAGTACTAAACGAGTTCAACGGCGCCCTTGCTCACTTGAAAGACCGGAAGTCCATATAACCCACAACAAGTACACTACTTTTGATTTTGATCGCCTCACATATTGTAAGCGTTGATCGGCTGTTTTAAGCTTCATGTAAAGTGCCTAATAATAAATAATAAATAAGTGACTTATTTGAAATTAATGTTGATAATATTTGATATATTTGATATTATTTTACAATGTTATGTTTATAATAATTGATTTAGGGGTGTTTTATGAGATACAGTTATGGATGTATAGTACAGTATGAGCATCACACGTCATACGTCACTGTAACAACTTGTGTTCACTTTCAACTTGCGTTCGGCTGTCCGGAACCAATTAAAAACGTAAGTCGGGGAGCGTCTATATACACACACTGAATCCAGATATAGAAACCGGGGTCACTGATGTTCTGCATCCTAAAATCCACAACAAGCTCATTGGTCTTTGTCACATTAAGCTGCTGATGATTCTGCTCACACCATTTGACGAAGGAAACCGAAGCCTGGTACGCCGTCTCCTCACCTCCACCGATACATCCAACTACAGCAGAGTCATCAGAAAACTTCTGAAGATGGCAGGTCTTTGTGTAGTAACTGAAGTCTGTTGTATAGAAGACGATCCTCTGTGGTGCTCCGGTGTTGCTGACCACCGTATCCGACAAGCAGTGCTGCAGGAGCACCTACTGTGGTCTTCCGGTCAGGTCGTCCCCAATCCAGGAAACAAGAGAGGCACCACCTGCATCGCTGACAGCTCCTCTCCCAGGAAGATCGGCCTGATGGTGTTGAATGCGTTGGAAAGGTAAAAAAAAAAACAAAAAAAAAAACCCACAACCCTCTCAGTGCTTTCTGGTTGGTCCAGGTGGGTGTAGACAGGGTTAAACTGTATTCCATCCTTTATCTAAGAAAGCTGTTGTGAGTAATGAAGATAATTAAATGACCAAATCTAATACTATTAGAACTGAACCGCTCACCAGGCAGTTGCAGGGCACACACACACACACACACACACACACACACACACACACACACACACACACACACAGACACACACAGACACACACACACACACACAACCATTCCCACTCACTGGTAGGGTCAATTTGCAACAGCCAGTTAGCATTATGTGCATGCCTTTGAACTGTGAGAAGAAACTGGAGTACCCAGAAAAAAGCCATGCAAGCACTGGGACAACATGCAAAATCCACACAGAGGACAGAAGTCAAACCCATAACCACTCTGGGTGGTCAGATCAGATCAGATCAGCACAACGCATCACCAGGACTGAACCTCCAGCCATCCAGGATCTCAACACACAGCGCTGTAGGAGGAAGGCCCTGCGGACCGGCTCTCAGAAAGTCGACAGGCTACTGAACTGCTAAAATACTGCACATTCTGCAGAATGTTGTTCATGGATTTCAAAAACGCTGAAGATTTTTATTTTTAAGTTTCCCTGAGAAATGAAATATAAAGTGTAGCGTAAGGTTTTTATAATCTTTTATCAGAATTTTCGGATTATAAATACCAAGTATGTTACAAATATGAAATGGTAAATAACTTAAAAACAAAATAAAGGAACCATTGAAAATATGCTTCATGTTGTTTGAATGGGTTTCAGACTGCGAACAAAAGACTCGTCCGTTCTTTTCAAGGAAACAGCATTTTACTAACGGCGTGAAAGCTGAAACAAGTTTTAAAAAAGCTTTATCAAAAACAAAACAAAAAAAAAATGATCTGAAGACGATCGGAATGCGTTACTGAAATTGTGGATTATATTATTATATTTTTCTTTTGTTCTGTATTGTTATGGTTTAGATGTAAGATATTAATTAAATATCAAAGCTGATCTGTTGACCTCAGACAGATCCACATACGCATGTGTCATGCCTGAACCTTTGTGAAATCACTCAATCATCATCACTGTCCTCCTCAGTACCGATGCACAGCATCATTTTACCGCAACTGCCGAAATTGGCAGAACTGCATGTTAGAAAAGTGTCTCTAAACATAGCATCATCTGTTTACGCAGTAAAGTCTGACACACTGTGCCAGGATTTCCCATCATATCCCAACATCTTTGTCTCCCGAGTCCCCGTCCCGTCCACCCTCTTCATTTTGCATTATTCTTTTCCAGGTAATGGGCCATTTCCATCTATTAATGTCATCTATATGAGTGAACTGTCTACATTTGTCAGTATATCAGCCCCGGACCACCTGATTTTTTTCGATAATGATGGCCACACAAAGGCGAGAGCAGGGCCTGCTTTTCTCCCTCAGTAAGGAGAGCACTCAAGCCATCATGTCTGACATAGTACTTAAAACCAAAATCTTTATTTTAGCCTGTCAGGAGTATCAGACAACACAGTGTAACAATGCATTTGCAGAGGCATGTGAGAAATCATAGAGAGCGCCCCTTGGTGCACCACACTGAAAAGCAATTGCCACAGCACTCAGTTGATTGTGTTGTGAACATTGTGTCCGTACCTGTACAGGTAGAAATCGTGTGGTGATGTTTCTCATGCCGGTATCGAACCGTGGTAACGGGAATGAATGTCTGAGCACTGATAACTTCTACTCGATCTTCCCTCCACACTGTTACTGGCTTCACGCCATGAAAGAAACATTTTAACCATGTAAACAGAATTCTGTGTGCCATGTATGCAGTGGGTCTCTTCATTTTTTTAGCTGGCAGAATAAGCTGTGAGTGCTGCATTACTGGTTTAAATCAAAAGTGAATGTATTCAGTGTATCTCGCTCCTCGCTGGTGATATTAGGATTCCAACAAAGACATCGTACCTGAAGAGCATAACAACTTCAGAATGATATCAAAATGCAGGGAGGAACGTGATCGTTAGGAAACTTTACTTCAGCAATGACGTCATCAACACGAATTCACATTGAAACTGCATTAGATGAAGTTGATTTTTTTAAAGCTTTGGTTTTATATCACAGACAGTTCACGTGGCCCTGAGGTTGCCTTCTAATGTGTGTTAATGTTCCGAACTAAGCAGAGTATAGAGATCTCCTTTCAACTTTTTCCCTTTCTCAGGAGTCGCCACAGCGAACGATTCGCACGTTTGATTTGGATCAGAGGTTTTTACGTCGGATGCCCTTCCTGTCACAACCCTTTTAGCAAGGGACAGAAACACGCTGACGGCTTTGCAGCTCCTCTTTACGAAAGTCAGCAATGGTTCTTTTACATCAACCTCTCACCATAGACAGTGACAGACATGGCCCGCCTTTGATAACCCAGTTAGCTGCACTCGGGGGGGACACTGACAACCTTGTGGGGACTCGAACCCCCAACCTTAGGATCAGCGATCCAGCACCCTTTACCACCACAGGCCCCATTAAGAGCATAGACTTCTGATATTTTGTTTTTTATTTACATCCACTAATCACATTCATGAGCAAAGCCGTGGAAGCCCAGTACTGGATACTGAACGAATCAAATGAACCCAGAACCCATCATAGGGAATATAGGGACCAGAAGATAGAAGTTTATGGAATCAATGGAATATGATTTTGCTGCAAGAGTGGGAGAATTTCGGCTGCATCATCACTTATTTTAATGCGACTGCTCATAAACTGTGTCAGCATTCCGTTATGTGTATAATTTAGTATTTCATCAATGTGAAATGCTTCTCTCAGTAAACATCCTTAGCTTTTATTGCTGAGTCTTTAAAATACAGAGTTCATGTCAATACCTCCTGTTGACATGATAATGTGACAATTGGTGGCATAATTACAAAAACAAACACTAATCCAGTTAGAAATCTAATCCTCAGTTAAAAGGAGAAAACGCAAAGTTTACTTAATACTACTTTGGCGGTCATGAGTTATTTTTCTATTTAGGAATGAAAACAGTTCGAACTTCATTAAGGTTACAGAAATTCCAGGCATAGAATCTTATCACGCATATATGGCTTAAACACACACAACCATTTACACTTACCGTATTTTCGAGACTATAAGTTTCACTTTTTTCATGCTTTGGCTGAAAGGTACGACATATACTTCAGAGCCACTTATATGTGAAATTATTACATATAATTCTGTTAGTCATAATAATGAACATAATTTCACATGATTGTTATTTTTACACTCACAACCACAAGAGGGCACTCTAGGCTTGGGTACCAGTACCTGTTCATCCTGTACCACTGAAGAAATGTCCCCCAAAAAGAAAATCCTATTCTGCGGATTACAAGCTGCAAGTAGTGAAATATGCAGCAGAACATGGTAATCGAGCAGCAAGAAAGAAAGTTTGAAGAGAATGAGAAACTTGTGAGGGATGGAGAAAAGCAGAGATTACCATTACTGCAATGAAGAAAACAAAAAAAAAGCTAATTGTGGGCTAAAAGCTAGATGGCCACAGCTAGAGGATTGAGCTCGAACATGGGTGCTTGAGCAACGTACCTCAGGGAGGGCATGGCATCCAGTGCAGTTGCGTCTCCACGTACAGGTCGTTGTCAAGGTAAGGTAAGGTAAAGTCCTTTGGGCTTTTTACTCCCGAGCCATAGCAGCTCATCAGGGCGGTGCTTATCCCCGGTTTCCGTAGCGTGAAGCAACTAGGAGTTCAACTCCTCCTGGATGGGACGCTAGTCCGTTGCAGGTTACCTTCCAAGTAGATTTTTACTGGTTCCCATTTATACTGCTGGGTGAACAGAGGCACACTTGTGGTTAAGACCTTGCCCAGGGGTCTTAGCACGGTGGGGGTTCAACTGGGATTTGAACACACAACCTCCTGAACCTCCTGAAAGCTCAATCCATGAGCTCGGCCTATGTCCATATTGACAAAACTGAGGAAAATACGATTGAAGTTTTGCCATCCTGTATCTTCAAACTTCATGGAAAATTCTTAATTTTGATTCATTTATTTATTTTGTGAAATATATCTGTGGAAAATGCTCATAATGCAACTCTCATGAAAATCTATTCATGCTGCAGTTTTGCATACTGTATGCAGAATAAAACTGAAAAACCTATTAAACATGTTTATTAGAATTACATCTCAAGAAAACCTACGACTTCGATATGCTCATATTCGTAAAAATGACTATCACACGATAAGGCTAATCGGTGAATAAACAATGACCATACAGGTGACGATCATCTAGTCATCACCTGCTTCACCATTTAATAACTGATTAGCCTAGACACGGACGCAGTGGCAGTCATCATGGGCAACTTCGACATGAAGCTCAGCGCAGAAAGAGATAAGGCCTCATGGAACCTCAAGAGCAGACCAGCTCATAGACTGGGCAAAGGAAAAGATACTAATCAAACACTTAGTTTGATCCTCACCCAAGATGCAGGTACACATGGACCAGCCCCAGGAACAAAGCCAGAAACCAGACTGACTGTATTATGATCAGTTTGAGGTTCTTGAAGGGTATCAAGACCTCACACACATTTCCAGGAAACAAAGTTACCTCGGACCAATAATCCAGCGAAAATTCAAGCTTGAGCTCAACTGCCTCTGAAAATCTAAACTGAAGCCAAAGTTTGATTGGAAAGTGTTGGAAAACAAAAGGGAAATGTGCCGAAGTATTAGAGGAGCCGCTGTCTGCTCACATCATAAGCATTGAGGAGAATTAGCAACAGGATCACTCAGACCATTAATGTGGCAGAGAGGGAAACATGCCAACTGTGGAAAAGAAAAAGCTGACTGCTCCACCACAGAGCTTACAGATCTGCCTCAGAAAATACAAATTTCAAAACCCAGTGCAATGCAATCTCGTCAACAGGGAGCATAGGAAGAAATGTTTTAAAACCAAGGAACCACTGCTGGAGAAAAACTGCACAGGAGTTGAGAACCACAATTTCAATGCCACAAGGATCACTGCTCGCCACTTTCGACTCTCTCGACACTTTCGACAGGGGTTCTTCAGGGACGTTTCCACCCAGTGGGAAGTGTACACACAGAGACGTTTTGATGATAATCAAGAACTGGAAGAAATTGTCCTTGAGACAAGCAGAATTTGTTCCAGAGATCCTGAAGTCAGCGATCGTCTGGGTGCTCCACACACTGAAAACTGGAATGGCTCCTGGCTCAGTTTGGGTCTACACGGATATGCTTGAAACGTGAAGCTTTCCCAGGTCACACCAGCAAAAATCCTAGACATACACTCAAGTCGATCTTCATTGCCCTCCCCAATCTCTCCAGTATCGTAGATTGCTCTTGTCACCTCACAATCAGTCTCACGTCCCATTTGTTCAAAATTCTTCTGAAAATTGTCTCGCAAAGAATCACAAATCAAAGCTTACCTGAATTGCGGCAAACCCAGTTTGGTTTCATAAAGCACAGAGTTACAAGAAACATCATTTTGGCACACGAATGCCAGCCAAGAGAGCCATCCAACAACAAGATATCTACTTACTGTCCATCAATAATGTAAACAATAAAGTTGCTATAGTGAAGAGACGTCAATAATTATCAAGAAAATCTTTGACTGCAGAAAGTTGAATTTGAGAACAGAGCCCGAAGAGGATGTTCTGGTGAGCACCAGTGGGAAAGGAGGAAATCCAAGATCGAAGGTGTAAGCATATAATGAATTCCACGTCTTATGGGCGTGGCTCGCAACAAGAGAGCGAAAGAGAGAGAGAGAGAGAGGCATCTGTGTTAATAAAAAATGTTTAATAATGGTTTAATTAATAAATGTTAATAAAAAGGTTCAATATGTTAATAAAATGTTTAAATGGTTTAATAAATAATTTTCTTTTACTTTTATCATTTTTAAAGGGTTTATGGTGTTTATCCAGTCTTTGGACGGGAGCCTTGGAACGAATTAGGCGTTTAACACGTAAAATGCAACCCCTACTTACGAAATCCCCGCGTTACGAAAAAGGCTCAGGGACTGATTAATTTCGTAGGTAGAGGGCCGACTGTATAGTAATTTTTCTTAAAGTCTCCACTCATACAACAAACAGCAGTGGTTATCAGACTTTGTGTAGCCACAGACCTCTGAAATTCTAAAGAAAAGTACACGGACCACCTCAGTATTTCACTACCATTTATTTACTGAGATTTCGATTAAGTCCATTCAATTCACGTGACCAGTAAAAACTACTAAAACCCAATAATAAACAATCATTTTGTGGAACAACCATAAACATTTTTTTAAATAAAGAGAAAAAAAAAACCATCAGTTATGGTTGTCAGACCCCATTTTAAGAACAACTTATATTCAGGATACTCTCATGGAAAGTAGAATGCAAAACAATATCAAGGATATTTCAACATGGACCCAACCCCACACACACACACACACACACACACACACACACACACACGTCATTCTCCCTTGAATACAACATGGCGTCTACTGGCCATCCTTGATCTGCTGTGGCATGTTCACCACCCCCTCACCATTATCAATGCCTCCTGTTACATTAGCATTATTAGCATTTTGCAGAAACTTTCGTAAGTCCTTCAGAGCAGGCTTGAACATCTGGATGAGGGCTAAAAGGGTGGCCTGTGTACCTTCCAGAGCTTGTGCTTGTCTTTCCTGGGCACAGGCTTGTGCCTCCTGTGAGCGGCGGATCATCTGCAGCAGATCGTTTTGGTTCTCCAAGTGCTGGGAAATTTCACGTACATGCAGGTTAGTGACACGCTGTTCCTGCAACAACTTGGCAGAGTTCAGTGCAATGCGGCTCTTCAGCTCCTGTGGTTTTACTGAACACTCAGCCTGTGCCGCCAAGACCTCCACAGGCGTCTCAGTCGTAACAGTAACTGGTGCTTCTGTTGTGCAGTACTCCACCATGCCCTCCTCCAAAGTGTGGTACGTGGTCTCAGCTACTGTAATTATCACACACACACACACACACACACACACACACACACACACACACACACACACGTATTAGGCACTATACAAAACGATCTGTTTTCTGAAGAAAATATTCAAGCAAACACTTCAGTCAATTTTTTCTTTTGTATGTCAAAGGGTGCAGCATCAGTAGAAATAATGTAATAATAAATCTAATCTTGGACTGCAGTTATGCAACATGTCTTTTAGCACTTTTCTTCCACAGCCAGCAGTAACAGTTTCAAAGTGACCATACCATTATCGGTAGAAATGTTGCAGTATTTTAACAATAAAAATTTTAAGGTCAATTTTACACCAAAATTGTCAAAATACTAAAATTTATTTTCCATACATTAGTTAAATTAAAAAATAATGTTAAAAAAGTTATTACTCTTTTTCAGTTATTTTCTTATTCAACTGTGTATGTAGTGTTCTAAAAATTTTTTGAAGTTATTATCCACATGATAAATGGGAAGAAAAATACTCAGAAAAATGAAAAGTAAAAAAAAAATAATTACATATATATATATATATATATATATATATATATACACACATACACATTTTTTTTTCCTTGTCAGCTTGGCAGAGTTGCTAAATCCGTTGACTTTTGAAAGTAAAACAAACCACATTTTCCATAATATTAGTGCCATCAACATCATGTCTGAAGTGTTATACAGTTTAAAATAGTCACTATTTCATAGATCAATTACATTTAATCAATTAACAATAAATTTATTTTATGAGCTACTTATAAAAAAAGCAAAGTCTTTACAAACATCTCTCATCATCTCACTTCTGCTGGAGTTTCCACTCTAGCTTTCTCCTGTAATTGTCCATCACCTCTCTTGACGGCCCCCCGCACCACCACCACCACCACCACAGTGAGCTTTGGATCTTTCACACCTCTCTGTTGCCAGCCCTGGATTCCTCCTTCTTGTTCTTGAGAAGCGATTTAATGCCGTCAATCATGGCTTGTTATTTGTGTAACAAAAGACTGTCTGAGCTGGGACAATAATGTCGGTGCAGAAATTAATGTAGTGTGAAATGTACTCAGTAAGCCCATAAATGTCATCATTATGTGGCTTACACAGTGCCGGCCCGTCCATAGTTTGAAACGTGAATTGAAGCTGCTCTGACCTTCTACTAACAGTCCTTGTCCTCATGGGCTGCCTCTTCACAACAGGCACATAGCATACATTAAGTTGTGGTTTGCGCTTCCCAGTGGGTGGGGTGGGGGGCTGCTGGCATCCTTACTGTTTGCGTAAAGCCAATCTATAGTTCTCTCCTTTCTGATGCGACAGTCCACACACTGTTGAAAGGTCAGCAGTGAATTGTCCATGGCGACATGGTTGAAGTCACCCGAGATCACAGCACTTGGGTGCTGACTCTGGTACTGGGCTATGGTAGCATGAAGTGGCAGCTGTGGAGTTGGCAGAAGGAGGAACATAAACAGACACTAAGATGACATGGGAGAATTCCATCAGCAAATCATATGGTCTGACTCCAACAGCACACAGTTCAATGTGCAGTCCACAACTGTAATCGGTCATGGTTATGTTGGCAAGGCTCTTAACCCTGAATTGTTCAGTTGTATAAAAATGATATAATTTTATATATATATATAAAATTGGCGGTGGTGGTCTAGGGCGCTGGATCACTGATCCAAAGGTTGGGGGTTCGAGTCCTGCTCTCCACAGGGTTGTCACTGCCCCACCCCCCCACCCCCCAAGCCATATGAAAATGGCATGGCTGAACTGACCTTGAAAAAGGCAACTAACCCCCAACTGCTCTCTAAGTGTCTCCAATGTACTTAGCAGCCCAGTGCTCTAAAAGTGTGTGTGTGTGTGTGTGTGTGTGTGTGTGTGTGTGTGTGTGTGTGTGTGTGTGTGTGCTCACTTTGGATTGGTTAGCTGCAGAGGAAATAATTTCTCTTATGGGATTAATACAGTATATCAAAATAAACATTAAAAAAAAAAAATCACACCTTGGAATAGAACAGTAAGCAATGAAGTATGTGAATTAAGACTTCCTCTTCATAACAAAATGAAGTTTCAGGTGAAAGTCTATTCAGAATAATGAACCAGGACACATTTTCAAAATCAGGAAAGCTTGTGATTTAGACTATCCTCCTCTGATTTTTACTTCAAAGAAAGTCTTGAAAGCCTTACCTTCCAGAGTTTTCACTTCACAGGTAGTACCAGGTGACGGCTGAATATCTGCTGAACAAATTAAGAGCACAAGGATTAAGACTCGTGTAGAATTTTAATTTAACCTTATGTACTGTACACTATTTAATATGCTCATATGGTTACGTTCTACATATATATATATATATATATATATATATATATATATATATATATATATATACATACACACACACACACACACACTGCATAACAAAATTGAGGGAACACTTCATACCAGGGGACAGTCTGTTACACAATAAGAGTTGGACTTGGCTGTAGAAGGCCAGCAACCATATATCTGCTCCTATATGTGAAAAAAAAGGAGGAGCCCTGCAAGTATCCTACAGAACAACCTCCAGCAGGCTATGACTGCATGTTTCTAAACAAACTGTCAGAAAGCAACTTCATAAGGACACACCTACTCTTTGTGAATGACAGCAATGGTTCTCGCCACAGACAGTGAAAGACATGGCTGGCCTTTGATAGCCCAGTTAGCTGCACTGGGGGCAGAGCAGTGACAACTTTGTTGGATGTTGAAATTTAACCCCCAACCTTCGGATAAGTAAGCCGGCACCCTACCACCAGGCCGCCATTAAGAGCTAGTCTGGTCTGGTCTGGTACCTTCCGAGTCGTACGACGACTCTTGGCGACCCTGCCGTGAAGGATAACGCCTTGATTATCATCTTCAATGGCGGTTTTCTTGGCAAGGATAGTGCAGTGGTTTGCCATTGCCTTCTGCACGAGGCGAACCTACAGGCAATTTAGAACAGCCAATTAGCCTACCGTGCATGTTTTTGGACCGTGGGGAGGAAACTGGAGCACCCAGAGGAAACCCACACGAGCACGGCGAGAACATGCAAACTTCGCACAGAAACGCCCAGGCCAGGAATCGAACCCAGGCCTTCTTGCTGTGAGGTGGACGTGCTAGCGCTAGTAGTTTAAACTAAATAGTTTGACTTTTTAAAATAAATAGCTGTGGCTGGAAAGTCATCAGTGCCTGACGTGGCAGTCGGCCCCAAAGCTGGTGAAGGACGGGACTCCTCCAGCTATGCAAGGAATAATAAAGTTAGTTGACCTAACCTACCTGGGCCAACCGAATGCTCTCGTGGTGGCCCAGTTTCTTCAAAGGCAGATATGGACTGATAGTGATTCTGGTCCTCGTCAGCCACCGACCAGGCCGGGTTACTTCAGTAAGTATGGGTTTCGGCGGCTTCCGGTGGTACCCCCCGGCCTGGCGCCACCAGCAGCAATTGCCACCAGACCAGATAATCCCTCTTCTTCTGATGGATTTTCAGTCCTCTGCCTTTCTTAGAACTTCTTGCATACAACACACTGTTCATTGGTTGCCTTCTGTAACAAAGTTCCCAGATCCACCCGGCTGCCGTCATCTACTGCAGTATTGCTCCTGGATGACAGCTGCCGCCGACTTATCCAATTTGCGTTGTGGGTCTGGAATCCTCTTGAAGCAGCCTGCAGTTGTAGCAAAAAATTCAAGGTTCCACGGTGGGTTGCTACCCCTCCTTAGCTTATTTGCCTGGTCCCTTATTTGAGGCCAACAGACCTCTGTTGTGCTGGTCTTTCCCAGCCGTCTTGTATTTGCTGCGTGTCGCTATGAAAGGAATAATAAAGTTAGTTGAACTAACCTACCTGGGCCAGCCTAATGCTCCCATGATGGCCCAGTCTCCTCAAAGGCAGACGCGGATTGTTAGGGATTCTGGTCCTCGTCAGCCACCGACCAGGCCGGGTTACTTCTATGAGCATGGGTTTCGGCGACTTCCGGTGGTACCCCCCGGCCTGGCGCCGCCAGCAGCTGTGACCAGACCAGATATATATATATATATATATATATATATATATTTATAAAAATGTCACTCATTGTCATATTAACACACACCCTCATCCAGGTGACTTACATTTCTTACATTTATCATTTTTATTAAAGGGCCCAACAGGGGCAGGTTGGTGGAACTGGGGCTTGAACACGCCCCAAGTTCCGCCTCAACAGTTCTAAACCGGCTTGAGCATTTCTATTAAATGGCAGATGCTCTTTTTCCAGAGCGACTTTGCAATGATCAACTTTTTTTTTGTTTTTTAATACAGCTGAGCAATTGAGTGTTAAGGGTCTTACTGAAGGGCCCAACAGCGGTGATAGTGGGGACTGAACCACTGAGCTCACACTTTCCTAACCATTAGGCAATGCAGGACCATCAAATCAAACAGGAATAGAAAAATATCCGAATGTGTCCATTCAGCAGCACACAGCAGAGGAATGAATGTCCTGAATGTGTCTGGCACGAAGATGCGGAGCCACTTCCGCACACAACCGGATGTTTCTGTTGCACCGGATGGAGTTTCTCGGGTTCGGGGTGAGCGTGCCAGTGACGGGGCGGAGCTGGATGTGTGTTGGCAGAGCTGTTGGCTTGCTGCGTGTTACTATAAGTGAACGGGGGGGGGGCGCGGAGGGCGGAGGACGGGGGGAGGGGGGGGAGGGGGCGTGTTCACGGGCCACGGAGCGTAAACCGCGGCTCGGCACGCACTTACTCTGCGTCAGTGTAACGGTGGCGGTGCTGATGGGCACCGCGAGCTCCGCAGTGGCTTCTCCCGTGGGCAGGCTGATGATGGTGGCTTCCCCGAGCAGGTTACAGATGCGCTGCTGCATGGCGCTGAGAATCACCGGTACCGTAGTGCAGTCCCCCGTGTCCTCGATCGCTGCACGAGCCTGGGCCACTTTACGGCGAACTTCGGTTTTCAGATCAGACCATTTCTTCTTCACCTCGGTCAGCTCGCGCTGGCAGTTGGTCACGGCATTCACGCGCTTCAGGATCTCGGTCCACGCGTTATTTTTGGCGATGTGAGTGACACCGGCGTTGAAGTGGTTCACCAGAACATGCTTCTGCTTCTCCATTTCCTCCACAATGATTTCCACTTCCCTTTCGGAAAAATTCATTTTTCTTTTCTTTGCCTGCGATGCCATAATATGTTGAAAGGGACTTAAGGAAAGTATGTTCAAAAAAAAAAAAAAAAAAAAAAAAACTGCGTAGAATACGCAAAAATAGTAAGTTTTTCTTGACTAAACTGCGCTACGTAATGGCTTCCTGAATCGACGGCTGCGTTCGAAGCACAAGGCTGCTGTCCTGTTTCCGCTCTACCGTAATACCTCGCAGTGTCGTTACGCGGCTCACTCGAACGAAGGCATGTTCAAAGAGCGGCGGTTTCTTTACGCTCTTCTAATGTAGTCTTTACGGTAACGTGTGACGTCAGCACGTCGTTCACGAAAAGTGCGCTTGGACAAAGACAAGGAGGCGCCATTTGTAAAGGAAATTTATTAAAATATTTCATGCAAAAAAATAAAAACACCCTGATCTGAACTTAGTGGAATGGTGTGGCTTGACGGAGAACCCATTCAATGTTGGGAGTGCATATGACTTTAATCAAGAAGAAGAAGAAGATATGGGTTCAATGCTAAATCGACCCACTTTAGGGGAATATTTCATTATTACTGGGCCAAGTTCGAATCATCGATTTGTTCCTGATGGAAGCCTGGACGCTCCGAGTCGCCCACTGCGTTTGTAGATATAAAATTTTGATTTTGAGATAAAACCATCGATCATCTGTTCAATCACAGCATCGTCTTCAAAACATCACCAACCTCCCTGCACCGCACTGATCTCAAGTTTGCACAAATTTGCACAAGACAGAGACCGCAGTGAGAAAATAGATGGGTCGATGATTCTGAATCACTGTTGTTGCCTGTTCTGAACATGATCAACCTTTTTATTTCAAATAACTGCACAGGTGCACATTATCAAATTATTTTTCTAAATAACCACAGGGTACGTGTGCACGTTATAATACTGTATTATACTTATTATTACTGTATACAGTGCCGATTAAAAGTTTGTGAATCCTTAAGAATGTGGTACATTTCTGCATAAACTCACTTATCACTGCAATCACTATCACTGCAATCACCATCACTATCACTGCAATCACCATCACTTATCACTGCAATCACCATCACTTATCACTGCAATCACTATCACTGCAATCACCATCACTGCAATCACCATCACTTATCACTGCAATCACCATCACTTATCACTGCAATCACCATCACTTATCACTGCAATCACCATCACTGCGATCACCATCACTGCGATCACCATCACTTATCACTGCAATCACTATCACTGCGATCACTGTTATATCACTGCGATCACTATCACTGCACAAAGCCAATCTTACAAGATTCTGAAATCAGGTTCACAAACATTTTCCACTCACAGATATGTTATTGATATTGGATCATTTTCCTCAATGAATAAATAATAAAATAAATATACTTTTGTCTCGTTTATTTAACTGGATCATTTTTATGTGGAAATTTGGAAGAGTTCACAAACTTTCATTCCACTGTATATGAAATCGTGCAAAATTTCCTGTGTGTGTTTCTTTAACCTCATCGTGAAAAAAAAATTGATAGACACAATTTATTAGATTTTATAAATGATATAAGTCATATTGTGAATATGTTTACTGATCGATTTAGACTCCATCTAATACTAACATACATCAATTCGAACACGTTTTCTGTTAAGATCAGATGTCTGACTGCAGATCTTTAATACATTCAGAGTCTCCCAACTCAGCCTTCTCTGGGCGAGGGCACGGTACACCCCGGACAGCTTGCCAGGCCATCACAGGGCCAACACTCCCACCACCACTGACACTCGCACCTCGGACTGATTTGGAACAGCCATGCTTCAATGACAGAACTTTTTTGTTAATTTTTATGTATTGAACTTCTTTATGTTTCATTTCTTTTTTGTATAGGTTATTATTTACTTTATAGTTTATGTAAATGCACTTTTATGTGCAGTAGTTGTTTCTCATGTGGGCAGAATTTCATTGCAGGTGGAGATGTTTCATTCTTACCTGTCTATGAATTGTATCTACAAAATTTCACAGGTTTCTAGACTATCTTCATTAGAATTCATTTTTCTTTTTCAAGAATTAAGTGGTCCAAACCCGCTCAGCATGTCCGTGCCTTGTCCTCATCTATAAAGGCGTGGTTGGCCAAGTCTTGTGTGGAAAAAAACGGAGTGAGCTGCACAGAAACCCGACCCCAACTGCACTCAACAAATCTGTAATTAATTCGGGTGAGAGCTGTGCACCAGGCGATGCGCTCCATGTTCTGTTTGGAACCATTTAATACAAATTAGGTTCGCAGGGAGGCTAGTGCCAATCTCAGCAAGGTAGAGTACACCCTGGACAGCCGAAAGGAAGACAGTTATATCAGAAATATTTGTTCGAGCCTGATGATCCTCTCAGCAGTCCTCACGATCTCAGACTGCAGTCAGTGGCAGTGCAGGACTCTCAGCAATATGTACAGGGGGTGCTATTGATAGACTCCCATTCAAACAGGGAAGAGTGGAAGAAGGAGGATTGTTTTTTTTTTTTTTTCATTCTCTACTACAGGAAGTGAAGATGCTGCTGGGTGTTTTTGCTGATGGTGGTGTTTAGAGACCTTCTGAAGTTCATTGAGGTGCACACCTCAGGAACTTCCTGCTGATAACTCTCAGTGTTTGCATCTACTGTTTAGTCAGTTTGCGGGTGCAGGTCAACAAGGCCACTGTCCTTGCTCACACATGTAAGCCCAGAAAAGAAATCGCTTAATTTCCTGAGGAATATCGGACGCTTCTGTGACAGTTGGCGTCACACCGGAGTGGAAAGAGCTGAGAGATTTTAATATGCAGATAAAAATTAATTCTGTAACGAAAGTAAAACTCAGGGTCATAAAACAAAGGCCTGTGCTGGAAAGCTGGATTACTGGTTTGTTCCGGTAAGGATAAGAGTAACTCGGTGATGAGTCAGTGCTGTGAAGGCTGAGTAGGGTTTCTGTAAGGTGTGTTGCCATGACAATTTGCAGTGCTTCTCAAACCTGATTTGTTCAAAGTTAAGTTCTTGGGTGACTCGGTGTTATCTTCGTGACCACCATTCATTTTCCTACATTGTCCAATTGCTGCAGGAAAGTCAGCTCCAGTCCTTGTTGTCTCTCGTGTTTTATAGAACACACACTTGTAGAATGAGTTGTTAATACAGCCCACATCTCCTCTCTCATAGGAACCCTGCATGTGCTCTCTGTTACCCATCCATACATGTAAACCACTTTATCCTTTAATAGCAACATGAACAACAACACCATAACCCTATAACCGTTACACGCACGGATTCAGCCCCTCACCTTCAAGGGTCATGCAGAAGTCCTCAAACCGTGGGGGTCGGTCTGTGCTTATGTCTCCGTGGCCTGGAGCTTCCTGGCATACTATGTTCAAGGTGGGTCCACAACACTGTCTGGAGGCCATCAAAAAGCCTGCTCTGTTGGGGTCTAGATCTCCCAGGCAAGCATTAGCAGAGTAGGGGTGCAGTTTGTGGAGCAATAGGCCATCAAGACCAAGAGAATATATCTGTCCCAGTCACGCTGGTGGATGGCAGTAAGAAGAGAAATCTGCTGCTGTTGCATGGTGCAGTTGAAACATTCTATGAAGCCATTGCTCTGTATGTGTAATGGGGTGGTTCATGTTTTGTACATATTCAACCGGTCACACAGGCCTGCAAAAACCTTCCACTTTGTAATGTAGTCCATTGCACATAGCACAGACTTATTTCCTCCGCCTGTTTCAGGGAAGGGTCTATTATGTCCACAGCCACCCTCTCCATGGGTGTCCCCACTGCTTTCTGCTGCAGGGGGGGATATGCGACTGATCGGGGGGTCCTTTATGGGCTGCACATTCATCACCGCACTGGCAGAAGTCTTCAGCATCATGGCAATGATGGCCCTAGTAGTACTTCTGCCACAATCAGCAACGGGAGCAGCCAACGTACACAGCAGACTGAACTTACTCCGTAGTAAGCCTTTGTGGCCACTGATGGTCCCATCACACCTTCAAAGGGTGGTCTCAGCCCACACTGGGGTGCCTCACTGCCTCATAGAGTTCTGATGGATCGATCTGCAGAACCCACAAGCTTAAACGAGCAGCAAGCCTGTTCCACAGTGGTCTCCTTCCCTCTGCGCTCCGATTCACTGGTATCCCTTCAGTCATAGCAGCCACACCCAACCACTGCCCATGGTTACCAACATAGGGCATCAGCATTGAAGTATTGGGTCCCAGGCCAGTGCACAATACTGAAGTGGAAAGATTGCAGTTCCTCCAGCCACGCTGCAGTCTGGCTCTCTGGATCCTTGAACGACATCAACCACCGAAGCACTGCATGGTCTGTTCTGATAGTGAAGCGCCTACACACAGATCATATTTGGAGTGCCACGCAGCCAGGACAACCTTGAGGAGGTCACATCTCTTTCGAGACATTTTTTTCTGATTTTATTGAAAGGTTATTTTACTTAAAGTTTAATTTGCTTATTTGTTGATTTGATTATTGGTTATTGTTAAAATTGATAGAAATAGTGGGACCTACAACCACTCTGTGATATGTCCACTCAGAAAGGTGTCTGAGCTTATGATACCTGTACCAGAAAAAGGAGAAATGAAATAATAAGGATGAAATTATTTCCATATTACATGGCAAAAACCAGAAGACCAAAAATCTACACGGTGCTTTAACCATCATCATCATCATAGCAAATGAATTACTCACTGACTCGCCCTCACTCATTTACTAAACTGTTTAGTCCTATTACGGTCATGGAGAGACTGGTTACTATTTCTGTCCTGCGATGGCCTGGGGAGCCGTCCTGGGTGTACTGGCTTGTCTCTTGTTTTTTCTCTTCTTGTTTGGTTCGAACTATCCTTAATTTTTAGTGTATGCTGCAGGCCTGCATAAATTTGTAAAGTTTATCATATAACAGTCATATAAGACATTTTCATAAACTTTGGCACTAAAATAATTACCGTAAATTATGCAGATATTCTGTCACCATTTTTAGTGATCGTAGGAGAAATGAAATGAAATGAAATGTGAATTTACTGTGCAGACTCGATGATAAACTGCGTTAAGAGTTAAAACTGGGCTCAGAGTAAATTAGCCTTTGAACTGCCCACTGTTTAATCACTGGAAACCAGCCTCAAAGTCCAGCCGGAGCATTCAGTCTCGAGCAAATAGAATACAAACCAAAGTATCCGGGCGACAGACGGAGAATGTAAGTTTGGTGTTTTTTTTTTTGAATCACCAGAATTTACAGAAATGTGTATTTTATGATTATCGCATGATATGCTTTACTTAGCGATCAGTAAAAAAATACCTTTATTTTCTTTTGAAATTCAGCAAAATGTTCCAAAGGATGTGGATTTTTTTACTCATATCAGTGGCTTCCCTAAATACTCCAGTTTTGGGTGGAGTGAAGGACCTCAGTTCACACTTCAGCTTCAACGATAAAATCAATGCAAAGGCTGTGAATCCAGAGACACTTTCCCAGGTTGGTAACGACAACCCAGGGCTGGAGTCTCCAGACTTCCATCAGGACAACACGGTCACCAAAGATTTGCCACTAGAAGGCTTGGAAGATGAGGATTACATTGATTTTGATAAAATATTGGCAGAAGGAGATGATGATTACACTGAAGGTGATACAATAGATGAAATCGCGACGCCTGAGCCAGCTCTTGATTCTGTTTCAGAACCGTCTGACCCTAAAGTGCGTCGAGCTCATCTCCTGAGGCTCTTTCACGGCAGAACACGGCTGCAGCGCATTAATATCGTCAATGCCTTTTTTGGACTTCGCCTCTATCGAAGTCTCCGCAACCAAGTGAACCAGACAGATAATGTCCTTCTGGCACCTGCTGGAATCTCAATTACCATGGGAATGATTGCACTTGCTGTTGGTTCTACCACACACAAACAACTCTATCAGACATTAGGCTTTTCAGAATTTGTCAATGCAAGCATTCACTATAATGATTCTACGGTACACAAGCTTTTCTGCAAACTGACACACCGACTCTTCAGGCGGAACTTTGGCTACACCTTGCGATCTGTCAATGACTTTTACATCAAGCGCTCTGTGGTCATGACAGAAGGCTTCCGAAGCCAGGCAAAGACATACTACTTTGCTGAACCTCAATCTGTGGACTTTCAGGACCCAGAATTCCCTGTGAAAGCCAATCAGCGAATTCAAAAGATTACTAAAGGACTGATTAAGGAACCGCTTAAAAGTGTTGACCCGAACATGGTGGTGTTGCTTCTAAACTACCTGTACTTCAAAGGTAAGTACCACAGACCTTAGTATCAGAACTAATCACAATAATAATAATAATAATAATAATAATAATAATAATAATAATAATACATCATATCCTGTTTCTGGGATAAAAGGTGTATTTCAATGTGACTTTTGGAATGACTCCCTGTTACTCAGTCATTTGCCGAAGCGCTTAATCATATTAGGGTCGTGCTGAGGGTGGAGCCTATGTCAACTGACTCTGAGGGAGGATAGGGTACACCCTGAACAACTTATCTGACCATCAGAGAGAAATACACACAACCATCGGCACACGCGCATACCTGGGGGTGTTTTTGAAACAGCCTGCTGTGCATGTCCTGGGACAATGGGAGGAAACCAGAGTACCCGGAGGAAACCCACACATGCAGGGGAGAGCATGCAAACTCCACACAGAAACACCTGAGCCTGGGACTCAAACCCAGGACCTACTTGCTGTGAGTCAAATATTCCCACTGCAACACCATTGTGCCACCAACCATTCAAATAAAGAGACGTAAAACATCAGAGGCTTTCTGAGGAAATCAAATAATGGGCAGTGGTGGCCCGGTGGCATGGCGTTGGATTACCTATCCCAAGGTTGGGGGTTCAAGCCCAACTGTCAATAGTTTTCAGTGCCCTCGCCCAGAGTTGGCTGAGATGGGCGCCAGCCTCCCTGCGGCCATGTTTAGGATTAAACGGTTTAGAAAATGAATGAATGAATGAATGAATGAATGAATGCATTAAATAATATCGGGGCTATGACACTAGATTTGATCCAGTTCATACAGCTTCAGAGATCAGAGAGCATAGATTCACTCGATGGTATGTTTATCGTACAGCTCAGTACAACAGGATGGAAATGAAATAGCTTAATTAAATTAAAATGAAATAATCCTACATAAAACATTCCCGTGATGAAGTTTGTGTAAGTTGTTAATAGAAAGTTTAAACACTCCAGCCTTGCATTTAAACCACAACAGCAGAAATGTGTGCGGTTCTCATCTTGCCCTGTGTTAAACATGCAGGAACATGGGAGCAGAAGTTTCCGGAAGAGCTCACCCATTATCGTAACTTCCGTGTGAATGAGAAGCGCCAGGTCCGTGTGCCCATGATGCAAAATAAGGGCAATTACCTGGCTGCAGCTGACCACGAGCTGAACTGTGATGTCCTTCAGCTGCCATACAAAGGCAACATCAGCATGTTGATCGCTGTACCTCAGAAACTCTCTGGTATGAAAATCCTTGAACAAGAAGTCTCACCAACCGTCATTAACAAATGGCTCAACAACATGACCAACAGGTAAGAGGTCGGTGCCGCTCGCACCAGTCTCACACGCCAGAAACTGAATGAAAATGAAAATCTTGGTGTTTTAAAATAAAGTTTTCAAAAGTCTTACGTTCTTCAGTCAGTCGAAGCCGAAAATTAAAACCAGAGAGAAAGTGTTTGTGTGTTTTTCCTCAAGTCAGGGGTGATCTTTTAAACCTTTCTCAAAACCGTGTAAGAGTTTTGCTTTGGGATTTGTTAGAACACGGGAGGTGGTGTTCCCACGATTTAAGCTGGAGCAGAGCTATGATCTGATCGACTACTTAAAGCAGTTGGGTCTGACGGACCTCTTCACAGAACAGGGTGACTTCTCGCCGCTGACTACTGAGAAGGTGTCTGTCAACTCGGTAAGTCGAGATTTTGTCCTAAAGAACTTCTCCGTGGATTTTATTCCTCAGGTGAGCTGCCTACCTGTTTGTTTTGTCAGTCTGGCTTTGGTGATGTAAGATTTTTTTTAATGAGTTATTCATAATAAAGTTTCACATAATTGCCCATTTGATGCCTTGGCTTTTTTTTTTTTTTTTTTTTTTTTTTCAGTTTAAGCACCAAAGTACCATCACAGTCAACGAGGAGGGCACTGAAGCAGCAGCCCTGACCCATGTGGGTTTCATGCCTCTGTCTACACAGACACGCTTCATTGTGGACCGGCCTTTTCTTTTTTTCATCTATGAACACCGCACTGACGGCCTCATCTTTATGGGACGGGTTGCAGATCCATCAAAAAATTAATTTTCTGTTCAGATTTATTGAGGTTTTAAAGGTGAAATAAAGAAAGCCGTATAATGATTACTCTGTAATGGAACGGATGTGAATTGGTGCACAGTCGATGTCAGTACACAGAAGAGTGTGTTATCAGGCTCACAACTACTCGGTTGAATAATAAATCGTATAATTAATCATTTCTACTTTTGAAACGAGTTTCGGACACATTACAATAAAGCCTTGAACACTGAAAGCACTATCACAACATGCTTGTGTTTTTTTCATGAAATGAGGCTGAAGTTTAGAATATGGTTCATCTTCAACTCTGTTTAAAATATTTGATACGTATATATTTTTATAAGTAATGCTTGAACAAATATCAGATTTCTTTCAAGAAAACGTTTCCTGACTCTCAGCTGCCACCCAACTCATACATCTTTGGTCACGAGCTTTGGGTAGTGATAGAAAGAACAGGATCGTGGGCACAAGCAGCGGAAACGAGGTTCCATCACAGGGTGGCAGGGCACAGGTGAGAAGTTCGGTCATCTAGGAGGAGCTCGGAGCAGAACTATTGCTCCTTTGTGTTAAGACGCGCCGGTTGAAGTGGCTCGAGTATCTGATTTGAACGGCTCCCGAACGCCTCCCTGGTGTGATGTAAAATCAGAAAGAGGCCCCAAGGTCAAACAAGAACACGCTGGAGGAACTGTGTCTGTCAGCTGGTTTGAGAACGCCGCGATGTCCTTACAGAAGAGCTGGAGGAAGTGGCCGGGGACGAGGTACGTCTTGACTTCGGTGCTTATTCTGTTTGGTGCTGCAACCCGCCCAGCCAGCACACCCATGTGGGGCCCACGTGGGTAAAAGCCGGGCCAGCTGACTGGATCTGGGCACGGGCTCAGCATGATTTTCAAAGCGGATTACTGCTGGGCCCCTTGTGGGTTACCGTAAATCTCGCGAAAGCACATGACCTATACGAAGCCATTTTCAAAGTGATTTGGAGAAAGAAAGAAGCCCATTTAAACGCAAAGTTCTGGATTACTCTAATTTCAAGTTATTTGGTGACAAAATCGGTGAGTTTTTTTTTATATCATATTATACATATTTATTCTGTAGAATGGTTTGAATGGAATACACGTTTTGCTGCATTTATTTAAAGCTAGCCCTGTCATGATAAAATTCAAGTCGCTGGCTAAAGCCTAAACAGCATGCCGGGCAGCACGCGTGATCCGGTCAATCCGCCATTAAATATTAGGCCTAGCAGTAAATTAGCAGGAATGATAAAAGTATTACGGGCAGCTCTATAGTATCGGCCTATGATTTATTATTGACATGAAGCATGTTCCGCACATAACACCCTGTAGTGAGTCTTCGATCTATTGTAGGCCCAGTCAGCACAGAGACATGGGGCCCAGCTGGGGGCCATATGGGCCAAAATATGGGGCACAGTTGGGCTCCCCATCTGGGCCCCAGAAGATTTTGTCCATGGGTCCTATGTGGGCCCCATTTGGGCTTGCCCATATGAGCTAAAATATGGGTCCCACACGGGCGCCACATGGGCTTGCCCAGATGGGCTAAAATGTTGGTCCCATATGGACAACACATGGGAACGCATGGGCCTTGTACCAAAACAGTTTAAATGCTGGGTTCTGCATGAGCTTTTCCTTGTACAACAAGGTAATGGGTCCAATATTCACCCGTGTGAGACCCATATTTTAACCCATCTGGGCTAGTCCAGTTGCTGCCCGCATGGGGCCCATAGCCCATTTGGGGCCCACATAGAACCCATGGACAAAATCTTCTGGGGCTCAGATAGGTAGCCCAATTGGGCCCCATATTTTGGCCCATATGGCCCCCAGCTGGGCCCCATGTCTCTGACTGATTGGGTGGCTTCAGATTAAGCAGAATAAAATAAAGATGAATGTTTCCGCATCTTTGATTCTTCATCCTAATGGATATGATTATTCAAGATTAGATGCTGTAAAGTAAAATAATCTCTAAAATAAAAGTGTGTCTCTGTGGTTTTTATTAGCAGTATATACCATGTGTGCTGCACAATTTTAAACAGATTCTTGTAATATATCATTATATCATAATATATCATTTGTGCTATATTAGCTCACCAGGGGTCAGAGCAGATGCACCACAAGGTTCAGTAAGCCTTAGATACCCACAACACAATTTACAGGTTACTGACTGTCCTTCCCAGGACCAGGATTTGGTAGGTTCCTGCTACTTCTACTGCATGGCTCTGACACCCTACAAGACGAGTCATATATATTTCCCCCAGGGCGTGGCTCTTAAACTCTGTCGGATTAGCTCTGGTGTTGTGTAACTGTCCTCAAAATAATTTGTAGAATTGCAGTAATAGCATTAGTCACCAGAATCTTCATACCAGCATTTAGCGATGTATTTGGAGAGCTCGTAGTTGGTCAGACAGAGTTAAAGCAGTGAAATAATGCAGTGTTAAAGATAAAAAAAAATAACACTCAATGACCAATGACTGTTCCTAAAAATCAAACACAACCCTACAGAACCTTTTGATTTGCACGGTGGCGTCATGTGTAGCCTCCATCCTGCAATAGACGGCTGACTTGTACGGATTTTTCCCCAATAACTTCCCCACAGTCAGCAGAGCTCGACTGTAACGCTGCAGCAACGTACACGGGATGAAAGTACATCAACTGGACAGATGCCCTTACAGAACAATTTCCCTTTGAGGTGGAGGCTTGATGTCAAGCCTCTGTCGATGAAGCAGATTCATCAACTTTCTCTTTGATACTTTACTTGATTACTCAAAATCGTTCAAAAAAGATGAAGAAAGTGTGTCTGTTTAAAGGGTTAAATAACTCACTCATTTGCTGAGCCATTTAATATCCTATTAGGACCACAGTGAGACCATTAAATCTCCACAGTACTATAGGCACAGTACTGAGCAAAAGTCTTAGGCAGATGCAAAGTAACAAAGTGGCTTATATTTACATATAAATAACAACAGCTTTTTCCCCCTTTATCAGCGTCGCCACAGCAAATGATTTGTTTTTGATTCGGTTTTTAGATCGATGCCCTTCCTGACACAACCCTTTAGTGAGGGACAGACACACGATGTCAGCTTTGCAGCTCCTCTTTACGAAAGTCCGCAATGGTTCTTTTTTACATGAACCTCACCATAGACAGTGACAGACATGGCCCGCCTTTGATAACCCAGTTAGCTGCACTGGGGGGGGACAGTGACAACCTTGTGAAGAGTGGGACTCGAACCCCCAACCTTTGGATCGGTGATCCAGCGCCCTATACCACTAGACCACCACTGCCCCCACTTACAAATATACAAATTATAAAATAAAAATCTATGGCAAAGTTTATCCATAAAACTAAAATAAATGAATAAAATGGTGTGCCTAAGACATTTACACAGAACTGTATATATGTGTGTGTGTGTGTGTGTGTGTGTGTGTGTGTGTGTGTGTGTGTGTGTGTGTGTGTGTGTGTGTGTGTGGGTGTGTGTGTGTGTATTTCTGGGCAGTGCAGTCATAAAGATAACAGTGGTATGTCTTTCAGTTCCTCGGAACATCTGAGTAATGGGTGTTTTCAAAGATTTAAAACTAAAACAAAGATTTTAGTGAAACAAGCAGGAAGCATTTAGTAATATGAAATTAAATCAAAACTGTCTGTGTCAAAATGTGTGTACTTTGTAATGCTGCTAATTTGAACCGTGACATGTCCGTGCTTAATACTGATTATCTGCAACACCGAATTGGTAGAATTAGCTCGTTATGCCCTGAACTTCAGAGGCCGATGTGTCCAATCATAAGAAATGGCAAGTTATGCTTCTCATTGACTCTCCTGTGAATAGTGACAGCATGGGATCCTCCAAGCAACCAATCAAAGATCTGAAAACAAAGACTGTTCGGTATCGTGGTTTAGGGGAAGGTGACAAAAAGCTACATCAGAGATTTAAACTGTCAGTTTCAAGTAGAAGGAATTTAATCAAGAAATAGAAGCCCACGGGCACAGCTGCTGTTAAACACAAGTCTGGCAGGCCGAGATAAAAACAAGAGCAGCATATGCATGAGATTGCGAGAATAATTACAGACAACCCACTGATCACCTCCAAGGACCTGCAAGAACATCTTGCTGCAGATGGTGCGTCTGTAAACGCTCTACAATTCAGTGCAATTTGCAGTAAAAACATCTGTATTGCAGGGTGATGAGAAAGAGCTTAATGCAGAAGCATTTATGACACAAACAGAATCACTTGTGTGCAAAAGCTCATTTAGAAAGGCCAGATTGATTTTGGAACAAAGTGCTTGAAACTGAAGATAATAAAATTGAGTTGTTTGGACATAACAGGAAACACTTTGCATCGTGGAAGAGGAACGCTGCATTCCAAGAATGCGTCCTACTGTCAAATTTGATTTGGTTGCATTGTGGAGCTATGGAACTGTGTGGCCACTTCAGGGACTGGGGCCCTTGCTCAAGTAAACAGTTGGATAAATTCAACCCAATATCAACAAATTCTTTGCAATGATGTTCAAATGTCAGTCACAGAGTTGAAGTTATGTAGGGGTTGGATATTCCAACAAAACACTAACCCAAAACACAGTTTGAAATCTACAAAGGCGTTCATGCAGAAGTGGAGGTACAATGTTCTGGAATGCCTGGTACCATCTCCTGACTTGAATACCATCAAAAATCTGTGGGATGATTTCAAGCAGGCTGTCAGTGCTCAGCAGCCATCAAATTGAACTGAACTAGAGAGATTTTATCTGAAAAAATGGTCAAAAATACCCCCATCCAGGACCCAGACACTCATCAAAGGCTATAGGAGGCATCTAGAGGCGGTTATATTTGTAAAAGGAGGCTCAACCAAGTAGTTATGTAACACATCTGTTGGGCCACCCAAAATTATGCACGTATCTAATTTTGTCATGATGCATATTGTAGGTTTTCTGTTAATCTAATAAGCTTAATATCACTGATGAAATACTAAGGGTTCCCTAACTTTTCCATATCAGTATATAAATCTTGACAGATCACACCACGAGACACACACTATTATTATTTTTTAATTTATCATTAAAATATTGCCATTAGCAAATCATATATTTTATGTAGTTATTAATTTATTTCTTTATATAGATTAAATTCATCTAAGAATAGTTTTGTTCAAAACTTTAAGTTTTTTGTGAGTTTGGAGCAAATTACATGTGCAGGCCTTCTTCTTCTTCTTTTCCTTTCGGCTGTTCCCTTCAGGGGTCGCCACAGCGAATCGTCTGACTCCATCTCACCCTATCGTTTGTATCTTCTTCTCTTGCACCAACTGCCTTCATGTCCTGCTTCACCACATCCATAAATCTTCTCTTTGGTCTTCCTCTGGGCCTTCTGCCTGGTAGTTCCAACCTCAGCATCCTACTGCCAATATACTCACTATCCCTCCTCTGTACATGTCCAAACCATCTCAATCTAGCCTCTCTGACTTTGTCTCCAAAACCTCTTACATGTGCTGTCCCTCTGATGTGCTTGAGGTTCTCATCTCTGCTGGAGGTAGCTCCAGCATTACATTTTCATCTCTGCTACCTCCAGCTCTGCCTCCTTCAAGTTGACTCCTACTCCATTTCTCTTCCCATCCACACCATGAAAAAACAGCTTAAACCCTGATCCTAAGCTTCTAGCCTTGCTACCGTTCCACCTGGTCTCCTGAACACACAGTATGTCCACCTTCCTCCTCTGCATCATGTCAGCCAGCTCTCTACCTTTTCCTGCCATAGTTCCAACATTCAAAGTCCCTACTTTCAGTCCTAGACTCATGCCTTTCCTCTTCTCTATCTGCCTACGGACACGCCTCCCGCCTCTCCTTCTTTGAAATCTTCAAATATCCTGTAAATATCAGATTGATGGCCTGCACATTAAGGTTGATGAGCCATACGATGAAGTTATGGGAAAGAATAGTGGAAGCTAGACTAAGGGCAGAGGTCAGCATTTGTGAACAACAGTTTGGTCTCATGCCAAGAAAGAGCACCACAGATGTTTGCCTTGAGGATGTTAATAGAGATGTACAGAGAAGGTCAGACGGAGCTGCATTGTGCCTTTGTGAATCTGGAGAAAGCATATAACAGGGTGCCGAGAGAGGAACTGTGGTATTGCATGAGGAAGTCTGGAGTAGCAGAGAAGTATGTTAAAGTGGTGCAGGACATGTATAAGAGATGTAAGACAGTGGTGAGGTGTGCTGTCGGTGTGACAGAAAAGTTCAAGGTGGAGGTGGGACTGCATCAAGGGTCAGCTCTGAGCCCCTTCTTGTTTGCTATGGTGATGGACAGGCTGACAGACGAGGTTAGACAAGAATCTCCATGGACTATAATGTTTGCAGATGACATTGTAATCTGTTGTGAGAGCAGAGAACAAGTGCAGGAAAATCTAGAGAGGTGGAGGTATGCCCTGGAAAGGAGGGGAATGAAGGTTAGCCTCAGTAAAACAGAATACATGTGTGTGAATGACAGGGACCCAAGAGGAACGGTGAGGTTACAGGGAGAAGAGATAAGGAAGGTGGAGGATTTTAAGTACTTAGGGTCAACAATCCAGAGAAGTGGAGAGTGTGGAAAAGAGGTGAAGAAGCGTGTGCAGGCAGGTTGGAATGGTTGGAGAAAAGTATCCGGTGTGATGTGTGATAGGAAGGTATCGGCAAGAATGAAAGGAAAAGTGTACAAGACGGTGATGAGGCCAGCGATGTTGTATGATTTAGAAACAGTGGCGCTGGGGAAAAGACAGGAGGCAGAGCTGGAGGTAGCAGAGATGAAAATGTTGAGGTTCTCTTTGGGAGTAACGAGGATGGATAGGATCAGGAATGAGTACATCAGAGGGACAGCACATGTTAGATGTTTGGAGACAAAGTCAGAGAGGCGAGATTGAGATGGTTTGGAGATGTACAGAGGAGGGATAGTGATTATATTGGCAGTAAGATGCTGAGGTTGGAACTACCAGGCAGAAGGCCTAGAGGAAGACCAAACAGACAGGACAAAGCAGGACATGAAGGTAGCTGGTATAAGAGAAGAAGATGCAAAGGATAGGGTGAGATGGAGGCAGATGATTCGCTGTGGCGACCCCTGAAGGGAAAAGCCGAAAGGAAAAGAAGAAGAAGAAGAAGATTTGCATTAACAGACACCCTTATCCAGAGTGACTTCCATTTATCTTTTTTATACAACCGAGTTAAGGGCCTTGCTCAAAGGCCCAACAGCAGCCTCCTGGTAGTACTGGGGCTTGAATCCCTGACCTTCATATCAGTCAGCCAGAGTCTTCACCACTGAGCCGACACTACAGAAAAGTCATCCTTATCATGGGGTTTATTCAGAGTTGAGAACATTAGTCCAAAAGTCATGTCAATATTGACAGGGGAAAGTCATTTTCATTCTGATGCTGGTTATACACAAACTTTAGTTCATTTTCATCGAGTCCCATTTAGTATGTACCAAAAACCTATTTATATTTCATGTGTCGAAGGTTGAAAAAATGTACTTGAGTAATAGGGTGAGAGATATTTTTAATTGCTTGAAGACCCTTAAACACAAACAGACCAACAAATGAGGGATAGAAATGTGTAGAGTAGAGGGAGATTAAGTTTTTTATTTTCTGTAAATTGTAACGTTCAGGCACTTTTCTGATTATCAACATCTACCACAATGGGACTACCATGTTCCAGAGTAGTGACTTCAGCCTCAGCTCCATCCACGATGACTTCAACATCTTAAAAGCCCTTTAGCACAAACATGGAGAGAAGGAGGGGAAGGAGCACTGGACAGACACGGAGAGTAAGGAAATAGGGCGCTGGATCGCTGATCCAAAGGTTGGGGGTTCGAGTCCCACTCTCCACAAGGTTGTCACTGTCACTGTCCCCCCCAGTGCGGCTAACTGGGTTATCAATCACTGTCTATGGTGAGAGGCATGTAAAAGAACCATTGCTGGCTTTCGTAAAAAGGAGCTGCAAAGCCATCAGCGTGTTTCTGTCCCTTGCTAAAAAGGGTTGTGACAGGACGGCCATCCGACGTAAAAACCTCTGCCAAATTAAACGTGCAAATCAGATGATTTGCTGTGGCGACTCCCGAGTAAAAGGGAAAAAGCTGAAAGGAAGACAGACTATAGGAGAAGGAGGAGCAAAAGGAAAAGGATGAGGAATTCTCACTACACCTCAGTACAGCCCAGGTCAGGCAACTGAAAAGGCCAATGAACCAAATCAGAGAAAACCTTTCTCTACAAGAGGTGGAGCAGACAGAACTCAAAGGGATGGAACGCTAACCTTCTCCCCACAAAAATCTCAGCAGCATCCAAAGTCAGCTGAGTCTCATCAGCACTTCCCTTCTGGAGCTAAGAGAAGAAATTCAAGAACTTGAAAAAAAGAAAGACACCCTGAGAATTGAGCTCAATGCAGTTAGAGAAGAGGTTTACCTCAGAGACCAGAGAATATCCAGCCTGATGGAGCAGCTGCAGAGACTCAAACCCATCCATCAGGCTCCCAAAATAACAGAGGTCAGGCCACCCCTTCACTCAGCTTCAAAGGCCCCATGCTGGACCATCAAAGCCCCAGCCAACACCACCAAACACTCAGACAAATCCGCCCAACACCCTAACACATTTACCTAGGCCCAATGCTGGAATACAAAAACCACAACCACCAATCTTTAACCATGGTCCTCCCAAACAGAGCCACAGAGTTTTAATGAGAAAACTCGTACTGCCATAGGGAGACATCCTGCACAATGTCCAAAACTAATACCGACTTTGTCATCTTAATGGACTCAAATGGAAAACTTTTAAATGAAGAACAGTTTTTTCCTGGACATAGAGTCACTAAAGTCTGGTGTCCTGTACCAGCTCTCAGCTCCCAGTATCAACTCATCACAAATACCATTTCAAATGAATAAGGCCACATTGTTCACACCGGCACTGACAATCTGACTATACAACAGGAAAGTGGAGCTGAGTCTGTTATAAGAGTGGCACATAGTGCAACACACAAGTTTCCCTCTTCCAAAATGATATTCTCTACCAGCCGACCCCGGAGAGACTTTCACCATGCCACCATCCAACCATCCAACAGATCAATGCACCCATCATCCACAGCTGTGCATTACTGCCAAACGTCCATTTGGCACATCACCCCAACGTCAGCATCCACAGCCTCCATGACCGTGTTCACTTATACGAAGACACTGTGGACACTTTTGCAAAGGATCTGAAAGAGGCTGCTCGTGGATACAACCCAGACAGCCCCCAAAAGAGCAACAGACTTCTCATTCCTGACAGACCCCTCCACACACCACCAAGGAAGATCAGAACAGAACCGGTAGCCTGTTAGCAGTAGTTTTCCCAGCCAACTACTGGCGAGGGCAGAGTACACCCTGGACAGCTCGCCAGGCCATCGCAGGGCAGAAACAATGCAGCTACTGTTGGAAAAAGTCAACAATGTTTCTTTTATATCAACCTCTCATCGTAGACAGTGAGAGACGCGGTCGGCCTTTGATAACCCAGTTACCCGCTCTGGGTGCAAAGATAGGCATGTTGGGCTAATTCTGATTCACTCACTCATTTGCCAAACTGCTTGATAACACTCGGGTTGCAAGGAGGCTGGAGTCTATCAACTGACACTTACTGAAGTCAGGGTACACCCTGAACATTTCTCCAGACCACTGCATTCCCAACAGACATACAAGCATTTATACTTATATCTGTAGGTTATTGGAGCAGTCAATTATGTGTATTTCTTTGGACGGTGGGAAGAAATCTGAGTACCCAGAGGGAACCCACACAAGCACTAATCAGCTGTTCCAAATTGTCCCTCGGTGTGAGTAGGAGTAGGAGTGTTGCCTCCTGATGTGCTTGTGAGCTGTTCACTGTGTACCCTTCCTTTTCCCAGTGTTGGATGATATAGCACCCATCTTAGCCAACTCTAGGGTAGGGCCAGGTACACCCTATACAGCTCACCAAGCCATCGCAGGGAAGAAACATGCTGATGGCAACCCAGTAGCCTACTATTTACAAATCACAGCAATGGTTCTTTTACATGCCTCTCACCATGGCCAGTGAGAGACATGGCTGGCCTTTGATAAGCCAGTGAGCTGCACCATGGGGGGGCAGTGACAACTTGGTGATAGTGGGACTTGACCTACTGTCCTTCGGATCAGTAAGATGGCAGATCAATAGATATGTATTTAACTTCAATCGCAGAGGGAAATTCACAATTTAAAGAAGTATTCACAGTAAACGGCACAAACTTATGCTATAAAAAACAAACTTTTAGTGAAAGGCAAATATAGTAAAAATAAAAAATGTAAAAAATTTAAGTTGACGTAGTAAAACGTATAAGAATTCAGGTACTACTGTTATAGTGCAGTCCAGTGCAAATGATTTAAAAAGCCCAATGAAACCGTGCATGTAGAGGTGAAGGTGCTCTGTCTGCTGGATGTGGTGCAGTGCAGAGTCTGAATGTGGTATTATCCTCTTTCTGGAGTTAAAGTGTCTTATGGTCGGGGGAGAAATGATCTCACTCTGTCAGTTCAGCAGGGCAATGACAGCAACCTTTCGCTGATGTTGCCTCCTCTGTCTGGAGATGATGTGCAGTGGATGCCATGGATTGTTCATGACTGACAGCTCCATGCCGACTACCGAGCCACCTTCCTCACCAGTTTGTCCAGTTGTGAGGCATCCTTCTTTTTAATACTGCCCCCTAGCAGACCACTGCATAAAGGAGGGCGCTTGCAACAATGGTCTGATAAAACATCTGCTGCAGTTTTCGCAGATGTTGAAGGATGTTACCCTTTTTTTAGGAAGTACAGACAGCCGCTCATTCCAGTTTGTCATTCAGCTGCACTCTAGGTAATTGTATATCTGTACAATCTCCACACAGTCCCCTCTGATTGTCACTGGCTCAGGGTAAGGCCTGGATCTTCTGAAGTCGACCACCATCTGCTTTGTCTTTTTGGCGTGGGGGTGCAGGTGGTTGGACTCACACCACGAAACAAAGTCCTGGATTAGTGGATTATCCACAAGGTGGCGCCATTTGGGGCTTGTTTTGTATGGAGTTCTAGGTGAGAATAAAGGCAGACAATTAGCACAATGCATGAGAGGGGCAGTGGTGGTCTAGTGGTATAGGGCGCTGGATCGCTGATCCAAAAGGTTGGGGGTTCGAGTCCCACTCTCCACAAGGTTGTCACTGTCCCCCCCCCAGTGCAGCTAACTGGGTTCTCAAAGGCGGGCCATGTCTGTCACTGTCTATGGTGAGAGGTTGATGTAAAAGAATCATTGCTGACTTTCGTAAAGAGGAGCTGCAAAGTCGTCAGCGTGTTTCTGTCCCTTGCTAAAAGGGTTGTGACAGGAAGGGCATCCGACGTAAAAACCTCTGCAAAATCAAACGTGCGAATCAGATGATTCGCTGTGGCGACTCCCGAGTGAAAGGGAAAAAGCCAAAAGGAAGACAGACAGACAATTAGCACAATGCATGATGGGTAATAAAGCACAACACCAAGGTAAGGTATCAACAGTCAGTTGAAATATAATAGTTACGTAATTTACATGACAAATTCCTTCATCATTAATTCTCTGAACCGCTTAATCCTAATTAGGTTTGCAGGGAGGCAGAGCCCAACCCAGACAGCTTGCCAGGCAGGGCAGAAACTGAGTGTGTGTGTGTGTGTGCACCATGTGGTGTCCATGTGTGTCTGCAGTGTATGGTGTGTGTGCATATGTATGCAGTGTGTGTGTGTGTGTGTGTGTGTGTATGTGGAGTGTATGCAGCATGTGGTGTGTGTGGGTGTATTCAGAACATGGTGTATGGTGGTGTATGTGTGTGCAGCGCATAGTGTATGTGTGTAGTGTGTGGTCTGTGAATGCTGTGTGTGTGTGTGTGTGTGACAGGTTTCTTGACTTTTTACTTGTTGAATGGACGCACACCAGGATTACCGGTTGACATGTTGTTCAAATTGACCACAGAACAAGATGACTGTAATCATCATAACTCCGTGGAGAAGTACATACAAAAAAGGTGTAGAAGAGGCACATGAGATACACAAGAAAAAACACACATAGAGCTGCCATGAGAAGTAAGAGAAAATATCACTGTAAGCCAGTGCTTCTCAAATACTGGGGCGGATGCCGGGTGTGTGTGTGTGTGTGTGTGGGGGGGGGGGGTGACCCTGGAGAACATGCTTTTCTGGAATTGTGTACAAGATTTAAGTGTAATTGCACCTCCACTCCACTAGTTAGCAGTGACGCTCTCATTGTTGTGTGATAGTGTAGCGGTTTTTCGCACTAGCAAATGATATGAAAGTAAACAACCCCTCAAGAAACAACACGGAAACACTTCCAAAAGGAACGAAGAGAAAGGTGGAGAGAGACGGAGATATTAACACATAAGTAAGTTGAATGAGTTTAAATTAGGATGTTTTATTTTTTATTCCAGGCACATTGGTGCACTTTAAATCTTTTCTGTTACAGATTAAATATAATGTTAATGAAGTTTTTCTTTATTGTAAGTTGAACCATATTTCTTTCTTTTTTATTTTTAATGTTAATAAAGATACAACGTTATGCAGAGATGTACTAATAACTATTTTATAGACAAATAATACTGTTTATAGTCGTTCGTGGGGGGAGGGGGTGAAATATTTTTTTCTTCCTTTGGCACAGAAAATAATTGAGAAGCACTACTGTAAACTGAAAAGCTCAGTGTTGCAGCCAGGTGATCGCGCATTAATCAGAAACATGACACCTCATGGTGGTCCAGGAAAACCGAGGAACCACTGGGAGGACCCTATTCACACAGCTGTGCACCAAGTGAGCAAAGATATCCCTGTATCCCCAAGAGAGGAAAAGGAGATTGAGGATTTTACACTGAAATTTTCTCCTCTCATGTGACCAACTGCCACTGGAGACTCCATCACAGCCTCGAGCAAAGAAGAGTATAGAGAGAACTGAGGAAGTAGAGCAGTCGGAAGAAGATGAGGAATATTACCCAGTGCCATCGCAGCAACCGTCCGAGCTGCACCAACGAGAGGCCGTGAATCCTGTGTGTACAAATACTCCGGTGGAGCTCGAATGTATACAAGCTGAGCTGGAGAACAACCTTGGAGCGACAGATCAACAAGGACTTATTAGAGAAAGGATACTGTGTGAGACCTGACTGTGGCGAATACTGTCCCCTCACCTGTGCTAAGTGATTCCAGTGCTGAGGAGATTCAGCAGCTCAGATGACAACGCAGACGGCCCAAGGTCTTCACGTGAGATGGGCTTGGTTCACCAGCTTGTTACAGCATTAGGACATTGACACTCCTTAGGAACTGTAAGATGCCATGGACAGACACTGTGCAACTGCATGTCATGCATTTTCTTCTTCTTTTCCTTTCAGCTTTTCCCTTCAGGGGTCGCCACAGTGAATCATCTGCCTCCAGCTCACCCTATCCTTTGCATCTTCTTCTCTTACACCAACTACCTTCATGTCCTCCTTCACAAAGAATACATATTATGCATGATATAACTATATCATTTCCAACAACATACATGAATATCCACACCACTGAACTGAGTACATCCGCAGACATTGCACTCAAAACACAAAACAAAAGTGACTATTCAACACAGAATTCAAATTCAGATGTTGGACATAATGGCTGTGGTTATACCCAACTACACTGAACACAAACATTCACTTTACACTGATACAGTCAATGATATCACACTTATGGACCCTCATTAAATGAGAGGGTAACTGACTGGGGCCCGGTGCTCAAACACAACTGTTTATCAGCGATGGACTATAAACAAACTATGTTACAACTAAAGGTGATGAAATGGACTCTACAGCTTATGGATGATCAAAAGAAAGAAAAAAAGGACGCTGGTTATTAAGCCACATACGAAAACCTGTGTGGAAAGAGTTCTACACTGTCACAGTGCACGGCGTACAATAAACTGCAGCAGCAAGCGATGGTCCGGTTGAAATGTTGGTGACAATATTTTTATTGAGGGGAGCATGGGATAAATATTGCAAGACAAATATTATGAGTTTATCTTCATCCTCATTTAAAACAATTAATTTGAATTAATTTAGTTTCTGCTTTATTATGTCTCATATTTAATCATATCTGTTTTCCTTCTGTTTCTCTCACTTTTAGTTCTTTTTTTTTTTTTTTTTTTTTTTTTGGCCCTTGAGGGATTCCAGCATTGATGGCCTTGGCACTTGATTCTTTCCCATTGATGGTTACTTTCAGCTCCCTGTCTGTGAGATAGTCTTCTATCCATTTAAGAAGTACACCTTTAAGGCCAAGGGCCTCAAGCTTCGCTATTAAGCCTCTGTGCCACACTCTGTCAAATGCCCTGCTAATGTCCAGGCATATGAGGCTGCTTACATATTTCTTGTCCTTTGCATCATGCAGATTTTGGGTGACATATGTCAGTGCATCAGGTGTGGAGTGCCCAGCTCTGAAGCCGAATTGTTTATCAGAGATGAGGTTATGCTTGTTGATGTATATCCACAGGGCCTTGTTGATAAGAGCTTCCATCACCTTGCTAATGATGCTAAGGAGGGAGCCTGGTCTGTAATTATTTGTGTCATGTTTGCTTTTCTTTTTGTAACAAGGTATGACATGAGCAATCTTCTATTGTTTTGGCATGTAATGTTTTTTCCAGCAGCAGCTGAAAGAGTATGGCGAGAGGTTTGGTGAGCTCAGGTGCAGCCTGCTTTAGCACTCTGGCAGGGATGGAGTCTGGTCTAGTTGCTTTGTCTATGTCTAAGTTGAATAGTACTTTTCTCACGTGTTTTGGCCAGAATGTTACTTTTTTTCAAGGTGGCAGTGGTCTTTTTGTTTAACCTTGGTACCTCCTTGTCGTTCTCAGCTTCAGGTATGGTTGATTTCTCTGCGAAGATACCTGCGAAACATTCAGATTTCTCTTCAGAGTGTATTATCACACTTGCCTCCTTTGCCCATCAGTTTCTTGGCTGTCCACCACCAGGACTTACTCCCTTTCTTAAGCCCTGATGTCATTTTTTCCCTGACTCTGTTCTTATGGTCATTCATGACTTTGCGGGAGACGTCAGTGTAACCATTTCTAGCCTCTGGGGTTTTGTTTGTTTGGTATTGACGCCAAGTTTTGAGTTTCTTGAGCTGTGCCTTTTCACAAGCTTCATTATCCCACTCAGGTTTCCCAATGAAATTTCTAAGACTTTTACTACCTAGTAAATATGGTGTTTCATGGCTTGCGGTATGATGTTGGTCACTTGAGAACATGAACCTTCTGAGTTGTTTGAGTCAAGTATTTGGTCCCAGTGGATACCAACAAGTTCATTTCTAAGATTGTTCCAGTCAGCTTTGGAGTCTATCCATACTGTCCTGGGAGCTGGTCTCTCTTGCGCAGGGTTGAGATCAACTGGTGTACTTAGGAGCATGTGGTCTGATTTGCCCACCTGAGCTGATATTTCAACCTCTGAGCACAAGTTCGGTTTATTACACATGATCAGGTCTAGTCTATTCCCTTTTATGTGGGTAGATCCATTGACCAGCTGTGAAAGCCCACGTGTGGTGCAGCGTGTGAAAGTGTGCCTGCCAGGGGAATCTGTTACCCTGCTATGCAGCCATTCCTTATGGTGAGTATTGTAGTCACCTGCTAGAATTGTTGCAATGGTTTTTGTTTTCAAACAGAGGAGATTAAGGTTTTCAATGTACCAATCCGCTTTACTCTTTCCTGGAGGTCAGTAGAGTAGTGACATGAGTAGAATTTCTGAGCCTAGTTTGATTGTGAAGATCATTTCATACTCGGCAGGCTCCAAGTCCTGTCTCCTGTGTAGAACAATGCCATACTTATAGTAGATCATGCAACCACCCCAGTCTTTTCCATTGTCTCTGTCCTTGCGTTCGATGGTGTAACCATCAATGCTGATATCAGGACTGTTGTCTAGGACTGATGGTTCAAGCTTGGATTCTGTCACCATGATGATATCTGGCTTAGTCCCAGCTAATGCTATTCTACCTTTTAAGATCATCCCTTTTGACTCTTAGATGTTTGTATACCAGAGTTCCATTTTCCGATCTCTTTGTCCATTAGTCATGCCTAGATCATTATCCGAGTTATCAGTCTGGCTATATTTACTTTGTGAACTTTTTGTAGCGAGAGGTGGGGTAGGGGTGCTAACCCAAGTGAAGTCATTATGACACACACTGCAAGGGAAATCCTCTCACTAGGACAGCATCTGGTCAGTCCCAAGGACTGTCCACTGCCCCTTGGTGTAGAGGCAAAGGTTATTTGCTGTGTGCTGGCGAATTTCCCCAAATGGCCTCCCTTTCTGCTGCCATAGCCAGTCATGCCGGAATCACTATTGCACTCAGAAATAATAAAACTTTCTACGTATTTCCATTACACTGCCATGATTCTCCCCCCACCTGTCTCCCTCCTCTCTCTCTTTCTGTTTCTCATTCTCTCTCTCTCTCTCTCTCTCTCGCTCTCTCTCTCTCTCTGTTTCTCATTGTCTCTCTCCCCCCTCTGTTGAGGTACACATTCTCCTTCTGAGACACCAGTGATCCTGATCCTTCTGCTTTCTGAGTAATAGGAAATGTTCAAATATTTTTATACAGTAGGCCCTCATTATTCGAGCTTGGGAGAAAAAAAACATTAGAGTGATAACATTAAAGGAAGAAATGAGAGGATTGCATAGTGAGGGAAGGAGAGTTCACAATAATAACTAGGCAGAGTTTATTTCTTTTGTGACAACAAAAATGTTCGGCACAGTTGCTCGACAGATGAAAAACCACCCTGCTCTGATCCCCCTTTTCATCTTCATCGACAGGGACTGTACGATGTCATTAACTTACCTGGTCAGACTGGCTCTCCGTAACCCCGAAGTCTGCTGGGATAAAACGAACAACCCTGAACCCTGGAACAAACTGGGGCCAACTGATCAGTACAAGTTCTTCTCCGTGAACATGGACTACACCAAACTTAAGAAGAATCGTCCAGACCTCTAAATCCTCTCATTAATATAACCTCTAAAACCTTATTAATATAGCTTGGGAGACGAAGTGTGGCTTATCCGGACTTATGATCTTTCAAGTTAGCAAGTGCACTTGTGCACTTGCGCACTTAAAAGATCAAGCTCTGTGTGTCACTTACAACAAACGCCTTAAGAAGCGCACTATAATTGAGGTGAGCGTGCGGTTTGTGTTTAGAGGGAGTAAATGAGATTACTTAATTCGAGTATAGGGCAGTGGTGGTCTAGTGGTTAGGGCACAGGATCGCTGATCCTAGGGTTGGGGGTTCAGGTCCCCACAGGGTTGTCACTGTCCCCCCAGTGCAGCTAGCTGGGTTATCAAAGGCAGGCCATGTCTGTCACTGTCTATGGTGAGAGGCATGTAAAAGAACCATTGCTGACCTTTGTAAAGAGTAGGCTGCAAAGCCGTCAGCATGTTTCTATGACATGGAGAGGGATGGGCGCTGCCAGGCCAAATCAGCCCAATTCTTGCCATAAAGGCGCCCCAACGACATCCCCGGATGTTAAGGGATAAGTGAAGTGAATTCAAGTATGAACTGCATTCAGTCTGTGTAGCTCAGCCACGCCCCTCAGCCGGAGCGGGAAAAAGCAGGCATACACAAACATTCTAAACATTAACTTAGGCTCTGTAGTGGAATAATAATTGAAAAAGACTTTAATACTACAGCTTTACAACAGTTCATATGATTATTCCTCTTCAGGCTCTTCATAGGAAACTGTCGTTTATTCAGGAGAAAGTCTTATTTCTTCAGAAGAGACATCCAATCCATTACGTTTTCTATTGCTTCGTCAGAGAAGACGCACAGTGTTTGAATGGCATCATAGAGCTTAACTGGTAATTAAAACACACAAAAAAAAGGCTCATTGACAACTTGTGCGCGAATGAGGAAAAGGGGGCGTTACATCATCGCAACCAATCAGCAGGAAGGAGGACAGCCATTGGCTGAAATTGAATGACGTGGCAGTTGCTCGGCAATCCGCGAACATGCGAGGGCGTGCAAAACCGCCAATAGTCAAGGGCCTACTGTACTTTGCAAGGCCCTACGTTCACTGTTGTACTGTGTAAAGATGCTTTGCGACAACGTCAATTGTGAAAAGCACCAAACAAACAAAACTGAATTGAATTGAAAGAAATTGCAGTTATTGTGGTATTGTTTCCTGAAAATATATTGTATATAATTTACTTTTTTGATTGTGATTGTATATTAAGTGTTCAGAGTGTGTAAAAATAAGGATGCAGACAAGTAATACAGATTGCCGTCTGTGATGCTTAATTGTTCGTTGATCGATTGATACCCCAGGGATCCGGTCAGGGGTTGAGTGTCTCGTCCTCACTTAATACAAACTAGTGAAGGCGAGAGATGTGTGTGGTGTTTGGTAATCCTTCTCCCATTACTATTCCCCATGTTTCAGGGCACAACACCTACATGCCTTACCCTCTGCATCCTCACACCACATTCTGTATATTAACACCATGCGCTGCGTACACCCACCACGCTGTGTATAGTCACACCAACAAAACCACGTGATGCACACACACCCCATTCATACGCATACTACAGCCTCACAACACATGCTGCATACAGCATTCACACCTAGGGGAAATTTGGAACATTTGTTTAACACGTCATGCATGTTTTTGACTTGTGGGTGAAAACCACAGCACCCCCCCGAAAAACCTCATGCAAGCACAGTAAGAACGTGCAAACTGTTCACAGTAAAGCATGAGCCTCGGACTGCCATTCGGGAACTACATGCTGTGAGGTGGACGTGCTAACGATGGTTTCAAATGATTTCAATTTTTTAACAGATCACTAGAACAATATCCACTTAAACAGAACCGGTGACTTCACATTCAGAACCTGGCAGCAGGACCTCCACTCGTGCTCACCGCCTTTGTTCCCTTTGACTGATCTAGAAGGCATTTAAACCATGAGGGAATCATCCAAACACAAATAGCAGCAAAACTGGGCACAATTTCAGATTCTCATAAATAAAACATTTGAAACAAATCATGCATGCACTGTTAAAGATCAAAGGACGACGCACGGTTTTAGCGAAAGATGAGGGAATTTCTTAAGAGCGGCCTTCACAGGGTCTTTGTTGGGCCTCTTTTGACCATCTTTTTGTCCGGTAGCTATTGCATGACTCGCCATACAGCACACAACAAGGTCGTCTGTTTGAGGGCATTCTGAGGGCATAGCCAACCCATTTCAGCTGTCTCTCCATGGAGCTTCAGCCTGATCTAACCGACTGCCCTCCCAAGCCAGACCGCAGTATCTGCAGTTTCATGAAACTGCAGATACTGCGGTCTGGCTTGGGAGGGCAGTATAACTATTAAATATTTAAACAATAAGAACATTTAAACATTTTCAGAAAATATTATTTGAAATCTGTGACTATTTATGGTTTATAAATAAGAATCTATACTGGGTTACCACGATTTCAGATGTAAAAGAAAAAAAATGTTGACAGATTGGCACCCATCTTAGCTGTCTCTGCTCGAGGGAGGCAGGGTGGCAACCCTGGACAACTCATAGCTCGCCACGCCATCACAGGGCAAACACGCTAATGGCAACCCAGTGGCCTACTCTTTTTATGAAAATCAGCAAAGGTACTTTTACATGAACGTCTCACCACAGACAGTGAGATACATGACCAGCCTTTGACAACCCAGTAAGCTGCACTGGGGGGTCGGCAGTGACAACTTGGTTATAATGGGGGTTGAACTGGTGAGCCAGCACCTTACCACCAGGTAACTCTATTTTGATTTTGACATGGAGTCAAAAGCCCTATGCATATAATCAAATGAGGGCAGTACAGTGGTGTCGTGTAGTGGTTAGCATGTCCCTATAAGATTAGATCAGATCAAATTAGATTAGAATTAACTTTGTCATTACATGTGTGCAAATACAGGTTAATGAAATACAGTTCAGCATCCAATCAGAAGTCCAGCAGCAGCAGCAGCAGCAGCAGCAAGTGTAATATACACAGAATGTAGAATTAGAAACAGTTCTGTAGAAATAAGGGCAGGGTAAAAGGGAGGAATAAATTAGCATTAATTTACATAGGACCAATACACAGATGTTCTATATTCCTATATAGAAGAGCAAATATACAGATGTGCTATTATGTATAAACACATATTTACAGATATACAGTGTGCATAGACTAGTGAAGAAAAGCACTGTGAGCAGGCGATAACAATGGAAGCAGGTACATGTGCATGTGTGATATGAATGGTACTGATATGGTGTAGTGGGGGTGGTGTAGTGTGGATGGGAAGAGAAGGTTCAGCAGGGGCGGAGTTCAGTAGGGTGACAGCTGTGTGGAAGAAGCTGTTCCGAAACCTGCTGGTTTGTGTCCGAAGGCTCCTGAAGAACCTTCTGAAGAGGAGGAGATGAAAGAGTCTGTTGGCAGGATGAGAAGACATCTCTTCTTGTGGATGTACTTAATAGCAGGGAGTGGAGGCCCTGTGATGCGTTGGGCAGTTTTCACCACCCACTGCAGGGCCTTGCGGTCCGCGACAGACCATTCCCATAACAGACTGTATTGCGGTTGATCGGGATGCTTTCTATAGTAGGAGTAAATGCTTCAGCAAAAGGATGAATGAATTTCACATCAGACTAGGGACCACAAATAAAAACCAGCTTTTTGGTCAATTATTGTTTATTTATAGTAATTTGGTATGCACTGTCCCCATCAATAAGCGAAGCGAAGCTTTTTGGGTTTATAAAAGGGTGTGTCAGTGGTGGTGTGGAGATTTTTGATGTGCTTCCAATGAAACAGGAATTTGCTATAACTCACAATTTGCCACAAATTTGATACGCATGATGAGAGTCGTAGCCTGAACCCATCTACATGCCAATATACGAACATAGTCATGATGCCACCTACTGGCAACATCGATGTTTTATTTATACTCTGATTGAATGGTTTGACAGATCAACCTCAAATTTGGACAGAAAAGCTTTAAGCACTTAAAGGTGCAGTATTGTAAAAACTGAATTTTTGTTGAATGGGGTGTATGTAATGGAGGTAATATGTGATTTGCATGGCAGACGGCCTAGAGGAAGACCAAAGAAGAGATTTATGGCTGCGGTGAGGGAAGACATGAAGGTTATTGGTGTAAGAGAAGATGCAGAGGACAGGGTGAAATTGAGGCAGGTGATTGGCTGTGGCGACCCCTGAAGGGAACAACCGAAAGGAAAAGAAGAAGGAGTGTATGTAATGACCTAAATTTTGATGCTTGCTTTTTTATTACTTCAGACATTCATTCATTCCCCAAACAGTTTAAACCTATTAAGGTCATGAGAAGGCTGATGCCTATCTCTGCCATCTCTGGGAGAAAGCTCACAGCTGAACAGCTCCCAGAGCAAAGACAAGGTCGAATATGTTTGGTGCACATAATGATGGAGTGAAAGCTGCCAGGGCTTCCTGCATGTTTCACTAACTCAGTCACCCCATCCATCTTTACATCAAAGATGACTCGCATTAAAGCTGGAAATTCCAATAAAATTTTATTGATGACTATTTAAACTAATTATAAACAGCTGTATCTAAAAAAAAATCCATATTTACTCATTTCCAGTACATTTGACAGATTGCCTGCTCTTACATTCCATTTGAGTGAACGTAAGGAATATACTGGTCCTTCTCAAAAAATTAGCATATTGTGATGAAGTTCATTATTTCTGTAATGTACTGATAAAAATTAAACTTTCATATATTTTAGATTCATTGCACACCAACTGAAATATTTCAGGTCTTTTATTGTTTTAATTCTGATGATTTTGGCATACAGCTCATGAAAACCCAAAATTCCTATCTCAAAAAATTAGCATATTTCATCCAACCAATAAAAAAAGTGTTTTAAATACAAAAAAAGTCAACCGTCAAAAAATTATGTTCAGTTCTGCACTCAATACTTGGTCGGGAATCCTTTTGCAGAAATGACTGCTTCAATGCGGCGTGGCATGGAGCCAATCAGCCTGTGGCACTGCTGAGGTGTTACGGAGGCCCAGGATGCTTCGATAGCGGCCTTAAGCTCATCCACAGTGTTGGGTCTGGTGTCTCTCAACTTTCTCTTCACAATATCCCACAGATTCTCTATGGGCTTCAGGTCAGGAGAGTCGGCGGGCCAATTGAGCCCAGTAATCCCATGGTCAGTAAACCATTTAGCAGTGGTTTTGGCACTGTGAGCAGGTGCCAGGTCGTGCTGAAAAATGAAATCTTCATCTCCATAAAGCTTTTCAGCAGATGGAAGCATGAAGTGCTCCAAGATCTCCTGATAGCGAGCTGCATTGACCCGCCCTTGATAAAACACAGTGGACCAACACCAGCAGCTGACATGGCACCCCAGACCATCACTGACTGTGGGTACGTCACACTGGACTTCAGGAATTTTGGCATTTCCTTGTCCCCAGTCTTCCTCCAGACTCTGGCACCTTGATTTCCGAATGACATGCAAAATTTGCTTTCATCCGAAAAAAGTACTTTGGACCACTGAGCAACAGTCCAGTGCTGCTTCTCTGTAGCCCAGGTCAGCCGCTTCTGCCGCCGTTTCTGCTTCAAAAGTGGCTTGACCTGGGGAATGCGGCACCTGTAGCCCAGTCCACTGCTTCCACAGGACCCCCGAGGTCTGGAATCGGCCCTTCTCCACAATCTTCCTCAGGGTCCGGTCACCTCTTCTGGTTGTGCAGCGTTTTCTGCCACACTTTTTCCTTCCCACAGACGTCCCACTGAGGTGGCTTGATCGAGCACTCTGGGAACAGCCTATTCGCTCAGAGATTTCTTTCTGTGTCTTACCCTCTTGCTTGAGGGTGTCAATGATGGCCTTCTGGACAGCAGTCAGGTCGGCAGTCTTACCCATGATTGTGGTTTTGAGTAATGAACCAGGCTGGGAGTTTTTAAAAGCCTCAGGAATCTTTTGCAGGTGTTTAGAGTTAATTGGTTGATTCAGATGATTAGGTTAATAGCTCGTTTACACTACCTGAACATCATATGCTAATTTTTTGAGATAGGAATTTTGGGTTTTCATGAGCTGTATGCCAAAATCATCAGAATTAAAACAATAAAAGACCTGAAATATTTCAGTTGGTGTGCAATGAATCTAAAATATATGAAAGTTTCATTTTTATCAGTACATTACAGAAAATAATGAACTTTATCACAATATGTTAATTTTTTGAGAAGGACTAGTAATAATGTTAAAATATCAATCAGTTTGAAGTTCGGGGACCTGAAGAAATGGGATTTGATCACCACAAATATTTACATATTCAGCCAATTAGCACAGTTCCATCGTTTCCATGGTAACGTGATCTGATAAGCAGCTGACAGGTTTTGGTCGATTGAGAAGGAAATAAAGTTTAAAATCTGTACAAAATATTTGGGTTGGGGTCCAAGGGCGAAGCATGACGTCACAATTTCCAGTCCCATGCTTCGTGACTTCTGCCCCGACCGGAAACTAACGTTCAAGTACCGCGCACTACGGAACACGAGCGGTATGTATCTGTATACACACACACACGTCACTGCGGTCGCCTCGCCACACAGAAATAGTGGGCCGTGTTTTGGTGAAACTGGCTGATTTTGTCATTGAGTGAATGAAGCATGGGCCGTCATGGTCCGTACAGGGGGGGGGTTAACCTCAGAAAAAAAACCGGAAGTGGTCAGTCTTATGGTCCTTGTCTTCGCTTCTTTTCTGACTCCTCTATCTGTACCCGGTTTCCGGCTGCGCGCGGTAAGCACGCGGGGACACCAGAGGGCGCTCTTACGCAGTGACTGCTGCTCTTTGATGTCTCCGCCGAACTGTTCACTCAGACCTCCGTGTTTCAGGAACCACAACTTCAGGAGAACTTGTTTTAGGAGAGGAAAAAAATAAAGGCTACCAATCGCCACATTCTTCTCGCGAAGTGGGCCTGAACAAGCAAGGAATTCAGCGCAGAATGGATGATTTAGGTAAGAATTTTGCTTCTGCATCCCTTTATCTTTGATGTCGGCAGGAGAAAAACAACACAGCGGAAAGCAGGCTGGAAGTGGAGCTGCTAACATGTAGCATGGTGTGTGAGTCCAACCCGGAGCAGCTCCGAACCCGCTGCTTCACAACGCGGTACTTGTTTTCTTTATCTCTCTCTCAAGTGCTGCTTCCTCAGCTGTAGACTGGAGAAAGTATTTTTTTTACTCGGTGCACGAGCTCAGCTAACAAGTTTGGCAATGTTCTAGCGATTGAATAAATATTTAAACACTTTCTAAACGAGTCGAATCGCTTCAGGTTGGTCGGCATTTGGCTTTTTCTCATGAGTAGAAACGACCCGTTTGGATCCCGGCCTGGTGTCCCGTGTCTTCCTCAAGTTTTTAATGGGATTCCTGAGCTTGTTCTCCAGCATTCATCCGAGTGTCACTGGGAAAAATCACCTCAGCACCAGCAACGAGCTCCACTCAAAGGACGCTGCTGTGATATTCGAAGAGCCAGTCAGTTTTTATATCTGTTAAATATTCCAACCCGAAAAGAAATAAGAGAATACCGAAATAAACAAATAAATAAATAAGTAAAAAAAAAAAAAAAAAAAAAAAATCCCACCTCCTCTCTCCAAACTCGCGTGAACGCGCACTGCCTGATCCCTGCTGCAGACTCCACGGGACCGAGCAGTGCCTGTGCTCCCTCCGGGCTTTATTTATCTTTCATAGCACAGAACACCAAACGAACCTTCTGTAACGGGCATTGCTGGGACTCAACCTGTTAGCTTAGCAGTCCATGTATAAGATGTGTGCCCATCCTTGAAGATTGATTCCGAGCATGGTGGTCCACAGATGGCCATCATTCAGGCTTGATTAAAATATACAGGCTGATTGTAGCATATAACTGCTGCAAATATCAATACTTTTGTTTATTTATAGATTTCACTTTCAGAATCCTGGATTTATTTTCACTGAAAATTTGATAGAATTAAAAACCATTTTATCCGGAGTCTGAGTGCATCAGATGGTTAAAAAAGAGGAAATGTGTAAAGAAAAGCTGGCTGTTATAAGCAGGTTCTCTTTCCTCGTGTTTTTCAATTTCTCTCTCTCTGGGTTTTTTTTTTTTTTTTAATAACCACTGTGAAATTTGAAAGTGTTCCAGTATTGAGTTTGAACAATCCAATGAGTATGTATATTAAAGGACACATCCTCTTCTCTTTATATTCTGTGATCTTCCAGCACCAAACAAGTAATTTGGGTCAGACTTAAAAAAAAAAAAAAGAATTTTGTGCTCATCTGCATAAAATCAGACACTATCAAAATGTCAACATTTTCTTAGTAGAAAATGATAATTTCCTGAAAAGTTAATTATTAAAGAATCTTGGGTAAACTGGGAGGAAGGCAGAAGAGAATATGCTGTTTACTTTTTCTCTCATAATGTTTTTATTTTTCTAGCGATTTGCGAAGTATTCTAATCAATTGTATATCTGAAATAATCACATCTTCATAGATTTATCAGCCCTGCTTAATTTTTAATTTGCATTTGTAGTTTTATATAAGTGCGTATATGACATTGTAGAAGCTCCATATTTTTGGCAATTCATTATAAATTCACATCTGTTAGATCGAGAGTTTCGGTTTCAAACTCCTTTTCACTGAGGGCAACATTAATAAATTCAAAGGTGATCGAGAATCTTATAAGGACAACCTTAAAAATATCTTTGTTGGCGCTAAGTCAGCCGGTTGGGCCGAAATTGTAGAAAAACCCTTCCTGAGCATTTACAGACACAAAAAAATAAAAATATACTGGCCGGTTGTGTTGACAAAATGTGTATGTCACCTATCATACACCATACTAAAATGTGACCAAAAAGCGAAATCAGTATCAACCGCGCCTTGGGATTGGTCGATTTCACCAATTCGGTGCAACAGTGATTCTCATTGGCCAGTCCTGTCTTAACAACAAAAGCGTAAAGCATGATGGCAGGTGACAATGATGAGGCAAAAAACTATTGTCACTATTAATGGTTCCAACATGAAAAAAACAAAAAAAACTAATGCATTTCAAATTGAGCAGCAAGTTTGCTGACATTTTCAAACAAATACAAGTTAATTATAAACCGCCAGCAACAACACTGAGCATGACGAAGGTATTTGTTAGTTGTTGAGTGCAATATTAAAAGGTATGTTGAAGAAACCTGGATACTCTGTTGATTACAATATTAATAGAATAAACTTTGACATTCAGTATGTTGATTTCAAATATAATATATTTATTTAATTCTACTGTCACGGGTAGACTGCACAGGCAAAAAAAAAAATTTCCTCCCTCCCGGGTGAATCTTTTTTTATCATGTTATTGCCAACAAAGAATTTTTTAAGCCTTGTCTAATTACTGAAGATCTATTCTGAAAGGGAAACCATGTCTGCATGGAGAAACAATCCATTCAGGCACTGATCCTCGTGTTCTTTATTCGCTTACAACTTCTGATAACACACAACAGAGACGAGGTGCCGTGCATTTTTTTATGAGTCATAAAGGAATAGCTGAATTGTCTCAGAGTTTCTGACTTGTTAGTCATCCTTGTGTTATGTATTCGAGGTCTCCGAGCTGATTTCAAAAAGGACCTAAAGTGCTGTTTAATACTGATTTTTTTTTTTTTTTTTTTTTTTTTTTACAGAGAACATTTTACTTTTAAAACATCGACAGAGTAATGAATGAATTATTTGAAAAACAGAGACAGCCCACAAAAATATTACAGGGAGCTTCGCTTTCAGACAGTCTAAAGATATACGTTTTTACTCCACAGCCCAACGGGTTGTGAGCACTATTGTCATCATGTGTGATGCATGTCTGCAACTTCATTGTGCAATATCTCTAAAAGATTATTATAAAGATTAGTATTCAAAGATGGCGCCGGGTGACCTGCAGCCAGTTACAGGAGCTCTTCAGTTTATTTTTCTTTTTTTTCTCTTTTCTATTGTATATAGGCGTGTTTCTTTATCTTTTTTCAAATTTTCTTTTTCTTTCTTCAATCCTGCATCTGGAAAACATACTTTCATGATGCTTTTGTTCTTCTGTGCACTTTTATTTTCACTTTTTGGATCGGCGTCAGGAAACTCATTCACCGACGGCTCTGAGCAACGCAGGTCTTACACACGTGAGACCCTCCTCGGCCTCTTGGCGCCCCGCCCTCCTTCACGCGGAAAAGCCCGTTGTTCCTTTGGAAATACGGAGGAAAAGGAGAGGCTGCAGAGGGGGACGAAAGACGCGGAGGACATGTGTTCCCTCTGTCATCATGGGAAATGTCCGCGATCGCCAACAAGACGGAGGAGCTGGCGGCGCTGACCCGGCAGCAGAGGCAGTACCGGGACTGCAGCCTCATGTGTTTCTCGGAGACGTGGCTGAATGAACTCACACGGACTCTGTGGTTTCTCTTAACGGATTTACACTCGCGGCGTGCAGATCGGAGTGTAACGGAGAGCGGTAAGAAGAAAGGAGGGTGTGGCGGTCTATGTGAATGAGCGATGGTGCCACCCGGCAAGCGTGCGTGAAGGAGCAGCTGTGCACGCGGGGCGTGGAGCTGCTCGCGTTAAGCGCGCGGCCATATTATCTACCGAGGAGTTTTCACACGTGATTGTGTTTTGCGTGTACATTCCGCCCTCGGCTGATGCGGCGGCAGCGTGTGGCGTCTACACAGCGCCGTTAATCAGACACAGACTCGTCACCCCGCGCCATGATTCTGATCAGCGGGGACTTTAACCACGCCCCTCTCTCCGCCTCTCTTCCGGCGTTCACGCAATACGTGAAGTGCGCCACAAGAGACAATAAAACACTGGACTTACTGTATGCAAATGTGAAGGACGCTTACAGCTCCTCCCCCTCCCCACTGGGACGCTCAGACCACAACCTGGTCTACCTGCTCCCCAATACACACCCAGGGTGCGAAAGGAACCTGCACAGAAGAGGTCTGTGAAAGTGTGGACCGAGGAGACCAACGAGAGGCTTAGGGACTGTTTCCAGACCACAGACTGGAGCATGCTCTGTAACTCCTTTGGTGATGACATCGACGGCCTCACACACTGTATCACCGACTACATGAACTTCTGCGTGGACAGCACCGTGCCAACACGGAGATGCGGTGCTTCTCCAACAACCACCCATGGGTCACCCCTGAGCTCAAAGTCCTCCTGAACCAGAAAAAGAGGGCTTTCATCTCGGGGGACAGAGAGGAGCAGAAGAAGGTCCAGCGTGAGCTCCAGTGGAGGATCAGGAGGGCAAAGAAGGACTATGGGAAGAAGATGGAGGAGAAGCTGGCTCAGAACAACGTGCGGGACGTCTGGAGAGGACTAAAGACCATGTCTGGATTTGGGCAGAGTGTCAGAGGGACAGCTGATGGTGACCAGCGCTGGGCGGATGAACTAAACTGTTACTTCAACAGGTTTGATTCTCCCCCCTCCCCCTCTGCACTCCTCCCGTTCCCCTCCCCTCTTCACACCTCTCCAGACCATCTGACACCTCCCCTCCCCAGGCCAACTTCACTTGACTGCTACAGCCCGACAGACACATCCCCTCCCTCAGCAGCCCACCCCAGCCCCCCCTCCCTCACATCAGACCAGGTGAGGAGACAGCTGAGGCGACTAAATCAGAGGAAATCTGAAGGACCTGATGGCATCAGTCCCAGGCTGCTGAGGACCTGCGCAGACCAGCTCTGTGTGGTACTATGCTACCTGTACAACCTGAGCCTCAGCCTGGAGAAGGTTCCAGTCCTCTGGAAGACCTCCTGTGTGGTTCCGGTTCCCAAAACAGCACAAGCGAAGGAACCAGCCCACTACAGACCTGTCGCCCTGACCTCCCACCTCATTAAGATCATGGAAAGGCTCCTCCTTGAACACCTCCGCTCTATGGTGAGCCCCACCCTAGACCCGCTGCAGTTTGCCTACAGGCCCAACATCGGAGTAGAAGACGCCGTCATCTACCTTCTGCAGCGGGCACTCACCCACCTGGAGATCGCCGGCAGCGCTGTGAGGGTCATGTTCTTTGACTTCTCCAGCGCCTTCAACACCATCAGGCCAGCGGCGCCTGCGGGGAAAGCTGGAGGGCGTGGGAGTGGACGGGCATCTTGCTGCCTGGATTATTGACTACCTTACTAACCGTCCACAGTGCGTGCGGCTGCGCTGGCTGTAAGTCAAAGGTGGTAGTCTGTAGCACGGGGCACCGCAGGGCACCGTCCTCTCACCCTTCCTTTTTAACATCTATACCTCGGACTTCATATATAACACAAACAGCTGCCACCTCCAGAAGTTCTCGGACGACTCCGCCATCGTGGGCCGTGTGTCAGAGGGGAACGAGCTGGAGTACCGGTCGGTCATCGTCGACTTCGTGGACTGGTGTGAGCGCAACCACCTGTGCTTGAACACTAGGAAGGCGAAGGAGATGGTGGTCGACTTCAGGAGAAGCACTCAAACACACACACACACACATTTACTAGTGAACATCCAGGGACAGGACATTGAGACAGTGGACAGTTTCAAGTACCTGGGTGTTCACCTTAACAATAAACTGGACTGGTCCCACAACACCAACGCCCTGTACAAGAAGGGCCAGAGTCGCCTCCACCTTCTGAGGAGACTCAGGTCCTTCGGCATATGCAGAACCTCTGCTCAGGACATTTTATGACTCTGTGGTAGCCTCTGCAATCCTCTACGCTGCCATCTGCTGGGCCCCGGCAGCACAGAGCGGGACAGAAAGAGACTGAACAAGCTGGTCAGGAGGGCCAGCTCTGTCCTCGGCTGCCCACTGGACTCTGTGGAGGAGGTGAGTGAGAGGAGGATGGTAGCAAAGCTCACATCCATCCTGTCCAACAGCTCTCACCCACTGCACCAGACTGTCGAGGAGCTAAGCAGCTCCTTCAGTGTGCGACTGAGGCACCCTCAGTGCAGGAAGGAGCGCTACCGCAGGTCGTTCATTCCCACCGCTATCCAGACTGTACAACGCCACTTTGTAACTGTCTGTGAAAATACCGGTTATGTGCAATAAAAACCCCCGTGTACTTTAATCAGCCACATCTACCCCACTGACTGTGAACCATATCAACCCATCTCTGCCCTCAGATACATTACACTTTAATATAGGCCAATCTATAAAGTTGCTCCATTCTTTTCTTTTCTTTTATTGTTTAGTAATTTATACTATTTATGTATCTATTTATTTATTTACTTATATAATATATATGTATGTGTGTATGTTCGTACTTGTACCTATTTTTGCACCCCCTACTGATAGTACCTCAAGAGCCTGTAACAGTGAATTTCTCCATTGTGAGATTAATAAAGCTGTATCTTATCTTATCTATCTTATCTTAAAACAAGCCTATCCATTTTTGTTGAGGCTTGGTATCCGATACAATTTCTGCAACTGCCATCTTGAATATGTTTTCTGTGCATTGACTTGAAAATGAGGTCACTGGTCATCACCATTTTTGGTGTTCATCTTGGTACATTATATAAAAGAAAGGGCCTGGGTTCGAGTCCTGTGCTTGGTGAGATTATTTCTTTGTTGTATTTCACAATAATTAATATCGTGGCAAAGCAGCTTTACATACTAAAAACAGATTTAATAAAGAATTTAAACATTTCTTTATAATCCTTACATATCTTTAATGAACAAGCCCGGGCTGATGACGGAAGGTTTAAAACTCCTTCAGATGACACGAGGAACAAATCTTGAGGGGAACCAGACTAAAAAGCGAAACCCGTCCTCATTTGGGTGAAATCGGGTGAAATACAAACAATGTAGTAACATCACACATTTTAACATGAACTCTGCCTGGGTATCTTATATATGCAATGGGAATTGTCCTAAGTCATTTCAGTAAAGGAGTTCATATCACCAGCAATGAGCAGTGCATCATCTTCCTGTGCTTGTGTGGGTTTCTTCTGGTCTTTTCATTTTATCCCACATTCTGAAGACATGCACATCAGGTTAATTGGCTATTCTAAGTCGCCTCTAAGTGTGTGTGTGTGTGTGTGTGTGTGTGTGTGTGTGTGTGTGTGTTGGTATTCTTACCTGAGAAAGGCAAGAAATTGCTTCTTTGTTAATTGCAAGGGGTGGTTAAGGACCTGTTTTGAAATCATCAGTCCAATGGTCCAGTATCTTCTTATTTTTAGTCAGTGGCTGGGTACTGTCTGCATTGAGGAGGGGAGAGAAGCTTCAGGGTTGTGGTCTATATACAGCCTTCAGAGCATCGTTAAAAACACTTAAAGTTGTGACAGTCCGCAAAGGCATCTTTCTTAGCCTGTGATGCTGGGTCATTTCGGTGAGCTCTGGGCAGCTTGTGTTTCTCAGTGAGCAATGACTTTATCTCCTCATCATTCTCGTCTAACCAATCTTGGGGTTTGTGTGTAGCTGGTTCAAGGGTGTAGATCATGTCCCTAAGTGCTGCCCATTTATCCTCAGTGCTGACCTGATTATTCTGGACTGTCTCTGTCAGCTTACTCTTAAGGTCATCATGCAACTTTTTTGCCACTCTTACAGTTTTCAGCTTGAAAACATTAAATGTCGTTGCTGTTTTCTGGCCATGAGGCCTTCTCACGGGCCTTCAGAAAACACAAGTTAGATGGGCCGGCCACATCATCAGAATGCCAGATAGATGCCAAAAAAGCCAAAGCAACAACTGTATGGGAGATTATCCCAAGGGAAGGGCTTAGTTGGGGGATGAAAAGTTACAAAGACACTTAAGATGTCGCTCAGAAACCCAGACATTAGTACCAGCAACTGGGAGTCACTTGCCCTTGATCACCGACAGCTGGCAATGCAGGATCACCAAAGGTGTATGTGCAGCAGAAGAAAGAAGTAAAGAGGAAATGTTCCATGTACAAGGCCTTAGCAGCATCCACTACCCAGTTGGTGTCCGTCAACATGTGGGCACATTTTCCTAGCCTAGATTGGCCTGACCAGCCACCTTCTGACCCACACCCACAGACCCTCAAACCTATGGAGTCATGGTCATCTTTAACCCTGAAGGATGAACAAGATTTAAATATATACTGTATTGAAATATCCAATTTCTATCTTTGAAGTATCCAAACACATCCATCATATGCCCGATCATCGAATGCAGCATGTCATTGTAAGAACAGAACCCTGGGGGATGGGAGACCACAGACCATTTTGGGAGTCGCAGGTGGTTTGGACATGAATTGTGTGGTACTGTTTATGGTTGAGGTATGGCAATGGATCTGGAGAATGTGTATAGTCTGTTGCACCTATAATGTTAGAGCAACAACAGAACAAAAAGCCTTGATTGGAAATTATTGAGGTTCAGTACAGAGGAATATGTTGTCTGGCCAGTAGATTTTCAGTATCCAGCTGAGAAATACCTGTGATATATCTACCCAGTGTCCATGCTCCCTCTGAAATTTCCTTGTGGCCATAAAAGCTCAGGGCAGACAGTACCCAAACATGTCGGCATAATGTACCCAACATTATGGAAGGAGTACTGACTCCAACTTGTTGCACAGCATCATGAGAAAAGCTTTTGGTAGCTGAAACAATTTTTGTTGGTCTCTTTGAATAAATCTGTGTGGGCCTCAAGTGATATATATAAGTGCACAAGCTGTAACTTATTATTCCAACAACATGTCATTGTAGCAATCTAGAAAGAATTGGTCCACAGTCACCCAGTAAATGGCGTTATTTAGTACGTAAGCTATGGTTTACAATGAACATAACTAATATGCTATATTAATGAAAATGCCTCAAATTCAGTCAGATCATACTTCAGGGAACAGCAATTTTCAAGTCTTGCCATAGATTCTCAGTTGATTTTAGGTCTGGACTCTGTCCAGGCCATTGTAAGACATGGATATGCTTCATCTAAATCATTCCCATGTAGCTCTTACTAATATATGTTAATTGTCGTTGTACTTCTGGAAGGTGAAACTCCTTCCCAGTCTCAAAACCTTTTTGCAGACACTCCCCAGTTTTCTTACCAAGATTCCCCTGTATTTGCGTTTGTCCGTTTTCTCGTCAACTCTGTCCAGCTTTCCTGGCCTTGTTGAAAAAAGAAAAAAAAAAAAAAAAAGGTGATGTGCAGTGTTACGTTTTCCGTACTCATTTAGGCCAAAATATCTTGGTCTCATCTGTTTTCTGTGTCCACCACATGGCTTGTGGCAAACTGCACATAAGACTCGTAGCTTTTTCAATTTTTTTGGCTGCTTTTCCACATTGGCAGATTGAAGGAGTGCATGACTAATACTCTTGCATGTTTTGCTTATTGCGTGATTAGCAACTCATTTTCCATTTTGGATGATTAACTTTATCCCTGACCTGTCTGCTGTGTTCTTTGGGTTTCATGATGCTGTTTGTTCACTAATTGTCTCTAACAAACTTCTGTGGCCTTCAGAGCTGCCATATTTATACCGAGGTTAGATTACACATTTGGATGACTTCTGAAGGCATTTGGTTGCTCTGGAGTTATTTCAGGGTATCAGAGAAAAGGGTGCTGAATACAAATGCATACCACCCTTTGTAAAAAAACAAAAATTAAAAATTGTAAACGATGTATAAGTTTATCTGAGTGACTTGGGGGTGTCGTGGTTTGCATGTCCTCCCCCTGCTCGTGTGGGTTTCTACCCAAAGTCCAAAGGCATGCAGATAAGGCTATTGTGGTGTTCCATATCACCCCTAGATTAGGCTCCCTGCGACCCTAATATAGGTGGTGGTATCTGGATTTGAGTCAGTTGGGCTCACTGGTGGAGATGAAGTCCCAGTGATATTTTGGAAAAACTATGACAGCATGACAAGAAAGAGAACCAGAAGGAAGATGGACATGAGGGTACCTTATGACATGAGCCAGTCAGCCACTCCTCTGTTGATAGACATGAGTCAGCATGTGTGAGGGTCGGGGAGCAACAGCATCCAAACATTACAGTTTACCAGAACTCTCACATAAGCCAAGCTCCCTCTGGGTTTTTTTTTGTTTCTTTGTTTGTTTTAAATGGAAGTTGAACCCAGTTAGCCATGATTGTGGTGTAGGGGTACACAGTCAAGATTATTTTCCTTGTTACTGGCCCTAATAAAATTAGTATAGAATATAGTGTTGCAACTAGCCACTCATTGTATGCATCCTCATTGGCTGATTCTGCAAGATGGTATTAAATATGAAGTAGCTATGGCTGACTCCATAGGCCAATGCCGCATAAACCAAATAACTAGCTCAATTGCAAAAAAATTGGTTGGTTTAGTTCCTTCATTAGTCATCATTATTTGATGTGATATAAGTGGGTGTGGTGGATCATCAACAATATGGAGGACCCTAGTCACACCAGTCCATAAAGTAGACCTACTTTCCTTGGGCAAGAAAATAGCCAAAATGTCTTAAACTAAGCTTCTATCTAGATGCTGTAAGTTGAGTGAACTCCATCTTGTTGACGTTCTTTACATTACTCTCTATAACATGCTGCCCTGTGGTTAATCCCTGTTTTTAAAATGTTGCACTATGGTTTGTTTAGTTATGTTTGTTTTAGTTTTATTGCATTTTTTTGTATATATGAGTATTGTTTGCCATACATTGTCGTCCATGTGAATCATGCAACGGTGATAAATGATTCTTGAGGTTCTGATCTGATTCCATTTTAAGGTTGGAAACAAGATGACCTGGTAAGCTCTATATTTTGTGTATAGAGAAATTTTGTTCCTCTTTTAGGTTGTTGATGGTCCAGCTGTTTATAATTGATTCTCACCTTTATTATTGGGTTTAGTTGTTGAAATTCAAAAAATTTCTTTCTGCCGATTCCATGTTGTGACATGGGAACCTGGAATCCGTACCTTGGATAGTGATCTGCCTACTCATGATGAAATGGACAAGTCTTAACATGTCGTAAGAGTCGGTGCCAGCCAGAGCTGTCTTGTGCTTGAAGTACAATCTGGTCTGAAATTTGCTCAAGAAATGCCCCCCTCATAGAAACACCTCTGTATAGTTCATGGGGTTAGTTCTAGGATAGCCCACACCTCAGGTTCTGAGTAGGAATCCAATCAAGCAGAAATCATGGAAACCTGTCAATAAGCATGTGAGCTATGTAGCCATAGTACGGCAGTCAGGAGAATGTGATAAGGACATGAAGTCTACCTACCCAGTAATGTTTTTTTTTTTTTTTTTTTGTGTGTGTGTGTGTTTTTAAATTTTTTTTTTTTTTTTTTTAAACTGGTACCCATTTATACTGCTAGGTGAACAGAGGCACAATTGTGGTTAAAGCCTTGCCCAGAGGTCTTGGCACAGTCTAACTGGCATTTGAACACACAACCTCCTGATTATGAGCCCAGCACCCTAACCACGACACCCCCTATTCCTGGAGGTGTTAGAACCAATCTGTCAAACAGTTCACTTTCTCCAGAGCCTCTCCTTCATGCTTTACCTCTAATATTTCAGTGGTTCGGACGCTGGCTGAGGTTAGGTTTGCCATCGTGGGTGTGTACAAGTGCTGAGCAGCACTTCTAAGAGCTTTTTCATTAAGTTATTGTAAGCAGAGCCATTGTAGTATTGAATTTAGTTTTGTGTAAAATCAAAAGTGAAGTGATAGATCCATGTTTTCTGTGTATAACTGGCATATTTAATCAATTTCGACAATTAAAAACAAACCGTACCTGCCCTCTGACAGCACTTCGGTGCTGAATGAAGACTCAAGATGCAATGGTTTCTGATGGCTCGCGCAGTTTCTCATTCGTCAGAATTGCTTTGAATCACTGACAGACGAGTCGTCCATTTTTTTTTTCAGCTCCATTTTTCATATATAAAGTTCCACCATTACTCCTTAGAGATGATATCGAAGATTGGTGGCACTTGAATAATACCTTGAGTTGCTCCGGACTTCACCTTGAACCGATAGGTTTTAGATTCCCAACAACAAAACACAGTGTGCTGGAGTAGTATGAATGGATAATAATATACTCCAGTGAACTTCAACAACTCATTTCCTCATGTTTGACATGAACCTATTTTTTCTTTTTTTTTTTTTTTTTTTTTTTATATACATGATTCCCCAATTTTTCTCTTCTAATTTAATTGTATGCAATTCTTACCCTTCAAACATTTGCCTTCCCATCACACAGAATCATGACATGAGATGATGCCACTTGCATCTTATGAACTACACGGCCTGCACACGCAGTAGTGCCCTGTTATACTGGGAGGGGAAGTGCTATCGGCCCTTTGTACGAATCAGCACACCTGGCCAGTGAGTGAAGGTGACAGGGAGGCGAGTGTATGCCATCTTTTCCCTCATTGAGAGCTCAGCCAATTAGCTCTGACGGTTCGCTGTTGTATCAACCTTGAGTCTAACCTGAAATTTTGAGGTAAATAGTCAAGCACCTTGTTGATGCAACACGTTAAATTGCTTTTATATATAATATCTTTTAATGATTTCTATTATCAATTACATGTGCGACTTTAAAAAGTTGATAACTTGGAGGTAGAGAGATGGTAATCTTAACTTTCACTTTATAAACTTGCAGGATAAGATGTTGAGTACAAAAATAAAACTGCCATGTTTCAGAGTTTGGATTATGTGCCCCCAGCCCCCATGTTGCAATATTTCTGTCAAGTGCTTCTCCTGAACAGTGATTGCTATGTGCATTTTTTTTATTAAAAATCCAATGTCATACATTTGTTCTGATACTTTTTAAATGGGTCACCATTCCATTTTATTTTTACCGTCCATTTATTTTCGTATATTGAACTCTTTCTGCCAGTACGGATTGCTCTGTCTGTTTCACTCGTCCAAAAGTGACCTGCTCTGTGCATAGCTCCTCAATCTATTTCTATTTATGTTTCTTCTTCTGTTACTTCCAGGTTAAAGCTCGACTGGGAACCAAACTGTCTGACATGTTTCCAATTATTTTAAAAGTCCAGTTTTAATTCAAATGCAATAATTAGATTTTTAAAAATTTTACAGCCTACGTCCCTTGAATTGCTTTTTTTTTTCTTGACATATTTTCAAATATTAAAACTAGAACCCCAATCATGTCTTTTCTCTGTGATACTGTCCAGAACAAAAGGATTTTTATTTATTTATTTTATTTTGAGAAATAAAATTGTCGTTCAACAGCTGTGATGTTGAAGGCCAGTGATCTTTTTTTGAAGAAGTAGTAGTAGTAGTTAGGGTTATTGGAAAACACGTAGAACTTGGTAAAAAGTTTTAGTTCAACTTTTTAAACCGGACAGTCTTTTTCTCTTTTTTTTTTTTCTCTTCCATGTAGTTGCATTCACTGTATCCACCAGAACCACAGCGAAATGATTTGTGCTCAACAACAACTGCTTTTCGCCTCTTCAGACTCTGTCCTAATTTTGGCCCAGCACTCAATGACACTTCCTGAGGAAACTGCAGAAAGAGGAAGTGGCCTACACTGACCAGAGTTTTTCCGTAGACCGAAAGTAATACGCAGAGGCATTTGAATAAAAGTAACGAGTAAATCTTTCTCTGTTGCTCTTGCAGGCTTTAACAGGACCGTCCTCATTGTTAGTGCTGGAGTCCAGAGGAAGAATAGATATGTGGTGGTGATGATGATGATAAGAATAAAATACAAATAAGAATAGATATCTGGGACTACCAGAAATACGGCTAAGTCCCCTTCAGCTGTTTAACGTGATGGCTTGGAAAATTAGATTTTGAAGGTAATGATCTGTCTTCCTTATTTCATTGCCAAATTTGGTGTCATCGAATTCTTTCAACCACAAGCAAAAACCATAATTTGTGTGTTTGATAGCCTCTCTTCTCTTGCTGTCCTCTCCCTAGTCATTTCTGAACACACACTCTCCCTCTTCTTGCCATGTGTCTTGGCTCAAACACAGTGCTTATTGTTTTCCTGATGGCCTTGGATCTTCCAAAGCTTTACTCTTGAGTTTGAACCAAATTCTTCCCACGTGACTGAAACAAAAAGAACCCCAGCCCCCACCCCAAGGCTGTGTGTGTCAGATGTTCCACTGGGTGCATGCAGTCATACTGAGCTATGTGCAGGTTAAAACTGAACAGGCCAGCTCTAACAATATATGTGGAGTCGGCGTGGATCATGTCCCTGTATACCATTAAAATGAACCCGTCTGCCTGCCAAGCCTTAGTTCAAGTGTGTGTTTAATTATTCTCTTTACTCTTGCTCCGCTTTTTGCATAACCCTAAGGTTCATGTTGAACGGGTTTTATTTTGGGCTCTTCATGCACGTGTTGACGTCCTTCTGGGTTTATGCAAGGCAGGTGACTCGGGGGTTTCTGTCTTTCTGCGTGTCTCCTTCCAGCACGAATCTGTTGCCATTTTCCCCAGCTCCTGATTTCATCAGCGATGTGTCAACCCCCAGGCCCTTCATTCCTTGCCTCCTACGTTTCCATACAGAAGTACATCATTTACTGCCTGTTACTGTTCTATAGTTCCCCCTGTTGTGAGCTATTGGTTGAGCATGTTTTGTGCTAAGTGAATTATTATTCTGAATATTGCTGTACTTTTTTTTTTTTTTTAAAGTCTTAATTGGTGCAGGTAATATTTTAGAGTTTAAATTGTATTTATAATCCTAATATAATAATTCAAATGTTCATCATATATGTGCAATACATTTACAATACAAATACAGTTAAAATGCACTTCTTAAATGAGCAGGCTTTGCTGTATAAGGTTGCAGCTAAAGTGTTGACTTTTTCTATAATTAGGTGGGCAGAAGTCCGGGGTGCAAGCTTACACAAATCGAGTGTCTTTTCTAAGAATGAATTTGTAATGCAGCCTTTTACAGTCTCCACTGTAGCGCCGTGTTTGGTGGTTCACATAAATGTCTGAAATTAGGTTTTACATTGTGATATTCACAAAAGAAAGGCCCAGACATAAAGGATTTTTTAATAAAAACTTTAAAAAAAAAAAAACAACGACACTAAAAACAACACAAGTCCCACTTCACTATTTCACATAGCCCACTTCACTGTTATTCACAATGTGTAATATATTTTAAAAATACAGCATGCTTCTTTTCTCACAACATATACCTGCAAGTACTGGTAAAAATACCAGATAGTAACTGATGCAACAAGGATTCTCCTTGTGCTTGATTTAGCCTGTTGCTATGCAGCTAAACAGTTCTTTTTATGATCTTTCTGCTCTTGTAGTGTTTAATAGATCCATCAGTCTCATCCTTCCCTTCCTACTCGTAGTGATTCCTAATTTCTAATCATGAACTTGGGTTAACACTTGGTTGTGTTGTGCCTCCATTTATGTTAATTTACACATACTGCCTCCTTCTGTTCCATTTGAGACTCAGCACAGTAAATACTTCTCCCACGTTCTGTAGTGTTCGTTCTGTACCGCAGATGAAATTAACACAGGATTTTGTAGACTGCGGCAGTTGAAGTTCAGAGGGGTCTTAGTATGTTGGGGTGTGGTTTCCTTTAAGAATTGTGTATATATACACACGTGTGTGAATGAGAAGGACCCAAGAGGAACGGTGAGGTTACAGGGAACAGAGATAAAGAAGGTGGAGGATTTTAAATACCTAGGCTCTATTATCCAGGGCAATGGAAAAGAGGTGAAGAGTGTGCAGGCAGGTTGGAATGGTTGAAGAAAAGTGTCGGGTGTGATAGGAAGGTATCAGCAAGAATGAAAGGAAAAATGTACAAGTCGGTGTTGAGGCCAGCGATGTTGTATGGTTTAGAAACAGTGGCCCTGGGGAAAAGACAGAAGGCAGAGCTGGAGGTAGCAGAGATGAAAATGTTGAGGTTCTCTTTGGGAGTAATGAGGATGGATAGGATCAGGAATGAGTACATCAGAGGGACAGCACATGTTAGAGGTATTGGAGACAAAGTCAGAGAGGCTAGATTGAGATGGTTTGGACATGTAGAAGGGATATTGGTAGTAGGTTGCTTAGGTTGGAACTAGCAGGTAGAAGGCGTCGAGGAAGACCAAAGAGAAGATTTATGGATGTAGTTAAGAAGGTCGTTGGTGAAGGACGTGGTGAAGGAGGATATGAAGGCAGTTGGTGTAAGAGAAGAAGATGCAGAGGACAGGGTGAGATGGAGGCAGATGATTCACTGTGGCGACCCCTGAAGGGAACAGCCGAAAGGAAAAGAAGATAAATATATAAGAAAAATGCACTAATTTGATACAGATACAGTTTGAGAGTGGAATTGAGAGGATAGCTCAATGGAGAACTGAAGTAAACATTTTGTAATTTTATAATGAACTGCAGTTAATTCACAAAATTAAAAGCAACAAAGCAAAAAAGTTCACAACCACAAGTTCTTGTGAAAGAGTTAACACCTCTGTGTGTGTGTGTGTGTGTGTGTGTGTGTGTGTGTGTGTGTGTATACACACGTAGTGGTACCTTGACTTTATAGCTTTAATCCATTCCGAGGGCGAGCTCGTAAGCCAAAATGTTCGTTCGATAAAACAATTATTTCTATAAGAAATTATAGAAAACCAATCAATCCGTTCCAATCCCCTCCCAAACTCATATAACCTGACATAAACACACATTTGACCTAATATATTAAAGATAAACATGTAAAAACAATAAATATTTCATAACAATACATGTCCATTAACATTAATAATAAATAATAATAAAGAATAAACGATAAGTCAACTAAAACTTCTGATCATTGACTGTGGCAAAGATGTTACGTGGGCAGGCATGAGGTGGTGCATAACAGAGAAGAAGGAGGAGAAATTTGTGCATGTGCATGCCACGAATGCCACCGAGGAAAGGCTCGTGGTGAGCTCCCACAAGGCCAGTGCTTCTCAAATAGTGGGTCGAGGGGGGTGTGTATGATCCTGGGGAACATGCTTTTTTTGCCATACTGTATTAGAATTAAGTGTAATTGTGCATCCTCTACAGTAGGTGGCATTGGCGCTCTCACCTATGCTGTAGGGAAAAAGCACGAAGCAAACGATATGAAGTGCAGTAAACTATTTATACTCGCGCGTGGGGCACGAATTGTGTGCCCCCCCCCCCCCCCCCCCGTCCTATAGGGGGTATCACAGAAAATAATTGAGAAGCACTGCACAGGGCGTTTGAGTGTGGAGGAATACACATGGGTGAATACGAGGGTAATAGGCCTGGAAAAACCATTTTCCTGGCAGAGCCCAGAAATCAAAATTTTGCTTGTTGGATGGGGCTGGATGGATCGAAGCTAATATCATGGAGAATTTGTTACAAAAGACACTTGTATGTCAAGGTACCACTGTGTGTGTTATTTATTTATTTTACACACGCGCGCACACACACATTTCAGCCCTCAAAGAAATGTTTGCCCATGTTCATTTGGTTTAGTTTTTTTAAAAATATAAATATAGAGCACAAGCTTTGAGGTTTGTGAAATTATCAAGAATTATTTTTTTCCTGAAGTAAAAATTTGCCATATTAAAGGAAAGGTTGGGTTTACTGTACATTTGTATGAATAGTATAACACTGCTCATGAATTGTAATCAATAATCTAGACCTACTTTACCTTTTTAGAAAAACAATGTTTGTTTCTAATTTTCTGTTTAAAATACAATGATAGTGTGTCTGTGAGATGTCTATATTTGTGATTTTCCAGCTGCATTTTAGCACCGTTTTAAACAATATAATTATTAATCATCACCCAAGGGCATGAAAAATGAGACGGCATGAAACAGCAAGACTATGCGTGTGTGTCTCTGTTTAGTTTCAACATGTTTTACACCAACCTGTATGCTGATCCTTAAACTTAAAATAGCCAGGCTATTTGCTCCCATATGTTTATTTGTCAGGGGTTAAATATGGCTAAACCCGAAGCTTATGCATGTTTTATTCTTATACACCTACTCAAATGTCTATAGTTAAATGGTCTATATTTACTGCAGGCGCCAGTGGTTGGTCTCTAAACTTGCCATTTTGCCTTTTTTGATCTGGAGGATATGAAAACCTGTTTGTTAAAAACTGTATTACCATATTTTGAGTGTGTTAATAAAAACCTGAACCAAAAAGAAGCATGTGTATAAGAAGACAGGTTTTGGTCAGGTGTGGGTTAATGTCCCCTGGATTCATTGTCCCTCCCACTGCATAGCATTCTTGCTCCCGTGTGTGCATACACACACACATACACACACACACACACACACACACACACACACACACACACACACACATTTATGCTCCTTTTACTGGCTCTGATACTTGTCCAGACACACAGTTATTATTGAAAAGCTTGGGATACTTTTGCAACATTCATCAAGACTAACGTGAGTAAAATTTCTCACCTTTTTAAGTTATAGTGAATGTTTTTGAGATGTAGTTCTATTCTCTAGTTTGTGTGTATGGCATGTCTCACTCATTGGGCTACTGAGGATTCTCAGCTGTGGACTGCAACAGCTCCTTAAACGAAAGAAACATCGAGCCCCTTCCTGATTGATATTCCACTTGAATGAACTTCTGTGCAGGAGATAACAATGGCTAATTTGTATATAACCTTGATTTTTTTTATTTTTTTTAAATTGTATTTTTACTTCTGTAATAAAAGCCCAGCCTGTTCTGCTGATCTAACTTGGTACTGCTAACCGAAATATTTATGCTGTTTTATGAATAGCATGGTTTCAAAGTGCAACCCTTCCCTTTGCCTATGTGTATTTTCATGTGATGACTTGCTCTTCAGACTTTACTCATCAGTAATCTTTGCCACCACACCTTTAGATATGACCCAGGATTTCATATCCGGCCTTTTGGGATTTCCACGCTTTACGTTTGACCAGCAGTGGCACAGACTCAGATGTCTGAGACCAAGTTTAGAATGTGTCTCTTGTTAGGGGCATGCATTCACACGGAAGCCCTGAACTTTTTTCACTCCTTGTCTGGAGGAAGTGTGTGTGTGCGCGCGTGTGCGAGAACCCAAATGTCCAAGTTACTCACCTCCAACATTTACTTGGACTTGACTTTGCGAGCCGCCAGTATCAAGTCAAATTGTGTGAACGATTCTCTCCATAAGCGTTGTTGGTAATTGTCTGGATAATTTAGTGATTGAGTCGGTTGCACACCAGTGATGTCTGGGTTTTTTTTGTTTGTTTGTTGGAGAAGAGCTGGGCAATCTATTGTTTTTCCTTTTTTAGCTATCCCAATTCTTATTTTTATACAAATAAACCTGCTGGGCTTTTGAAAAGGAATTAATCACGTGGCTACAAATCACCTCCGGTACTGCAGATACAAAAAAAACACATTGGCATTATAGGCACTGCAGTAAAAAACAAAACTTTGTGCCCATAACATTCAACATCTCATTGAACAACACCTTCACTGGACTGAGCTGAATCATGTGATGTAGGCCACGCCTGTTTTTACTTAAAAGGAGCTAGTGCATTCACCTGTTTTTGATATTTAATATAAACAGGTTTCCAAATACAATTTCATAATAAACAGTATCATAATGTTTTAAAGCACAGTGTATCAGTTTACGATTCTCTTAGTCAGTTGTGGATGAGCCAGGAGTAGCACAATCCAAACACCATCCATGTAGCAGGCGTTACTGCATGCAAGTGCATCTCGCTATATTTGAGTGAATAAATACTCTGATCACTTAATGGATCCTCTACGGAATGAAATTATGCAGGGATATACATTTGAGCCACACTGGACGGTGACTGTCATAAGGGAGACATCGGAGGATGTGAGGAAACGCCTAAGTATCAAACAGTCGGACAAAAGAAACGCCACCCGAGCGCTAAACCAGAGAAGCAGGAAAACGAGGACTGGTATGATCGTGACTGCCGCGAAATCTTGCAAAAGTACTTGTTGAACTATTTCATGGGATACCCAGACTATCAGCTTTTCATTTGAGCTCAGCTAAACGATGCTGGTTAATTTTCATTAGGACTGATGAAACCGATATGTTTTGAACCGTTAAAACGGGACTATTTTCAGTTCAGTTTAGTTTTGTTTATAATTGACATTTTTAAAATGCGGTTTTTTATGAAGGCAAATGTGAGAAACAATCGAACCATTTCTCTATAAAGCCTTCACATCTCAATGAGCAAGTCCACGTGGACAGTAGCAAGAAACTCTCAGTCACCACGAAGAAAGCCTGTGAAGAACCATGAAAAGGAAAACCCATCCTCATTTGAGTAGAATCAGATAAAAGTATAAACCTTGGAGGAGAAACGTCACTAGAATTTCACCTGAAGTCTGTTTGGTTATTGTGTAATTATAATTGGAATTGTAGATCAGTTCTAAATCATTTTAGTAAGAGTTTCTATCACCAGCGGGGCAGTGGTGGCCTGGCGGTTAAAGGCGCTGGATCGCTGATCTTAAGTTTGGGGGTCGAGTCTCACTCTCCACAAGGTTGTCACTGCCCCCCCCCAGTGCAGCTAACTGGGGAATCATAGGCCATCCATGTCTCTCAGTGTCTATGGTGAGAGGTTCATGTAAAAGAGCCATTGCTGACTTTCGTAAAGAGGAGCTGCATAGCAGTCAGCGTGTTTCTGTCCCTTGGTAAAGGGTTGTGTCAGGAAGGGCATCTGACGTAAAAACCAATGCCAAATCAAACATGCCAATCAGCTGATTCACTGTGGCGACCCCTGAGAAAGGGAAAAACGGAAAGAAAAAGAAGACTTTCTATCTCCAGCAGTGAAAAGTGATCTTCACGGTCTGAGTGTATATTTATCCATTTGGGTCATCAGCAGGAGAGAAGGGCTTCTCAGATGAGAACCACAAACAGTAGTATTACAGGATTCAGGCTTGAGAGAGAGACACAGAGAGATATGCTCATGACACAGTAATTGTCAAAGATTTTATTATTGCTGAGTGCAGCAGGACTTTGGGAGCACTGACTCTGACATCATAACTAAAGAGAGAACCACACAGAAGGTAGACTTGTGGGCACCTTGTAACATGAAGCCGTCAGCCACCCCACTGTTGACGGCCCTGGGGAAGCATGTAGGGGGGGGGTGCAACAGCATCCCGACATCACAGTTTACCAGCTTTTTCTGTGTCTGAGGGGAAACCCCCCTCCCAGATCTGTTCCTTTACATAATAAGTCTTTTAACTAAATGCTCCACTAAACTTTTCAGCCTCATCATAAAAACAGAACCTGTGTCTGAGTCCTGAACATTAACTGGAAGATCATTCCAAAACTGTTGGGCTTCGTAAGAGAAGCTCCACCCTAGAGTATTCATTACTAGAGGTATCACTATTTTTATTATTATTATTATTGCTTTTCAGTGATGTAATTTTTTTATTTTACTAATATTCCTGAGATGAAATAAGTCCATCCAGTCGGTATTATCCACACGAGCTTCAAATGACGAGTCAATGATCATACCAAGGTCCTTTTTCTGCTGCACCGCCAGTTTCAGCAACAGGGTTTTTACTTTATATTTTTAATTATTGTCTTTATTATTATTAGTAGTAGTAGTAGTAGTAGTAATAGTTATCGTAGTATTTTTATAGAGAACTCAGAATAATGGCTGTGAGCAGACGAGCGGTACTAGGAGTGCCTCATTCTGAATGGTTGATCTAGGAGCTTTTGCTCGACAGGAATGGTCCTGGAAATTTCTTTGGAAAAAGTTCTGTTCTTAATGGCTATGCCTTTTTAAGTCATGTTTTATATTGTATTAAATTAGTACCAGTAAAAGTAATTTAATCGAATGCTATAACCCCCCCCCCCTTTTTTTTTGTAAAATTGCAAAATACACTTAATTTTGCCTGACCTGCATGGAACTCCAGAGATAGAATGTTGAGAGTAACATGACAAACCTATTAAAATATATATTTTTGTGTTTAAAAAAATATATATTTTTTGTTCTAATCATTAATGAAATCATGTTACAGTGGTAGCGCATCTTACGAAATTAATCCGTTCCATCGGCTTTTTTGTAAACATTTTTTGTAAAGTTGGACCGCATTTTATATATAAAACGCGGGATTCGTTCCAAGGCTCCCAATACTACCCCATAAACCCTTTAAAAATTATAAAAGTACACAAATTTTGTATGAAATATGGGTTAAAAGTAAAAGAAAATTATTTACCTTTTTTTAAATCTCACGAACCACCCATGCAACGATTTAAAGTCCAGAGGTTGCTGGTCCGAAGAACCCTCACCCCCACCCTCCTTCACGAGGTCCTTAAATATGGCGGTTGCTTTTTCCGAAATAATCGCCTTCGTCACTGTATCTCCGCTTTTAATGCCTCCTTCTGCTTCAATATCGTCCCGATTGTAGAGGGGTTTCGGCCATACCCCTTTGCGATTTCACTCAACCGCATTCCATTTTCATATTTTTTTTTTTTATCGTCTCCTGTTTTACTTTTATTGATAACGGACCCCGCTTCTTTTCAGGCTCACCGGGAATCACTTTCTTGGGGCTCATAACGAAAAATAACGCTGCAATGAGCACACTGAAAAAACCTCACGAACCAACAGTACAAGTCTCCTTCACGCATGTGTCGAACAATGGGTCGAAGGCACACAAAAAGCATTATGGGTACAGTACTTTTATTATGGAGATTCAGCTCCCCCCTAGCCAATGGGAGGCCGGCGGGGTGTTTGGAGACAACCAATGGAACTATCATGGAATTCTGATTTTTTTTTTTTTTTTTTTTTTTTTCCATTGGCCCAGTTTAAAAAAAAATTAGAATTTTCACGCTGAATATGTCAAAATAACCTTTTCCAATTTTATTCCGTTCTGAGTTTTGCAGAAAATTACCTCTCTTGAAACGTTACTGCTGATTGGCTGATGGCTTCCTAATAGCCAATCGCTGATGTTGAAACATGTACGTAGACATTCGTGCCACTTCCGATCTGTTCAGTATATCTGTGATCCAGAGAAAAGATTCTGCTCGAATCAAAGAAATGGACAAAGTCGTGAAAAACAAGTTTAGGTGGAAATGGATGGAAAAGGGAACCGTAGCATTCAATTGCAGGAACATTTGGTGTTCAAGCGAAGATTACTGAACCCTACGGACTTAACCCTTTGTTTGCCGTTCAACCAGAAACTTCCGTGAAAAGAAAAGACCCAGTGAAACAACCAGTTCCTGTTGCCGATCGAGTAGTTAATTTTGAGGTATGTTTGAGAGTTTTGTCTAGTTTACGATTATATTTTTCAAATTATTGTGAATGCATGCATGTTTTAGGCGTCGGACGTTCACGTGTTTATTCCGTGAACTGAATCAAATGAGCCGACTATATGGTCACTGAACCATTTTTCTGCTGTTAGAATAAATAAAGTATTGCCGCAATAACTCGCCAGTTTTTTGTAATTAACTTATGTAAATAGACATTTACAGCAGCGGGAGTGTGTGCTCGTGTAAGTAGCTCATTAATATTGGAAATGTAAAACTATGAATCAACCTCAACCGAAACGCCTCAGCATCCAGAAGGACAACAAACTTTCTAAGGCAGCCTCCAGAAGGACAGTTCAGGCTGCACAAAAGGAAGCAAGAAAGTGCCATGCTAAAGTGCTAAAGACAAAGAAACATCAATTCAAAAAACGTATGTCAGGTATAGCAGTGTTTCCCAACCTTTTTGGGCCAAGGCACACCTTTTACATTAGAAAAATCACGAGGCACACCACGGAACAAAAATGACACTGGCCTCTAGCCGAACAGCACTGTTACTACAAGCTAAGTGAACTTGGTTAATCTTCCGCGGCACACCTGATGATTTCTCATGGCACCCTAATGTGCCACTGAACAGGGGTTGGGAAACACTGATGTATAGCATGTCATGTGTTTCCAGATTGTGTTTAAAGACAGTGACTGTTGATAATAGTGTTGTGAGGCAGGAGATATCTAAAAGAGTGACTATTTGATTTGTGACTGTGACACTTTGATTAGTGTTGGAATCCCACATGATGAACCCACAAGTTGAGGCACAGTATGCATATGGAGATTAGAAATGAAACTTTCTAGAGCTCTTTCAGTGTCATGAAATAGCCCTTTTCCCCTTCTGAAATGCTTAAAACCTCGGCGCTTTTGGGAGGGGCTTTGCCCCAACCCTGGCTGATTTTCAGATATTTTGGTGATGGTCAAATCACATGCCTGGTAAAGTGAGGCTATATAAATGCTATTGAGATTATTAAAGATTGGACTTGGGTGGTATTCAGTGTGATTTCACAATGCAGGCAGATTAGAGGTTGAGGCAAGTTACAGATGAGAAGAAAAATAATGATAGTAAAACATATAGAAAAAAACAAATGTGAGAGAGAGAGACAGCGGCAAGCCTCGAAAATTCAAGCGACTGATCATTCGGTCGGCACTTTATTAAAATACCCGAACGACAATACGGTCACGTAGGAAGTTAATATCAGAGTTCACAACAAACAAACTTCGACAACTCAAACACTCATTTTCTAGTAAAATAGAAAAAAAAAACCTGTGGATGTTCGCAGTCAGCATAAATTGTAGACCTCTCCACGAAAGATAAAAACTATAATAAAACTTCAATAGTTGGTATATATAAAGCATACGGTCCTAGCATGTCGTAAACTGGTAATGCCGCAAATGGCCGGCTTGCCATAAATAGTCTCCGACTCTACTAATCTAGTAAGTTTGCCTAGTAAACGTTGGCGTTAAAAATGTCTGAATCGGCAGGAGGGGTTCATGAAAAAAACATTTTAAAATATCCTTTTAAAGATGATTTCGAAATACTCGATATCAGGCAACAGAGGGGACGAGGAAGTGATGGGCAGGTTTGGTATCCAGGACAGGAACACAGGACAGATGTTGATAGATTTTGCAAAAAGGATGGAAATGGCTGTGGTGAATACTTTCTTCCAGAAGAGACAGGAGCATAGGGTGACTTATAAAAGTGGAGGTAGGAGCACACAGGTAAATTACATCTTGTGTAGGCGATGTAATTTAGTTTAAACAGGCTTTGGGTGGCCAGGAAGTGCTTCCAAATGACTGGACAACCACAGCAAATGTGATCATGGACACAGGTAGGAGAGTACTTGGTGTGTCCTCTGGAAGGAAAGTAGATAAGGAGACTTGTTGGTGGAATGAGGAAGTGCAGGAGTGTGTACAAAGGAAGAGGTTAGCTAAGAAAAAGTAGGACATAGAGAGGACCGAAGAGCGTAAACAGGAGTACAGGGAGACACAGTGTAAGGCGAAAGTAGCAGTGGCTAAGGCCAAACAGAGGGCGTATGATGACTTGTATGATAGGTTGGACAGTAAAGAGGGAGAAAATGATCTATACAGGTTGGCACAGCAGAGAAATAGTGATGGGAAGGACATGCAGCGAGTTAGATTGATAAAGGACAGAGAGGGAAATGTATTGACTGATTACAGAAGTGTGCTGGGAAGATGGAAAGAGTACTTTGAAGAGCTGATGATTGAGGAAAATGAGAGAGAGAAAAAGAGTAGAAGAGGTGACCATTGAGGAGCAGGATGTAGCAAAGATCAGTAAGGGTGAAGGGAGAAGTGCATTGAAGAGGATGAAGAGTGGAAAGGCAGTTGGTCCTGATGATATACCTGTAGAGGTATGGAAGTGTCTAGGAGAGGTAGCAGTAGATTTTCTGACAAGAACATTCAACAAGGAGCTAGAGAGTAAGCAGATGCCGGAGGAGTGGAGGAGAAGTATGTTGGTGCCCATTTTTAAGAACAAGGGAGACGTGCAGAGTTGTGGCAACTACAGAGGGATAAAGTTGATGAGCCATACGATGAAGTTATGGGAAAGAATAGTGGAAGCTAGACTAAGGGCAGAGGTCAGCATTTGTGAACAACAGTTTGGTTTCATGCCAAGAACGAGCACCACAGATGCAATGTTTGCTTTGAGGATGTTAATAGAGAAGTACAGAGAAGGTCAGAGGGAACTGCATTGTGCCTTTGTGGATCTGGAAAAAGCTTATGACAGGGTGCCAA